>OZ001656.1:8968217-10168217 GCA_963924145.1 Pyrausta purpuralis
CCAACTCCTAAAAGAAGTTGGTTCGCCTTTTAAAGAAACTTTAGTGCTGCTAACATTTAAACCTTCAAAGTTTTGGTTATTTAATACTTGTATATAAATATAATTATAACATTAATGGTACAGTTTGAGTGACTATCTGTGTTAATTTCGACACCACTTTACGGCTTATGAATAGCGTTTATGTAGTCTCATGTGCAATCATTAAAACGTTATATCTACATAGGTCATTTCTGTAAGAAATTACACCAACTTAATCGTATACAATATACAAGCGTTATATCATAATGTTCACACCAACCTATCAGTGTTTCCTCCATTCATTTTAACATCTTGTCACTCTGGTATTTTTTTCTTAGAGCGCTTTTACATTCGGCATCAAATTGAACAACGGTATTGCAAATCAACTCCATCGAAAACCATTTTTTATTTCGAATAAAATCTTGTACACTTATTTCGATTCATAGGTATCCTAATTACGAGTACCTATTTATCAATATGACACTATGTTCACATAGCTGGATCATCGACTTCTGGCACTGGGCGGATCAAGCAGTGGAGCTGCGTCAAGTGGTAAGATTTTGCTTTTGTAGAGCATGCAGTGTAATAAACAAGGTTGATTTTTATCAGTTTTATTCAACGTTCACGTTATCGATGACATAATTATTATTTCCTGCATATTTTATCAGCTCGCCTGTACAAATAGCTCGTATATACGTTGAACTGTAATAGAACGGTGTTTTATAAATCTATTTTTGTTACATTTCACAAAGCGGGATCATCATCAGGAACTGGCGGAACTGGAAGCTCCTCAGGAGCTGGAGCAAGTTGTAAGTTTTAGTTTTGATGCACAATAGAAGTACACAATGGAAAAAGATAGCGATTACATTAAAAAGGGTTAAGACATTTTACCATATTTTACACCCATTGTACCACCAAAAGTGAATTGGCTACTTACTTTTGAATTTAACATTACACTCAATTAAACATACCACTATACAGCGTTTATCAAACTACGAGCATTTCTTTCAAAATTCAATCTAGACGCCTGTCTTTAAGCGTTTTATGATCAGCTTTAACCTTTTCTACCAACTCCAAAAGGAAGTAGGTTCGCCTCTTAAGGAAACTTTAGTGCTGCTAAACTTTAAACCTTACCTTGTAATTGCAGTAATGTTCTAACATTAAGCCCGATCAAGAGTATGGCTATCTGAATTTACTAGTCGACTACGGTAGGAGACATAATTGATTGTTTTACTTATACTTACCACTGACAATATTTATTTTTCAGCTGGAACGTCATCTTCAGGAACGGGTGCGTCCAGTGGAGCTGCATCGAGTGGTAAGATTTTGACTTTTTACTGTGATGCCAATTGTGTTTTTTTTATATTGTGTTTCATCATAATATTCTTATTACTTGCCGCGTCTTGCGTTATTGATAACTTTCTGCAGGATCACAGACAGAATCGCCAGCTTAGCTGTACTGTGAATTCGATAAACCACCTTCGTATAATTGACTTAAAAGCTCAAAATAACGCATTCATTTGCAGGTTCCCTTAAGGAAAACCGAATTCATTTGCAGGTGCATGCTGTGCGTAGACTATTAATGTACGTTAACTTGAGGTCATCCTCCGATTCCAAGTGAATTTGTTTCTCCTAAACAGTGGGCAAATGCGTTATTTTGAGCTGTTAAGTCAGCTTTTTAAAGGCGGTTTAATTTCCTTTTTCATTGCATGATTTTTAAGATACTACCCATGTCTCAAAAACTACTAGACTAATTTGAATGAAACTAACACTGTACCCATGGTCAATATATAAGTAAATGAAATAAAAAAGAACTATCTCGCTACGGCAAAACACTTGGACGAACATACAAATACATACTTAGATTCGAAACGAAATTTAGCACACGGCGGGTGGTAATTTTTTAATATTTTTTTGCAATTTTATTTTTTCAATAATTCGCAATAAAAATATTTCATCGACACTATATTAACGCAATAAATAGCATGTGTTTTCCCATACATAGACTGATGATAATATTGTCTTTTTCTTGAATGAAGCTGGGACGTCCACGACCATCCCCGTCAACACAACGACCACCAACACGACTGGGGCTTCAGGCAGCAACGTTACGGGAAGTATGTAATAATTCAAACCAAATATTTTTTCTATCGTGAATCAGCGAAAAAAGAAGAAATATGTTCAATAGCGTTTTCAAGAAACTATCAAAATGCACATTTCTAACATTTCAGATGGGTCATCTACGATGGGCACCAACACAACAAATACCAATACAACCGGGTCTTCAGGCAATAGCAGCACAGGAAGTATGTAAAACTTTTATACAATGATGATAAATTGTGATTTATTATGCACAGTTTTATTGCGTTGTCATCATCAATGGGATGGTACCTTACATCAGAAGCGTGGAAGTTATTATTCTGTCTTTATGCTTTCAGCCGGGTCCTGCATGACAGGCACCAACACAACAACTACGAACACGACCGGGTCTTCAGGCAATAGCAGTACTGGAAGTATGTAACAATACAAACGTATAATAATTAAATAGGGACGCACCGTTTAAGGCTTTTTGATTCGATTCGTTTTCGATTTTCAAAATATTGTTATCATCAATGCCAAATTAAAACAAAGTTTACCATCTTTGATATTTCAGCAGGTACAACCACACCACCAACACCACCGGGTCTACAGGCAATAGCAGTACAGGAAGTATGAATCTCACTTATCGATACCATCATAATAATTATCTCTACGTAGAACCATTATTGATATAATTTATCATGCTTTGCTTAAAGTGGGATCATCAGGAAGTACCTCAGGAACTGGAGCAAGTGGTGAGTTTTTCGTTTTGGAGACTTGTTTATAAATAAAATTATAGCATTTGGTATAGTTTGAGTGACTACGAGTGTGAATTTTGACTCTACTTTACGGCTTATGAATAGCGTTTATTTAGTCTCATGTGCAATCATTAAAACTTTATATATACATATGCCATTTCTGTAAGAAATAAGACCAAACTTAATTGTTTACAATATATTTACGTTATATTAAAATGTTCATACCTATCTATCAATGTTCCCTTTATTCATTTGTACGTCTTGTCACTCTGGTGTATTTTTAGAGCGCTTTTACAATCGGCATTCAAGTGAACAACGGTATTGCAAATCAACTCCATCGAATACCATATTTTTTTTCGAATAAAATCTTGTACACTTATTTTTTTCTTATTGGTATCCTAATAACGAATATTAATAATATGACACTATGTTTTTGACATATATATACCATGTTCATATAGCTGGATCATCGACTTCTGGCACTGGCGGATCAAGCAGTGGAGCTGCGTCGAGTGGTAAGATTTTGCTTTTGTAGAGCATGCAGCGTGATAAACAAGGTTGATTATTATCGGTTTTATCAAACGTTCACGTTATCGATGACGTAATTATTATTTCTTGCATGTTTTATCAGCTCGCCTGTACATATAGCCTGTATATACGTTGAATTGTAATAGAACGGTGTTCTATAAATATATTTTTTAAAATTTTACAAAGCGGGATCATCATCAGGAACTGGCGGAACTGGAAGCTCCTCAGGAGCTGGAGCAAGTTGTGAGTTTTAGTTTTGTTGTATAATAAAAGTACCTACACAATGGAAAAAGATAGGGATCACATTGACAAGGCTACATTTTTGCCACATTTTACACCCATTGTACCACCAAAAGTGCTTAGGCTACTTACTTTGGGATCATAGCAATGTATGTGATTGGTGTCTACATTTAACATTACACTCAATTAAACATACCACTATACAGCGTTTATCAAACTACGAACGTTTCTTTGAAAATCCAATCTAGTCGACTGTCTTTAAGCGTTTTATGATCAGCTTAAACCTTTTCTACCAACTCCTAAAAGAAGTTGGTTCGCCTTTTAAAGAAACTTTAGTGCTGCTAACATTTAAACCTTCAAAGTTTTGGTTATTTAATACTTGTATATAAATATAATTATAACATTAATGGTACAGTTTGAGTGACTATCTGTGTTAATTTCGACACCACTTTACGGCTTATGAATAGCGTTTATGTAGTCTCATGTGCAATCATTAAAACGTTATATCTACATAGGTCATTTCTGTAAGAAATTACACCAACTTAATCGTATACAATATACAAGCGTTATATTATAATGTTCACACCAACCTATCAGTGTTTCCTCCATTCATTTGAACATCTTGTCACTCTGGTATTTTTTCTTAGAGCGCTTTTACATTCGGCATCAAATTGAACAACGGTATTGCAAATCAACTCCATCGAAAACCATTTTTTATTTCGAATAAAATCTTGTACACTTATTTTGATTCATAGGTATCCTAATTACGAGTACCTATTTATCAATATGACACTATGTTCACATAGCTGGATCATCGACTTCTGGCACTGGCGGATCAAGCAGTGGAGCTGCGTCAAGTGGTAAAATTTTGCTTTTGTAGAGCATGCAGTGTTATAAACAAGGTTGATTTTTATCAGTTTTATTCAACGTTCACGTTATCGATGACATAATTATTATTTCCTGCATATTTTATCAGCTCGCCTGTACAAATAGCTCGTATATACGTTGAACTGTAATAGAACGGTGTTTTATAAATCTATTTTTGTTACATTTCACAAAGCGGGATCATCATCAGGAACTGGCGGAACTGGAAGCTCCTCAGGAGCTGGAGCAAGTTGTAAGTTTTAGTTTTGATGCACAATAGAAGTACACAATGGAAAAAGATAGCGATTACATTAAAAAGGGTTAAGACATTTTACCATATTTTACACCCATTGTACCACCAAAAGTGAATTGGCTACTTACTTTTGAATTTAACATTACACTCAATTAAACATACCACTATACAGCGTTTATCAAACTACGAGCATTTCTTTCAAAATTCAATCTAGACGACTGTCTTTAAGCGTTTTATGATCAGCTTTAACCTTTTCTACCAACTCCAAAAGGAAGTAGGTTCGCCTCTTAAGGAAACTTTAGTGCTGCTAAACTTTAAACCTTACCTTGTAATTGCAGTAATGTTCTAACATTAAGCCCGATCAAGAGTATGGCTATCTGAATTTACTAGTCGACTACGGTAGGAGACATAATTGATTGTTTTACTTATACTTACCACTGACAATATTTATTTTTCAGCTGGAACGTCATCTTCAGGAACGGGTGCGTCCAGTGGAGCTGCATCGAGTGGTAAGATTTTGACTTTTTACTGTGATGCCAATTGTGTTTTTTTTATATTGTGTTTCATCATAATATTCTTATTACTTGCCGCGTCTTGCGTTATTGATAACTTTCTGCAGGATCACAGACAGAATCGCCAGCTTAGCTGTACTGTGAATTCGATAAACCACCTTCGTATAATTGACTTAAAAGCTCAAAATAACGCATTCATTTGCAGGTTCCCTTAAGGAAAACCGAATTCATTTGCAGGTGCATGCTGTGCGTAGACTATTAATGTACGTTAACTTGAGGTCATCCTCCGATTCCAAGTGAATTTGTTTCTCCTAAACAGTGGGCAAATGCGTTATTTTGAGCTGTGAAGTCAGCTTTTTAAAGGCGGTTTAATTTCCTTTTTCATTGCATGATTTTTAAGATACTACCCATGTCTCAAAAACTACTAGACTAATTTGAATGAAACTAACACTGTACCCATAGTCAATATATAAGTAAATGAAATGAAATAAAAAAGAACTATCTCGCTACGGCAAAACACTTGGACGAACATACAAATACATACTTAGATTCGAAACGAAATTTAGCACACGGCGGGTGGTAATTTTTTAATATTTTTTTGCAATTTTATTTTTTCAATAATTCGCAATAAAAATATTTCATCGACACTATATTAACGCAATAAATAGCATGTGTTTTCCCATACATAGACTGATGATAATATTGTCTTTTTCTTGAATGAAGCTGGGACGTCCACGACCATCCCCGTCAACACAACGACCACCAACACGACTGGGGCTTCAGGCAGCAACGTTACGGGAAGTATGTAATAATTCAAACCAAATATTTTTTCTATCGTGAATCAGCGAAAAAAGAAGAAATATGTTCAATAGCGTTTTCAAGAAACTATCAAAATGCACATTTCTAACATTTCAGATGGGTCATCTACGATGGGCACCAACACAACAAATACCAATACAACCGGGTCTTCAGGCAATAGCAGCACAGGAAGTATGTAAAACTTTTATACAATGATGATAAATTGTGATTTATTATGCACAGTTTTATTGCGTTGTCATCATCAATGGGATGGTACCTTACATCAGAAGCGTGGAAGTTATTATTCTGTTTTATGCTTTCAGCCGGGTCCTGCATGACAGGCACCAACACAACAACTACGAACACGACCGGTACTGGAAGTATGTAACAATACAAACGTATAATAATTAAATAGGGACGCACCGTTTAAGGGTTTTTGATTCGATTCGTTTTCGATTTTCAAAAAATTGTTATCATCAATGCCAAATTAGAACAAAGTTTACCATCTTTGATATTTCAGCAGGTACAACCACCACCAACACCACCGGGTCTACAGGCAATAGCAGTACAGGAAGTATGAATCTCACTTATCGATACCATCATAATAATTATCTCTACGTAGAACCATTATTGATATAATTTTTCATTCTTTTCTTAAAGTGGGATCATCAGGAAGTACCTCAGGAACTGGAGCAAGTGGTGAGTTTTTCGTTTTGGAGACTTGTTTATAAATAAAATTATAGCATTTGGTATAGTTTGAGTGACTACGAGTGTGAATTTTGACACTACTTTACGGCTTATGAATAGCGTTTATTTAGTCTCATGTGCAATCATTAAAACTTTATATATACATATGCCATTTCTGTAAGAAATAAGACCAAACTTAATTGTTTACAATATATTTACGTTATATTAAAATGTTCATACCTATCTATCAATGTTCCCTTCATTCATTTGTACGTCTTGTCACTCTGGTGTATTTTATAGAGCGCTTTTACAATCGGCATATAAGTGAACAACGGTATTGCAAATCAACTCCATCGAATTTTTTTTTTCCGAATAAAATCTTGTACACTTATTTTTCTTCATTGGTATCCTAATAACGAATATTAATAATATGACACTATGTTTTTGACATATATATACCATGTTCATATAGCTGGATCATCGACTTCTGGCACTGGTGGATCAAGCAGTGGAGCTGCGTCAAGTGGTAAGATTTTGCTTTTGTAGAGCATGCAGTGTAATAAACAAGGTTGATTTTTATCAGTTTTATTCAACGTTCACGTTATCGATGACATAATTATTATTTCCTGCATATTTTATCAGCTCGCCTGTACAAATAGCTCGTATATACGTTGAACTGTAATAGAACGGTGTTTTATAAATCTATTTTTGTTACATTTCACAAAGCGGGATCATCATCAGGAACTGGCGGAACTGGAAGCTCCTCAGGAGCTGGAGCAAGTTGTAAGTTTTAGTTTTGATGCACAATAGAAGTACACAATGGAAAAAGATAGCGATTACATTAAAAAGGGTTAAGACATTTTACCATATTTTACACCCATTGTACCACCAAAAGTGAATTGGCTACTTACTTTTGAATTTAACATTACACTCAATTAAACATACCACTATACAGCGTTTATCAAACTACGAGCATTTCTTTCAAAATTCAATCTAGACGACTGTCTTTAAGCGTTTTATGATCAGCTTTAACCTTTTCTACCAACTCCAAAAGGAAGTAGGTTCGCCTCTTAAGGAAACTTTAGTGCTGCTAAACTTTAAACCTTACCTTGTAATTGCAGTAATGTTCTAACATTAAGCCCGATCAAGAGTATGGCTATCTGAATTTACTAGTCGACTACGGTAGGAGACATAATTGATTGTTTTACTTATACTTACCACTGACAATATTTATTTTTCAGCTGGAACGTCATCTTCAGGAACGGGTGCGTCCAGTGGAGCTGCATCGAGTGGTAAGATTTTGACTTTTTACTGTGATGCCAATTGTGTTTTTTTTATATTGTGTTTCATCATAATATTCTTATTACTTGCCGCGTCTTGCGTTATTGATAACTTTCTGCAGGATCACAGACAGAATCGCCAGCTTAGCTGTACTGAGAATTCGATAAACCACCTTTGTCTAATTGACTTAAAAGCTCAAATAACGCATTAGTTCCTTAATGAAAACCGAATTCATTTGCAGGTGCATGCTGTGCGTAGACTATTAATGTACGTTAACTTGAGGTCATCCTCCGATTCCAAGTGAATTTGTTTCTCCTAAACAGTGGGCAAATGCGTTATTTTGAGCTGTTAAGTCAGCTTTTTAAAGGCGGTTTAATTTCCTTTTTCATTGCATGATTTTTAAGATACTACCCATGTCTCAAAAACTACTAGACCAATTTGAATGAAACTAACACTGTACCCATAGTCAATATATAAGTAAATGAAATAAAAAAGAACTATCTCGCTACGGCAAAACACTTGAACGAACATACAAATACATACTTAGATTCGAAACGAAATTTAGCACACGGCGGGTGGTAATTTTTTAATATTTTTTTGCAATTTTATTTTTTCAATAATTCGCAATAAAAATATTTCATCGATACTATATTAACGCAATAAATAGCATGTGTTTTCCCATACATAGACTGATGATAATATTGTCTTTTTCTTGAATGAAGCTGGGACGTCCACGACCATCCCCGTCAACACAACGACCACCAACACGACTGGGGCTTCAGGCAGCAACGTTACGGGAAGTATGTAATAATTCAAACAAAATATTTTTTCCATCGTGAATCAGCCAAAAAAGAAGAAATATGTTCAATATCGTTTTCAAGAAACTATCAAAATGCACATTTCTAACATTTCAGATGGGTCATCTACGATGGGCACCAACACAACAAATACCAATACAACCGGGTCTTCAGGCAATAGCAGCACAGGAAGTATGTAAAACTTTTATACAATGATGATAAATTGTGATTTATTATGCACAGTTTTATTGCGTTGTCATCATCAATGGAATGATACCTTACATCAGAAGCGTGAAAGTTATTATTCTGTTTTGATAGGCACCAACACAACAACTACCAACACGACCGGGTCTTCAGGCAATAGCAGTACTGGAAGTATGTAACAATACAAAAGTTTAATAATTAAATAGGGACGCACCGTTTAAGGCTTTTTGATTCGATTCAATTGTTTTGACAGGCACCAACACAACAACTACCAACACGACCGGGTCTTCAGGCAATAGCAGTACTGGAAGTATGTAACAATACAAAAGTTTAATAATTAAATAGGGACGCACCGTTTAAGGCTTTTTGATTCGATTCGTTTTCGATTTTCAAAATATTGTTATCATCAATGCCAAATTAAAACAAAGTTTACCATCTTTGATATTTCAGCAGGTACAACCACCACCAACACCACCGGGTCTACAGGCAATAGCAGTACAGGAAGTATGAATCTCACTTATCGATACCATCATAATAATTATCTCTACGTAGAACCATTATTGATATATGTAATTTTTCATGCTTTGCTTAAAGTGGGATCATCAGGAAGTACCTCAGGAACTGGAGCAAGTGGTGAGTTTTTCGTTTAGGAGACTTGTTTATAAATAAAATTATAGCATTTGGTATAGTTTGAGTGACTACGAGTGTGAATTTTGACACTACTTTACGGCTTATGAATAGCGTTTATTTAGTCTCATGTGCAATCATTAAAACTTTATATATACATATGCCATTTCTGTAAGAAATAAGACCAAACTTAATTGTTTACAATATATATACGTTATATTAAAATGTTCATACCTATCTATCAATGTTCCCTTCATTCATTTGTACGTCTTGTCACTCTGGTGTATTTTTAGAGCGCTTTTACAATCGGCATTCAAGTGAACAACGGTATTGCAAATCAACTCCATCGAAAACCATATTTTTTTTCGAATAAAATCTTGTACACTTATTTTTCTTCATTGGTATCCTAATAACGAATATTAATAATATGACACTATGTTTTTGACATATATATACCATGTTCATATAGCTGGATCATCGACTTCTGGCACTGGCGGATCAAGCAGTGGAGCTGCGTCGAGTGGTAAGATTTTGCTTTTGTAGAGCATGCAGCGTGATAAACAAGGTTGATTATTATCGGTTTTATCAAAAGTTCACGTTATCGATGACGTAATTATTATTTCTTGCATGTTTTATCAGCTCGCCTGTACATATAGCCTGTATATACGTTGAATTGTAATAGAACGGTGTTCTATAAATATATTTTTTAAAATTTTACAAAGCGGGATCATCATCAGGAACTGGCGGAACTGGAAGCTCCTCAGGAGCTGGAGCAAGTTGTGAGTTTTAGTTTGGTTGTATAATAAAAGTACCTACACAATGGAAAAAGATAGGGATCACATTGACGAGGCTACATTTTGCCACATTTTACACCCATTGTACCACCAAAAGTGCTTAGGCTACTTACTTTGGGATCATAGCAATGTATGTGATTGGTGTCTACATTTAACATTACACTCAATTAAACATACCACTATACAGCGTTTATCAAACTACGAACGTTTCTTTGAAAATCCAATCTAGTCGACTGTCTTTAAGCGTTTTATGATCAGCTTAAACCTTTTCTACCAACTCCAAAAAGAAGTTGGTTCGCCTTTTAAAGAAACTTTAGTGCTGCTAACATTTAAACCTTCAAAGTTTTGGTTATTTAATACTTGTATATAAATATAATTAAAACATTAATGGTACAGTTTGAGTGACTATCTTTGTGAATTTCGACACCACTTTAAGGCTTATGAATAGCGTTTATGTAGTCTCATGTGCAATCATTAAAACGTTATATCTACATAGGTCATTTCTGTAAGAAATTACACCAACTTAATCGTATACAATATACAAGCGTTATATTATAATGTTCACACCTACCTATCAGTGTTTCCTCCATTCATTCAAACATCTTGTCACTCTGGTATTTTTTCTTAGAGCGCTTTTACATTCGGCATCAAATTGAAGAACGGTATTGCAAATCAACTCCATCGAAAACCATTTTTTATTTCGAATAAAATCTTGTACACTTATTTCGATTCATAGGTATCCTAATTACGAGTACCTATTTATCAATATGACACTATGTTCACATAGCTGGATCATCGACTTCTGGCACTGGCGGATCAAGCAGTGGAGCTGCGTCAAGTGGTAAAATTTTGCTTTTGTAGAGCATGCAGTGTTATAAACAAGGTTGATTTTTATCAGTTTTATTCAACGTTCACGTTATCGATGACATAATTATTATTTCCTGCATATTTTATCAGCTCGCCTGTACAAATAGCTCGTATATACGTTGAACTGTAATAGAACGGTGTTTTATAAATCTATTTTTGTTACATTTCACAAAGCGGGATCATCATCAGGAACTGGCGGAACTGGAAGCTCCTCAGGAGCTGGAGCAAGTTGTAAGTTTTAGTTTTGATGCACAATAGAAGTACACAATGGAAAAAGATAGCGATTACATTAAAAAGGGTTAAGACATTTTACCATATTTTACACCCATTGTACCACCAAAAGTGAATTGGCTACTTACTTTTGAATTTAACATTACACTCAATTAAACCTACCACTATTCAGCGTTTATCAAACTACGAGCATTTCTTTCAAAATTCAATCTAGACGACTGTCTTTAAGCGTTTTATGATCAGCTTTAACCTTTTCTACCAACTCCAAAAGGAAGTAGGTTCGCCTCTTAAGGAAACTTTAGTGCTGCTAAACTTTAAACCTTACCTTGTAATTGCAGTAATGTTCTAACATTAAGCCCGATCAAGAGTATGGCTATCTGAATTTACTAGTCGACTACGGTAGGAGACATAATTGATTGTTTTACTTATACTTACCACTGACAATATTTATTTTTCAGCTGGAACGTCATCTTCAGGAACGGGTGCGTCCAGTGGAGCTGCATCGAGTGGTAAGATTTTGACTTTTTACTGTGATGCCAATTGTGTTTTTTTTATATTGTGTTTCATCATAATATTCTTATTACTTGCCGCGTCTTGCGTTATTGATAACTTTCTGCAGGATCACAGACAGAATCGCCAGCTTAGCTGTACTGTGAATTCGATAAACCACCTTCGTATAATTGACTTAAAAGCTCAAAATAACGCATTCATTTGCAGGTTCCCTTAAGGAAAACCGAATTCATTTGCAGGTGCATGCTGTGCGTAGACTATTAATGTACGTTAACTTGAGGTCATCCTCCGATTCCAAGTGAATTTGTTTCTCCTAAACAGTGGGCAAATGCGTTATTTTGAGCTGTTAAGTCAGCTTTTTAAAGGCGGTTTAATTTCCTTTTTCATTGCATGATTTTTAAGATACTACCCATGTCTCAAAAACTACTAGACCAATTTGAATGAAACTAACACTGTACCCATAGTCAATATATAAGTAAATGAAATAAAAAAGAACTATCTCGCTACGGCAAAACACTTGGACGAACATACAAATACATACTTAGATTCGAAACGAAATTTAGCACACGGCGGGTGGTAATTTTTTAATATTTTTTTGCAATTTTATTTTTTCAATAATTCGCAATAAAAATATTTCATCGACACTATATTAACGCAATAAATAGCATGTGTTTTCCCATACATAGACTGATGATAATATTGTCTTTTTCTTGAATGAAGCTGGGACGTCCACGACCATCCCCGTCAACACAACGACCACCAACACGACTGGGGCTTCAGGCAGCAACGTTACGGGAAGTATGTAATAATTCAAACAAAAAATTTTTTCTATCGTGAATCAGCGAAAAAAGAAGAAATATGTTCAATATCGTTTTCAAGAAACTATCAAAATGCACATTTCTAACATTTCAGATGGGTCGTCTACGATGGGCAACAACACAACAAATACCAATACAACCGGGTCTTCAGGCAATAGCAGCACAGGAAGTATGTAAAACTTTTATACAATGATGATAAATTGTGATTTATTATGCACAGTTTTATTGCGTTGTCATTATCAATGGAATGATACCTTACATCAGAAGCTTGGAAGTTATTATTCTGTTTTGACAGGCACCAACACAACAACTACGAACACGACCGGGTCTTCAGGCAATAGCAGTACTGGAAGTATGTAACAATACAAAAGTATAATAATTAAATAGGGACGCACCGTTTAAGGGTTTTTGATTCGATTCGTTTTCGATTTTCAAAATATTATTATCATCAATGCCAAATTAGAACAAAGTTTACCATCTTTGATATTTCAGCAGGTACAACCACCAACAACACCACCGGGTCTACAGGCAATAGCAGTACAGGAAGTATGAATCTCACTTATCGATACCATCATAATAATTATCTCTACGTAGAACCATTATTGATATATGTAATTTTTCATGCTTTGCTTAAAGTGGGATCATCAGGAAGTACCTCAGGAACTGGAGCAAGTGGTGAGTTTTTCGTTTTGGAGACTATAAATAAAATTATAGCATTTGGTATAGTTTGAGTGACTACGAGTGTGAATTTTGACACTACTTTACGGCTTATGAATAGCGTTTATTTAGTCTCATGTGCAATCATTAAAACTTTATGTATACATATGCCATTTCTGTAAGAAATAAGACCAAACTTAATTGTTTACAATATATATACGTTATATTAAAATGTTCATACCTATCTATCAATGTTCCCTTCATTCATTTGTACGTCTTTCAATCTGGTGTATTTTTAGAGCGCTTTTACAATCGGCATATAAGTGAACAACGGTATTGCAAATCAACTCCATCGAAAACCTTTTTTTTTTTCGAATAAAATCTTGTACACTTATTTTTCTTCATTGGTATCCTAATAACGAATATTAATAATATGACACTATGTTTTTGACACATATATACCATGTTCATATAGCTGGATCATCGACTTCTGGCACTGGCGGATCAAGCAGTGGAGCTGCGTCGAGTGGTAAGATTTTGCTTTTGTAGAGCATGCAGCGTGATAAACAAGGTTGATTATTATCGGTTTTATCAAACGTTCACGTTATCGATGACGTTATTATTATTTCTTGCATGTTTTATCAGCTCGCCTGTACATATAGCCTGTATATACGTTGAATTGTAATAGAACGGTGTTCTATAAATATATATTTTTAAATTTTACAAAGCGGGATCATCATCAGGAACTGGCGGAACTGGAAGCTCCTCAGGAGCTGGAGCAAGTTGTGAGTTTTAGTTTTGTTGTATAATAAAAGTACCTACACAATGGAAAAAGATAGGGATCACATTGACAAGGCTACATTTTGCCACATTTTACACCCATTGTACCACCAAAAGTGCTTAGGCTACTTACTTTGGGATCATAGCAATGTATGTGATTGGTGTCTACATTTAACATTACACTCAATTAAACATACCACTATACAGCGTTTATCAAACTACGAACGTTTCTTTGAAAATCCAATGTAGTCGACTGTCTTTAAGCGTTTTATGATCAGCTTAAACCTTTTCTACCAACTCCAAAAAGAAGTTGGTTCGCCTTTTAAAGAAACTTTAGTGCTGCTAACATTTAAACCTTCAAAGTTTTGGTTATTTAATACTTGTATATAAATATAATTAAAACATTAATGGTACAGTTTGAGTGACTATCTTTGTGAATTTTGACACCACTTTACGGCTTATGAATAGCGTTTATGTAGTCTCATGTGCAATCATTAAAACGTTATATCTACATAGGTCATTTCTGTAAGAAATTACACCAACTTAATCGTATACAATATACAAGCGTTATATTGGCGTTGGGGGGGATGTAGTAAGCCTTCCCGAAGAGCGCCACCCATGCTCGGGCCCTCCCCGTGAGTAGCGGTACTTGCTGCGAAACTAATTACTACACCACGATGGCAAACCTAGGTCTTTGCAGTCCTTTGTCAAAGCCGGCTCTGTGCGTAGTTTCGGTAAACATCGAAGGGTTCTCTCAAGAAAAATCAGAAATTCTCTCTGATCTATGTCGCAAAACTAACTGTGACATTTTGTGCGTCCAAGAGACCCACCGTGATGAAACACAGAGCCGTCCTCATATTGCAGGGCTTGCGCTTATCGCCGAGGTCAAACACCCAAAACACGGTAACGCAGTGTTTGTTGCCCCTGGCGTAAGCATCGTATCGACCAAGAGCTCTTCCCATAACGGTATTGAGGTTGTCACAGTTGAAACTGGCAACTGCACTATAACGTCTGTATATAAACCTCCTGGAACACTATTCCAGTTTGTCCCTCCAGAAAACTTCTCTAACCAACCTGTAAAAGTTGTTATCGGAGACTTTAACAGCCATGGCTCCAACTGGGGCTACAGGAACACGGACTCAAGTGGGCATGCGGTTGAGGAGTGGGCTGATAATAACGATTTATGCCTGATTCATAACTCTAAACTACCGGCTACCTTTAATAGTGGCCGATGGAAGAGGGGGTATAATCCAGACCTAATATTTGTATCGTCTAATGTCAGCTCACAATGTGTTAAATCTGTATGTCCGCCTATACCCCGTACTCAGCACAGACCCATCAAGTGCGTTATACAGCCTGTGGTCCGACCTTCAGTGGTCCCATTCAGACGCCGATTCAACTTTACCAAGGGAAATTGGGAACTGTTCGCGCAATCTATCGATGATGCCCTATCGAACGTCTTACCAACTCCGCAAAACTACGACTGCTTCGTAGACATTGTATCCACTGCTTCCAGGAAATGCCCCGAGGTTGTAGGAGCTCCTACATCCCGGGGCTGTCGAAAGAATCTGTGGAATTACTGAAGCAGTACGAGTCACTGTATGAACTGAACCCATTCTCAGAAGAAACAAATCTGGTTGGTGATGAACTTTTAATAAACATAGGTGAAAAGCTGAGGGAAAGGTGGGTTGACACTGTTACTAGGGTAAATATGACCCATAACAGTAAAAAAGCATGGTCAACCATTCGCGAACTCACTGGCGAATCATCTCAGCCTCTCTCGCCTGGTCAAGTCACTGCCAACCAGATCGCACACCAGCTTCTATTAAATGGCAAACCACCCTGCCGGCTTAAAAGGGTTCCAAAATTAAATCACAGTGAGACCAGCAGTGATGATATCAGCAAAGCCTTCAGTCTTTCGAATATCGTTGATACGATAAGAGAGCTTAAATGTGGTAAGGCTTCGGGGGTAGACGATATCTCAATTGAGCAAATTAAACACCTTGGCCCAGTTGCAGTGTCATGGTTGCTGCAAATGTTCAACCACTGTCTGGATCATGCTTCGATTCCTCGTCTCTGGCGAAAGTCTAAGGTGATCGCCATACTTAAGCCGGGAAAGTCAGCAGATAATCCAAAACACTTTCGGCCAATATCCCTTTTGTGCCACACATTCAAGTTATTCGAGAGACTGCTGCTATCTCGGCTTACTCACTTGATTGACCCAAAACTAATCCCAGAGCAGGCAGGTTTCAGACCTGTGAAATCTTGCAGCAACCAGACCCTAAAACTTGTGCAACATATAGAGGACGGGTTTGAGCTGGGGATGATAACCGGCGCCGTATTTGTAGATTTATCAGCGGCGTACGATACAGTCAACCTAAAACGATTACTGTGGAAGGTACAGACCATGACTGGTGACAGCAAATTTGTCAACGTACTCCGCGAACTTCTACACAATCGTAGGTTTCAAGTTCATCTCCTCTCGGACAAAAGTCGTTGGAGAGCTCAGAAGAATGGCTTGCCTCAAGGCAGTGTCCTAGCTCCTCTTCTTTTTAACATATACACTGACGACCAACCCTCTTCTCCCAACACGTCCCGCTTTCTGTACGCAGACGACTTGGCTCTCACATCTCAAGCTGTCAGCTTCGAACAGGTAGAAGCCAACTTATCAACCGCTCTGGGCTATTTGGGTCATTTTTACGATGCAAATGCATTAAAACCGAACCCAGGTAAAACCCAATCCTGTGTCTTCCACCTTCGTAATAGGGAAGCAGGTCGTAAGCTCTACATTCAGTGGCGTGGGGTACTCATTGAGCACTGCGATAACCCAAAATACCTCGGAGTTTTCTTGGATCGCTCGCTAAATTTTAGGAAAAACTGCGAAAACCTTAAGCAGAAAGTGCATTCCAGAAATAGCCTTTTGAGGAAACTAGTTTCTTCTAAATGGGGAGCTGCACCTGATGTTGTGCGGACTACCGGATTGGCGCTTTCTTTCTCCGCGGGCGAGTATGCTAGTCCAGTTTGGAGCCGCTCTGCCCATGCAAAGTTGGTGGATACAGCATTAAATGAAACATGCAGGATTATTACTGGTTGTCTTAAGCCGACACCTGTTCAAATGCTGTACCCACTGGCTGGTATAGCGCCGCCGACGATCCGCAGGGCTGTCGCTAGCTCCTCAGAAAGAGCCAAAATGATGAGTGACAGTCGGCACCCACTTTACGGCCACAAGCCTGTGCCTCAAAGACTCAAAAGTCGTAATAACTTTATAAAGTGTGTGACCCCTCTCACTGGTGATCCTCCGAAGGCTAGACGTGTACTTTGGCGGAATAGCACTTCAATTACCGAGCCCTTTGTCTCCCTCTCTGAACATCCCCCTCCTGGACACCAGCTGCCATGGCTGACCTGGAAGGCTTCAAATAGACTTCGGACTCAGGTCGGCCGCAGCAAGGAAAATTTGTTTAGATGGGGATTCATAAATGATGATAATCTAGAGTGCATTTGTGGTGCTATTCCCCAAAGGATGGAACACCTTATATCGTGCCCTGCCTGCCCTTATAACTGTACGCGGGAGGATTTAATGAAAGCTACTGACAACGCTATCCTCGTAGCAAAGTTCTGGGCCGAGACCGTATAGTTTGCTGTCGACTCGAAAAGAAGAAGAAGCGTTATATTATAAAGTTCACACCAACCTATCAGTGTTTCCTCCATTCATTTGAACATCTTGTCACTCTGGTATTTTTTCTTAGAGCGCTTTTACATTCGGCATCAAATTGAACAACGGTATTGCAAATCAACTCCATCGAAAACCATTTTTTATTTCGAATAAAATCTTGTACACTTATTTCGATTCATAGGTATCCTAATTACGAGTACCTATTCATCAATATGACACTATGTTCACATAGCTGGATCATCGACTTCTGGCACTGGCGGATCAAGCAGTGGAGCTGCGTCAAGTGGTAAGATTTTGCTTTTGTAGAGCATGCAGTGTAATAAACAAGGTTGATTTTTATCAGTTTTATTCAACGTTCACGTTATCGATGACATAATTATTATTTCCTGCATATTTTATCAGCTCGCCTGTACAAATAGCTCGTATATACGTTGAACTGTAATAGAACGGTGTTTTATAAATCTATTTTTGTTACATTTCACAAAGCGGGATCATCATCAGGAACTGGCGGAACTGGAAGCTCCTCAGGAGCTGGAGCAAGTTGTAAGTTTTAGTTTTGATGCACAATAGAAGTACACAATGGAAAAAGATAGCGATTACATTAAAAAGGGTTAAGACATTTTACCATATTTTACACCCATTGTACCACCAAAAGTGAATTGGCTACTTACTTTTGAATTTAACATTACACTCAATTAAACATACCACTATACAGCGTTTATCAAACTACGAGCATTTCTTTCAAAATTCAATCTAGACGACTGTCTTTAAGCGTTTTATGATCAGCTTTAACCTTTTCTACCAACTCCAAAAGGAAGTAGGTTCGCCTCTTAAGGAAACTTTAGTGCTGCTAAACTTTAAACCTTACCTTGTAATTGCAGTAATGTTCTAACATTAAGCCCGATCAAGAGTATGGCTATCTGAATTTACTAGTCGACTACGGTAGGAGACATAATTGATTGTTTTACTTATACTTACCACTGACAATATTTATTTTTCAGCTGGAACGTCATCTTCAGGAACGGGTGCGTCCAGTGGAGCTGCATCGAGTGGTAAGATTTCGACTTTTTACTGTGATGCCAATTGTGTTTTTTTTATATTGTGTTTCATCATATTATTCTTATTACTTGCCGCGTCTTACGTTATTGATAACTTTCTGCAGGATCACAGACAGAATCGCCAGCTTAGCTGTACTGTGAATTCGATAAACCACCTTCGTATAATTGACTTAAAAGCTCAAAATAACGCATTAGTCCCTTAAGGAAAACCGAATTCATTTGCAGGTGCATGCTGTGCGTAGACTATTAATGTACGTTAACTTGAGGTCATCCTCCGATTCCAAGTGAATTTGTTTCTCCTAAACAGTGGGCAAATGCGTTATTTTGAGCTGTTAAGTCAGCTTTTTAAAGGCGGTTTAATTTCCTTTTTCATTGCATGATTTTTAAGATACTACCCATGCCTCAAAAACTACTAGATTAATTTGAATGAAACTAACACTGTACCCATAGTCAATATATAAGTAAATGAAATAAAAAAGAACTATCTCGCTACGGCAAAACACTTGGACGAACATACAAATACATACTTAGATTCGAAACGAAATTTAGCAAACGGCGGGTGGTAATTTTTTAATATTTTTTTGCAATTTTATTTTTTCAATAATTCGCAATAAAATATTTCATCGACACTATATTAACGCAATAAATAGCATGTGTTTTCCCATACATAGACTGATGATAATATTGTCTTTTTCTTGAATGAAGCTGGGACGTCCACGACCATCCCCGTAAACACAACGACCACCAACACGACTGGGGCTTCAGGCAGCAACGTTACGGGAAGTATGTAATAATTCAAACCAAATATTTTTTCTATCGTGAATCAGCGAAAAAAGAAGAAATATGTTCAATAGCGTTTTCAAGAAACTATCAAAATGCACATTTCTAACATTTCAGATGGGTCATCTACGATGGGCACCAACACAACAAATACCAATACAACCGGGTCTTCAGGCAATAGCAGCACAGGAAGTATGTAAAACTTTTATACAATGATGATAAATTGTGATTTATTATGCACAGTTTTATTGCGTTGTCATCATCAATGGGATGGTACCTTACATCAGAAGCGTGGAAGTTATTATTCTGTTTTAACAGGCACCAACACAACAACTACCAACACGACCGGGTCTTCAGGCAATAGCAGTACTGGAAGTATGTAACAATACAAAAGTATAATAATTAAATAGGGACGTACCGTTTAAGGGTTTTTGATTCGATTCGTTTTCGATTTTCAAAATATTATTATCATCAATGCCAAACTAGAACAAAGTTTACCATCTTTGATATGTCAGCAGGTACAACCACCACCAACACCACCGGGTCTACAGGCAATAGCAGTACAGGAAGTATGAATCTCACTTATCGATACCATCATAATAATTATCTCTAAGTAGAACCATTATTGATATATGTAATTTTTCATGCTTTGCTTAAAGTGGGATCATCAGGAAGTACCTCAGGAACTGGAGCAAGTGGTGAGTTTTTCGTTTTGGAGACTTGTTTATAAATAAAATTATAGCATTTGGTATAGTTTGAGTGACTACGAGTGTGAATTTTGACACTACTTTACGGCTTATGAATAGCGTTTATTTAGTCTCATGTGCAATCATTAAAACTTTATATATACATATGCCATTTCTGTAAGAAATAAGACCAAACTTAATTGTTTACAATATATATACGTTATATTAAAATGTTCATACCTATCTATCAATGTTCCCTTCATTCATTTGTACGTCTTGTCACTCTGGTGTATTTTTAGAGCGCTTTTACAATCGGCATTCAAGTGAACAACGGTATTGCAAATCAACTCCATCGAAAACCATTCTTTTTTTCGAATAAAATCTTGTACACTTATTTTTCTTCATTGGTATCCTAATAACGAATATTAATAATATGACACTATGTTTTTGACATATATATACCATGTTCATATAGCTGGATCATCGACTTCTGGCACTGGCGGATCAAGCAGTGGAGCTGCGTCAAGTGGTAAGATTTTGCTTTTGTAGAGCATGCAGCGTGATAAACAAGGTTGATTATTATCGGTTTTATTAAACGTTCACGTTATCGATGACGTAATGATTATTTCTTGCATGTTTTATCAGCTCGCCTGTACATATAGCCTGTATATACGTTGAATTGTAATAGAACGGTGTTCTATAAATATATTTTTTTAAATTTTACAAAGCGGGATCATCATCAGGAACTGGCGGAACTGGAAGCTCCTCAGGAGCTGGAGCAAGTTGTGAGTTTTAGTTTTGTTGTATAATAAAAGTACCTACACAATGGAAAAAGATAGGGATCACATTGACGAGGCTACATTTTGCCACATTTTACACCCATTGTACCACCAAAAGTGCTTAGGCTACTTACTTTGGGATCATAGCAATGTATGTGATTGGTGTCTACATTTAACATTACACTCAATTAAACATACCACTATACAGCGTTTATCACACTACGAACGTTTCTTTGAAAATCCAATCTAGTCGACTGTCTTTAAGCGTTTTATGATCAGCTTAAACCTTTTCTACCAACTCCAAAAAGAAGTTGGTTCGCCTTTTAAAGAAACTTTAGTGCTGCTAACATTTAAACCTTCAAAGTTTTGGTTATTTTATACTTGTATATAAATATAATTAAAACATTAATGGTACAGTTTGAGTGACTATCTTTGTGAATTTCGACACCACTTTACGGCTTATGAATAGCGTTTATGTAGTCTCATGTGCAATCATTAAAACGTTATATCTACATAGGTCATTTCTGTAAGAAATTACACCAACTTAATCGTATACAATATACAAGCGTTATATTATAATGTTCACACCAACCTATCAGTGTTTCCTCCATTCATTCAAATATCTTGTCACTCTGGTATTTTTTCTTAGAGCGCTTTTACATTCGGCATCAAATTGAACAACGGTATTGCAAATCAACTCCATCGAAAACCATTTTTTATTTCGAATAAAATCTTGTACACTTATTTCGATTCATAGGTATCCTAATTACGAGTACCTATTTATCAATATGACACTATGTTCACATAGCTGGATCATCGACTTCTGGCACTGGCGGATCAAGCAGTGGAGCTGCGTCAAGTGGTAAGATTTTGCTTTTGTAGAGCATGCAGTGTTATAAACAAGGTTGATTTTTATCAGTTTTATTCAACGTTCACGTTATCGATGACATAATTATTATTTCCTGCATATTTTATCAGCTCGCCTGTACAAATAGCTCGTATATACGTTGAACTGTAATAGAACGGTGTTTTATAAATCTATTTTTGTTACATTTCACAAAGCGGGATCATCATCAGGAACTGGCGGAACTGGAAGCTCCTCAGGAGCTGGAGCAAGTTGTAAGTTTTAGTTTTGATGCACAATAGAAGTACACAATGGAAAGAAATAGCGATTACATTAAAAAGGGTTAAGACATTTTACCATATTTTACACCCATTGTACCACCAAAAGTGAATTGGCTACTTACTTTTGAATTTAACATTACACTCAATTAAACCTACCACTATACAGCGTTTATCAAACTACGAGCATTTCTTTCAAAATTCAATCTAGACGACTGTCTTTAAGCGTTTTATGATCAGCTTTAACCTTTTCTACCAACTCCAAAAGGAAGTAGGTTCGCCTCTTAAGGAAACTTTAGTGCTGCTAAACTTTAAACCTTACCTTGTAATTGCAGTAATGTTCTAACATTAAGCCCGATCAAGAGTATGGCTATCTGAATTTACTAGTCGACTACGGTAGGAGACATAATTGATTGTTTTACTTATACTTACCACTGACAATATTTATTTTTCAGCTGGAACGTCATCTTCAGGAACGGGTGCGTCCAGTGGAGCTGCATCGAGTGGTAAGATTTTGACTTTTTACTGTGATGCCAATTGTGTTTTTTTTATATTGTGTTTCATCATAATATTCTTATTACTTGCCGCGTCTTGCGTTATTGATAACTTTCTGCAGGATCACAGACAGAATCGCCAGCTTAGCTGTACTGTGAATTCGATAAACCACCTTCGTATAATTGACTTAAAAGCTCAAAATAACGCATTAGTCCCTTAAGGAAAACCGAATTCATTTGCAGGTGCATGCTGTGCGTAGACTATTAATGTACGTTAACTTGAGGTCATCCTCCGATTCCAAGTGAATTTGTTTCTCCTAAACAGTGGGCAAATGCGTTATTTTGAGCTGTTAAGTCAGCTTTTTAAAGGCGGTTTAATTTCCTTTTTCATTGCATGATTTTTAAGATACTACCCATGCCTCAAAAACTACTAGACTAATTTGAATGAAACTAACACTGTACCCATGGTCAATATATAAGTAAATGAAATAAAAAAGAACTATCTCGCTACGGCAAAACACTTGGACGAACATACAAATACATACTTAGATTCGAAACGAAATTTAGCACACGGCGGGTGGTAATTTTTTAATATTTTTTTGCAATTTTATTTTTTCAATAATTCGCAATAAAAATATTTCATCGACACTATATTAACGCAATAAATAGCATGTGTTTTCCCATACATAGACTGATGATAATATTGTCTTTTTCTTGAATGAAGCTGGGACGTCCACGACCATCCCCGTCAACACAACGACCACCAACACGACTGGGGCTTCAGGCAGCAACGTTACGGGAAGTATGTAATAATTCAAACCAAATATTTTTTCTATCGTGAATCAGCGAAAAAAGAAGAAATATGTTCAATAGCGTTTTCAAGAAACTATCAAAATGCACATTTCTAACATTTCAGATGGGTCATCTACGATGGGCACCAACACAACAAATACCAATACAACCGGGTCTTCAGGCAATAGCAGCACAGGAAGTATGTAAAACTTTTATACAATGATGATAAATTGTGATTTATTATGCACAGTTTTATTGCGTTGTCATCATCAATGGAATGATACCTTACATCAGAAGCGTGGAAGTTATTATTCTGTTTTGACAGGCACCAACACAACAACTACGAACACGACCGGGTCTTCAGGCAATAGCAGTACTGGAAGTATGTAACAATACAAAAGTATAATAATTAAATAGGGACGCACCGTTTAAGGGTTTTTGATTCGATTCGTTTTCGATTTTCAAAATATTATTATCATCAATGCCAAATTAGAACAAAGTTTACCATCTTTGATATTTCAGCAGGTACAACCACCACCAACACCACCGGGTCTACAGGCAATAGCAGTACAGGAAGTATGAATCTCACTTATCGATACCATCATAATAATTATCTCTACGTAGAACCATTATTGATATAATTTTTCATGCTTTGCTTAAAGTGGGATCATCAGGAAGTACCTCAGGAACTGGAGCAAGTGGTGAGTTTTTCGTTTTCGAGACTTGTATATAAATAAAATTATAGCATTTGGTATAGTTTGAGTGACTACGAGTGTGAATTTTGACACTTCTTTACGGCTTATGAATAGCGTTTATTTAGTCTCATGTGCAATCATTAAAACTTTATATATACATATGCCATTTCTGTAAGAAATAAGACCAAACTTAATTGTTTACAATATATTTACGTTATATTAAAATGTTCATACCTATCTATCAATGTTCCCTTCATTCATTTGTACGTCTTGTCACTCTGGTGTATTTTATAGAGCGCTTTTACAATCGGCATATAAGTGAACAACGGTATTGCAAATCAACTCCATCGAATTTTTTTTTTCCGAATAAAATCTTGTACACTTATTTTTCTTCATTGGTATCCTAATAACGAATATTAATAATATGACACTATGTTTTTGACATATATATACCATGTTCATATAGCTGGATCATCGACTTCTGGCACTGGCGGATCAAGCAGTGGAGCTGCGTCAAGTGGTAAGATTTTGCTTTTATAGAGCATGCAGCGTGATAAACAAGGTTGATTATTATCGGTTTTATCAAACGTTCACGTTATCGATGACGTAATTATTATTTCTTGCATGTTTTATCAGCTCGCCTGTACATATAGCCTGTATATACGTTGAATTGTAATAGAACGGTGTTCTATGAATTTATATTTTTTTAAATTTTACAAAGCGGGATCATCATCAGGAACTGGCGGAACTGGAAGCTCCTCAGGAGCTGGAGCAAGTTGTGAGTTTTAGTTTTGTTGTATAATAAAAGTACCTACACAATGGAAAAAGATAGGGATCACATTGACGAGGCTACATTTTGCCACATTTTACACCCATTGTACCACCAAAAGTGCTTAGGCTACTTACTTTGGGATCATAGCAATGTATGTGATTGGTGTCTACATTTAACATTACACTCAATTAAACATACCACTATACAGCGTTTATCAAACTACGAACGTTTCTTTGAAAATCCAATCTAGTCGACTGTCTTTAAGCGTTTTATGATCAGCTTAAACCTTTTCTACCAACTCCAAAAAGAAGTTGGTTCGCCTTTTAAGGAAACTTTAGTGCTGCTAACATTTAAACCTTCAAAGTTTTGGTTATTTAATACTTGTATATAAATATAATTAAAACATTAATGGTACAGTTTGAGTGACTATCTTTGTGAATTTCGACACCACTTTACGGCTTATGAATAGCGTTTATGTAGTCTCATGTGCAATCATTAAAACGTTATATCTACATAGGTCATTTCTGTAAGAAATTACACCAACTTAATCGTATACAATATACAAGCGTTATATTATAATGTTCACACCAACCTATCAGTGTTTCCTCCATTCATTTGAACATCTTGTCACTCTGGTATTTTTTCTTAGAGCGCTTTTACATTCGGCATCAAATTGAACAACGGTATTGCAAATCAACTCCATCGAAAACCATTTTTTATTTCGAATAAAATCTTGTACACTTATTTCGATTCATAGGTATCCTAATTACGAGTACCTATTTATCAATATGACACTATGTTCACATAGCTGGATCATCGACTTCTGGCACTGGCGGATCAAGCAGTGGAGCTGCGTCAAGTGGTAAGATTTTGCTTTTGTAGAGCATGCAGTGTTATAAACAAGGTTGATTTTTATCAGTTTTATTCAACGTTCACGTTATCGATGACATAATTATTATTTCCTGCATATTTTATCAGCTCGCCTGTACAAATAGCTCGTATATACGTTGAACTGTAATAGAACGGTGTTTTATAAATCTATTTTTGTTACATTTCACAAAGCGGGATCATCATCAGGAACTGGCGGAACTGGAAGCTCCTCAGGAGCTGGAGCAAGTTGTAAGTTTTAGTTTTGATGCACAATAGAAGTACACAATGGAAAGAAATAGCGATTACATTAAAAAGGGTTAAGACATTTTACCATATTTTACACCCATTGTACCACCAAAAGTGAATTGGCTACTTACTTTTGAATTTAACATTACACTCAATTAAACCTACCACTATACAGCGTTTATCAAACTACGAGCATTTCTTTCAAAATTCAATCTAGACGACTGTCTTTAAGCGTTTTATGATCAGCTTTAACCTTTTCTACCAACTCCAAAAGGAAGTAGGTTCGCCTCTTAAGGAAACTTTAGTGCTGCTAAACTTTAAACCTTACCTTGTAATTGCAGTAATGTTCTAACATTAAGCCCGATCAAGAGTATGGCTATCTGAATTTACTAGTCGACTACGGTAGGAGACATAATTGATTGTTTTACTTATACTTACCACTGACAATATTTATTTTTCAGCTGGAACGTCATCTTCAGGAACGGGTGCGTCCAGTGGAGCTGCATCGAGTGGTAAGATTTTGACTTTTTACTGTGATGCCAATTGTGTTTTTTTTATATTGTGTTTCATCATAATATTCTTATTACTTGCCGCGTCTTGCGTTATTGATAACTTTCTGCAGGATCACAGACAGAATCGCCAGCTTAGCTGTACTGTGAATTCGATAAACCACCTTCGTATAATTGACTTAAAAGCTCAAAATAACGCATTAGTCCCTTAAGGAAAACCGAATTCATTTGCAGGTGCATGCTGTGCGTAGACTATTAATGTACGTTAACTTGAGGTCATCCTCCGATTCCAAGTGAATTTGTTCCTCCTAAACAGTGGGCAAATGCGTTATTTTGAGCTGTTAAGTCAGCTTTTTAAAGGCGGTTTAATTTCCTTTTTCATTGCATGATTTTTAAGATACTACCCATGTCTCAAAAACTACTAGACCAATTTGAATGAAACTAACACTGTACCCATAGTCAATATATAAGTAAATGAAATAAAAAAGAACTATCTCACTACGGCAAAACACTTGGACGAACATACAAATACATACTTAGATTCGAAACGAAATTTAGCACACGGCGGGTGGTAATTTTTTAATATTTTTTGCAATTTTATTTTTTCAATAATTCGCAATAAAATATTTCATCGACACTATATTAACGCAATAAATAGCATGTGTTTTCCCATACATAGACTGATGATAATATTGTCTTTTTCTTGAATGAAGCTGGGACGTCCACGACCATCCCCGTCAACACAACGACCACCAACACGACTGGGGCTTCAGGCAGCAACGTTACGGGAAGTATGTAATAATTCAAACAAAATATTTTTTCTATCGTGAATCAGCGAAAAAAGAAGAAATATGTTCAATATCGTTTTCAAGAAACTATCAAAATGCACATTTCTAACATTTCAGATGGGTCATCTACGATGGGCACCAACACAACAAATACCAATACAACCGGGTCTTCAGGCAGTAGCAGCACAGGAAGTATGTAAAACTTTTATACAATGATGATAAATTGTGATTTATTATGCACAGTTTTATTGCGTTGTCATCATCAATGGAATGATACCTTACATCAGAAGCGTGGAAGTTATTATTCTGTTTTATGCTTTCAGCCGGGTCCTGCATGACAGGCACCAACACAACAACTACGAACACGACCGGGTCTTCAGGCAATAGCAGTACTGGAAGTATGTAACAATACAAAAGTATAATAATTAAATAGGGACGCACCGTTTAAGGCTTTTTGATTCGATTCGTTTTCGATTTTCAAAATATTGTTATCATCAATGCCAAATTTAAACAAAGTTTACCATCTTTGATATTTCAGCAGGTACAACCACCACCAACACCACCGGGTCTACAGGCAATAGCAGTACAGGAAGTATGAATCTCACTTATCGATACCATCATAATAATTATCTCTACGTAGAACCATTATTGATATATGTAATTTTTCATACTTTGCTTAAAGTGGGATCATCAGGAAGTACCTCAGGAACTGGAGCAAGTGGTGAGTTTTTCGTTTTGGAGACTTGTTTATAAATAAAATTATAGCATTTGGTATAGTTTGAGTGACTACGAGTGTGAATTTTGACACTACTTTACGGCTTATGAATAGCGTTTATTTAGTCTCATGTGCAATCATTAAAACTTTATATATACATATGCCATTTCTGTAAGAAATAAGACCAAACTTAATTGTTTACAATATATATACGTTATATTCAAATGTTCATACCTATCTATCAATGTTCCCTTCATTCATTTGTACGTCTTGTCACTCTGGTGTATTTTTAGAGCGCTTTTACAATCGGCATTCAAGTGAACAACGGTATTGCAAATCAACTCCATCGAAAACCATTTTTTTTTTCGAATAAAATCTTGTACACTTATTTTTCTTCATTGGTATCCTAATAACGAATATTAATAATATGACACTATGTTTTTGACATATATATACCATGTTCATATAGCTGGATCATCGACTTCTGGCACTGGCGGATCAAGCAGTGGAGCTGCGTCGAGTGGTAAGATTTTGCTTTTGTAGAGCATGCAGCGTGATAAACAAGGTTGATTATTATCGGTTTTATCAAACGTTCACGTTATCGATGACGTAATTATTATTTCTTGCATGTTTTATCAGCTCGCCTGTACATATAGCCTGTATATACGTTGAATTGTAATAGAACGGTGTTCTATAAATATATTTTTTTAAATTTTACAAAGCGGGATCATCATCAGGAACTGGCGGAACTGGAAGCTCCTCAGGAGCTGGAGCAAGTTGTGAGTTTTAGTTTTGTTGTATAATAAAAGTACCTACACAATGGAAAAAGATAGGGATCACATTGACGAGGCTACATTTTGCCACATTTTACACCCATTGTACCACCAAAAGTGCTTAGGCTACTTACTTTGGGATCATAGCAATGTATGTGATTGGTGTCTACATTTAACATTACACTCAATTAAACATACCACTATACAGCGTTTATCAAACTACGAACGTTTCTTTGAAAATCCAATCTAGTCGACTGTCTTTAAGCGTTTTATGATCAGCTTAAACCTTTTCTACCAACTCCAAAAAGAAGTTGGTTCGCCTTTTAAGGAAACTTTAGTGCTGCTAACATTTAAACCTTCAAAGTTTTGGTTATTTAATACTTGTATATAAATATAATTAAAACATTAATGGTACAGTTTGAGTGACTATCTTTGTGAATTTCGACACCACTTTACGGCTTATGAATAGCGTTTATGTAGTCTCATGTGCAATCATTAAAACGTTATATCTACATAGGTCATTTCTGTAAGAAATTACACCAACTTAATCGTATACAATATACAAGCGTTATATTATAATGTTCACACCAACCTATCAGTGTTTCCTCCATTCATTCAAATATCTTGTCACTCTGGTATTTTTTCTTAGAGCGCTTTTACATTCGGCATCAAATTGAACAACGGTATTGCAAATCAACTCCATCGAAAACCAATTTTTATTTCGAATAAAATCTTGTACACTTATTTCGATTCATAGGTATCCTAATTACGAGTACCTATTTATCAATATGACACTATGTTCACATAGCTGGATCATCGACTTCTGGCACTGGCGGATCAAGCAGTGGAGCTGCGTCAAGTGGTAAGATTTTGCTTTTGTAGAGCATGCAGTGTAATAAACAAGGTTGATTTTTATCAGTTTTATTCAACGTTCACGTTATCGATGACATAATTATTATTTCCTGCATATTTTATCAGCTCGCCTGTACAAATAGCTCGTATATACGTTGAACTGTAATAGAACGGTGTTTTATAAATCTATTTTTGTTACATTTCACAAAGCGGGATCATTATCAGGAACTGGCGGAACTGGAAGCTCCTCAGGAGCTGGAGCAAGTTGTAAGTTTTAGTTTTGATGCACAATAGAAGTACACAATGGAAAAAGATAGCGATTACATTAAAAAGGGTTAAGACATTTAACCATATTTTACACCCATTGTACCACCAAAAGTGAATTGGCTACTTACTTTTGAATTTAACATTACACTCAATTAAACCTACCACTATACAGCGTTTATCAAACTACGAGCATTTCTTTCAAAATTCAATCTAGACGACTGTCTTTAAGCGTTTTATGATCAGCTTTAACCTTTTCTACCAACTCCAAAAGGAAGTAGGTTCGCCTCTTAAGTAAACTTTAGTGCTGCTAAACTTTAAACCTTACCTTGTAATTGCAGTAATGTTCTAACATTAAGCCCGATCAAGAGTATGGCTATCTGAATTTACTAGTCGACTACGGTAGGAGACATAATTGATTGTTTTACTTATACTTACCACTGACAATATTTATTTTTCAGCTGGAACGTCATCTTCAGGAACGGGTGCGTCCAGTGGAGCTGCATCGAGTGGTAAGATTTTGACTTTTTACTGTGATGCCAATTGTGTTTTTTTTTTATATTGTGTTTCATCATAATATTCTTATTACTTGCCGCGTCTTGCGTTATTGATAACTTTCTGCAGGATCACAGACAGAATCGCCAGCTTAGCTGTACTGTGAATTCGATAAACCACCTTCGTATAATTGACTTAAAAGCTCAAAATAACGCATTAGTCCCTTAAGGAAAACCGAATTCATTTGCAGGTGCATGCTGTGCGTAGACTATTAATGTACGTTAACTTGAGGTCATCCTCCGATTCCAAGTGAATTTGTTCCTCCTAAACAGTGGGCAAATGCGTTATTTTGAGCTGTTAAGTCAGCTTTTTAAAGGCGGTTTAATTTCCTTTTTCATTGCATGATTTTTAAGATACTACCCATGTCTCAAAAACTACTAGACCAATTTGAATGAAACTAACACTGTACCCATAGTCAATATATAAGTAAATGAAATAAAAAAGAACTATCTCACTACGGCAAAACACTTGGACGAACATACAAATACATACTTAGATTCGAAACGAAATTTAGCACACGGCGGGTGGTAATTTTTTAATATTTTTTGCAATTTTATTTTTTCAATAATTCGCAATAAAATATTTCATCGACACTATATTAACGCAATAAATAGCATGTGTTTTCCCATACATAGACTGATGATAATATTGTCTTTTTCTTGAATGAAGCTGGGACGTCCACGACCATCCCCGTCAACACAACGACCACCAACACGACTGGGGCTTCAGGCAGCAACGTTACGGGAAGTATGTAATAATTCAAACAAAATATTTTTTCTATCGTGAATCAGCGAAAAAAGGAGAAATATGTTCAATATCGTTTTCAAGAAACTATCAAAATGCACATTTCTAACATTTCAGATGGGTCATCTACGATGGGCACCAACACAACAAATACCAATACAACCGGGTCTTCAGGCAATAGCAGCACAGGAAGTATGTAAAACTTTTATACAATGATGATAAATTGTGATTTATTATGCACAGTTTTATTGCGTTGTCATCATCAATGGGATGGTACCTTACATCAGAAGCGTGGAAGTTATTATTCTGTTTTGACAGGCACCAACACAACAACTACCAACACGACCGGGTCTTCAGGCAATAGCAGTACTGGAAGTATGTAACAATACAAAAGTATAATAATTAAATAGGGACGCACCGTTTAAGGGTTTTTGATTCGATTCGTTTTCGATTTTCAAAATATTGTTATCATCAATGCCAAATTAGAACAAAGTTTACCATCTTTGATATTTCAGCAGGTACAACCACCACCAACACCACCGGGTCTACAGGCAATAGCAGTACAGGAAGTATGAATCTCACTTATCGATACCATCATAATAATTATCTCTACGTAGAACCATTATTGATATAATTTTTCATGCTTTGCTTAAAGTGGGATCATCAGGAAGTACCTCAGGAACTGGAGCAAGTGGTGAGTTTTTCGTTTTGGAGACTTGTATATAAATAAAATTATAGCATTTGGTATAGTTTGAGTGACTACAAGTGTGAATTTCGACACTACTTTACGGCTTATGAATAGCGTTTATTTAGTCTCATGTGCAATCATTAAAACTTTATATATACATATGTCATTTCTGTAAGAAATAAGACCAAACTTAATTGTTTACAATATATATATGTCGGAAATATCGTGATCGTCGGAAGTTACGTGACACAGCTAGCGCCATCTACAATCGATGCCAGCGCCATCTATAGTCGACGCCAGCGCCCCCACGCGGCGCTTGACAGAGTCTATGACGTCGCGGTCGGCCGGGACGAGCTCATTCGAAGTTCATCGGTCGAACAGTGAAGACGTGTAGAAACTGTCGCGCGTCGTACTAAATCTATGTCGGTTTATTTCTGTGTAATTTCTATCTAAAATTATAGTGTGATTTACCAATTGCGGTGTTATAATTTTGCCAACACATTACCCATCGAGTGCCTACTAAGAAGTCTCATTATGGCTGAAAACGAGGAGTCGGACTTGCCATCACCGATATTGCCAGTGCCGACATATACGTTATATTAAAATGTTCATACCTATCTATCAATGTTCCCTTCATTCATTTGTACGTCTTGTCACTCTGGTGTATTTTTTAGAGCGCTTTTACAATCGGCATTCAAGTGAACAACGGTATTGCAAATCAACTCCATCGAAAACCATATTTTTTTCGAATAAAATCTTGTACACTTATTTTTCTTCATTGGTATCCTAATAACGAATATTAATAATATGACACTATGTTTTTGACATATATATACCATGTTCATATAGCTGGATCATCGACTTCTGCCACTGGCGGATCAAGCAGTGGAGCTGCGTCAAGTGATTATTATCGGTTTTATCAAACGTTCACGTTATCGATGACGTAATTATTATTTCTTGCATGTTTTATCAGCTCGCCTGTACATATAGCCTGTATATACGTTGAATTGTAATAGAACGGTGTTCTATAAATATATTTTTTTAAATTTTACAAAGCGGGATCATCATCAGGAACTGGCGGAACTGGAAGCTCCTCAGGAGCTGGAGCAAGTTGTGAGTTTTAGTTTTGTTGTATAATAAAAGTACCTACACAATGGAAAAAGATAGGGATCACATTGACGAGGCTACATTTTGCCACATTTTACACCCATTGTACCACCAAAAGTCCTTAGGCTACTTACTTTGGGATCATAGCAATGTATGTGATTGGTGTCTACATTTAACATTACACTCAATTAAACATACCACTATACAGCGTTTATCAAACTACGAACGTTTCTTTGAAAATCCAATCTAGTCGACTGTCTTTAAGCGTTTTATGATCAGCTTAAACCTTTTCTACCAACTCCAAAAAGAAGTTGGTTCGCCTTTTAAAGAAACTTTAGTGCTGCTAACATTTAAACCTTCAAAGTTTTGGTTATTTAATACTTGTATATAAATATAATTAAAACATTAATGGTACAGTTTGAGTGACTATCTTTGTGAATTTCGACACCACTTTACGGCTTATGAACAGCGTTTATGTAGTCTCATGTGCAATCATTAAAACGTTATATCTACATAGGTCATTTCTGTAAGAAATTACACCAACTTAATCGTATACAATATACAAGCGTTATATTATAATGTTCACACCTACCTATCAGTGTTTCCTCCATTCATTCAAACATTTTGTCACTCTGGTATTTTTTCTTAGAGCGCTTTTACACTTATTTTGATTCATAGGTATCCTAATTACGAGTATCTATTTATCAATATGTCACTATGTTCACATAGCTGGATCATCGACTTCTGGCACTGGCGCATCAAGCAGTGGAGCTGCGTCAAGTGGTAAGATTTTGCTTTTGTAGAGCATGCAGTGTAATAAACAAGGTTGATTTTTATCAGTTTTATTCAACGTTCACGTTATCGATGACGTAATTATTATTTCCTGCATATTTTATCAGCTCGCCTGTACAAATAGCTCGTATATACGTTGAACTGTAATAGAACGGTGTTTTATAAATCTATTTTTGTTACATTTCACAAAGCGGGATCATCATCAGGAACTGGCGGAACTGGAAGCTCCTCAGGAGCTGGAGCAAGTTGTAAGTTTTAGTTTTGATGCACAATAGAAGTACACAATGGAAAAAGATAGCGATTACATTAAAAAGGGTTAAGACATTTAACCATATTTTACACCCATTGTACCACCAAAAGTGAATTGGCTACTTACTTTTGAATTTAACATTACACTCAATTAAACATACCACTATACAGCGTTTATCAAACTACGAGCATTTCTTTCAAAATTCAATCTAGACGACTGTCTTTAAGCGTTTTATGATCAGCTTTAACCTTTTCTACCCACTCCAAAAGGAAGTAGGTTCGCCTCTTAAGGAAACTTTAGTGCTGCTTAACTTTCAACCTTACCTTGTAATTGTAGTAATGTTCTAACATTAAGCCCGATCAAGAGTATGGCTATCTGAATTTACTAGTCGACTACGGTAGGAGCCATAATTGATTGTTTTACTTATACTTACCACTAACAATATTTATTTTTTAGCTGGAACGTCATCTTCAGGAACGGGTGCGTCCAGTGGAGCTGCATCGAGTGGTAAGATTTTGACTTTTTACTGTGATGCCAATTGTGTTTTTTTTTATATTGTGTTTCATCATAATATTCTTATTACTTGCCGCGTCTTGCGTTATTGATAACTTTCTGCAGGATCACAGACAGAATCGCCAGCTTAGCTGTACTGTGAATTCGATAAACCACCTTCGTATAATTGACTTAAAAGCTCAAAATAACGCATTAGTCCCTTAAGGAAAACCGAATTCATTTGCAGGTGCATGCTGTGCGTAGACTATTAATGTACGTTAACTTGAGGTCATCCTCCGATTCCAAGTGAATTTGTTTCTCCTAAACAGTGGGCAAATGCGTTATTTTGAGCTGTTAAGTCAGCTTTTTAAAGGCGGTTTAATTTCCTTTTTCATTGCATGATTTTTAAGATACTACCCATGTCTCAAAAACTACTAGACCAATTTGAATGAAACTAACACTGTACCCATAGTCAATATATAAGTAAATGAAATAAAAAAGAACTATCTCGCTACGGCAAAACACTTGGACGAACATACAAATACATACTTAGATTCGAAACGAAATTTAGCACACGGCGGGTGGTAATTTTTTAATATTTTTTGCAATTTTATTTTTTCAATAATTCGCAATAAAATATTTCATCGACACTATATTAACGCAATAAATAGCATGTGTTTTCCCATACATAGACTGATGATAATATTGTCTTTTTCTTGAATGAAGCTGGGACGTCCACGACCATCCCCGTCAACACAACGACCACCAACACGACTGGGGCTTCAGGCAGCAACGTTACGGGAAGTATGTAATAATTCAAACAAAATATTTTTTCTATCGTGAATCAGCGAAAAAAGAAGAAATATGTTCAATATCGTTTTCAAGAAACTATCAAAATGCACATTTCTAACATTTCAGATGGGTCATCTACGATGGGCACCAACACAACAAATACCAATACAACCGGGTCTTCAGGCAATAGCAGCACAGGAAGTATGTAAAACTTTTATACAATGATGATAAATTGTGATTTATTATGCACAGTTTTATTGCGTTGTCATCATCAATGGGATGGTACCTTACATCAGAAGCGTGGAAGTTATTATTCTGTTTTGACAGGCACCAACACAACAACTACGAACACGACCGGGTCTTCAGGCAATAGCAGTACTGGAAGTATGTAACAATACAAAAGTATAATAATTAAATAGGAACGCACCGTTTAAGGGTTTTTGATTCGTTTTCGATTTTTAAAATATTATTACCATCAATGCCAAATTAGAACAAAGTTTACCATCTTTAATATTTCAGCAGGTTCAACGACAACCAACACCACCGGGTCTTCAGATAATAACAGTACAGGAAGTATGAATCTCACTAATCGATACCATCATAATTATGATTTTTACGTAGAACCATTATTGATATCGCTCATGCGGAGCGACAGTGACACAAATGCAAATTAGTTAACTTTACACCAGACCAGAATAGAGATTATTTCTTAGTTCGAAAGAAGATTCTGGAGCATCCTTACGGAAAATTTTTATTTTAAGAGTATTTTATTATAGCTGGAACCCTTAGTTCATACATAGCCATATTTTTTTAATATAAACTAGTCCAAAAACGGTCAAAAACATTTTTTTTTTTTGTTTCAATACTTACAATTGCGTCGTTGTTTCCCTCCATGAAGACAGTTTATTAAATTAAGTCGTTAGAATCCTCAAATAAAATACCTAACATTTTTCAATCATAATCTGTTTTTATTATGTTAATACTAATTTTGATATATCAGTGACATTATTATGTATTCAATAATAACCAACACACAGTAATAAGAATGGGCCTCTCACATTAAACTTAAGTTACATTAAATGTAACTAATGTTTAAATCACAGTCATTTACCACAATTATCATAATATTAGATTGCCTTATACCTAATTAATAAAGTAAACGTTTAACAGTTACAAAATAATCACGTAAATGAACTAAAAAATACTTTTATAAAGAAATTCAATCATGTATTATATCTACTAATATAACAATTAAAATAAGTTTTCGTAAAATCCAGAATAACATCTAGGAACAATATTTTTTTCTAGCAAAATACGCAAATCTCGCTTTTTTGATCTGAAATTGCTGGCTTTGAATTATAAGCTGACTCTAGGTAAATTACTGTGATACCTAAATTAGCGTCCGACCGTGTTTTCCTCACATTTTTTGTGGATTTTGTGCTTACTTGTTGCCATTCATCTGCGTAAGAGTACTTTATAGAGTAAGTGTCAATACTTTTTACAAATCAAATAGCTTTTATTTCTGTTAATTTTATCGGATCACCTTTCAGATCTTTGTTATAATTTAAACCAAGATCCTCAAACAGCTTTTTTAAATCATAAAAATCGTCATAGTTTAGCTCGTGAACTACAAAAGCATTACCGGTTTTCTTGGCATTACTCACAATTTGTACGTACTGTTGAGGACTATAAATAGGTCCAGACTTTTTGGCACTTTTAATTGCCTTTTCAATCAGTGAGTGAGCGTTGTCGCCTTCATTCTGGGTGTGGCCCCGAATCAAAAATTTGTGCGTGATTGATGCAATTGCAAGAGTTTCAACTGCATAGTAATACATGCCTAGGAGAAACCTGAAGAAAAACGTAAGTATTATTATTAAGCTGAAGTAAAACATAATAATGAAATAAAATAAATAAGAACATAATGATATTTAACAAACCTATTCTTCTGCTGGCCACAACAATTATCAGAGTAAAATATAATATTGCAATTAGGATGACGTTCTGAAATTTCTTTTAGAAACTTTAGTAGACAGGACCCAACTTCAATAGCTCCTCTATTACCAAGCCCTTCGTGCCAGAAATAACAACTTGTAGTATTGTCTTTTAATTCAGTGACCTAAAACAAAAAACCAAAAATTGCACTCCGGGAGTGCCGGCAGAAGTGAAAACTTGAATATCAACGTTGTGCATTTTTGATTTTTTGGAATAATTAATTGAATCAGGCGTTACTTTGCGGAAATCCATTATTAAGTTGAAATTTATAAAATTATTTTGCTTTAAATTTCCGCGAAACTACGCCGGCGCAGGCAACTAACTACACGAACCGTCACCGCGTTTAGTATTAGTTCAGGTAAATGCAGGATGCACCACCCACCCTCCCTCAATACGCATGCGGCACATTAATTGCATCAGCTGTGCCGCATGCGTATTGAGGGAGGGCGGGTGGTGCATCCTGCATTTGCCTGAACTAATACTAAACGCGGTGACGGTTCGTGTAGTTAGTTGCCTGCGCCGGCGTAGTTTCGCGGAAATTTAAAGCAAAATAATTTTATAAATTTCAACTTAATTTTTTGGAATAGTTAGGGAATAATTTTGAATGAATTGCTCTTATTATCAATATAAAAGTACTATCATTTTTGTGATAGAATACAATAATAATAATAATAATATAATATTTTTATAGAATACAATATTTATTTATTGCGCTATCGTACACAAACATTACAATTTATATTATATTAAATTACATTAAAAAGTTTATCTCTCAGAAAAATCAACTTACATCCATAATTTCGCCAACCGTCTTACGGTTTTTCGATCAGCCCACGTGTCCTGACGCGAGTTTCACATTTTTCCCCCATCCCACAAAAGTGCTCAACGCCGCTAAAGAAGTTTTCACTTCAAAAAAATATATTAAAAAGTCATCAAAAGTTTTTACTTCCATGACTTGAAAAATACTCACTGTAAAATTTAAGCAATTTAGCTTGGATTTATAAAAAAATGCCGAGCTATTCCCAGTTGGTACCGGCATGACTGCTTGTAAATTGTATGTAGCTACGACTGTTTCAGCATCAGTTTTAGATAATGCTATATCTCCGGCTTTCTCTTTTCGGCTAATTCTTTTTGCCTGTGATGTTCTTTATAAGGTTTTTCTAATTTCAGTTTGTCTTGTCCAATTCGCAGAGATCGCATTGATCCTTATTAGGGACAAAAAAGGATACGTTAAATTCAGGGTTAAAAATTCTGCTATACATGTCATAGGATGCTACTCACATTGCTCCTCTATTTGATACGTAATTTCGATACAATTCCTTAATAGTTAGGCCACCGTTAATAAATTCGCGGCTTGTGTTAGCCCGAGTATAGTGACTCTCTATTCGGGGCACAGAATTAATGTGATCGCGAACTCACTGTACGATTTCCGGATCAACTTGATTATGATGAGAATGTTTGCCTCTCTTCTCTGTAGGAATCACACCCGTAGAACATTTTTATCTCCCTTGCATTACTGCTCGCAATACTCTTTTTGATATGCCCAATGTGTTAATAAAAAAAAATGCATGTCCGTTTGCTTTCTCCATTCACCGTGAAATTAAAAACACAGTTTTGGTTTCCTGTTTTAGCATTTCCTTCTTTCAGTCGGCGGTAAGGAACTTTTCGTTAAACACGAGTTTATAAAATCACGTTGTCTCTGTTATGTTACCAAATCCCAATAATTTTTAAATATTTCCTCTCTTTGTTCTTCAGTTATTTTATCACGACATTTTTGCCTACATTTTTCAGGACAAGGCGGTTTAATTGATTTTTCGGCAATAGTTTTTCCATTTCTAGATACGTACTGCTTTCCTGAATTTCTTTGTTGTTTTCTTAAATTTTTTATCCAAGCAGATTCATTACGAACTCTTTTTTTACCTTTTGTAGCAACAACTGTTTCTAAAGGTGACGCCAAAGCTTCTCTTGTAAATGTCAAATCAGAATTTATGAGAGACTCTTGAGTAGTCGTTACTGATGGTGCGCTAGTAGAAGTACTGGATGAACTAGACGAAGAACTGGATGAGCTAGAGGATGATAAGCTCGATCACCTCGAAATAACACGGCGTCGGCGCTTTACGGGTTTTTCTGGCACATATTAGCCAAAGCCTTCACCATTCCCTATTATAAGCATAGAAGAAAATATAGATTTAAGTTTAGAAAAAAATAATGTACAGTAAGCGTCAAAAGTAGCTGATCAAAAACTAATTTGCATAATAACTGAAGTTCTAAAGGAGATGACCGATTCCAGGCCTGAATGTTGATGTCTGTACGAAACTCATCTTCGTGGCCAATGAGTCAAATCCATCTTCATAAATAGAGATTTTCGTGTACACATACAACATAACCTAAAATATCTTGGAGCACGTTTTTATCTACTTGGACATAGCTGATTGTTATAAAAATAGGGGTCATGAATCCTTTTTGAATGTTCTTATTTATGGATAATTTCTAGTCATGCACACTCGGGCCAAAGTTTGTTTGGGAACCGAGTTTGTCCTTTGACATTAAACTTGAAATGTGCATTTTACAAAATGAATTTAAAGGTTTAATTTTGTTTTCATTTCATAAATTTTTGGAACATTCTATTGGCCATGCAATTTTTTCAAACATTCTCATACCTAGCTTCTTTTGACGCTGAATTTTCAAAGTATTATGTTTTCCATTTGTACTTTTAATCATTGGAGATATTTTTGAATCAAGAGGCAACCGGCCTCCAATGCTATTAGACGCGGAACATTCATGCTGCTCACAAAGCTTTACAAACATACGAGCACGGCTTCTCATTTTTACGGCTAAAAATAAAAATGTTTTAATGCTTTATGTTAGATTTGTAAGAACTGATTTCAATCAGACATTATTGTAAAAAATGTTTAACTTTTCGGGATAATGTAGGCTTAATTATCACTTAAGTCCATAACAATACCAAATCCACGAAAGTATTCGGTGCAACAACGACGTAATTGTATTAAACTTCATTGTATCCTCAAAAGTGATATCGATTACAAGTGAAACAAAACCCTAACGACACAAAATACAAATGAGTCATTATTGCTCCGAATTTTTGAATAAAAATATGACACATTCACCTTTGCGTCTGTGTAGCTTCCTGACACGACCACTCTTTGTGGGGCGCCCCGCACAACTGACTTTTCAGTCGCCGTTGCTCCGCACTGTCGCGCCAAAATGGAATAATGCTACAAGGACTTTTTGCCCTCTAGTGGCCGGTTTTTGAACTTACAATTGAGGCGTTTTCACTGCCAACGCAGATGATTATGCCTAGTATTTTGGCATGAATAAGTCATTTTCACGTATTTTTGCAAATGTGTCACTGTCGCTCCGGATGAGCGATATTTTTTCATGCTTTGCTTAAAGTGGGATCATCTGGAAGTTCCTCAGGAGTTGGAACAAGTGGTGAGTTTTTCGTTTTGGATACTTGTACATAAATATAATAATAACATTCGGTATAGTTTGAGTGACTGCGAGTGTGAATTTCGACACCACTTTACGGCTTAGGAAAGGCATTTATGTAGTCTCATATGCAATCGTTAAAACTAAATATATAGGTTATTTCTGTAAGAAATAAGACCGACTTAATCGTTCACAATATATAGACGTTATATTATAATCCTCATCATCATCATCATCATCATTATCAGCCAAAGGACGTCCACTGCTGAACATAGACCTCCCCCACGGCTTTCCACAGCGACCGATCATTAGCGGTCTGAGATGGGTCTGTAGTTCTTCAATAAGTTTTTGTCTCCTTTTTTGAAGAACAACACTACCACACTCCTGTTCCACGCCTCGGGCGTGATGCCCTCCAGCAGCACGGAATTAAAGAGTCTCTGAAGGACTTTAAGTACCGGTGTTCCACCCGCCTTCAGAAGCTCTGCTGTGATTCCGTCCTCGCCAGGTGCCTTGTTGTTTTTAAGCTGTTTAAGGGCCATCCTAATCTCGTAGAGGCTGATGTCCGGGATGTCTTCGGTGTAGTGTCGGGTCAGGATAGCTCGTGGGTCTCTAGCCGAGCTATCAACGCGTTTGGCTACTGAGGTGTACAACTGCCCATAAAACCTTTCGATCTCCCTCAAAACCTCTGCTTTCGTCGACGCTACACTGCCGTCCTCCGTCTTAAGCTTCGTCAACAGGCTTTGCCCAATAGACATGTCCCTTGCAAACACTTTGGAGCCTTGGTTCCACTCTATCGTTTCTTTAACACTATTAGTGTTAAAACAACGAATGTCGTGTCGCAGGGACTTCCATATTTGTCTATTGAGCTGCCTGTAGTTTTCAGCATTAACGGAGGTCTGCAGTGCCATAGATCGACGTTTTGCCATAATGTCGAGACTGTGGACCGACAGTTTTTGAGGTCTATTTTTACGGCCAGGCTTAAAATACTTAGACCCCACCGTTTGAACAGTTTCCACAAACCCGTTGTTAATTTCGTCCACTGTAACGCAATTTTCTGGGCAATCAAAGCGGTTTGACAACTCGAGTTGAAAGCTCTCGGGATTTTGGATATGAGCACGAGTCGGTCGGAGCGTGGACTTCATCAGGCGGGATCTTTCCAATTTGACATTTATATTCAATGTGCCTCGAACCATTCGGTGATCGCTACCGGTTTTCACTCTGTTGATCACGGAGACATCATTGAATAACCGTCTCTTGGAGGTCATGAAAAAGTCAATCTCGTTTCTCGTGAAGCCATCGGGACTCGACCAGGTCCACTTCCTTTGAGGCGGCTTCTGGAAGAAAGAGTTCATCGCAAAGAGTCCCCCCTTTTCCAGAAAGTCGGCCAGCCTCTGTCCCCTGGTGTTCCTTTGCCCGTATCCAAAAGGTCCCACCTTCAACTCATTCTCGCCTCGCTTGCCCAGTTTTGCGTTGAAGTCCCCCACTACAACAGTAAAATAGGTTTTGGAAGTATGTATGGCTCTACTTACGTCCTCATACATTTCCTCCACTGCTTCATCCGGGTGTTTCGGTGCATATACCTGTATGACCTTCAGCGAATACCTCTTGGATATTCTGAGTATAAGCTATATCACCCTGCTCGACACACTCTTGATGGTCTCGATATTGTTTACGAGGGACTTGTGAACGAGGAACCCGACACCACCTTAGGACTTTCGTTGGTTGCCTTCCCGGTAGTAGAGCAGGTTGCCGGACTGCAGAGTTATCGTGTCCTCGCCCTCTCTACGGACTTCTGATAAACCTATTATGTCCCAGTGTAACCTGCTCATTTCTTCTTCAGCTCGAGCAACTTCTCATCTGTCCTCAGTGTACACGTATTGTACGTTACCAGGGCCAGTTGTCGTCGGGGGTGGCAGCGCGATCGCCTCCGGGGATTCTTAGCACCCGCTGCCCCGCCGTTGACTTGGAGCTTATTGGTCTTGTTCAAGCTCCCTTACGTACCTCGTAATTCATAATCCTCATACCCATCTATTAATATTCCCTTCATACATCGGAACAGCTTGTCACTGTTGTGTTTTTTTCTTAGAGCGTTTTTACATTCGGCATCAAATTCAACAACAGTATTGCAAATCAATTCCATCGAAAACCTATTTTTTTCGAATAAAATCTTGTACTTTTATATTTATTCATAGGTCGATACCTATGAATAAAAATAAAAGTACAAGATTATAATTACGATTAATTAATTATCAATATGACACTATGTTCATATAGCTGGATCATCGACTTCTGGCACTGGCGGATCAAGCAGTGGAGCTGGGTCAGGTGGTAAGATTTTACTTTTGTAGAGCATGCAGCGTAATAATCAAGGTTGATTTATATCAGTTTCATCAAACGTTCACGTTATCGATGACATAAATTATTATTTCCTGAATCTTTTATCAGCTCGCCTGTACAAATAGCTCGTATAAGTATACGTTGAACTGTAACTGTAAAGAACGGTGCTTTATGAATATATTCTTTTACACTTCACAAAGCTGGATCATCATCAGGAACTGGCGGAACCGGAAGCTCCTCAGGAGCTGGAGCAAGTTGTAAGTTTTAGTTTTAATGCATAATAGAAGTACACAATGGAAAAAGAGAGCGATTGCATTGAAGAGGCTAAGACATTTTGCCATGTTTTACACCCATTGTACCACCAAAAGTGCATTGGCTACTTACTTTGGGATCACAGCTATTGACTACAGGCAGGCTGAGTCAATTTTCCGACGATCTTTCCTTCGATGTGTAGACTGTAGATTCCAAATAAAACTCTTCTTATTGAGATCGGTGACCGTGAGAGCGCGTACGCTTGTCTGCGTTTCCACCAGGTGAGCAGCTCCAGATTCAATTAAATGTATATTTATCATTTAGTTAAAGGTTTAAAACAATTGTAAAAACAAGGTTTTCTTTTTGTAATGCGATTGAATGAAAGATATTTAGTTAAACGTGTGCTCACTCAGTCCACACAAGCGGTTAGCTATATCTTCATACTGAAATAAGTTGGTCGAGTCATTCAGTGTTCTTTTTTTTGTAACACCTCTATTTAATTGGAGCCTGTAATTTCAGATCATTAAGTTTCGTATTAAAACATTTACTATTAATTTATTGTGCTCACTCCATCCACACGCTATTGTATCTCTATGAACCAACTAAAGATTCGCATTCCATCGTTTACATTGTATGAATTGGCTAGAAATAGGACTATTCAGCATAAAAACATACCACTTTTACTGTGCGTTCATGAGTAAAACGGATGCCTGGTGCTCACTCCGTCCGCCATCGCTAAATACTTAAATCTTTTGTGCTAAGTTAAGTTAAAAGAATGAGTGAACATATGATTTTTTTGTACAAAAATACTATAAAATATTCCGAAGTACCCAGTTTGATATTTCTTTTTACTTTTAGAGTAAAACAAAATTTCATATTTTGTATGAAGGACATGGAATAGGGTGTCTACACGTGATAAAATAGCAGGACTTGACTGACTTAACTTCACGTGTTCATGCTAGCTGCGTGTCATCTTTGCCTGAAGGAAAAGGTTTTGTTCTTAATAGGTACTTTGTTTGGGCTGGGGTTTGGGTTTAGTTTAAATTTTGAGGTTTTGTGTACTAAATGTAAAATGAATATATCTGACCGGTCACATTTGTCAGAAACCATACATGACCGGTCAAATAAGTCAATATCAATCAATTCCGTAAGTCAATATCGATGAACCGTAAATATAATTTCCTGACTCAGTTTTCGCAAGAAAAACACATTTTGTGTCGTTGTGTGAATGAGTTTGATTACTTATTATGACTTTTTATTGTTAAGAACGGTGTTTCACGGACCTGCGCGAAAATCACATTACCTACCGAATTCGACCAATCGCGTACGCACAACCGAAAAAGTAATAAAATATTACTTAATCAATATGAATTACCATTTATGACAGTTAATGACCGTTTTTGACTATTTAAAATATCGACCGAAAATAAGTTAAGAATTAGACCGTGTGTGACACTGACTGCCATTTGAGTTTTAACTGACAAGTGATTTTCGGTCAATGTGCATGATTCTTATCGGTTATGGCTAAACGAAGGAAGATACGCCGTTCGATTTTTAGGTATGTTGGAGATTCTGTTTTTTAATTGGAATTACAAAATAAATGTAAATTTCTTGCGGGACTTTGTGTAATAAGGAAAATAAACATGTGGGGAACATATGACCTTAGCCCGTTGGAGCTAAGCGTTTTGTGGGAACCATACGTCTTATGCCTGATTATGTCAACATTAAATATCTTTCTTTTGAATACTAGGTGTTTCTCCTGACATTTCTATTTAATGCATACTTATAACACTTCAGCAAAATAAGCTCCTTATATATATAACGTAATTTAAATTAATTTACAAGAATTATATGGCGCAACAAAAAAGGAAATCCTTGCCCAGGCACAGGGATTATTTCCCACATTTATTTTTCAGGGTTATTAGTATTTTTTCCGGACTCTGTTGATGAGGAATAAAACAAGGCATTATCCAAAACCAAAATCTATATGCAACTCTTAATTTCCTTAATCAGTTTTCCGCGGCCTGGAGGCCGAGTCTCGTGGCAAACGGACTTCGTGTGGTACCACAATTGCGAGTTTAACTTATTTACCTAAACATCAAATCAAGAATGTAGATACGTTTTAAAAACTATCGCACGACCAAAAACTAATTATATAGAAATCGTGACTCTGACAAATTTAAAAATATTATTTCTTTGACAAAGAAAATTTGATCGGTGAACTTTTTCGTATACGAATTGCGCGAAATTGGTTAAGGATTAAACCGTCTCATTTTTCAGTCTTATTTTATGTCCTCTTATTATTGTCACGTGGAGACACCCTATTATATGTCATGTAAACCAAAAATTTAGTTTTGTATATCTATAAAAGTAAAAAGTAATATTGAACTGTGTACCGCCGAATATTTTATAGTATTTTTGCACAAAAAAATAATATGTTCACTCTTTCTTTTAAGTTAACTTAGCAAAAAATATTTAAGTATTTAGCGATGGCGGACGGAGTGAGCACCAGGCATCCGTTTTACTCATGAACGCACAGTAAAAGTGGTTTGTTTTTGTGCTGAATAGTCCTATTTCTAGCCAATTCATACAATGTAAACGATAGAATGCAAATCTATAGTAAGTTCATAGAGATACAATAGCGTGTGGATGGAGTGAGCACAATAAATTAATAGTAAATGTTTCAATACGAAACCTGACGATCTGAAATTACAGGCTCCAATTAAATAGAGCTGTAACAAAAAAAAGAACACAGAATGACTCGACCAACTTATTTTAGTATGAAGATATGGCTGACCGCTTGTGAGGACTGAGTGAGCACACATTTAACTAAATATCTTTCATTCAATCGCATTACAAAAAGAAAACCTTGTTTTAACAATTGTTTTAAACCTTTAACTAAATGATAAATATACATTTAATTGAATCTGGAGCTGCTCACCTGGTGGAAACGCAGACCGTACGCTTTGGCCCACTCACGGCCCTTTATTTATCCAAAAATACAGTGGTTGGCTTATCGACTAATACAGATTAGTTACAAACAAGGACGGACACACAACATCATCTGCGTACTCCTTCTTACGTTTTTGTAACCTACCTACATTAATCGTGATAAAATTCCCATTCGCAACAATCCACTCTATGGGTTTCCTACCTACCCTCAGAAAGTGCGATATGGGGGACAGGAAATTCAAAGGCTTTACCGGCCTCGCTCCACCTGAGCGAGACAGCCTACTAGGGTCTCCTTCGCCCCTGTACCAAACTACCTACATATTTCTTAATATTTCCTAGCTAGTTAATTGTTACCCTACCTGCCTACCTAATTTGCAAATGGGAATTCCTAACTAACAGGTTTATTATTATTGAAATAAAACGAGCCCTAAGCTAATTACAATGCTTACTCGCTATGGCCCTAACAGAAAATCATATTTATTTTCATCAAAAATCCTTATAAATAAATATAACTAAACTTATTACTAAAACACGATTGGGTGTCCGTAACAACAGCAATGTATGTGATTGGTGTCTAAATTTAACATTACACTCAATTATACATACCACTATACAGCGTTTATTAAATTACGAACATTTCTTTCAAAATACTATCTAGACGACTGTCTTTAAGAGTTTTATGATCAGCCTTAACTCAGCATTAACCTTTTCTACCAACTCCAAAAGGTAGTAGGTTCGCCTCTTAAACAAACTTTAGTGTTGCTAACATATAACCTTACCTCGTAATTACAGTTATGTTCTAACATTCAGCCGATCGAGAGCATGGCTTCCTGAATTACAATTCGACTACGGTAGGAGCCAGCCGTAGTTGATTGATTTTACTTATACTTACCACTGTCATTTTTTTCAGCTGGAACGTCATCTTCAGGAACGGGCGCGTCCAGTGGAGCTGCATCGAGTGGTAAGATTTTGACTTTTTACTGTGATGCAAATTGTGTTTTTTTTTTGTATTGTATTTCATGGTATAGGACAAACGATATATAATTAATACTTATATTCTAATTACTCGAAGCGTCTTGCGTTATTGATAACTTTCTGCAGGATCACAGACAGAATCGCCAGCTTAGCTGTACTGTGGATTCGCTTATCATCTGACGTTTTGTAAAAAATAAACCACCTTCATACAATTGACTTAAAAGCTCAAAATAACGCATTTGTCCCTTAAGGAAAATCGAATTCATTTGGCATCGGTGCATGATGTGCGTAGACTATTAATGTACGTTAACTTGAGGTCATCATCCGATTCCAAATGAATTAGTTTCTCCTAAACAGTGGGTTGCAAATGCGGTATTTTGAGCTGTTAAGTCAGCTTTTTGGAGGCGGTTAAATTAACTTTTTGTTGCATGATTTTTAAGTTATTACCCATGTCTCAAAAAGTACTTGACCTATTTAGATGAAACTTACACTGTATACTATGTCGAAATATACCTAATTGAAATAAAAAAGAATTATCTCACTACGGCAAAACCTTTGATCGAACATATAAATACATACTATTATGAAATTATAGCATTGAGACTTCTTCAAGACCTTTATTCTTCGAACAGGGTATAACTTTAGGTACTACCTCTTCAACTTGATGCCACAAACCAACTGAACTGCCGGACTCCGCGCTCTCCCCGAATACAAAACTCCCCTCCAAAAATATATCGGTTTTGCCAGTAAATAATTTTAAATTTAACTGTTATAAGTACCAGTTCGAATAAATTATAGCAGCTATTTTTTTGAACATTACGACATTCGGCCGTCCTACATCGAGCTGGCGCTCGAATGGCTTGCAGTTCAGTTGGATTGAAACGAGTACACAAATAACATAAATACCCAAAAATTACCTTATGATTTTGAATATTTAAAAAAAGCAACCAAGTGTAATTTAAAGTTTTCAAACTGAATTCAAATATTTTTACATGTGCATGAATAATTATTAATGCCAAGAAAATAATAATAACGTGAATAAGACATGAAATTTTCGTTTTCATTTTACGTTCATAATAATGAAAATTTAGTTACAATATGCTAAAAAGGTATAATATAAAACTTGTAAGATAATTAATAATTTCCTTGAGTCATTACGACATTCGCGCAGTAATAGCAAATATTCTTCATTATATTACAACATTTTGTATATACCAGGTCGTCTAGTACTACAGTTTAAGTTTGGCTTAGTGACTAATCTTTAGTCAATGAAAGATGTGGTCTTAAATAAATAAAAAGTACAATGACCTACTTAGCCATACAAAACAGCATATAAATAGTTTTAATACAATTTTGGTAAGATTTACCATCGATTAAGTAATAATTGAAACTGTAATTCAATATCAATTTAGTTTTATTTGGGTTGGGTCATTTTTTAGGGTTCCGTAGCCGAATGGCAAAAAACGGAACCCTTATAGTTTCGTCAAGTCTGTCTGTCTGTCTGTCTGTCTGTCCGTCCGTATGTCACACCCATTTTATTCTGTAACTATAAGCATTACACAATTGAAATTTAAAAGGAAGATGTATCTTGTTAACCGCTTACCGATTCTCATACAAAAAATAAAAAATAATGACAGTTAAGGGGGGGCTCTCATACATGAAACTAAAACCAAAAATTTTTTTTTTGTCAAACCTATGCGTGTGGGGTGTCTATGAATAGTTCTTTTAAAATTACATAGAGGTTTCTAAAACCATTTTCTTTTAAAGTCAAACGTTTAGAAAGCAAAGAAAGCATAGCTAGACGCTTCCAAAGTGGTAAAATGGGCGTCCCCCCCCCCCCATGTAATTTCTTAACCAAGCAAGTGTAAATTTTGAAAAAATATGTGATGTAGATCTTAATAAATACTTTCAACGAAAATTAGTTCGGATGGGATCGAACAAGTAGTTTTTGAGATATAGCACATTTTCAACAACCGCAAACATAACTTTGTACTTCATACAAACTCTATGAAAAACAAAGTTATATTTGTAGTCAACAAAATATTGTGGTATTTTACTAAGTATAAGTAAATGGATTCCCTAATTCAGTTAAAGTTGGCACGGAACCCTCAGTGCGCGAGTCCGACTCGCACTTGGCCGGTTTTTTATGTAAATAAAAGCAAAAGACTTAAACATTATTGTACAACATTAAACATGACAGACAAAATCTTTGTGCCAGCAAGGTTCAATATTGTTCCTATAGCGTCGCCAACGCCATCACTATATGGCGATAATTTATGGAAGATACGATTTATGGATAAAGAGATAAAATGCTATAATTACCTTTAATTATAAAGACAAAAATGTTCATCGATTTGATTACACAGCAAGAATGTCGACAAAGAGTTATTATAAGCCGTAGAACTAATATATAAAAAAATATATTTTGAAATCGTACAGATTTTGTATACTACTTTGAAGCTTATAACCTACTAAGTTCTATGTATTTTACGTATATTTTAGAACCAATTGTGATTTTATTAAAGGTTGTCAATTGATCTAATCATTCATCAAAAGTAGCGATTTCAACTATAGTAAGTTTGCTTTTGCGTACTCTCAACTCCAATACGGCATTATGTTATAAGGGTAGCAGCACTGACATGGCAGACCCGTTTCTAATGCAAAAAAAAAGTAATAATAATTACTCAGAACAACACACAACCTTACTTGTGAACCTTACTTTTAAAAAAAACTACCGACGCTACATCCTTGTAAATGTTTGATATACGCATTTTCACTTTCAAAAGTAAGAGACATTTCTTTTAAGTTACAAAAAAAACTCATAAAGATGAAATAAGAAACCAAAAATTTGCGCACGGGCGGGACTTGAACCAGCAACCTTTTGGCAAACCGGGTCAAACGCTCTTACCAATTGAGCTACCGTGCTGTTAGTCCGACCCTGCGAAATTTGTGGTTTCTTATGAAAACGTCAATTGCGTGACGCTTAGCGCCATCTAGCCGTCTGTTTATGAAACAGATGGCCCAAGCAGTTATTCTTTACAGAATAAATTCAACTTGGAAATTGATGTCGCTTCGCTATCTAATGCTTTAGAATGTTTTTAACACTCACAGTGTAATATTTTATATTCATAAAGATGAAATAAGAAACCAAAAATTTGCGCACGGGCGGGACTTGAACCAGCAACCTTTTGGCAAACCGGGCCAAACGCTCTTACCAATTGAGCTACCGTGCTGTTAGTCCGACCCTGCGAAATTTGTGGTTTCTTATGAAAACGTCAATTGCGTGACGCTTAGCGCCATCTAGCCGTCTGTTTATGAAACAGATGGCCCAAGCAGTTATTCTTTACAGAATAAATTCAACTTGGAAATTGATGTCGCTTCGCTATCTAATGCTTTAGAATGTTTTTAACACTCACAGTGTAATATTTTATATTCATAAAGATGAAATAAGAAACCAAAAATTTGCGCACGGGCGGGACTTGAACCAGCAACCTTTTGGCAAACCGGGCCAAACGCTCTTACCAATTGAGCTACCGTGCTGTTAGTCCGACCCTGCGAAATTTGTGGTTTCTTATAATAAATAAATAAATAAATAAAACCTATTTATTTCAGATATAGCATCCATAGATTGTTAGTAACAGTCAGTAACATTTTTTTCTTATAAACTAAGTTAGTAGTGTTAGTGTAGGTACAGATAATATTGATTATTTTATTTGGCCTGTCATTAACTTTATCCAATGGTTTTGGATAGGACAGTCAGGACGTGCAGTAATTGTCCTCAGAATGCTGTTGCTGCTAGCTCTCATGCGACACAGTAGGGACGAGGCCTTTTTACGCATAATCGCATGGAATCCGTCAGTCCGTGCGTCCGCGAACATTCCCGACGCACTGCAGAACCGCGGAAGCCTCAGCAGCATTCTGAAGGCGTTGTTATACTGCACGCGTAGTGCGCTGTAGGCTCGACGCGTATAACTCACCCACAGGCCACTCGAGTAAAAAGATTGACAAAACGCCCTAAACAGGGTAATTTTGACCTCCCTCGTACATCGAGCAAACCTGCGGGCAAGCATATTGCTTCTCACCGCCAGCGCCCTACGCTCTCTCTCGATGTCGTCATCGTCACCTAGGTCTGAAGTGACAATATGGCCAAGATATCTAAATTTGGATACATTATTTAGGATTGACCCATTTAAAGTAATTGGTGGCACATGACTTGGTAAACGTTTTCCCGCCTTAAACACGAGGACTTCGCTCTTTTTAGCGTTATACACCAGGCCATGAGCCTCCGCATACGACTCGCACACAGCCACTAATTTTCTTAACCCACCGATCGAGGGGCTCAGCAGCACCATGTCATCAGCGTAGCTCAGATTATTGACACACTGTCCGTCTATGTAACAGCCGATATGGATGCCGCTGAGCCTCTCGATCAGCTGATTGATGTAAAGGTTAAAGAGGGTAAGTGAGCTTAGCCCACCCTGTCTAACTCCGCATTGAAGGGAATACTCATCCGACAAGGCACCCGCCCATCTCACCTGATTCTTTTGGTGCTTATACCAAAACCTAAATAAATTTGTACATTCCGCCGGCATACCAGTGCTCCTCAGCTTCTCCCACAACAAATCATAATTTACTAGGTCGAAAGCCTTGGATAAATCTAGGAAGCACGCATATACCGGCGTTTTCCTCTTCGTATAATACTTGACAGTGTACTTAAGGCCAAAAATAGCACTTTCTGTAGACACACCAGACTTAAACCCAAATTGGGCATCATGAAGTTCTACATACTTTGCGAGATAGCCATTAAGCAAACTGTCAAGCAGTTTTGCAGCTGTAGTAGCAAGTGATATGGGTCGGTAGTTTCCCTTGTCAGATGTATCACCCGTCTTATTTTTAACAATAGGTACAACAATTGTACGCATAAGCGTTTCCGGTAAATAGGCATGTCCCAGACTAAAATTAAAAATCATTGAAAGCACACGTGGTAAGTGTACACCGGCATTTTTAAAATGATCTATACTCAGGCCATCGTGTCCGGGAGATTTCCCTTTTGTCATTTTAGAAATAACTTTAGCTATATCTTTGGCCGTAAACTTGACTGTTCTTTCAGACACGACGCCCCCATTATCATCGCTGCATCCCGGTGCAGATTCCAGCGGTGACTTCATCGTAAATTGATCCCTAAAAATATTTGCAATAGCCTTCAGATCATGCTCGCCCTCTACGCTCACCGGAACACTCGGTTTAATATTTAATTTATTTGTATTCTTCCAAAATTTTCCGAATTTTTTTCCCGATAAATCCGAGGCTAGAACATCCATCTTTATTTGATCTTGTTTGTTTTGACACCACTTTAATTTGTTTTTGAAGATCTTCCTACTATTTAACATTTCTTCGTGAATAGAACCAGTGCGCGGTTTTCCCCATTCTACCCATATTTGAAATTTAAGTCGCGCTTCTTTATGTGAGTCTGCGACATACCTATTCCATCCCGCTATGTAACCCTTCCTTCTAGGGCATTTAACACGATACGTCTCTGACGCAGCATTTGACAAAATATGAACGACATCTTCGTACATTTTATCTATGATGGCCCTATGTTCTAAATTATTACAATATCCATCACAACATTGGCCCAATTCCTGCGGAAAGTCAATTTCTCTAAGTTTAGAATGACAAATCTCACTATATTTTTGTACTTGAGTATTGTGCCTTTCTCCCCACACTACTCTTTTTAAACCATTGTGGCTATAAACAGGTAACATAATTTTAGGCATTATCTTAAATACATCGCATTCAAGTACAAGTGGAAAGTGGTCAGACCAGTACACATCATATTTTATATATACATTGTTTATTGTTTTACTAGCAGATTCAGTGACTAAACAGTGGTCTAACCACCTTTCACTCCCATTGGCTTCACTTATAAAAGTATATGAATTAGAATTTTTCCCCAGAAAATCTACATCTGCACACATCCACTTGTGTTCGACACAGAAATCCATCATGTCATTAAAAAATAATTCGTCAGGATGAGCATTAAAGTCGCCTAGTATGTAAAAAGATTCGACACCCGAGTTCTCCTCCACTTCAATTATAGATCTTATTGCACTTAAACACTCCGTAAATATAGGTAAGTTTTCTTGAGAGTTAGTTGGCATGTACACACTGAACACCACTATAGATCGACTACTTACAGTTATTCTTATGGCAGCAACCCGTACGTTGTCACAATCGATTACCGACACCATCTCAAACGCACTTTTACGCCACAAGATACCTACACCGCCGTGCGGCCGTCCGCTGAGCAGCCCAGCAGACGTGTCCACAGCTGACGTACCGGTACATCCGAAGCTATCATCTACAGTACTAAGCAGTGACAAATCATGAGGCAGCAGCCACGTTTCCTGAAGGGCTATAATATCGCCTGTCTCGCATAATAAACGAATTCCTTCAATAGACCGCTTAAAAGATTTGCAGTTAAAACTTATCAGTGTATGTTGTAATTTATTTTTGTGATTGTTTTCTTTCATTATCTAATGCTTTAAAACACGCTTTTTGTTCCCAAAGTTAACAAAATGCCGGTATAATACCCCGTTAGGCCAGAACTCGTCATTCATAAATATATTCAGCTTATGCTTTCATAATATATTCAGCTTATTCTAAAGCATTAGATAGCGAAGCGACATCAATTTCCAAGTTGAATTTATTCTGTAAATAATAACTGCTTGGGCCATCTGTTTCATAAACAGACGGCTAGATGGCGCTAAGCGTCACGCAATTGACGTTTTCATAAGAAACCACAAATTTCGCAGGGTCGGACTAACAGCACGGTAGCTCAATTGGTAAGAGCGTTTGGCCCGGTTTGCCAAAAGGTTGCTGGTTCAAGTCCCGCCCGTGCGCAAATTTTTGGTTTCTTATTTCATCTTTATGAATATAAAATATTACACTGTGAGTGTTAAAAACATTCTAAAGCATTAGATAGCGAAGCGACATCAATTTCCAAGTTGAATTTATTCTGTAAAGAATAACTGCTTGGGCCATCTGTTTCATAAACAGACGGCTAGATGGCGCTAAGCGTCACGCAATTGACGTTTTCATAAGAAACCACAAATTTCGCAGGGTCGGACTAACAGCACGGTAGCTCAATTGGTAAGAGCGTTTGGCCCGGTTTGCCAAAAGGTTGCTGGTTCAAGTCCCGCCCGTGCGCAAATTTTTGGTTTCTTATTTCATCTTTATGAATATAAAATATTACACTGTGAGTGTTAAAAACATTCTAAAGCATTACAAAAAAAACATTACACACAATACACAAAAACAGGCTACCTTCCACAATACAGGAATCAAATGCTTAATACCAGTCCTTTCTACATGAGACGTTTAAAATATTTAATGAACTCCCCTCAATATTCATAACGAAACAAAATTTGAATTACTTTCAAAATCCCTTAAAACGTTCTTAACAAACGTTACTTGTAACTACATAAGCGGCTACTTATACCTGACTTGAGATGCACCACATTATACTGTTTATTTTTACTCAGTAACTAGCGGTAACCAGGTTCAAAGTGCAATTTGTTAATTAAGTTATTTATATAACGCTAAGCGCACATTATATAGAATTAAATTGAATAAAATACCCTTTTGAATGTTTTGAGAATTTAACTAGTAATGCCATTGGTCTGTAAATAGTGATCTCACATTTACTGACCTTTAAACTTAGGTATACATTTTTTAATTTAACCTAAATAATTCTGATACAAAGTGCAGTGTATTGCATTTATATCATCAAGGTGTAATATACCTCCCAATCATTTGCCAGACTGCTTTAAAAATATATATATTCGCTTTAAGTACCTGTTTAAAATAATAAAAAAACGTGATACGACATTTTCTAAAAGATCCTGATATTTAATAGTGTATTAATTATTTCAAATCCAATAAATCATCAAAATAGATTTAAAGTTTATAACATTGATTATTTATAAAATTATAGATATTAAATAGCAATTACAGTTACTCAGTTACGTAATACGTTTCGCAAATGCGACCGGAGAACAGGCTAGGACGGAACTTTTATCAAACCCACCCGCAACATTATTGATACTTAACGAATGACTCGTTTCTAGTTAAGGTTAAGCCAAAAGTAATATTGTTATCGTTACATAATACAAATAATTTGTGTACATGTTGAATGCACCTGTTTGCAATTCCTGATACCATTCGTGTTTTGTATATCTCTGGTTAAGTAAATTGTATTCTTAGGGAGCAATAAATGATTAAGTTTTATCAAGCAAGTAGTATTCAATTTAAGTCTATACATTGTATTAACTTTAAAATAATTTTCTACATTATAATACACTTCTGTAATGACCTACCCTAATGAGGGTTTTCTATTTGTAACAATTGTTGTAAATGTAGTTGCTTGATATATTAAATGTTGCACCCCACGCTTTTTACCCTGAATTGAATTTTTCTGTAAATCTTTGTAATTAAAAAATATTCGATAACATTATTTGGTATATTGTTGAAAAATTTGACACAATTTCCCAGGAATTAATTCATTGTTTTGGCTAACCTGAAGTTTGGAATGACAAGTTTGTTTTTATTTCGTGTGTTATACGAGTGTATGTCACTTTTTTTCATGAAAAAATCTAAATTTTTGCATATGTACATGATATTATCAAATATGTATTGAGAAGCGACAGTGAGGATGTTAATTTCCTTAAAGAATTCTCTCAGGGATTCGCGGGGACTAAGTTTGTAAATGGCACGAATGGCTCTTTTCTGTAAAATAAAGATGGTATCGATGTCCGCAGCAGAACCCCACAAGAGAAGACCATAAGACATTATACTATTAAAGTAACTAAAATACACAAGCCTTGCTGTTTCAACATCAGTTAAATTTCTTATTTTTCTAACCGCAAAGGCAGCTGAAGCGAGTCTCCCAGCCAGAGCGTCAACATGTGGTCCCCACTGCAATTTCGAATCCAATGTAATGCCCAGAAAAACAGTGGAGTTTGATAGATCTAATTTTTCACTGTTGAGTAGAATTTCTGTGGTAGCTTGCTTCACGTTAGGCATGGTGAATTTAATACATTTAGTCTTTTTTGTATTAAGAAGCATGTTATTGCTAGTGAACCAATTTAATACCTTAGAGAGAGCTCTGCTAACATTGTCAAATGATTCTTCGCCTCTTCTTGATTTAAAAATTAAAGAAGTATCATCAGCAAACAGAACTATCTCACAGGAGTCTTTTGAATAAAAAGGAAGGTCATTAATATATATCAAAAACAGCAAAGGTCCCAATATTGAGCCCTGGGGCACTCCCATTTGAAGCAGGGCACCTGAGGAGTTAATTCTATTAACGTTTACTGTTTGTAGTCTGCCTGAGAGGTAAGAATTCAACAGTTTGACGCATTATTAGATAAACCGTAATGTTCTAGCTTAATAATGAGTGTTTGATGATCAACACAATCAAATGCCTTCGATGAGTCACAGAAAATACCTATCGCATCATGTTTATCTTCATCCATCCATCCATCCATCGCAGCCTTTATTTCAGTCCTTTTAGGATATAGGCCTCCTCCATATTTATCCATTTTTGTCTCTCCCGTGCCACTTTCATCCAGTTCCGTCCGGCGTGGTGCTTAATATCGTCCACCCAACGAAGTGGTGGGCGGCCTCTACCGCGCGTGTTGGCCCATGGTCGCCACTCCATAACCTTTCTGGTCCACCGATTTTTATCCATTCTGGCTATATGTCCTGCCCATTTCCATTTCTATCTGGCTATTGTATGAACAACGTCCCTGACCTTTGTTATTTGACGAATACGTTCGTTGCTTATCCGGTCGAGTAGAGTTATGCCCAACATTGCTCTCTCCATTGCCCTCTGCGCAACGCGCAGGCTTTCAGTTGAGTTCATTGTAAGGGTCGTTGTTTCCATCCCGTAGGTAAACACTGGCAGAACACATTGGTCGAAAACTTTTCTCTTAAGTCTTAGTGGAATATTTTTGGATCGGAAGGTTTGCTTGTTTGCACCAAAAGTTGACCATGCTTGTGCTATACGTCTATCAACCTCGACTGTCTGGTTGGTAAAGCCCAAGGTTAATTTGTGTCCCAAGTAGATGTAATGGTCGACGACTTCTACTGGCATTTGGTGTAATCCTGCATCCGGGATGTTTGTCATGATTTTCGTCTTAGAGGTATTCATTTTTAAACCTACTTTTGCAGATTCCTTTTGCAAATCTTCTATCATGACCAGCATGTCTTCGATGTTGTCAGACAATAGTGCAATATCATCAGCAAACCTTAGGTTATTCAGCCTTTCGCCGTTGATATTCAAACCCCTGGTTTTCCACTGTAGCTTCCTGAACACATTTTCCAGCGCCGCTGTAAATAACTTTGGGGATATTGTATCGCCCTGGCGGACTCCTCGGCCAAGCTTGAACGGTTCTGTCAATTTGTGTAGTCTGACAGATGACGTGCTATTTTGCTGCAAATGCTTAATGAGGTTGATGTATCTCTCATCTATCCTGCAATCTGCGAGTGCATTTTCCACCGCCCAGTGTTCTATGGTATCAAACGCCTTCTCGTAGTCCACGAAGGTAATAATGAGTGTAATACGATACTCGTGGCATTTCTCGATCACTGTTTTCAGCGTCTGGAGGTGATCATTTGTTCCGAAACCGGAGCGGAACCCAGCTTGCTCACATGGTTGGTATTCATCGAGTTTTCTGCAGAGTCGATTCACTATAACTCGAGTAAAAAGCTTGTACATGTGTGAAAGAAGGCTTATTGGTCTGTAGTTGTCAAGCTTCCTAATGTCTCCTTTCTTGTGGAGCAGTGTGATGATGGCATTATTCCAGGAGTTAGGAACGCAACAGTCCAGTATACACCTCGTAAACAGGGTTGCAAGAGCGTTCATCAGGCAGCATGGTCCCATTTTCAGCATTTCTGGCAGAATATTATCCTCGCCTGGTGCTTTTTTACTCTTCATCTGCTTCAATGCGAACTGAATTTCGTCCACAAGTACGTCAGGTATCTCTTCTGAGCCAACGTTAGCTATTGGTAGGCGTGTGCGTAGAGGTCCTGCTTCGACCGGTTTGGCTACCTTGCTTTCGTAGAGATGACTATAATACGTTTTTGTGACATCCAGTAGCTGCTCTCTGTTAGAAACCACCTCTCTTTTATCATCAATTAGTTGAAAGATTTCTTTCCTACCCTGGCTCAGTTTAGTGTTTAGTACCCTTTTGCTGGTGTTTAGCTCTAGAGCCCGAGTAATAATTTCCTCCTGATACTGATTGGAGGTCTTCCTTGATTTTTCGACGAATCTCTTTTTGCAGTTGCAAGTAAGCTGATCCTTGGGTGTTATTGTCTGCCCTCATCTGTCGTCTTAGTTGCATCAAGTCTAGGGTGTCTTTGGACAGTTTTTGGGGTTTTGCGTTGTTGATGTTGCTCGGTGCGATTTCCTTAATAGCAGCAAGCATCACGTCGGTGAGATGTTGATTCAGCTCATCCATTTCCATTACACGCAGGTCTACTGTGTCTTTGATGTGACGATGTATGTAGGCTTTATATTCTAATGAATTTAATTGGATGGCTTCATTTACTGCAGCGTTCGACAGTGCTGGTTGTCTCGTAGTAAGTACTCTTCTTTCTTTTTTGATGTTTCGGTCACTCACTATGTAGTCGTATTCGTTTTTGTGTTTATCTTCATAGGCATCCAAAATGTGTTTGACGAGTGCCACCCCAGCATCTGTTGTATTTCTACCTTTGGAGAAACCAAACTGATTCTCATGCAGTAATTTGTTAAGTTTAAAATGAGAGCAATTGATTAAATATAACATTTTAAAAAAATTTGCTAAATGCAGGTAGAATGGAAATTGGCCTGAAGTTGCTTGGGTCACTTTTTTCTCCTGACTCAAATAAAGGTATAATCTTACTATATTTCATTAAAGTAGGAAATTGACCTTGATCAATACATTCGTTAAATATATATGCTAAGTGAGATGCTACGAGAGGTATAATGGGTTTTATTGTGTCAGTTGATATTCCCCATATATCCTCAGTTTTTTTTTGTTTTAATTCCTTGCAAGTTTTAACGATCATTATAGGGTTAATATGAGTGAAATCGAATGAGGAGTTACACTTGTCAACACACGATACCAGCAGTGATTTCGCATGCAGAGCGCACGAATTAAGTTGTTTTGTGGTTTCGATAGGTATATTACAGAAGTACTTCTCGAAGGCACCTGCAATTTCATTATCAGATTTAATATTTTTATTATCAATTTTTAATGTAACCGTGTGATCAAGTGGTTTATTTTTACAAGTTTCTTTGTTTATAATATTCCAAGTCTCTTTAATTTTATTAATAGAGTTATTAATTTTATCACGAATATAATTAGATTTAGCTACCATGCAAACATTCTTGAATAACTTTGAGTATTTTTTAACATAATATTCTAAAAATATTGAGTCATTATTTCTATATACTTTTTGATTATATAATTCAAACATTTTTTTCCTACTGATGTATATACCTACAGTAGCCCAGTCACTGAATTTTGGTTTCAAGTTGTTTATAACTAATTTCTTTTTAGGAAAATTTTTGTCAAATTCTCTTTTTATTAATTCAAAAAAATACTTATATTGGTTATTAACATTGTCATTAATAAAAGGCAAAAGCGGAATTTTATCACTTAAGTTAGATTTAATTTTTTCTTTACGGAAATCAGTGACTGGTCTAAATTTAATTTCCTTTTTAGTCGGTACAAAACGATGTTCAAATGTGACTGACTGTCCACAGTGATCGGATTTTACAAAATTTACTATAGATTTTTTAATCACACCAGAGTTACAGAATATATTGTCTAAGCAAATAGCTGTTGTAGCAGTAATTCTAGATGGTTCAGCAAAAATAGGCATTAAATCAAAGGATTTGAAAAGGCTTAAAAACCTCACTCGGTAGGTTTTTTCTTCTTCTATAATATCGACATTGAAATTCCCACATACAACTACTTTCTTTTTCTTTGTAAATAATTTCCTGAGTGATTCCTCTATTATAGACTCAAATAATTTAAAATTACCAGTAGGGGGCCTATAAACACAAACAATTATGTAATCGTCCAGCTCTGCACATGATATATCAATAGTTCGTTCAACAGAGAGAGATACAATATCTTTGCGCTCTTTACATTTTAAATTATTATTGATTAATATAAGAGACCCGCCATGGATGGCCGTCTCCCTTGAGAACGAACTAATAAGGCTACAATTTTCTAATGACAACATAAGTTCATACTTTTATGTTATTAAATTATTGCATAGTCATCGGTCCCTGATACGTGTGCAAAGTTTCAAATTAATCAAACTTCTGGAAATCGGTCAAATTTATGCTCAAAGATTCCATTGCATACATACATACATAGATACAACCCAAGCTAATAAAAGCGTGGTAATGCATTCAGTTGGCATTGGTGCATGATGTGCGAATACTTGCGGTCATCCACCGACTCTAAATGAATTTGTTTCTTCTAAACACCACCGTTTAGAAGAAAAGAATTCATTTGGAGTCGCAAACACGTTATTTTGAGCTATAAAGTCAGTTTAATTTTTTTAAATTACTTTTAATTGGATGATTTTTAATTTATTACCCAAATCTCAAAAACTACTCTGTACTACTGTGTCTTCTCTACTAGCTCTGTATCCTAAGTCGACATTTACCTGATTGGAAATAAAAAAAGTATCATCTACGGCTTCATAATTACTTGTCGATTCTTCGTCGTCGTTGCATTAATTAACTTATTTCTTTCTCAAAGCGGGATCATCTGGAGGTGGCGGATCTGGAAGTTCATCAGCAGCAGCGGGTGGTAAGTTTTAAATATATTTTTTTATATTTTTTCTATGGAAATGTCATTTCGACTCTATATATATTGTTGTGTATATATATTGTTGCTGGCTGATGAAGCTTAACGCAATAAAATGTGTTTTTCTACATATAAACTTATGATATCGTAAAGCCAGACAGCTATACCCATGGCAGACAACTTAACCCCAAATCGAAAATTAACTAAATCTCCCTATAGAAATTTTACAATAGCAAATAGAAACTTTTAGATGTGTCTAGCGAAAACTATATTTTTTTTAGTTACACTGACTACTGCTATCGCAGCTAGCTTTATTCGAGTATGTGTTAGCTACCGCCAAAGTGGCTTCGTCAAAAGTGGGTCAGTAATTTTAGTTCACTTTTTCGGCATGCATTTCCAGAAAATGCTCCGCAGCCAGGATAAATATTTATTACATGTAGGGTTGCTATTGCTGCTGCTTGTAACCATGTTTTGCTGCAAATACTGGAAATGAGAAACATTGTATGTCATGACTGTTTCGAGTTAATAAAAGCCTTTTTAAGGATTTTTATGACGATGTTACCCTCACATTTAGTCAAATTTCATACTAAGGGAATGTTGGGGTTAGGGCTGTGCATCGGTTAACAATACAGTAAGTATTATAAGCTAGATACAATTTTTGAACGTTTTATATGACGGCGGGAGCTGAGGCCAAGTGGTAGGGGGCTCGTCCATCACCATCATCTCGTGTTAGGGCGTCCATGATGGTTCAAGCAAGGAAAATGCACGTTGCGAAGATCAAGATGTTATTTTGAATTCTGAACTGGACAGATTCGATGGATATGCCGTATTCTGCGGCGGACGTCCTTCTCGACTCTGTCCTCGTATGATCGTACCACACTGCGTTCAATGCTTTTTACAAAATAAATCAACCAATCAAATTATAGGTCCAGTACAAAATTAGTCAAATAAGTAAGCTTTATATAAATTATCAGCCAGTCAAATTAAATATCAAGTACAACGTTGTCAAATTTAAATCAAACCAGTAACCACTGCACAAATGAAATCAACCAATCAAATCAAAGATACGGTACAACGTGATCAAATCAGTAATAATTACCGATCTAAATGACGTCAGCAAAATGACATAGCCGTAAACTCAGGCCTGAGTGGTCGGCAACACTGGAATAGTTCTCGCGCACTCGGGCCCGAGTGGCTGGCACTAAATGTACACTTAATACGATACGATACGATACGAAGTACTATTCAGCCAGGATCAAAGCCTGGGGTGGAATTGTGTAAAGCAATCGTATTCATTTGACAGTTCATAACGTACAATATGATCTGTCAAACGCTTTGTTCTTCGCCGTTTGACAGATCATACCGTACGTTTTGAACTGTCAAATGAATACGATTGCTTTACACAATTTCACCTCTGATCCGGTAAAACCGGCACACCAAATAGCACGATTTTTAGAAGGAAGGACACGCTCCGGGATGGAGGAGACCGACTAGCCGGAGCCTATCGGTCACAACCACCAAGATATGCATCGAGTGTGGTCTAGGAATGTAGGAAGAAAGACATGTATCATAAGAGGGCTGAGCGTTGATGAGGTGGGCAATCTGGCTTTGTGGATACGCTTAGGAGTTCTTCTGGATCTTCTTTGGTCATTTTGATTCGGTTATATGGTCAATGCACTGCTTCGGTACATATGTTTTGCACTTAATAAGTAAATTTCATAAGTGGGTGCATTCTACTTACGTCAATGTTTTAGCTGGCGTCCTTTTAAAGCTAGGTGCACTCTAGCTTCTTCTTTTAGCTTCTTTTTTTTAGCTCAAGGACTTAGACTTTGGTCATTATGACTGTCGTACGCTTATAACTTGAATGGCTCTCCTGACGTTGCCCATCAAAGTACTCGTTTGCTCGTAGCTCCCAAGCTCAATGTTGACTATTGTAAATTTCGTCCGCTTATAGCGGCGTTGACCATAATAGCAGTCGTCCACTTATGGGTACCTAGGCTTAATTAAAATTGATCATTGAAGCTGTCTTCGGCTAATGGCTCGCAGGCGCTCCGACGTCATTATAGTTCACTTTGCTCCACTGCTGTTAAATAATGTAGCTGGTGCCCAATCCTAGTATATTAGGTTTAGCCAGCTTGTGCTTTCCTTTTTTAAGCACCTGCTTCAGCAAGTTTTATTTTTATTGTTTGTTGAGTTGCCAGAAACTTTTCGCTCGATGATCACTGATCTACACAATAAATCAACTCACACAGCACATATACAAGAAACCACTAGCACAAGAAGCGACACACATTTTACACACAGACACACATAATGAAAACACGATTCGTTGTTACACTGATACATTGTTGTTTTCTGCAATTTAGGATTGCAATTTTCACGTTTTTTTGATTCTGCAGATTTAATGACGACTTTACTTGCTATGTTAAGATGTCTTGAAACAACCTGAAAGTAATTTAAAATTAGTGCAATCATGCCAATCTCGCCAGTAACTTATATTTAGGTAGGAACAGGCACTAATAAGATTGAAAAAAATATTATTTACACGAAAAACTTGAATTTTATTTATATTTTTACCAACGATATTACACGCGTCTAAAAAAGCTTTTATGACAGATGGCAAGCAATCTTATTGGCCTTAGGTGCTATGTTTTCTTTGAAAAAAGAATGGAAAAATTAAGAACAAAGATACTTAAACGGTGCACGTGGTCGTTGTATGAGTAATTTAAAAGGCTTTTTGCAATGTTTTAAAGTCGCTTTTTAGTTGTGTTAATGGTAATTGTTTTATAGCATTGATATTCCGCCGCTTAGAAAGTTTCTCAGGTTTTTAACAATATACATTTTTTGCTCCTTGTCCCTTTGGTTTTTTGTTAATGGCTAGATCCCATGCACATGTTGGACACTGCTGTACAAAACTATTTGCGCGAGAAATTTCTAACCCAAACACGATGAAATAGTGAAAAGGAGGTACTGTTCTATAAGAAAAAATGTAACCTTAGTTTTATGGTACGTAGCCAGCCTTCGGAGCTTTGTCACTCCTTTAAAAATAATAAACTTTGTCTAACAATATAAGGAAGATATTGTGTAATGGCTTAAAAAAATAATAATGAATGGCTGTTAACTTATGTAAGGTCGTAGAAACTTGATCGAGTTTCACGTTGCATAGCTATAAGATTAGTATTTTTGTGATTTCCAATATTACTACGATGTTTTCTTATGATTGCGGGATTTCAATGTGTTAGCGGCAAGGTGACAAGGTTAAAGTTGTACCAACAATTATTTGAGAGCTCCTAGCGCCCTTATAAAATATTCACGATTTTCTTTGTTATTTGAAGTTATTTTTTTGGCTAAACGGTTTTAATGCTTTTCTAATACTTAAATGAGTATTAACTTACCTGGACTGAGGTTTATTTACAATTTTATATGGAATTTATGAATTCATGATCATCACAAACAAAATATTAAGTTAACTGCGAATGTTACTTTTTTTTGTCCATCGTTTTGGGTGATAAATTATTAGAGTCATGTTTTGAGATTTAAAAATTATGAGTTTGACATAATTTCCGGGAGTATTTAGATGCCTGTATTGAATTTAATTCTAAACCTTTGTTGATGAATGTGGTGTGGTATCTAATCTACAATATAGATGCTTCTCACCGAATTTGTGTCACTATGTGACTTAGGCGTGCGAATTTTTTTCATGGACTTCGATCTGGATCAGTAGTTGGCCTCCATGTTTGGGGACGGAGCTATACACGTTCCTTGCTGCACTCTCACGCCTGATGAGGCTCACCATGAAACTCACGCACACACTTTAACACCACACTGGCCCTGCCGGGCTACTATATACTAGTCTGGTTTGCTTTTGAGTCCCGCCTAAAAACACCTGGTTTTTATCTACGACGACTATTATTTACCTTAAGAAAAGGCGTTTTAATAGAACACATACTCTTTCTTAAAAAAATATAATTTTGTTTACAAGATTCTACACACAGATTCAATTTGACGCGATTCACAGTACCAGCGCCCATTAATTACTAACAACATTCACACCAATCACACTGAAATAAACGCGATTCACTATGTTATCCGCGTCGGATTAAACGCGATGCGCAATGATTCTAACGCCGATCACTATAGAATTACTGCGATTCGGTAAGATACTTTCAAAACACAACCAAAAAAAGCTGATGGAATTTAAAATAAGAGCTATGAAATTATTTAATCTCTTAAACCCGGTATATTTTAACAGAAATTACACCGTTGGAAAATAGCGTTCACGCGTTCCAACAAAAAGTGGTCAGATAATTCACCACTACACATTCACAAGAAATCACTTCGCGGAATTAATTAATTATTATCACTCTGTATTTACGAACGAAACACAGAATAACCGCTTCAAATTACGGAGAGATGATTTATTGTCGCCGGCACTAAATGTACACTAAATAAATAATTTTCATTCAGAAATCGATATAGTCACGAAAACGGATTCCTAAGCCTAGCTCCACCTTATTTCAGTTGTATATAATCGATATGTTTTTTGTAAAGCTGGATCAACGTCATCATCTGCACCTGGTGGATCAGGAAGTGCATCAGGAGCTGGAGCAAGTGGTGAGTTTTGCGCGAATCTTCTTTGAAAACTGTTGCTTTTTAATATCATCTTACTCTGATATAATATGCTACCGATTTTCGGTAATTACCGAATCGTACCGAATCGAACCGTATCTGGCCCTCTCAACAGAGATAGGCCAGATACGCAGGAGATATTTTAATGCACAGACGTGTTTGCAATGCACAAGTGAACTCTCACTCTGATGTAGCTGAATCATCAAACTCCGGATCTGGTGAATTCAGTATGAAGGTATTCAAAATTTCAAAGGTCTCAAAGATCAATGTATCATCAGAGGTGGAATTGTGTATAGCAATCGTATTCATTTGACTGTTCTAAACGTACGGTATGATCTGTCGAACGGCAGAACGGCATACATTTGACAGATCATACCGTACGTTTTGAACTATCAAATGAATACGATTGCTTTACACAATTCCACCTCTGGATATTGTTAGAATCATGAGTCTGGCGGAGTTTTTAGCCAGATTGTACCATGTTATACTACATTGATGCGAGTAGTGAGTTAGATACAAATCTTCTTTGAAAACATCAGGATGTTTGGTTAATTGTATGCCAAATGTAAATGGCTTAAGATGGAGTTTATTAGGTAAATATAATTATATAATAGCTATCATTTTTTTGTCTTATTTTTTTGTCTTGGTGGTTCTTTTTATATTTTTTTAATAATTATGATTTTAGTGAAAAATATCTGAAAATCAGCACTCGAAACATATTTAAAAAAACTGTAGTAACTGTTTTTCTGTATATTATTTTTGTTTGTTATTGTGCATTATTTTGCGGTTTCACTTTAAACATTAAAAGCACATACACAAGTTATTTGGTTCTTTTTTTATTCAATTGCAAGTTGCGAAAATTCATTTTCTCAAATTTGGCCTGCATCTTAATAAGGCTGTGAAAAATAAACATAAACCGACTGGACTCGACGGACTTCATGAAAACTTCTCTAGTCTGTGCTAATGGTAAAGGTACTTAAAAAACTTTAAAACATTAAAATAACTCAGCAAATTATCTCATTAATTATAATTATTTATTTTCACTAAAGCCGGATCATCGTCAACATCTGGACCTGGTGGATCTGGAAGTGCATCAGGAGCTGGAGCAAGTGGTAAGTTTATGCGAAAGTTTTTTTTATTCTTGACTAGCCAACTCAGCGAACTTTGTTTCGCCCCCAGCCCCGTCACGCCCCGGCCACGTCCCGCCACCCCGTAATTTTAAAAGTAAAGCCGTCCCAGCGATCATTGTTTCGCCTGGGCCCCGTCCTGCTTTAGCCCCAGCTCTGTCAAACGGGATATAAGTATCCTATGTCTTTCTCCTGGTTTTAAGCTACCTCCCCACCAATTTTAAGCTAAATCGGTGCAGCCATTCTTGAGTTATAAATAGTGTAACTAACACTAGATTTTGTTAATCGATTGATATTATTTGCTAGAATCATGAGTTCGTGTCGAGTTCGAGTCAAACAACAAGATTCGAGGCACACTAGCTAATCAATTGTTATTGCGCCATATTAGGTCTATTGTGCTTCACAGAAACTGCACAGCATTTCACATGTAATTTATATGTTTTTGTTTAAAGCTGGATCATCGTCTACATCTGGACCGAATGGGTCTGGAAGTTCATCAGGAGCTGGAGCAAGTGGTAAGTTTCATTCGACACCAATACCTTCATATCGGTACAATACGATGAAGCATTGTTACTATAGATCTTGATTGCACTTACTAAACACATGTGTAATAGCACATCATTTTATTTGATTTTAAATTTCATATAATTACGTATAACAATGTTGACGCAGTCACCCAATAACTAATTAATTTACATTTTATTTTATATAACATTAGCTTTTAAGGATGATTCACGCAACAACGTGCCAAGCTAGAGCCGGGCAAAATTCCCACCGACTTTCCAACGCCGTGCTTCGTCCGGGCCCGGGCGGAGCACGGTCGGGCATAAATAACTTCATACAAAATGTATACAATAACGTTTGATCGTGCCCCGGCCGGTGTAGCATAAAATAGCCTTGCAAAGTATTAAACAAAATTTCAATTCTTTTGCATATACTGGAATTACTCATACTCTGCCGCAACACAATTTTGTTACTAGCGCGAAAGGTTATGCCATTTTCTGTCATTCGAAGCCAATGTTCATGATTGTACCTTAGTGCACAATTATTTATTATATGTATGTCGTGCATCTGCAATACCGTCACTACCAGTCAACCTTTTCCTCACCCAATGGTGAGGCAGAAACAGTTGAGGCGGCGTAAAAGAACAAAAGAAACTAACATAATGAAGAATGAACTACATATACGTACATAAATACTTCTTAAATATACTTATAGCTGGAACCTCATCTTCTGGAACTGGTACAACTACTGGAGCTGCATCAAGTGGTAAGATTCAGATATTTTTCTAGCCTTTTAATCTCACATTATTTTATTATGAGATTGAAGAGGTGGTTCAAAAAACTTTTCAGGAGAAAATGAAGTTATTTTGTTTTTATTTTAAATTATTCGTTTTTTTTATAAATTAATTTTACGACATCATTCCTGCGTTCATTAAGAAATAATGATGCTTTTTAATTTTAAATTACTTAACCATGTGTGTTTATTTACGAATAATTTAGCGTCTTCATCGACATCGTCACTTACATCCGGTAAATCTACAAGTTCTGCAGCTGCTGTGGCTGCATCTAGTGGTAAATGTTTTGTTTTTAAAACTGTACTCTAGATATTTTTCGTAAAATAGCATAATTTGAATTTTCATCTTATATTTTTAGCACAATCAATACCAAGTGTACCGCCACCACGAGGTACTATCCCATATGGTGTACCGCCTAGTAAGTTTCACAAGTTAATTTATTGTAAATAATAAATCTGAATATTAGAACTTTTCAATGATAAGTCAACGGCGAACGCGCCACTTGTTTAGTACTTAATTAATCGGTTTCCTTGTACGAAAGATACAAGTTCTTTCAAGATGAAGTTATAGCATCCATTATTGCGTTCAAGATTCAAGATGGCACCCGAGCCACAGACTAATAAACAGATTAGTGCTGTAAGATCCTGTTCCTTCTTGGTAAAAAAAAGAAATATTTCAGCGGATCAATCAGTGTAAGTGTACTGGAAATTGGCGCTTTGAATAATTTTATTAATATTAATTTTATTTTCAGATCAATTTTATCCAGTCTTTTGAAAGTTCTGGTAAGTTCGTTCAATCATACTAAAAGCCGGTCGCTCAGGCAGAAATAACGTTTCAGTACTCACCTCTTTTTTTAAGAAAATTTCAAAAACTTATTTAGCGTTTAACCTGGTAGTTTTGCCTTGAATGTTTGTATTATAAATTATTATATGCCCTTTTCGAATTTTCACTTTGTCATTTCGTATATCAGCCGCTTGTGCCGTATCTGGAAAAATGGCGTTAAGTAGTACTTTTCGGACAATAATTCCTTTTCGGCTCAATTAACAATAAAAATATCTTCTACACAAAATTAAAGAAGAGACATTCAATTGGAATCTAAATACCAAAATGGAATGCGGCAAAAACGCGAGTTACTTGACACTTTGCGTAGCTTGTATACCGAAACTAATGATTTTATGAATAATGTTGCAAATCATTAATTGTAGGATATTGCCTTTACTTTAATTTTGTCTTAACCATTTTTATCGTAAAAAAAGACGAAAAAGAGATCGTCTGAAAAGTACCTACTGTTGGACACCATTTTTAGGGTTCCGTAGCCGAATGGAAAAATCGAAACCCTTACAGTTTTGTCAAGTCAGTTCAAAAATGGCTATGACATGGTTACGAAGTACGTATGTCATAGCCACTTTTATTCTGATGTTATTTTTAATGTTGTGATATTTTGGAGGTGAAAGTAAGTGGATACCTTATGCAGATAAAGATGGCACGGAACTCTCAATATACGATTTCGACTCGCACTTGGTCGGTTTTTTCAAGATGGCGGCGCGTGAGCTATGAGGTGACAAAGTTGAAATTCGAAAAGAGCACATCAAAATCTATAAAATAGCACAATCTCAAAACTCCTGAAAAAAAAATAGATAGCCTCGGGGATAACTTCCAAATTACTGTCTTAGTGGACAGAAATACATACACTCACAAAATTTTACACGTGTTTGGAAACCTTAATAGACCCCTTTATTCAAATGTTGTAAAATTCTAACGATATCACTATCGTCATAATTATATAGTTATACTGGCGAACCCAGCGAACTTTGCTTCGCCCCTAGCACCGTCCCGCCCTGTCCCTGTCGCACCCAGCCTCATAATTTTAAAAGTTAAGAATATCACTATAATTTATCAGTTATCGAGCAGGATGAAAAATTATCAAATTACCAAAATGGCTATAAAAAAATTAGAGTTGTATGTATTTTTAATGCCACATTATAAAAAAATAAAAACAAAAATATTCGTCCATTTTTTTTTTTCAATTAAAGGTGAACAACCCTTATCACTTAGGGGTATGAAAAATAGATAGTAGCCGATTCTCAGACCTACTGAATACGCATATAAAATTTAGTAAGAATCGGTAAAGCCGGAACGAACATTGCGACACGAGAATTTTATACATAAGATTTAAGACAGGTACAGGCTAACAATATCACTTTATGATTAGCCTGTACCTGTCATATAGGTAAAATATATAATAACTTTTTTTAAGTCGGTAACAAATCATAATCACTTTTCAAACTCATAACTACATTCGACAGACTATTCTATTTAACCCTCGACACCAAAAGGGGTGTTATAAGTTTAACGCGTCTGTCTGTGTATCCGTCTGTGGTACCGTAGCTCCTAAACGGATCAACCGATTTTCGTTTAGTTTTTTTTTGTGTCGTAATTTATTCTGAGAGTTCTCATCCATATCTCAGAAAAAAAATAGTCGTTTATATATCATCTCATCATATCAATAAGTGAATTAAAGAGCCTTTTAAAACATTACCTTCTTATGGGTATACCTTAATGTGCTTTCATTTGTAATTTTGTTTGTTTCAGTGACAAAAATGTCGTCACACCGTGTTCATAGAGTGAATTTTATACCCTTATACTACGACCGAGGCAAAACCCAACAACCAGTGCATGAAATGGACAACGAGTTAATTGTTATAATCTTCAAAATTGTGTTTTTGGCAAAAATTATTATTACTTTTTTTTTAAAATTCAAATTTTGGCGTTGAATAGAGCAAGCATTGAAAATCACATGGTCGTTTTATTAAACCTAGTTAATTAACGTATCTATACTATAATATTATAAAGCTGAAGAGTTTGTTTGTTTGTTTGAACGCGCTAATCTCAAAAACTACTGGCCCGATTTGAATTTTTTTTTTACGTTGGATAGTCCATTTATCGAGGAAGGCTTTAGGCTATATAACATAAAGATACGACTCATAAGACCACAGCAGCAATGAAAAATGTTGCGAAAACGGGAGAAAGATATTCCTTTTGAGAGCTTCCACTGCATACGCTGCGGAAACCGCTTAAGTTACACAAAAATCATGTATGACAGGATTGTTCAGCATTAAGAGTTCTATAATAAAGTCTGCGACAGCATATGTCTATCTTTTATGGTTGACTTACTACAACCTTTTTTATGTTAATAAATTGGTAAAAAAATAATGCATTATTTTTAGAGGTGTATTCTACACACAGGTATTTATTCTTATCAAAATAAATACATTCATCATCACGAGCATTTTATTTAAAACCAAGTTGCCCTTTATAGCATTTGATTTCAATAAATATCTTAGGAGCTATCACAGTTTTAACATAACTCCGCACCAAAATAATGTTCGCAGCTTAAGTACAACGTGCGCTTGCGCTAATATATATATTATAATATAAAGCTGAAGAGTTTGATTGTTTGAACGCGCTTATCTCAGGAACTGCTGGACCGATTTGAAAAAATATTTCTGTGTTAGATAGCTTATTTATCGAGAAAGGCTTTAGGATATAAAACATGACGCTGCGACGAGAGGGGAGGGAGCAAACTCAAAACGCGCGGACGAAGTCGCGGGGGACCGCTAGTACGTTATATTAGGTTTTAGGTTATTTTTATTTTAGATGACTTTCTTAATGTTTGATATATAATTTAGACTAATTATCAATATAAGGAACATTTAAAAAAGTTCCTGCATGAACCTCAGTCACGTTTCGTTTACATACAAAAATTTACTTCGCAATATGTTTCAAATCAAACATGGTGTGAAGAGCAAAACTACAGGCGCTCACTCAAGTAGGTAACTAAACCTTTAGGGGAGAGGGTGGCAAGATGGGTTACCTTAGCTTTGAAGATAAAGAAAAGGAAAAATTACATTGTGAGACAATCATATTTATTATTTATATTAATAATTAGATATAACTCTTTTGATAGTTGGTAACATTAGTAAATCTTAGCGGTCCATTTTAGAAAACAACGGAACCCTCAATGCGCGAGTCCGACTCGCACTGGGCCGTTTTTTTTTTTAATTCATCTTTTCTGTTTGTTTCACCCATATACCATTACCGTATCTTGCCAGCTGAGCCATTTTTTACTTATAATCAAAGAAAAAAACCGTCGGCAATCTCTAGCAAACACATTTATTAGGGGTTAGTTTATTTAAGCGTCAATCACAATCACACATCACGTTCTATCATTTATTAACAAACCACTGTCAAGTGCCAAAACAAAAGAAAGTATTTTAAGCAATTTGCAGTGAAACAGTTTTTAGCGTTCCGTAGCCGAATGGCAAAATACGGAACCCTTATAATTTCGTCAAGTCTGTCTGTCCGTCCGTATGTCACAGCCACTTTATTCTGTAACTATAAGCATCACACTGTTGAAATTTTAGTCAAACCTATGCGTGTGGGGTGTAAATGGATAGGTCTTTTAAAATGACATTGAGGTTCCTAAGACTATTTTCTTTCAAAGTCTAACGTTTCATAGATAGACACTTCCAAAGTGGTAAAATGGGCGTAACAGCTTATTCACTCTCTTCTTGAACTCGTCCGAATTAAAAGCAAGGAAACACTTCTGCTGGCAGCGAATTCCACTCACTAGCCGTGCGCATGAGAAATGTATATCGATACTATTAGTGCATATTGCTGGTGTATGTCTACGACGTAAGGATGGAAACCGCGGTCGCGTCTTGAGACAACCTCTGGTGATAGGAGGCTGGTGGAATCAGATAGACCCCTTACACACTACGACTTCTAGCATCGAGGAAGTCGCGCGTTTTGAAAACGCGCTTCAGCATCGTGGCTAATGCAATGAACAGATTTAATTTTTACACGCACAAATGTACAAATGTACATCGATGCTAAGATGCAGTCGCGCGTTAGCATCGATGCAGAAGCGCGACTGCATCAATGCTAGCGCGTGTTAGTATCGATGCAATCGCCAAAATGATCCGTCAATTTCCAGCTCCACTACTCTATACGAAATGAAGTTCCTTAATAGAAGTATTCGTAGTGCAATTGTAATTGTGAAAGTGATCCTAAAAATATTAAAATATAAGGACAAAGCTTCGTTCGTATCCATTTTTGAATACATTTTCCCCCATAAAGGCTACAATATTAATGTAGCTTAGGATTAGGAAGAAATGTATATACTTCAAACCCTGGACTCATTTTCTCATTCGCTTGAATCTAATTATTGTCTTTTCTAACTCGATTATGGTTTAGGTACTTGTTTTTTCCAATCTTTAATGTACTGCATTAATACTCTTTTAAAATGTGATACTCGTTCGTTCATCAATTTATCATGTAAGATCAGTGTCGGAAGTCTCGACATAGTTCCGTGTAAAACCACCAGGTGGCGCTCGAAAAATGCTGAGACAAAATTGGTGTTTTCGTGTATTTATTGATTGAGAAAATTTTTTGAATGATGCTCAAAAAACTAAAAATATTTTTTTAAGATTTATTAAAGATATAGCTACGTAAGTTAAAATGATATTTGATGAATTAGAAAATCATAAAATTGAAATTGTCGACGGAAAATGTCAAAAATGATGCATCAGACTACGCCCGCTGGTCAACGATATTCCAAATTCAAACATCTTCGGTCCCCGGCTTCTAAATTTAAATATCAAAAGCGGTTCACCACCGCGAAATGGGTTGAGCATTATGCGTATGCGTCTTTGACAGGACCCGTACTAATATGACGGCCACCGTGACAGATTGTTCCGCAAATAGGTGCCCGGAATACAAAGCAGGAGGCCCGTAAGAAATCTGATTTAAAACAAATAACCTGCCGATAAGTTTGTGTGGATATTCTTGGGCCATGAAAAGGATATTTTTGGTTATTTGTAGTATTTTGAAATAAAATTCCTTATTACGAAACCAGGACGATTGGTATGTTGTCTGGCGCACATTTATTTATTTTGACCTATGTGTTTTGAGGTTTCTAGGCTAGACTAGACCTAACTTTGATGGAAATCAATGAAAAGTTTATACCCCATTTTGCCGATACTTAGTCTGGGTATAAAAGGATTTATTTTATACACATACAAAGCTTAATTAGACGTAAACATCAGAGTACTAGTAAAATATTATTTAAAAAATACTAACGCTTGATAGCTACGTTGCTAAAGAAAGTTCTTGCATGTACAGACCACAAACGCAGTAGTAATAAAAACTTAAGTATGTAAAAAGCAAATTACAGCTTTGTTGTTTTTTTTTTGTTAGAGTTTATATAATTTTTTTATTAGTGTAACTTGGGTTGTACAATTGACGGACATAACGACTTAGGGCATTTTCCACCAGTCAACAGCTTTAGAATGGCGAAACATCGAGTAGTTACCGAGTTACCTAAAGCACAAGATAAAATCTAATATTATTATTTTATTTTGAGACATCAAACAGTGCGAACAGATTGTAACGAGATTGCTACCATGTAGCTTATTATTTACGAGTTTCCGATATTTCGGCACTGTTGCAAGTGCCATGGTCCTTGCAACAGTGCCGAAATATCGGAAACTCGAAGATAATAAGGTACATGGTCGCAATCTCGTTACAATCTATTATAATGTTAGTGACCATGTAAGTTTAAATCAATTATATGGGTATTATTAAACAGTTCGTATTGCGATACAGGTTTGACGGTTAAGAGCGTCTTAACCGTCAAAGCTGCATCGCCTTATTGTCTATGCCTGTTCTCTCTGCTTATCTGTCTGTTCTATTTTCAAAGGTGTTTTGATTCTCATCAAAATAAACATATTCATCATCACGAGCATTGAGAATAGAATTGCCTTTTACATCATTTGATTTACAAGCTAACACAGTTTTGAAATAACTGCGCACCAAAATAGTTATCTCTGCTAAAGTACAACGCGAGCTTGCACTAACAGCTATGGTTGCTGGCATTTTACTTACAATAAAAATATGTTTTTTGCATTGAAATATTTTACGGGAAATCCAAAAATTATGCGGTCAACGCCGCGGGGGATCGCTAGTATTAATATATTGATAATATTCGTTTACACTCAGTGGTCATTAAACTGCCTAGAAATTGAACAGATTAAGTTGGATCGCAATACGCCCTCTTGCCTTTTCTTCATACGTATCTAGATTTAAGACACTGGAAAATATTTCACCGGTATATCCACATTTTTCCATCTTACCCCACCTCGTATTTCGCTTAGGCGACAAAATGACGCATGTGATACGATGGAAGTAGCTACTACATCTGCCGACCAAATCTCATTTGCCTCACTATATTCCCAATAATCTTCAGAGGGCATGACACGGTATGCAGGGAAACTTTTACAATACATGCACTGGCGGTACCCCGCGACTTCGTCTGCGCGTTTTGAGTTTGTTCCCGCCTCTATCGTTGCAGCTGTTGCCGATGTTTCATTGCCAAAAGCCTTCTTCTACTATAAATAAGCTATACAACCAAAAAAACTTATTTTAGAATGTTTTTAACACTCAGTGTCATATTTTCATAAAGATGTGTATATTCATAAAGATGAAATAAACTGAGCTGTGCTGAGATGAAATAAGCTGAGCTGAAGTACCGTTCCGGCACAAGTTGGACAGGAAAGTTGCTGGTTCGAGTCCCGCCCATGCGCAATTTATGAACAAAAACTTATTTCATCTTTATGAACAAAAATATTTTTTCTAATCGGTCCAGTAGTTCCTGAGATTAGCGCGTTCAAACAAACAAACAAACTCTTCAACTTTGTAATATGAGTATAGATATTGAAAGAGAGAAGCTTTGATTCGGTTGGAGGCACCTGTTTATTTTACTTTGTAGATGAAAATGTTGAATCCTCTGTGGCGTATGTAGATTCTATGCGGTGTTATTTTGTGTGTTGTTATTTGAAGGTGCTCCGTTTTTCCTTCGTTTATTTAGGCATCGAAAAGAACGCTTAATTTAAAAACTTAATCAATTGAAAGTTTTGTTTTGAAAAAGTGTACTTTATCCGGACTACTTATTTCGGATCACTAGACTAAACTTGGTCTTGTTTGAAATCGTTTTAATTTTTTAAAAAAAATCTTTGCCTCTGTTTTCGTTAAGAAGGACAAGTAACTGGAGTAAATTAAAACACTTTTTTTCACAATTGCAACAGTCTCATTATATTTACATACATACCAGTATATTCAATTAATATCACTGTACAGCCACACTTTTATTGTTTCCAATTTACTTTATACATCGTTAAAATATATTCGTATCAAAATAAACATTATATTTTAGCTGTATGTACCTATGTTATCACAGATTCGGTTATCAAGTATAAATTATGTCGTTATAATTTAATTATTGCACAGCAATATCTAAAATACAATACATTTATTTTCGTTGACATTTATACAATTAGGTACATGGGGGAATTAAATTATTTTGTACAGGTAATGATACAATTCGCTAATTAATTTATCTTAGAAAGAATCCTTGGTAGAAGTATCGCGGTGCAGACGGACCTGGAATAGATGAAAACAAACATTATTATTTGCAGTGTATCAAAATTGCAAAAAATAATACCGAAAAACAACGAAAATCGCTTGATAATTCCTATACGTAGCTCTAGTTAGAGACGGGGCAAAAACACGATCAAAATATTTAATGTTATTGACTTTAAACCCTTTTGCACACTGAAACTTTTAGCAGCGATGCAATCGCAACGCAGCATCGATGCAGTCGCAAAATGTCAACCTTTACACACTTGCGCTATTGCGGAAGCTGGGCATTGACAAATTATTTTTTATTTATTTATTTTATTCAACAAAGTTACATTGTTTAACTTAAGTCTAATATGCCAAACTGCTCAGTAGTTTGTCGTCAGTCGTAATCGTGCTTATGTAAGAAATTTAAATGTTTTATAATATTTATCTCGTATCTTTTACATTCAATAGGGTTTTATGTAGGTACTGTATATTGGCGACTGCATCGATGCTAAATGAAATCTGTTCACTGCGTAAGTCGCGATGCCGTAGCACGTTATCAAACGCGCGACTGCATTGATGCTAAAAGTGCGTGTAAGGTGTCTAACGTTCAAAGCTTTACATATGTACCGTGGATTTGTCTTTTTGCCTAAATTTATCGTTAAGGATTGAGGATTTATTTAGGTTCATGATATTTTTATGCGCCAAACGATTAAGATAAGCATTATTTTAACAACACAAACATTTTAGTATGAACGAGAGGAATAATCACTCAAGTTTGTTATCGAGCAGCTATAATGATTCACTTCATCCTATTTTGGTTCTAGCATTTAAAACTGTAGGGTTCACAATCGTGTGGGGGAATCGTGACGGATTTCACGCTCGTCGGTTCGGAAATGCGCAAAGTTTCCTTTTGTGGCGTTTCTCATAACTTGATTTGTGACGTTGCAACCCTTCAACCGGTTCCGGACCGGCGCCGCGGCGGCGAGACGTTGTTCCGTACCGCAAGCACAAGCTGAAGCGATAGCGGCGGTTTGATACTTTAGGCGTGGTCTTGCGCGTCAGACGAACATTAACCGGTTTTGTTAAGTTTTTCTTTTCTTTTCTTAGGACGTCTATATGCTATTAGCCATTGACGTTGCCTATTATAGTTAACAATAAGATTGCGCAGCTAAGGCTTGTATCTGGATTTATTATATTTGAAACGTATGGTTTATAATTAAGGAAGGATAAAATGTCTATTACCAATAAAGTACTTACTTCCAAGCATCATGGTTTAAAGATCAAGCGTGATTCAGGGCTTTATACCAAATCTACAAGCTGAAGCGAAAGTGTAGGTACTCGTTGGCCCAATAGCCAGAAGGGATCCTCTAAGCATTGCATCTATAAGCGTTAAGCAAGCGTCGTCATACATAGGACGCCTATAACAAAAAATACTTATTAATTTTATTCGGTATCAACACAACTACACTAACAAAGTTCGCCATGAATGAAACAAAATGGATCCAGCGGCCTTTGACTCGTGCGTTCGCTATAACGCTCAACATTACTATGCAGATTACAGCTCTTAGATACTAGTTAGTTATATAATTAACAACACATTTTTTGATAAACTAATTAGTAGAAAACGATGCCAATAAAAGGGCATTACAAATACCAACTAAAGAATAGCCGTTTACGATTTTATAACATCAAATTTTATCTCATTCAAATCTATGTAGGTACGAGTAATTTTGTGCAATGCTTTATCCTTCCGATTTACATAAAATATGCACCAATAACCGCAAATGCAAGGCAACAGCGGAAAATAATAAAGAAAATAAGGATTTGGCTTTAGACCTATGTAAGTTTCATTATTATCGGTATCATGTAAATCTTTGCTATGAATTCGGCTTCGTGCCGTTAAGTATGTAATGATGATTGTATATTCAAATTATAATTTTATTAACTATCAAGATTTAGTAATTTTTGCCATATTGATTGTAAATCCGGAGTCTGTAAAGATACAGTAAACACTTTCTTTGCTGTAGTAACATTGATATAAGGCTTATGCGTACCTACTACATATATTCTTTATGCACACTTTCTCATATGAAAAAAAAAACTTAACTTATTTTAGGATAGATCTTTATTCTATCCCGCTACCGCTTGTGTAGCAGCGTAACTAAAGTCACTCGCGATACAAACCACGTATCACAGATGTGCAGTTTTCAGGCAGCAAGGAGCTTGTTCATTAAATCAAAGTTCAATGCCTACTTGACTAGTTTTCCGCTGGGTTAACACTGCTAAACTATTAATTATCCTAGAAACTAGGTATTAAGTTGACGGTCTGTTTCAGTATCACACTTTTTGATGTCAAAAACCTATGTTGAGACTGAAAATTTGATTGTAGCTTGCTATTGGTTAGTGCAAACTTATAGATATAAATCTATTATATCTATAAGTCAAGATTTATATCTATAAGTTTGCACTAACCAATATTTTACAAAATTTGAACAATTATGTTAACCTGAATTCAATTTCATAGACTACAATTAAATTTTACTCAACCTCTCTCACACACTGAGTGTGTACTCATTCACTCACTCACTCATCAAACCGAATTGTTTTCTTACATATTTTTTTTAGTCTAGAATATGTACATGTATGGTTATTTAAACAGGGCACTGTTTAATAAACATTACAAATTGTTAATTGTAATTGTAAATTACAGACTACAATTCTACAAGTTTCTGTTCAATAAAGAATACAACTTACAAATTTACCATGGTGGAAAATCTACAAAATTGTAGAATTGTAGCTACAATTTTACAAGTTTCTGTTCAATAAAAAACATATTTGTAGGGAAAACGGTTTTATTGAACGCATAATTGTAGTTACAAGTTTACATATTTTGTAAATTGTATTACATTTCCGACAGGTAGACTCGCCTTCAGGGGCGTGCATAAAAAAAATTATGGAGTAGGCATATACTAATTTTGAGTCATAATTTCGGAACAAATTCAATATCAATCTTGGATTTTGTGTCTAGTAAAGAGCTATATGAAAATGACGGTTTAATAACAGCAAATAATAACTTACCTAGTTTTTTTCTGTGGAAAGAAGAAAAGAAGGAAGCATACAAACTGTGTTTGCGATAATTTAACACCACACAAGTATCAAGGAAATGGATGATTTTCTAATGACATGCCATTTAACTGATACCCATAGCGTCTATGATACGATTTTGACCTTGCTAATTCACAAGCAAACGTCTTGCCTTTAGTTAGGGGATCAGCGCACAGTTAAAACTTTCAAAACAAAACGAATCTTCTTTCGAACCCTCATCACACACAATACCACTTTTATGGCACTCAAAGTAACACTGCAATTTCACTATCGTTTCAAATGCAAAATATACAAACCCCGAAAACACTTTCATTCTATCGAAATACATTTGTATACTTCAAATTTAAGATTTCTTACACTCGCGGAAAGCAAGCAAAAAGCAAAACAAGAACTCCATAGATAAAAATGGCTGCCGCAAACTTTTAAACAATGTTTACATTACTTTTAAACCAAAACTTTAGCTGGGTTGACTTACTTGCATAAGAAAAATAATTTAAAATAAAATTACGGACTTTCCTGCGTTCATAATATCATTAGTTTGAGATTTATTTAAGATTATGAATTAGGAAAATAGCGCAGGAAATTGCAACGTCGCGCCATCTAGTATCGGGTAGACGAGTAACAACGAAATTCCCGCTTGCACAAAATTATTTCTTTTAATTAATGTTACATTAATTTATCAATATCATAATCACTTTAAAATTAAACCATGGTTAATAATATAAAACCATGTTTCTACCCTAATTTAACATAAAAGTTTCTCATAAGAGATGTGTTTTGATTAGACTCCGAAGAATTTTGCGTCATTTGCGCGCGAGTAGGACAAAACACTCTCCAGTAGGGAACTGATAGAGAAAGAAGATAGTATGCATGCCTACTTTAGGAGTCTATGATGCGTATATCCTCTGTCACCTTGAATTGTATGAACAGAGCGTCATTTTCAATTTGGTCGGGTTTATATCATCATTGTGTGACATTGTAGGTACGAGGGGCGGTTGCAAGAGTGTGCGTGTATTTAGCAAGCAGCCGCTGGGCAGCCTACTACCTAAATATTTTCGTTTTAAAGTTGAGCGTTAGTACTTAATGTATGTAAGTTGATAATAAAAATGCTTTTAGTTTAAGCTTAGTTTATAGATATATTGTAATACTGATTTGGCATTATAATGACGAGGTAGGCACTGCTTAACTGCCTATATGAAATGCACGCCCTTGCTCGCCTTGTGTCAGAAATTTACAATTCTGTGACTCGAATTGTGCCAGAAATTTACAAGTAAAGAAAATCGGAATAAATATATAAAAATGGTCCTAACAACTAGTAGTGGAAGTAGTGACAGTAGTGATGCTGAGTATATATGTGAACGGCAGCGGAGAGTTTTTCGTAAACGGATAAACTTTAGTTTTAATGTGACAGATTTTACATTTAACGAAAAATTTCGGGTCAGCAAAACTAGCGTCGAATATTTGGTAACAAAAATTGGACATCATCTTAAATTCGATTAATCTTACATTTAATGTAACTGTAACTTACAATTACAAATTTGTAACTACAATTTTGTCATCGAATTCTACAGGCGTTTTCTACATATGTAAACGTTACTTGTAGGTTTTTTACGTATTTGTAAGGTTTATTAAACAGCACTTGTCAGAAATCTTAACAAATATGGAAGTTATTTACAAAATTGTCGGATTGTAATGTTTATTAAACAGGGCCCTGATGCCTTTATTACTGTAGGTACTAGCTGTTATTTTAATTTTTATTTATTTGGTAATTTACTTCTAAATATGTATGTTTAAGCCATGAACGAGGTAGCAGATTCAATGTAATGCTTTAGTTATACAATTACTTCGTTTTTTAGTTGTATCGTACTCGTTAATCACTACTGTAATTCTTTTTGGAATTATTCAATATTCTATTATATTCTATTATCTGTTGACGTGGATGATAATTAGGGCCTGATTCACAAACAGGCCCTAATTCTCGTCCGTCTTCATGATTTATCGTTGCTTACTGATAAGACTGATAAATTGTTAAATTATCCACCTGCTGCTATTTATTACATGTTGTATATCGAAGGACTAGGTATATCTAACACAGTTTAAAGAGATAATAAGTTTCAGTAACTGTGAAAAACTCTGAGTAAACAATACATAGCACACTTTTTAGTTTCAGTTTAAACCCTACCTAAGTTTTGCTCATATCTACTTCATCCTTTAAAATGCTCATTCAAAAATGAAATTAATAAAACCGTTTATCATCCATGTTAGATGTCATCGCATCGCAATAACGACGCAGAACAAATAAAACCTTTCTAAGAGAAAATACATGTCTTAGCTGTCACAGCAAAAAAGCTTATGAAACTGTCTCGGAAACTTGAAACTTTGCGGGATATATCCGTTTTTCCTCGTCTTGAACAATCGTTCCTGGTACAAAGATGTTACGTTGAGTAAGAAAGGAAAGACTTTGTTATTTGTTGTTTTTTATTTCGATAAAAGAAATGAAAGACACGTCATAAACGTAGGAGCTTTGCAGGAAGGCGCCGATCGTTAGAATCGTACTTCAAAAGTGCTAACAATAATAAAACTCCACCTCATAGTGGTTTTCATAGAACAAATACATCGAAAATGAATTTTCTTTTTAATCATTTAGATTCAGATTCATCGCAAACGCATTGATATTTTTTAAATGTTAGCACCTGTACCGTTACCATGAGTTTACGACTGTTTTACTCGCTAGTGACGAAGTAAAAAAGTCTATGGAAAAATGCACAGCGCCTCTAGCGGTCACTGACAGAACTAAAATTTTCCATACAAAAAGTTACGTCGACGCTAGCGAGTAAACCATCAATCAACCACAAATCTATCATCAATGAACTTACTCTTATTATTCAATAGTACTAATGTATCCTTTAAAGATTAATTTGAAACAGTCTGCAACTTGAATATCATTATACCGAGACGCATTAACCCCTAACATGAGATGTTCATTTATGGAAAAAGCGAGGGCCTTTGGATTAATTAAACAAACTCACATGACAGAATGCCGTTCATTTTGGTGGCAAACATATAAATATGCATTAGATAAATAACAAAGGTCCAGCTAGCGGCGGGATGTATAGCGTGCCAATTAATTTCGTAAGTACAAACTCTTTTATTAAATCATAAAATGTATGAACCAGTGAACACGGCTCGCGCACACAGGGACGGAGTCAGGGGTTTTTAATATTTTATTCCTTTATTATTTTAATCTGGTCGGTGCAATTTTATTTATGGTTATTTAACTCCAGCTACGAAACTATCTTTTTATTTCGGCTCTACAATGTTTGTTTGTAAGTATCTTAAGTTGAGATAGTAAACTAAAAAAAAACTCATACAAGCCGCCAATAGTGAGGCAAAATATGCGGTTACTTATTTTAATAAATATTGAAAGTGCTCCGTGAATATTATTTTATTTCTCGTTACGACGATACGGATAAATCCATAGCTGTGCATTATTTTGACCACGATGTATCGTAGTTTGGTTAACCATTTAGAAACGTGGCTCTTTTCATCGACCTTTATGTACACACAAGCGGTCCCCCGCGACTTCTTTCGCGCGTTTTGTGATTGCTTCCTCCCCTCCGTCGCAGCGTGATGTTTTGTAGCCTAAATCTTTCCTTAATAAACCCAATTTTTATTTTTTAAATCGGTCCAGTAGTTTCTGAGATAAGCGCGTTCAAACAAACACACAATCTCTTCAGCTTTATAATATTATTAGTTTAGATTTTCAGCTTAACTATATAACTATACATTTATGAATGGAAACCGCAAGAAGCTGCGGCTTCTCAGATTCGTTTACTCGGTGTGAAATTCGTGTCGTGGTTCTTTTAGTTTCAGACCACAGTCGGTCGTTTGCGGTTCGTAATGAGGAAATGCCACAACGCGTCCTAAACTGCCAGTTAATTTGAACGACTTTATTATGTGCAAAAGAAAACATTATAGGTGTTTATACTTACATTTTTTGGTGATTTAACGACCAATAACTACTTATCTAAATTTAACAACTGTTAATTGCTACCAGGAGTATAACTATGCTTGTTATGTACAATACGAGTAGACTACGCCAATGATATCCGAACGTGTTAAGGTCAGAGTTCGTTTTTGCTTTATTATTAATGAGAAAAAATTACCTACATAAATTGGTCACCACTTTATTCTATAAATAATTTCATAATAACCATCATGTACTCGTGTTGCCAATAATCCGCTGAGATTAATCAGATTGCGAAGCGCACAATAGCCAATTTTAATTATATCGTCATTATCTACCACCCGCAGCGCTCAAAAATGGCGACCCTCGATACGGCCCATTTCAAAATGGCGATATGTCAATTTCATAATTAAAATGCGTTTGACCATCCACAGCCCCCAGAGATTAAGAGAAGTGAAATTATTTTCAAAAAGGCGCAAAACCCTTCAGAGATTGATGAGACTTACGACCTTATCCAAGTAATAGCTTCAAATGAATGTACGGACGAACGGATCACAGTGGCCCCCAAAATATAAATGAAGTCATCGAGAAATTTCACTGGGCACAATTAAAAAGGTTCGCTATGAATAATTGGATTTTCTTTGGAGTAATTCTGTTAATGATTTTGTGTTTGAATTTATGATACTTCAGGCTATGAAAGCATAACTAGTATAGACGAGTGCTTTATACTCTTTAATACAAATGCCAACAATTAGAACTAGGTAGGTATGAATTTATTGTTCAAGCTAACCCACAACTTTAAATTCTTAATAAGTCTAATAGTATCTTAATTATTTTCTGCGACTACAGTTGAGTATTCCTTTGCCCTCACCAATACATTGCAGAGCTTTTCTTTGTAATACCGAGGCACACCTAAACTCTGATACTGCCGATTTGACCGCAGGTGACTATTATTTAACTATTGTAATACAAATCCTATGAATAATTCATACGAGCCACCTTATAAGCAGTAGACTAACACCTTTGGATCCCACCATGTTTATCCAATTGTCAATTTTTGGAAAAGTTGAGATCACGCTCGCGGTTGTAGCAATTTGCAATTTGGAAAAGGAAACTGTGTTACGAACCAACTAAGGTTTGTTTTAGAAAAACAATGAAAGTGATGAGATAACTCTTTATTGAACATCATACAGGTCAGTTGCAGGTTTATTTATTTAACTAATTCTTATGCTCAAATTCAACAACTTTTTGTATGTAACCAATATTGTAATCCCAAAAACAATTTCATTTTTCCGAGAGTGCCGATCAAATCTCCAAACTAGCATCTAGTTTGTGTTAAGAAGTCAAAATTTTTTTTGGATTTCGATGTTGGTCCCGTACAAGAAGTCCAGTTGGTCAAGTCCATCAAACAAACACAGAGTGAGTTCTGTTTTACGGCTGTTAAATGACTGATTCAGCTTTTTCCTTTAAATTTATTGCCTCCATTCTTAAACCGATCATTATAATCCGTGACTCACGAGCTACCGAACGCAGCCACATCCTACTGGTTAGTCGTATCAGATTTTACCGAGACACCTTTCGTTTTGCCCCGAAAGCCTTAAGGTGCTTGAGTCAAACTTCGAACTGTTCCGGCTTCTGTGAATGAGAGACTGGCCTTCACACTACCGGATAAACATTTCGCTGTAGTAGCTATATTGTAACTTAGTCAAACTTACTAATTGCATTTATTGGTTCCTTGTAGCTTTAATTCAACTAAATCATTCGACCTACTTGATTGAAATGGTGCTACAATGCCATCTTGTGTGTTTTAATGCTTTTAGTGCTTTTTAAAGCCTTTTAAAGTTTTTTTATGGGTATAACTTTTAATTTACCTATCTCATAATTGGCTTATTTCTGGCAGCACATTGCAGGGTGAAAATTAATGGAATTAAACTCTACATTCCCTCCTTGAAAGCTCAACCACTCAAAACCGGTCACATTGTGTAGTTCTTCAATGGTTAATAGTACTATCCGGGCCTAAATAAATTTGTCTATATTTAACATATGTAGAAACGCATATAACAAAAATAGCTTTTTCTATTGTACGGAAGTCTTTAGTAGTGTTGTTATGTAAGTCTTAAAGTTCTTACGTCTTGTCTTGAGTCCTGGCACAATTGGTTACAGAATTTAAAAGGATGGGTTTTTCATTGAATCCTGGTTTATTGAATAAACTGTTCTTGTCAATTTGTAATACAGTTATTTATGGAACCAATTTCTTACAGTGTCCGTCAGTTCACTATATATTAATGTTTCACCACTAACTATATCGAAACATGTTATTTAATTGAGCACACTCTCTGAAGTGGAAACTATTTATTGTATGAAACCTTAATTGGGCCCTTATTTTTTAATTACTCGCGTCAATATGGCGTGTGATATTCATCAATTAATGTCCGCTTTCAATGAAAATTAGTATAATTCCTCGCGGGAGTGATTTAAAGAAAGATAACTAAATTTGTGAGTAACAACGTCAATACATTTTGCGTGATTTTCATAGATTTTAATTAGTTTTCGAACGAAATTCGCCATATTTAAGCAAGTGTTTCAAGAGCCCCTGGCGCTGTTATAAAACTGTTGGTTTTATAGATTGAAACTTTTTATTAAAATATTTTTGTATAATTTAATAAATCACCTTTTTAAAAAGTACAAAACGCGTGACGATTCGCATAGCAAATGTTTATTTTACAGTACATTAACTAATACAGAGCATCTATTATACGCAACACTGATAACATCAATAATCAAGTGTGTTTAATATTTAAAGTGAGTACGGGATTGATTGAATATTATAATTATACCAGTTTTCGACCTCGATACGTCAAGTATGCTTATCAACTATTTAAATCAACACCAAAGGCAATATCCTACATGGTGGCTCCATTCTTAGGATTGCATGAACGTATCAGAACAATTAAAGATCATTAGACAGAGACCTAAGTCCATACCTGTAACCTGTATAATGTGCAGTTTGACATTAAGGATTTTTGATCGTATTTCGTATCGTATTCGTTCTTATGTTTAATCGCTTTTGTTTATTTTTTACTACTTTAGATTATACACTGCGACTATTAGCAGTATTGCGCAGTCGCGATGCTTACGCGCGCTAGCATCAATGCAATCGCAAAATGTCAACCTTTACACACTGCGCTTCTTTTAGTATCGATACAGTCGCCATGCTAATTGTCAAATTATGGACTAAATTTTGGCGATTGCATCAATACTAACGCGCGTTAGCATCGATGCCTATAGTCGCAGTGTGTAAGAGGTCTTAATGTTCAAATTCCTACATAAAAAACTTGATAAAATCATTGAACGGTCCTATGACTGTATTTTTTCCTCTACCACATTGTGTGTTTTGTTTCATTCGATCTTTCTACCCTTAGATTTTTGTATTAATAAAATTGCTTGTATACTTACTGATTTTTGACCACTTGAATAAACACATCTTCATTTTGAGATAAATAAAACTTAGTTTGCGCCTGATTAATAAAATACTTTATCGGCAGTTCATCCATCTAATAACGATACTGGGCCCTATTTTTTAATCACTGGCATCAAGATGACGTGTGATATTCATTGATTAAAGTCCAATTTTGAAATGAAAATCAGTTGAAGTCCACACATAGGGGTTTGAAAAAAAGAAAGCTCAATTTTGTGAGTACTTCGTCTAAATTTCGCGTGATTTTCGTTGGTTAAAATACATCTTCTTACAAATTTACACGCCATATCCAAGCGAGTGATTTAAAAAAAGGCCATGGTGAGTAAACAACCGGCAAAATACTCTACAAATCGAGTATTTATATACTAATTGATGCATTGTAAAATAACTATTTTGCTGTGTCTTAAACCCTCAGGCATATACGTGTATCATGCTTGTTATGTGCTACCTGTGCGTCTTATGTGTAAAGGAGGCAGTAAAACGTACAACAATTCTTTAAATTTATTTAAATTAAGTATAAATACATTAGCTCTATTTACAGCTCTACTTACATTATTATTATACCAGTCAACTGTATACAATGCAATGTTTTTATACATTTTCAAGCCCTGGATACAAAGTGTACAACATACTACAGTTTAGAACTATATACTTTGTAGGAACCACTGATTTAGCAAACAACAAAAGTAGAAATTCGGCATTTTCGATATATGTACTCTGTTTAATAAAAAAGTCACAATTGGATTTTGTTTAAAAATGTTTAGAAATACTACATAAAAGTTTACTTCAAGAGTTTTATCATAATCTTTAAGTATATTAATTTTATTGTTTGCTAAATTAGAAGTAGTTTGAAAGTACAGTTCAATTTAACCAATTCCAGGGATATCTACAGTAGGGGTACATGCAAAATTCATGCTTAAAGCTTTGAGCTAAAAAAATATTATTATTATGCTATTCCGTTCTATAAATTTGGGATTTAGTTAATAACAAAATGATCGTCTTCAAAATTGTAACATAAATATATTACTTAGTCAAAAATATAGTAAGTAAATAACAATTTCAAAGAAAACACTTTTTGTATTTATTTTTAATATTTTCCTAAAACAGAAAGGTTTTAAAAAACAAATGAACAGAATAGCATAGAAAATTGGCAAGTAGGGATCATACTACGTTACTCGTTTCTGACAGACTATCTTAAAATTAATTAGTCTTGAGCAGATAGGTTATTAGAAACGAAAATATTATCTTATACGTCACGTGATTGAAGCGATGCGATATTTTTATATTTAAAAAAATATTCCAATTTAAAAAAAGAAATTATAACAGCCCAGCTTCACTTTTAATTAACTTTTTTTGATAAGTAAATTTGCCTTAAACATGATTTCCAAAACTTCGTTTTTATTTTCTTCACTGGATATACATCGCATTGCTTTACCAACATAGGACGTGATTAGTACTAACTACAGGGCGCTGCTGAGTTATCGGCCATAGTTTTTGTTACCTGGTGAGCTGGCCGGCACGAAACCGTAGCCTGAAGCCCCAACCACCACTCCACTGGTCTGAGAGGGGTCACCGGGAGGTGAGGGGGGGAACACGACAGGCCCTGGAATAGAAAAAAACGTGATTTAGTTTATTTACTATGTTAACACACTGTCTAAGGTGAACCTTGTCGACTTTTTACTTTTTTCTAAGGAAATATCAAGGTTGTTGTAAAAATCAGGTTGTAGGGCAGTTAGGAATTTTCAAAGTGTCCAAAGTAAACTATCGTACATAGAGGAATGTATACAGAGTGTTACAGAGAAATTAAAATATAAACCCTTTAAGAAGCCAGTAATTAATCGTAAAGTCTGTACTTATAATCCTCGCAAGTGCATAGTAATTAAATGAAAGAAAATACTTGGTAATCTGAAAAGTTTAGGAAATTTGTCTGCTGAGCCCATTATTGCGAATCTAGTTTTGCTGCTCAAATCCAATCTATGATAGATACTAGTTGCAATACATTATAGACAAATTACATAAACAGTCAAATAAATTTTGCCCAGCGGGCGAAGTCTGAAGCAAAATTTTTGACATTTCGCGTAGACAATTTTAATTTAATGATTTTCTGATTCATCAAATATCATTTTAACTTACGTAGCTATATTTTTAATAAATCGTATAAATTATTTGTATTTTTTTAAGCTTCATTCAATAATTCTTCTCAATCAATAAATACACGAAAACACCAATTTTGTCTCAGCATTTTTCGAGCGTCATCTGGTGGTTTTACAGAGAACTATGTCGAGACTTTCAACACTGGTCTGCGATTTGAAGTAGACATATCGATGCGATATTTTATCGTTTTTCCAACATTAATCCGATCGAAAGTTGGGCAATAAGATATTACCGCTAAATTACACATGACACGGCATCACTTTCATTATTACGTAAAATACGAAAATATCAACCGGATCAAATATTCCGAAGTCATCTTGGTGCCGTTAAATATTTTATGAGGTACCTAAAAAAGGTTATTATGTATATTGAAACTGATTGATCCATCAACTTTATCCACACATATGGTCTCTATAAAATTAGCATTAGGCTTATACTGTTTAATTAATTAATACTAAGATTCTGATACATGAACATAATGGTCTCGGTAAAAAAATCATAATGTCCTGAATTGACAAACTTGTGGCGACGGACTTAAAATTTTGATTTTATTTCAGTATTTATTTATTTATTTAAAACTTCATGCACAAAACATAACATTGTACATATTGCGGACTTAATGCCAAAAGCATTTTCTACCAGTCAACGATAGGTCAGAACAGAGAAAAATATATGTTCAGGCGGTGTAAGTAAAGTTATAGAGGCGAGATAGAGAAGAGAATAACGTCAAAGATAACTGTAATACGATGATAAACATACATACTGCCTATTACTTATATACGATTATATAAAAATAAACAAATAAGTATGTATTGCCTTTTTGTAACAGGATTTTTAAATCACATTCACTATCACTTCTTAGATTTCCTTCTTTACTTCTACGCCAATAGATTGGAATAGAAACAAATAGATAACTAATCAAATGTGGCGTCTATCGATAGCTCTCGAGCACGCCATAAACAATTTATGCAAATCACCCCCACAAGTATCCGTCGATAATTCAAACAAAACGTCAACTCCGCGTAAATTACGCAAACGCCATTGTAATGAATGACCAGTTTCCCACCAGGCATTAGCCCAAATACAAGTAATTTAATAATTAATTTAAGCTTCACACCTCAGCTAAGTTATTTTAGTACTCAATAAATACATTCCATGTATGCAAGTAATTATATTATGAGTACATTTACATGACCATCAGACCTCCCAAGCCGCGAATTATTTACTTCAAAAGGATTACAACGCATAAATTTAGCAGCTTCCTCAGTGAGCCACTGATAAAGCTGATATTTTATGTAATTATCATTTCAATTAGTGAATATATAAAATCCATATCTCCCTTGGTGACGGCATCATGTGACTGGACCGATTGCGCTTATTCTTTTTTTGTTGTATTTGTTATTATCACAAGAAGAATCATTTGAAAGAAAAAAATAAGAAATATGCGCGGAAAATACATAAAATTTAAGAGAACCTACTTTTTTACCGGGCCGGGCGGAAAGGGGCCCGGGGGCATAAAAATTCGCTGGGTCCGCTTGATGGTAATAAATGTTGTAGGTATTACTAAAATACATTTCATTTCATGAATCAGTCTCACAAGCCATTTCTGTCTCTCCTCTCTTTGGTAGGTATACTGGCAACAGCCCGTTAACGTATAGTATCCGTACTTTCGGTATCTGTTCATAAAGATGAAATAAGAAACCAAAAATTTGCGCGCGGGCGGGACTTAAACCAGCACCTCTTGGCTGACCGGGCCAAACGCTCTTACCAATTGAGCTACCATGCTGTCAGTCCGACCCTGCAAAATTTGTGGTCTCTTATGAATACGTCATTACGTGACGCTTAGCGCCATCTAGCCGTCTAGATCTAGCACGGCCAGTGATTAGAAAATATATATCCTAATTTTGTTACTACTCCCGTAAATTTTAAACGTGATTTTATTTGTAATTTAATTGTCTTTAAGGACGAAAATCACTTGTTTTCTTCACGCGAGTGAAGAGAAACAGGGCTCCAGGGGCCCTATTTTTTAATAACTCGCTTGAATATGGCGTGTGATATTTGTTCGAAAACGAATAAAATATCAATGGAAATCGCGCAAAATATAGACTTTAGTCTCACAAAATTCAGTTACCTTTTTATCACGCCCGTGTCAAATTATACTCATTTTCATTGAAAAATCTGACAATAATTAATTAATATGACACGCCATCTTGACGCAAGTGATTCAAAAATTGGGGCCCAGGACGGAGACCGTTGTGTGAACGAGCTCTTGGAAGAATCGCTACATTATCTTTTTAGGTGTTACTAATAGCTTATTGATTAGTGCACGTAGAGGGTATTAGGTAATAATTTGCATATAATTCTGTATTTTTTTTGTTTTTAAATCTATTCATAATTCATTACCAAGTACAAATTTAATTTCTGTATTGCACCTCCGCACGTAACACGCCTCAGTTTTTAACGATTTTACAATTAGGTAGTCATGCGATCAAACAAGGTGTGGGGGCGGTACAATAATAATCTGTCTTGACCTCTATAGAACCACTAATCTTACGAACAAATAATTAGTGCATACGGCCCAAAAACAGTCGTAGCCTCGTTGGTAATGAATGATAAATCGATAGTAATTTTGTCATTCTTTCATTCAAGGAAAAACAAGCTAGTATTTATTTGGTCTATTTGTCTTATTGATTTTTTTACAGGGCTAGATGGGCTATATATTTTGCCAAAATGGTATTACAAAGGCCTGTTTCACCATTGAACAATAAGTGCATATCAAAGACTAATTCAAATATGAAACGGCATTTCGTATGAAGTAATGGACACATAACGTTACTGGTTTATTAAGACATTGTAAAACAGGTAGTAAATTATTTTAATGAGTTAATACATGATTTTAAAAACCATGTAAACTTTTATATCTTTTTACCTCTAATAAATTAGTTTAAGCTTATTCAAACGGACTTTTGGTAACCGCTAGTCTTAAATAATGACTTCATAAAACATAGCCTTATGTAATTAGTTTAATTACTCTAAGACGGTTCTTTGATCGATGCAAAAAATCTAATCACTCCTTTTGATCCCAAAGTGTATGCCAAAATATATCAATTAATCAATCGTTTAAGATTCATGTTTATTCTTCTATTTATGTATCTATCAATTACTAACATTGAATTGAGATCATTTGGAACAATGCATATACATAACAATGCTATTTATTTATTACCGTGATTATAGTTCAAGGCTTTGGAGCTGACTTTAGGGTTATTTATACGGCTACTATTTAGTGCTTATTCTAACTCTAACAATTTAGAATGTTTTTGACATTTATAGTGTTATTTTGTATTCTTATGCGATGAAATTAATCCGTGCTGAGCCCGCAAGCCGAGTTGCAGTAAGGCCTTTGCCCTACATTGGGACGTTACAGGCTAACTTTAGTTTACTTTTTAGAGTTCCGTACCCGCCGAATGGCAAAACACGAAACCCTTATAGTTTCGTCAAGTCTGTCTGTCTGTCCGTCCGTATGTCACAGCCACTTTATTCTGTAACTATAAGCATCACACTGTTGAAATTTAGTAGGAAGATGTATCCTGTTAACCGCTTTACAATTCTTATACAAAAAATATAACACATATTTAAGGGGCAGAGGCTCCCATACATGAAACTGAAACTGTATTTTTTTTAATCAAACCAATGTCTGTGGGGTGTCTATAGAATAAATAATAATAGGTCTCTTAAAATTACATTTTCTTTAAATTTAATTGCTAAAATGGGCACCCCCCCACACACTATGAAAAACAAAGTCATGTTTGCTGTCAACAAAATATTGCAGTATTTTACTAAGTGGAAGTAAGTGGTTTTCCTAATTCAGGTTAAGTTGGCACGGAACCCTCAGTGCGCGAGTCGGACTCGCACTTGGCCGGTTCTTTTTTAAAGATGAAATAACAATACGAAAAATCTGGCAAACCAGGCTCTTTTCAATGAAGCTACCGTGTCGTGGATTCGACCGCGTAAAATTTCTGGTATCCATGACGTCAGTGCCATCAGTCAGACAACAGAGGTTGCAGGTTCAGATCCCGCCCGTGCGCAACTGTCGGTTTCCTATTTCATCGAACTCTAATAGTTAAGTACAGTTAAAATGAATATATGGCCAGCATTTTTCAAATAACTAATATTTTATATGAGTGAACCAAACGCAATTCAAATAAGTAAAAAGTTTCCTTTGATTGAATATTCTTATTTATCTAGTGCAACTGATCTCAATAAATTGCAAAGTTGTGTTATAAATTCGCTCTCACTTCAAAAGTTGGAACGTGATCTTTGTTTTCGTTTTGATTGCGAATATCGATACCGTTACATTACATTGACAATGTCGGTAACAGTGCAAGGTCGATAGAAAGGCTCGATAAAAATAATTCGATAAAAGTCTAAATTCGTCATAAAAACACGGGACAATTAAACTTCCGGTTAGGCAATTCACGACATGTCGCAGAGTTTGGTGTGGTTTGGGTTAGTGCCAACATTTCAATAGAATTAATGAAACCAACGCCATTCTCAATAAGTATAAAACTATAGAATATAATAATATTATAGAGATTAAATTAAACAATTGTATGTTAGTAACTATAACCTTCATTCAAGTTTGTTTTGATTAATTTTGAGCTATTATGACGTTTTTAGTATTGAAAATAAGACCTTAATAAATTGGAATAGTTTATAATATGATAATCGACTGGACTCTATTAGTTGTTTGGTTTGATATCTCTAAATAATAGGAGTTGATCACTTTTCATTCATTTATAGATACTTTTCGTTAGGTCTACAATCAGGCTCTCTAGCTTTTAGACCCTTAACACACAGCGACTTTTAGCGGCGATGCAGTCACGATGCTAACGCGCGTTAGCATCGATGCTAAATTAAATCTGTTCATTCGCTCGCTTCAATTCGCTCTGTTCACTGCGCATTGCTGTATTGATGCTAAAAGTAACGCAGTATGTAAAGGTTGACATTTTGCGACTGCATCGATGCTAACGCGCGTTAGCTTCGCGACTGCATCGCTGCTAAAAGTCGCAGTGTGTAAAGGGTATCAAACCTCTGATAGTAAATACAAATTGTATGACCCTGAGTAAGGTTCTGGTCTGCACTAGAAAACAGAAACTGTAACGCTCAGCTGAGAATTGTCGGTTTACAACATTCACATTAAGTCATTAAAATAAACATGGCCGAATTAATTAAGGGTATACGTATCTGATTGTCGCTTTGTGAAATTATTATAAAACCCTTTTTATGATATGATACCTCTTTATTAGTTTATTTAATGTGTTCAATTAAAAAAGTGTAAGCGATGTAGCTTAATAAAACGTCTTTTAACAATATTTGCATTATGTATAGGTATGGTATATCTAATCAAAAGTTTTTATTTCTGATATGAAAGTCAGTTCCACAATTCAACAACACAAGACTTAATGACATGTCTTCATAAATATTTTTCTCTCATCTCGTCATCATTCAACAAGAAGTCCTTTTCAACAACCGGCAAACACAAAAACTTGTTTACAATAACGGACCTTACAAAGCAGAACTGACGCTACCATCAAAGTCAACTTAAGTCAACTGAGCAGTTGCGTCAAAATTTTAATTAATATCGCAAAATCAACAAGGGTTCTTGAGGCGGTCATTATTAATTCTGAGGGTAGGCGACGCATGAGGCCCTGCCGTTTTTGCTCGGTTGAGCGAAGCGGTTACGTAAGGGGCAGTGCACACGATACGCACTGCACTTACACGGACCCAAAACACCGTGTTGAAAACGGAGCTTAATTTTGGTGTTGTTCTTAATTTGAAATCTAAGTGCTCATCCCTAGAGATTTAATTTTGCTGTTTTAACGCTGTCTTTCGCGCTTGGATTCACAAGTATGTTAGGTATTTGGGTTAAAGCCGTCGGTCCTGCGCCTAATCTCTCCCCGGTCGTGTCAGATTGCTGTCCCATCGGGCTATGAGAGTGAAAGGAATAGAGAGTGCACCTGTGTTTGTAAATACACTTGTGCACTATAATATGTCCCGCGCTGTCGGCTAGTCTTTGTGACTGGCCACCGTAGTCGAAATCGGCTAGGGGGACTACTAGGTATTTGAGTGTCTTTAAATACGTATTTTGAAAGATAACAGTGACAAAAAGAAAACTGTCTCGTCGAAAGCTGCGAATACTTAAAGAAATACTACATGAAATAACTTTCAATCTAGAAAAGTATTTGAATTAACATACCATGATCGTTGTGTGAGTAATTTCTATAATTGTCAATCAACACTCGGCGCTCTAAAAACAAGGTACGGTAAGTAATAGCCGTGGCGAGAACGTTACTTAAGTGTCAGCCAATCGGTTCTTCCAGAGAAAATTATTTTACTCCACCAGATTGCATAGTTCATGTGCTTATAATTATCAGTGGCGACCTACCAATCCTTCCGCCACAAATCATACACATTACAGCGATTGATTTCGCCGTACCAATAGTAGACGTAAATAAAGTCATTTAAACATATTTTCCGTGGCCCTATCGCAGTTCATTTAGCAACACAGACCAGTTATTAGCCCGGCCAATTATTTATAATCACAACTATCTACGAAATAGACGTTTTCGAAGTGTTTATCAATTAAAAGCGAGGGCTACACCTACGGAGAAAATGGTGCGGTTGCGACAATGACGATTATGGTGCGCAGGAGTTTAAATGGAACCGGTACAGGTGTTTGGAAATAGGAGCGGAGAGGTTAAATGATTTTATCTGCGATAGATTTAGATCGGATCAGTGAGATCAACAAAGGGTTTTTAGCCGTCAAAAACAATTATAAATTGTTTATGGTTACTTATTGTAATGGTATGGGAAAACACTGCTAGTAAAATATATTTAATTTTTGAAGTAAGAGAGTGAATAAGATCGGGTCTATTTACAAAATCAGGCCTTCAAGATAAAATTACTAGAACCTAGTCCTAGTCTAACCTAGACTTGCTGAAGATGCCAATTTTTCTCTTTATAATATGTTTTTTTTAAATCTAAATACAACCAGATCAACCTCTGTGTGGTCAGTTAATTACTTTCAAAATTCAATTTCCACCGCAATTTGTCATAACTCTCATATAAATTTAAAACTTTGACAGGATATTGCATGTATTAATCTACTAAAATTCCCAATATCAGGCCACCCATGACAAACATAACTTACTACGTTTAAAATGTCAGGAATCGAGTCCAATTTGATTAATTTGTGTGGTTAGGATCTCAAACAAGTCTTATTAGAGTCGTTTTTGATTCGTATAGTAGAATCAATTAGGCTAATGGTAAAACAAAGCTTGTTTCTCTTGATTGATGGAAGATTGATACGAGAGCAGATTAAATATTGGGACCAATTCTTGTTGCCAACGTCAAATAAACTTACGATCAATTTGCATTTTGTAATGTAAGCATCGGCTGTGGTTCAAATGAAGAGGAATCGCGATTTTTACCTCTTTTTACTGACTTAAAAAAGGATGTAAGCAATTCAATGTGTATGAGTGTGATATCGTTAGAATTTTGGTCAAAAGTAATTCATATTGCCATAACATAGATATAAATATATGAATACTATTTATTGCACATCATATTAAGTAAATCATACAAATTAAGGAATTGTATACAGTGTTTGTGATGTTATCGCTTAGAGCAATCATTTAGTACAACACATTTTTTTAAGGTCAATCTTGCTTAACGTTTTAAAAATAAGCTTTACCATTTTTGAAATAATTTCTGAAATAATAGTTGATTTCAGTTTAATTAGAGAAACAAAGCTTTTGAGACGTTATCATATAAAAGGCCAAGCCCTTTGTCCCAACTGCATACATTTGCTTTAAATCTTGAGTATCATGTCCGTCTGTATGTCATGGCCGTTGGTACACTTTAGGATATACAACGGTTAGATAAAGATTACCATTAAATAGTAAGTAATTTACCAAATACGTTTTACTGGGAGGGTAACCACAATATGCTACCTCTATGTCATTTTTTTTATTTTTTATTCGAGGCTGAGCTCAGATATTTGACCACGATCGCACCTGATGTCTGTTTTCGATGGGGTTGAGGTTTGCCTATATCTGTTTAGTAACAACCTATAGATTCACTCTTGCCTTAAAGAGGCTTAAGTCATATTCCTAAGGGAATAGTACGTTGCGAGTACCTTTCCCTAGCTGCACGCAAAACAAGTCAACGCATGCCGAGTGAACTTGCATGGTCCTACGTTATGTTCTTTTATGATTTACTCGATTAATGAAAAGGCAATTAACCATTCGTAAATATTATCAAACCGTTGAAAACTTTTTTCAATCCATTGCACGGTGCAATGACCCAATCACGCGGCTAAGTGCGGAAAAGCTCAACAAAACTAACTAAAAACACTGTGGTAACCCCCATATACATACATATTGTCTAACAAAACACTGACTCAGAGCCTATTGAGTACGACTATCTAAGTTATCTCTTTCACTGTCTACTAAACCGTTGCCAAATACCACGATATTACCATAATTTGTTTACAGAATTTATAGACCATTCAAATGTAGGACTTGAAAGGTCGCTCGCTTGCGTGAGCCCTTATAACGCTTAATAATGCGTTTACCTACTTATGGTCGAGTGACCATCGATCGAGAGACACTGACATTAATAGGTGATTAAATAATTAAGTACAGTCAGGTTACTTCCTCGGATTTGATCTAAAGTTTCACAATTTGACAACAACCTCACAATGTATAATATTTCCAAAAATACATATTAATAATGAAATAATCGATGTTGCTATGATAAAAAATACTAATCGATTTTATAGCATTCGAATGGGGCTTATTATTTTTAGATGGTTATATGTTATCTCATATTCAGTAAACGATACATTAAATAACCGATACACAAACATGTTAATGATGATGAAACCGTAACTAAATTACCTATAATCAGTCATCACAACAACGAACTAACTAGAGCCGCCATAACTTATACAATTACTACAACTCTAAGACAATTTACATAAAGCAACGATGTTAATAACGACGTACGTTCATTTAACGAGATGTTATCAACAGTACAATTTCACGGCTAAGCCCATGCTCAGCCATTTTTGAGTGATATTGTGAAATCGGACTCACCCAACGATCGAATGTTTGAACCAAATCGTAGCCTCGCAATAAATTGCCAAGTAACAATGCGTCTACCATTATGTGCGTACTATTATTACAAATAAGCAGACATAATTGCAGTCATTCATAAATGTTATTAAGAAACGTTGACAACCGAACTTTTGAAATTATAATTCGGCCAAGAACGTTTCGTACCACGCGTTTGAGTAAAAAATTGATACATTCAATATGTAAATGGACTAGGAAAATATTGATTGATGGTTCAAACTACTGTAAATCATACTGATCTGCTTTCGAATTATTATATTAGTCAAAAGGGCAGGCGCGAAACCTATAATTAAATCAAGCATGCGATAGTTCTAATTAAATTTTAATAAAATTGCTTTACTAGTAAATTTTCGCTATTTAATAATGAACATGTGTCAAAATTGATTGATAAGATCTGGGATGTATTTCGTCAGATCAATATCTGTCTTGTCAGAAAAACAAGTTGCAAATGACATGTTTAAAGAACTCATAGACAGGAAAACGATCAATTAATATTTTCTACGGTTAAAATAGTTAACTTACATTCTACGTCTGACATTAAACTAAAATAAGTATTTATTACATTTGAGTGAAATTTGTCTCAATCTTACTTGATAAATGGATTAAGTTGGTTAGTAGAACATGCCAAGAAGATAAAAATCACTACGCCCCTATCCAAAATACGAAACAGACATAAAAATCACAGAACTCTGCCAGTTAATTCAACACTATGTATATCTTAGGTCTATATGAAATCATACTGATACAAGTCGTGATCCATCCTGTGTGTACAAGCGAAACTAAAATCTCGTTCCCATGATCGCACTAAACTAAAAGGAACGTAAGCTATTAGGCAGAAATATTGCAACTAGACAAGTATGTCACCACATTTAACTAGATTGTGTTCTGATTAGGGATGTTACGGTGTTCCGTTAAAGTCGTAACCAATCGGATATTTTAATCATTATAACTATTATCGGAAATAGTAAATGTTCTGGACGAGGGTGATTAAGCTGAGCATATGTCATGTGAATTTATGTCCTTTGCTTATATCATGGTCAATGCGAATTTTATTAAGACTATTTTTTTTGGAAATAAGTACCTATGTTACGAGACAAATTATTTTACTATGATATTCATTATTAAATTCTTAATAATGAAGTGTGGTGCTCGTAGCGCTTTGGTAGCGATACAGAAGTAAAGCAACCTACGGCGCAGACGTGTTTGGATGGGTTACCAATCCGACCATATTAGTGGCGTATGTAACGAGCATATCCGTGCTTCAGAAGGCACGTAAAGCGGTTGGTTTCGGCTGATATCGGTTGATATTAGTCATTAAGCCTAGTCAGAGTCCCTATGGGCTGCTTGATAAAATCTGACAGCAAAGTTTGTCGCTTGCCTTGCAAACACCCTCCCACCAATCCGCACTGAGCCCGCGTGGGGGAGTGTGGCTCATACGACCTCATACTTGAAGTAAGACCTTTGCCCATTAGTGGAACGTTACAGACTAACTTTACTTAACTTTTTACATACTTAATTAAGTTTTTTGATAATGAACTCAACCAAAAGTTCTGAGACAACTCTGAGAGTACACTTGTTAGTTTTGTTTTAATTACGTTACGTTGCGTCTTTATGTTACTCAAGCGGTATAATTTAATTACTTCTACTTAGTTATTTTTTATACAAATTTTAAGGAAACTAACAAGATGTTTTATCCGATATCCGTATCTTTGAAAACTAGACGCCTTATCCTTAACGCATTTTATCTGAAGGTGCCAATCTAAAGCATATCTACAAATCACTTAAACTAGCCCGGACTGCTACATTTGATACAGCGAACACTTATTTGTTTTCGTAACACTCAAGATATAATCGTTGCAATTAGCGTACAGCCTTCTGATATACAATTAACTGATTCAAGGTTCCATTTGACGTTGCAATATCAAGGAAATGCATTCAGAACGCGATGAGTAAGTACACATATCAATGAACCTGAAGATTGCACAAGGAATAGACAATGTTATGTCTGAATTCGTAATATCCCTTTTGAATCATGAAATCGAGTAAAGCTGCAATAAATATTGATGTTTCTAAATCCATCCGTTGATTGGTGTATTTACCAATTATCGGAAGGATTTATTAGAATAAGGATTTTAATCCTAATTTATTAATTAGGATTGAATGTGGTATTTGCTACCAAGTTAGCTATGAGGATTTCCAAAGTCCGTCAGAAGGTATTCCAACGAGATGGATAGAAATGTATGCCTGTGTTAGCCCTGCGGTCACGCTCTAATTCCGATTGCTGTCAAATATGGAAGAACAAACGTAGCGAACGTCCAAACAGCCAAAGTACAAATTATTTTACTCTCTACGACTAAGGTTCTTTCTAGCAGAAGGAGGATCAGCAGACCAAAACAGCGGTGGGCAGACGATATCGTGCAGACGGTGGGAGGAGACTGGATAGACCAGGCCCAAGATAGAAAAAGGTGAAAAACGCTGGAGGAGGTCTATACCTAAAACCGGGTCCATCACCCACAAACTAGACTAGATGAAGAACTAAACTAAAATTAACACTAGTGATAAGTTTATACACAAAAAATCTAATTACGACATTTGAATTTGAACTTACAAATAAATGGTTATAAAATAAAAAATGTTTTATTATTACTATTAACGACAAATTTGGAACGGTTTCATAGTTACGGGATATGGTGCAAAACCAATCTAATACGAGACGTATTTAAAGAGGATTATGTCAAAATAATGAACTATTTCTGTCAAATTGACCTCTGCAAACAGTCATAAATTCGCATCTAGCGTTTTGCTGTATCTAATAACAACAATTTATTAAACATTAGAGCGTAGTTTACATTTCCTGTTCGATATAGGAAACCGGGTCTGGCTGTCACCGATATATCACAGGCCTCAATAATAAGGCACCGTGGAATATACTAAAATTTGATACCTTTATTTACATTCTTAATTATTAATTGGGTCATTTGAAATAACACGCGATATTAAGCAAGCTTTGACTTTTAAGAGACAGCCGGATATGAGATAACGAATTGTGCTTTCGAAATCCGTTAAAGGTAACCATAATGCTATGAATACCTTACTTCCTATGGGTTGTGATACCTTGTCAAAATATGTCTTTTATATAATAATTCTATTTGTTATAGAAAACCATTACCCATTACATGACAACGTGAAAATATCTCACGAGGCAAATTGTTTAATGAGATGAAAACAGCTGTTCTTTATACAAATGTTTAAGACTAACCTTGACCCTCCTGATCGGAATGTATGTTGTGCTCCACTTTTCGATCACTATCAGTACAATGCATAAAATGTACGTTTAGAAGCTTTACTTTTGAATCACTCGCTTGGGTATGGCGTGTGATTTTAAAAATCAACAAAAACCGAAAAAAGTATGTGTATATAAACGTAAATACTACCAAATAGATTATTTTTTTAACCACTTCTGTGTGAAAGTAATTGAAAATCGGACATTAATCGATAAATATCACACGCCATTTTGACGCGAGTGATTCAATAACAGGACCCCTGTTAGTTCGCTTTTACAGTTCGATGATATGTAGATATCGAACAGTATAAATCAACAGCTACTAAAGTGATTGCTAAAGGATGTAATTTAATGACAATAAAACATTCATAAGTCGATTCAATACCTCTTAACGTGTATGTTTACGTTACTTGCTAGTAAAGTAGAAGAAATGCGGATGAACTACGTATTTTATACTAGCCTCCGTATAAAATTGAAGGCAGGAATACTACCTTTGTTGACTCAAGCTAGAATTCCTGCCAGCAATTTTATACGTATTGAAAAATCTTACGTTTGTTGATGACGTGACACGGCATACGCGTTCGGTCAGTGTTTGATTGTCTTTCCCAATGTCTGTTTAAACCGAGAGCTATCTGGCGCTTAACCATTTTCATCGTAAATCGCTTGCACACATGAGGCAAAATCGGGCGTCACTCCAAATAATAGTAGACGTGAGATACATGGCTTCCTAGCACGCGTGATATGTATGTTTAGCATACTTTATTAAAACAGTTAAAAGAAATCTAACTAAGACATTGCAACCTAAAAATAAACTTAAAACCTACCTATTCAAAAACGAACCCATTTCCTTGCGGCTATGACGCTGACTGCGTAGCCGCGTTGGATAGCAATGCCAATCCTTTAAGCTAGGAACCAGCCAGCTTTATTATTGCAAGCAATTTTGGCTCTTGTGATTATTAGTCGGCATTGACCTCGATAGTAGTATCTTACCTTGGTTTGCTCGTGGGTCCCTAGCTGCCGCTGCGCCGGCAAGGGATCCGAACCCTGGCCCTGCGTACGCGGTCGCGAAGTAGTTGTCAAAGTCACCGAACGCATACTGCGACGTCGTCAGAGCGACGCAGGCGCACAACACTATCGCCTGTAACAAAGATATTGTCTTGTTAGTAAAGAAATAAATAAGTTTTTTAAATGACCTCAAAAAAGGAGGAGGTTATCAAATGGACTATATTTTTTTTTTTGTATTTATGTTACCTCATATCTCAGTCGTTTGTCGACCGATTCGAATTTGTTTTTCGCCTAGCTAGAGGGTATACCTTCCAGTTGGTCCCATTGCTGCCAATTTGGGATCTGATGATAGGTTCTTGGTGTAATTGAGGGATAGTACTGTAATAGTTGATTTTTGATGGTTAAAGTGATGGCACCGATTCCGAAAATAAATGGTTTTCCTAAAATGGATTCCTTTCCTATCAATGATCAAGAGTTTATTTAAGACTTTTTAGTGCATTTTGGTTTTGAAGTCGGTCTTAACTTTTTTTAAAAGTTAATTCTTTAAAGACATATAAAACCAACGTACACATTAAGTTAACTACACGTGGCAACGTTACGCCACGTGTAGTGTCAAAAAGCTCCAAGGTTTTTTGCCCGTTGGTGTTGGGACCTAATAATTGCATTAGCTATGCCGCATACGTATTGGAGGGCAGGTGGTGCATACTGCATTTGCCTGAACTAATACTCAACGCGGTGATGGTTCGTGTTGTTAGTTGCCTGGGCAAATTAATTTTATAAAATTCAACTTAATAATGAATTTCCGCAAAGTAACGCCTGATTCCATTAATTATGAACGTAAACATATCCATTCTGCATTGTTATGTTTCAAAACAACTTATTTCTTGTAATCTGCATCGGACACTTCCTACAATGTTCTCACATATTAGTATCATCTTATTTCAAGATTGAATCTAGATGGAGTGCAATTTCATATTGATCTGAATTCTTCATTAAACATATGAACTATGTCAAATATTTCAAAAGCAAAACAAAGCAGTTAACGTATGGTCTAAGAGCAGAGAATGGCATGCTGCACTGACCACAATACTCGTAAAATTAGTAGTAGGGTAAGATATGAAGAAACATACACAAAATAATAAAACCGACACAATCTCCGGTTTAAATTGTTACGTTCCTATTAAACTTATATTGTTAGTTGAACTAAATGCCTAAATAAACTAAGCACTATTTCCAACTCAATACAACTAAAATAGCAATACAAATTCCCCGCCAAACAGCGGGGAACCAAACGCGGAATACGGAACCGAGCGCGGTCAGTCGGGCCGAACTAGTTTGTGTTGAAAGCATACGAATGTGGTCACTTCACTATCTCGAGACCTTGACTGATTAAGATATGAGACATTACAGGACAATAGTCATGTAATGAAAGCCGTGGGCATTGGCTAAGTGGTCCCATTAACTTTTTTCGCAAATAGGAACTAGACGATTGTGTGTTTCTTCTGCAGTAGCAGGGCATGCTTATTAGTTGCCTACATAAAATTTCGTAGACTGAGTTTTGTAAAAAAGCGTTGTATTTACTTGAATAGTAATCATTTTTATAAAAAAAACTGTTTTACTCCACCGTTTTTAGTTATTTATTGGCACATATGCAGGTACTTCAACTTCAGCATCAAATTAATTAAATTTAATATACTCAACAAATGTTGAAGACAAATTATGTTTCCAACTACGCTAATGATCGTCCTAATATCCCAATATCAATCACGAATAAATTAATCAAACCTTACAATCAAACGTAGACCACCCATACATGAGAATTGTAAATTCTCACAGAGCTGTCACGAGTATAGAGCATTTATGCGTGTATGTTCCTATTGCTCAATGGAAATAATGGGAACAAATTAGCCAATGCAAACATTGGTTTCGGTGCAGTGGGTATAATTTATCTCATCGTTGTTAGCCACTGGTTCTCAACATGAGTCAATTTAGACCCACGGAGTAGAAGATGACCAACTATTTGTGAAGATGCTTGTGGTGTTATTATTACATGTTAAACTTGTCATGGCGCAATTTTGAAAGAATCGATAAATACGATAAATTGGCTAAACTAATGAAAATGCAATAGTAATCTTAATAAATAAATTAAATAGAGTAGATACTAGAGACTAGGTAATAAAATAAACAGCCACTTGAGTAAATATAATATGAGAAGAAATAGTTATTCAATGATAACAAAGTAAAGAAACAAAGAATATGTTTCACAAAAGCGATGAGTTAATTAAAAATATTCCATAGAAATAGCGTGTTTACTACATATTTTTTTATTCAGACTTGATCATACTAACAATGCGTTTTGCAAGAGAATATTATCAATGAGACTTCGATGCGTTCTTGCGTCAGTGAAAATGTAACAATGAGAAATAATTAAAGCAACAAATGGTTACAATTAAGCTTGACATGTTATTTTATACTGCAAACGAATTATATTGCTTGTCTAAAGGACAAAGGTATTGGGAATCAAAACAAACGGGGCTTCAGGTTTTTGTTATCTAGTACTCTAATGTATTTGTCTCTTCATACTGCAGCAAATAATAGTTCGCAAAAAACATCTGTGTTTTGTATCAAACAAAATAACAATGTAATTGTTAAGCTCTTAATTGAAACATTTACTGCAACAACACATTTAAAGGTTTTCAAAAGATCAAATTAATTCACATCTTTTTTCATGACGTTGAAAAAATAAAACATGTTTTTTAACTTATTGTCTACATTTCCCGCAAAAAACCTAGTTTAAGTAACTTCAACATTCAGTCCCTGTAACTAAACCATTAAATTGGTTGCTTGTTTTATTTATTTATTTCAAGTTCCATGAAATAACAGCTCAAAGCAGAGTCACATAGAAAACCAATGTCCCTTTTGTGTGTGTAAATTTAATTCTAATATTTTATTTTGATTATGTATGTTAGTCTGTAAGGTATTTATTTTATGGGCCTGTATTTCAGTATCTTCAGCCTGAAATAAACGTGTATTATTTTTATTATTTTCCCGGCAAATAAATCCCACCAATTCCTTCATTAAACTTTTGCAAGCAGCCGCATAGGAAGGGAAACCGCGGAAACGGTTAAGCCTGCATTACGTAACATACAGTTGCCGACTGGTTCGACGTGTGAACTTGGTGCGACCTCAACTAAGGTCCTGTGAAGGCAGGCCGCATATGCGACGCGTGCGCACGTGGTCACTGCACTGGGTCAAACGCGAATTATAATGAGAGTTGGTAATAGCGGGTCTTTGCACGCCATTTTTACGATTGAGAGTCTAATTTAATGAGCAGTTCCCTACTATACTAAAAAAAAGTAGAGATCTGATATTTTCGGTCTACGAGTATAACTAGGTTTTGAAAATGTCATATCTTTAGATACGATCGTTTGTATAGTGTTTAAGATTGATTTTTCTCGGGTATCAAAACATACGATCTTTACTTATGCTATGTTTTGAGATACTTTAACACAAGTTTAAGATAGTTGTTCGTACTTGGAAACAGCCTTACAAATATTTGCTTTAGACGTTACGCTAAACAATGTTTGGGTCGCTCTACATACGTACACTATTGTAATTGCTGCAACAAATGCTTTGGTAATAGTAAATTGCATGTAATAACCAAAGGTTCTGAGCAATATTTACATACACAAAGTATCTATTACTATCCTTACAATGACCAGGTTAAATATAGTTCCGTCACTAAAGACTTGTAAGAGTTGTAAGTCATACCCCAATAATATTATGTTTGAAACTTAAATGCCGGTACTTGAAGTAGCAATAAAACGATGTAGAAAAGATTACGCAAAAAATACTGGACCGTTTCTGATGCAAGTTTCAGCTTAATATAACTTATTTATCAAAATTATAGACCTGTTTAGACATAATGCTTCGAGAGAAATAGCTTATCCGCCGTGTTTAATTATTTGAAACGATATTTCACAAGGTACATGCTTCTGTTCCGGGTTTTTATCTGAATGCAAATAACTATGAAGCGAAAGTACCAAAACGCAATAACCGACATAGCAAAATAATTTACGAGGCGACATTTTGAGTGTTGTAAAATGTGTCCGATTCCGAAGTTATGACTCTAAAACTGGACCGACTGAGACTCCACTTCGTAAGTATTTGCGCAAATTTTCGGTATAAACAGCCCTTTTACTCATAAGGCCATACCGGAATATGCAACAGCGACGGCTATATAAGAAAATATGGAAGTCGTGTAACAAGGTAAGGAATTTTCGCCAGTGTGGACTTATTGAGACATAATCCGGGCTTATATTTAGGATATAGATAAAATCAACACCAAAACGGTATCAAGTGCCTGTTGAAATGAATAATGATTCTGACTTCGTTCAAGGCGTACTTAATAGGTAAGTTTCATGATCCACATTTAAAATCTATCAAATCATTTAACCCACTGTGGTGTTTTTGTTTAAAAATTACAACGTCATTTCCATCGATCAGTGTAAAGCTTTTTCTTAACTTTGAGGTGCGTCCTTATGCAGTCTACGTGACATCATGATCCTAAATTGGTCCAATGCTTAATAGAGCACAAATAATTAAGTAGGTGATTTAATTATACCAACAGCAATTTTAATTAGGGTCTTAACTAGTAACGTGGGCGTTATTTTGACGCCCAACTATCAGGAACTACACAAATATGTCGCTTGATTGTAACCAATGATTTCTGGATATGATAATAAGCTTATTCGTTGAGCATTAAATTGGTAATAAGCGGCTCAAATGACAAATGCGGGCAAGCCCTTTAATGATTATAATTTATATTGCTTTATGAATAAATCAAGGGAGATAACCGGTGAATGAGGTAATCACCCTGAAAGTTTCGTAATTAAGGTTTGAGTAGGTCATTTAATTTTATCTAAATTGGTTTGATTTAATTTAATTATTATTTAAAGTTTGGCTCCATCACATACTTACTCTAACTTTGAGCTGGTAAAGCAGTTCAAAACCTGTCCTGATTATATGAGAATTAACGGTCCCTCGCCACTTCGTCCACGCGTTTGAATTTTCTCCCTGCCATGCCATCGCAGCGTGATAAAGCCTTCGTCGATCAATTATCTATCCAAGATAAAAATAATTGCCAAAACGGTCCAGTAGTTCCTGAGTTTAGCTTGTTCAAACAAACAAACAAAATCTTCAGCTTTATGACATTAATATAGATTTGGTTTGAGTTAAACTTAAACAAAACAAGAGGACAGTTTCAAGACATGAAGTAAAATAATGATTCTCTGTAACGTGCCACTGCTGGGCAAAGACCTTACCTCAACTATATGGCGTTAAAGACATACCCTTAAAAATATTGAAATGGCAAACTGTAGTTCCTAATAAAAAAAAAACTTAGCACTATATTTTATAAACCATAAAAGTTCTTCGAAATGACTACAATGCAAACAGTTAACATCAGTTAAGACTACGAAAAACAAACAATAACAGTGTAAAATAATAACAGATGTAATTACGAGTTTTTATTATCTAGTGAAATATTTACTCAAGCACTTAGGATACCTACATTTTGTGTTGCGTAAGCGTTGCTACTCGAAGATTTAACAGCGTTAAAACAACGCGATAAAATTTGCCACTAGGAAGTTGCTACACTGAGACACTGAACACCAAGTTCCTTCAACTGTTACCAATTTAAAAAATATATCTTTTTGTTAAGGATTTGACATATGTTTTACGTTTGCTATGGTGGAGCTTTCGAGGGAAGAAAGCTTTAGCCCTGGTTACATCTAACAGATGGAATATCCTGGGTGGACGTCAAAATAATTTGTTACAATTTGTAGAACAAAGGAGTCTGATAATACCTGTAAGGCAAGAATGCAATATACATTATAAGGCCGATTTCACAATATCCAATTAATCTACCATACACATTGCAAAAAAACTTTGTGACATAAGCTTTTTTTTTTACTGAAACTGCATAGATAAAATATATCATGGGTTGAGTGTTTTCTTAAAAAAAACACCCCATAATAATATATTATTATAACAATAATATGTAATGTACAACATTTACCGTAACCAAAACCATTATGACTTTTTAAAGTGATCGCTATCTTTTTTTAAGTGTGTACAACTACTTGATACTAAATGATTTTTTTATTCGAATTAAACGTTCGTTAGCGCTTACTTGGACACGGTGAAACAAGCTCGTAAACTCTACAAAATTACATAATTTTAAATTTTGGTTACGGTTAAACAAAATGGTGCAACGGAGCCTAGAAGTCCTACGAAATCACGTCTCGCTCGAGACAAATACATAACCATTATGTTGGCAGGCCACTTACTACCACTTCTAGATTCATTATGTCCGATTGTAAACGAGGGGGCAATCATGACACCTTACGAACGATAAAACATTAATCATTTGGCTTATTGCGAATATAAAATTTGCATACCTATCTGGGGTATCGCCCAAAATAGGCCGCCAAATAGTCCGCTGTAAGTTGGCTAAGATTTGATAGAGAAAATAAATAATATTAAGCGCAAAATCTGATACAGTGAATTACGGGTAAATACTAAAATGGAGTATTACATCTGATACTGTATTATAGTCAGATACTAAGATATCTTAAGCACAAAAAATCTCCAAAGGATCTTCATCAATTCAATAAGTCCGAAAATAGTGAAATGCTAGTTGAGCATACAAAAAAGTAATATAATAAATTATTACACTCTATTAAATAGCTACCACAGAAGTACTCCAAATACCAATAAGTCCGAAGTCAATATTTTTGACAAATATAATAGTAATTCATATGCATTGCATCATTGCATACGTGGGAAATAGCCAGAAATGTAATTCATGATCCCGACAAACTCATTTCATTTTTCTCAAAATAACAAGTCTAATTGCTGAAAACCAGATCAAAACTGACAATGTGGAAACAGCGAATGAATCAAATTGCAAAATGAATTGCAATAAATCCAAGCCGATTTTAATTGCTGTAAACAAAATACGTTTCAATGGAAAAAGGTAATTAAAATATTAAATACATAATGCGGTCACACGAATTTCAAACAAAAATGTGTTACTGTAATGAATGGTTGGACTTTGAATAATGCATGAATCTCAATTTTGCACAACGAATGTGTAAAAGCAAGGCTTTGTTGCTTTACTTATTCAGGCCACATTTAATTGTGAAACTGTCTCAGCCCATCCTTGTAGGGCAGACACGATAGACTTACTAACGCTAGTCTAGTGTGTCGATGTTTATCCCTATACGTTGGTTGAGAGATACGAGGTGTTTGATAAAAAGTGTACGCCTTCTTCGAGCGCTTTCGTTCTCAACTGGTTTAGATAATTAAGTGTCTGAATTGCTGACTGCCTATATAAGAACTTTTGTCTACGAATCAAAAGCAGTATTTACAAGATTCACAAACATGATGTCTTGAACTCTATCGAGTAGTCTATCTTATTAGACTTTGTACATAAATATCGTTCTATAAATTAAAAATTCTCATGTTTTTTTTTGAAAATGCACTATGAACAGTGTGTTATCATCATTTAGTACTAATTTGAATATTAATGCCGTCGATTGGGCAATGATACCACGTTTTGAAAATCCCATTATCACAATTAGATCCTTCCATCTGACCTCCTTAACTCTTACAGCACCAAGAGAGCCAAAACTTTTAGATATTTAATAAACATATATGTACGACATGTATAGTATCTATTAATGGGCTGTATTTTAATTTATATGTTCACATAACAAACAAGCTGCCGACCAAGAGGCAAAAGTGGTAGGTAAAGATGTAATGTACGACCAAAGGGTTTATTATTCAATAACTCCGTCTTTTTTCACGAGAATATTACATTTCTTTTATTTTTTTATATCGGTAACAAATATACAACTAAAATATTAACGAAGTAACGCTACTTGAAATTTCGAACCCAGACAAATATTTGGCTTACGAATTTTAATTAAAACGAAAATTCTTGACAACGGAATGTGCATTATCGTGCATGCTTGCGGTCGCCCGCATCGGTTGTTGAAATGTGACCTCTCTGCGTATTGGGTTAAGGATGAATGCGCGAGAGAATGCGTGCGCGCACCGAATGAAGTGTGAACGCACTGTCTAGGGTTGCCAACTTTTGGGAAATTATTGAAATTATTTTTACCAATTTGACAATGGCTATAGTGAATGAAGTGATTTATTACCACATAATTACCGGTTTTACGAAGCAATTATAGATGAATAGTTTTTATAATGAACTACAAGGAGTATTTTGTCGTCTCAAAATGAAATTCTAGTCTAATTAGTCTAATAACGTCGTTTATTTTAGTCGGTTAAAAATGATACTTCTGAATTATAAAAGCACCGTTATATTGATACAAATAGAATCCAAATAGGCGTTTACTTACATTGCCAGTCATATCACTAAAGTAAAGTATTTCCTTTGAAATTCCTCGCGGGTGGTAACCCTACATCAATTGCGACAGTGAGTTGTAACATGGCCGGCCATTGTACTCAGCAGGATTATTTAACACCGCACTAACACAGGGCTAATAATTTTAGGACCGATACTAATTTGGTTATCGGCGATACTATCGACAGGCCTCGCACAATCTTTGAAATTTGGTTTGGAACTAACCGTTTGAGTAATGTACTGATTCATACAAACGTTGAGGATATAACTTGGGATATTACATTATTAAAAATACAGTCATATAGGACCCTTTGCACACTGCGACTTTATACAGCATCAATGCAGTCTCGTTTCTGCATCGATACTAACGCGCGACAGCACCTATGGCCAATTAAATATGTTCCTTGCGTTAGTCGCTGGTAAAAGTCGCAGTGTATAAAAAGGTCTAAGATTAAATTTACAGAATTTATAAAACACTAGAACTACTACTTGGATGTTAAACTTGTAAGTATAAGTTTCTGATTTGGAAACCATCACGTAGAGCATTTTAGACCCGTCAAAAGTATGCTCTAACTAGTTTATTAGTGATGATTAAAACAAAATATGTCAAAGAACTATGGGACTGAATTGTCCCCTGTATAACTCTACTAGCATCCTGCCCCGGCTACGCACATGCGCAATACTGATACTAAATATATCGTTTTTTTTTTTTTTTTCATTAATAAAACTACAGTCCACAGACTCTTTGGTCCGTGCCTTTAATATATCGTATTATATATATAAAGCTTTCTCTTGAATTACTCTATCTATTAAAGAAACCGCACAAAAATCCGTTGCATAGGTAAAAAAAAAAAATTAAACATACATGCATACAGTGTACATTCATGTAGTGATAAACTCACTAAAATAAAGAAGGGATTACTGAACATTAAAACTTGAACTAAAGACGATGTATCATTTACATTTTAGGACGCTCTTACAATAAACAAAATAAAAGTGGTTATCATCAATTTGTCACGTCATATTTTATACGATGACTACACGTTGAAACAAAAGACGATCGCAATACGCCAGCCAATATGCATCAATTTGAATGTTATTGGCACGTCAACATCCTAAATCTCGTTTTATTTCGCAACGTGCTCCTTAATTTATTATAGCACGTAACAGAAACTAGACTGTTCGTTAGTATACGCATTACCCTAACAAATAGCCGTGTTGCCAAACCTGTGGGAAACACGATCAGTAAGATGCATACTAAATGCAGCCAAGGGGCTTCCATTCTTTATTTTTGCTAGGCTTTATTATCTGACTATAGGGATATCGTTCACGGTAGCTTCTTTATTTTACTTTAATTGTTCTTTGATGACGTCATTCTTAAGTAGTAGACATAAAAACAAGAGAGCTGAAAATTAATCCATTAGGTTTGCTACTCAGTCCACTCCCTACAATTCACACTCTAAAATTAACGTTAGGCGCCGTTATATTATAGAAGGATATATCTTTTTATGTGTATTAAAATACTCAAACGTAGTTTTAATTTATAATGCAGTAAATGTAATATAAAGTAAAAAGCACAAAAATCATCGCTTACCATTTAAAGGTTGCTTAGAAAATGTGTATATTTAGTTACTTTACTTTATGTAACTACTATTCATTGGACCTAAGCCCTACTACGAACAAATTTGCGAAACCGAGCCATCTCTGGATCTTGTAGAATTAATTGCAAAATTTATTACTTACACTATGTCTGAAGTAACAATGTTTTGCTATGAACGTAAATCTAATATTGCATTACGGTTACAAATCACAATAATAAAACCGAGAACGTTAAATTCGTTTGTGAGAAAATTTAGAATTGACAGGTATTTTAATGACTTCACTATGCGACGGTTGGTAGCTTTGAATTTTTTCAATGGAAATTCAAACCGGACTATAGGCAAGTACGTAAAAGGAACTGAGACTGGTTTCGAACATGCACATGAAGATTTTCTTGCTCGCAATTTTGTTATGTAAGCATTAATTATTATAGTAAAGAGTTAAATCCTACGCCTTACTAACCAGACTTAAGTTAAAAAGCTAGTTACCTATTCGTGTTCGCGTTGTTATCATAATCAATAATCTTATATACCCTAGTTGATTTTAAGTTCAACGAAATAGAAATGAAAGCCAAAATATACCTCCCTATTGAGATAAAGTAAGGCCTAGTCGCGTGATCGATAGTTAGGTTATGGTTAAATGTCGTTAACAGCGGTTGAATATTAACGATTGTGCTAAGGGGCTACCCGGATTTTTAGCGCGCTCACTAGCGCCACTTTAGTAGAAAAATCATAACTCGTTAAGTTAAAGTCCAATCAAAAATCTGGTAGATACGATTGTAGTACAGGTTCTATAGTTTATTTAGTACGTTTAAATTGTTTCTAAAGTAGTTTACTGTAGTTAGAGTTAGAAAAACTGCTAAATGTGGCCACTTTTAGCATTTTTGCTAACTGTAACTGCAGATAACTCTGTTTAATTGAACTCAAACATTGTGTCTAAACCACATAATCAGAGCTACAATCGTATCTACCAGATTTTTGATTGGTCTTTTATTTACCGAGTTATGATTTTTCTAGTAAAGTGGCGCTAGTGTGCGCGGTAAAAATCCAGGTAGCGCCTTAATGACCGAATCATAACTTTATTTTATAGGTTAAGGTATTTTAAATATTTAACCTCTGGTAGCGATATTTTAGCATGAGTTGATTTAACTATCGATCACGCAACTGGGCCTAAGAAGAGATACCTAGTGACAGTTTTTTATCAAGAGATTTCTAAGAGCCTGTTTCACCCATGACTAAACAACAAAATAAAACAAACCTTAAAAAGAATCGACGAACTATTTCTTTGACATGCTACATAAGTAACCCTAGTAATACATGTAACTATTGCAAGTAGCAAAAACGTAACTATAATCAGTCTTTCAAGGTATGGTAATAATTGTTAATGGTTTTTTTAATACAGCCAGACAGTTCGCACCTGATGTTGTACTACAATTAGAGATGCGCCGAGTAGCACTTTTGCCGAGTAACGAGTACCGAGTATTACTCGGTTCATTTTTTTTCCAACCGAGTACTCGGCCGAGTAACTCGGTTTAAAATCAAATTCCTGTTTTGGGTGCTTTCATCTTGCTTGCTTTCATCTAGTCACTAGAGTCTCCCATTTCTTTAGAATAAGCAATCAATCAATCATTTATTGACAAAAGACAAGAGTTCTTTCGCGATGTGAGCAGTACACCAAACAGCCTATCTAGAACTGGCACGTTTAATACGAGTGTTGCTATGTGCACTTGCAAGCACCAAGCATAGCGAGTGATAACTTTCGGATGCTGGTAACATCTTCGAAGAAAAAATTAATAGGCTGTTACCAAAAAGTTCAGATAGCTTTGTGTTTCTGTATCATAATTTTACTTTATAAAATTTCACAGTTTGTTTTTTTGTTAAGTAGTTCGCCCCATTTTGTCTCATTACTACTCGTTTAGTATCATAATTGAGATTTTGATAGGTCTCCCCTGTTGTTTATATGATATCTACCGCAATATATTGCTTTAATTAAACTGAGTATACTCGGCATTCAAAACGAGTTACTCGGCCGAGTACGAGTATTAAAAAACCGACCGAGTACGCCGAGTACCGAGTATAAACCGAGTACTCGGCCCATCTCTAATTACAATTATTACTCATTCAGAACCACTATCAATGTTCAAGTCGTTATCATAATGATGTTCGTAATTACTATACGCATATATAATCGTCTGCAAAGGGCGTGTCTTCCGTTTTTGGGTCACTGTGCCTTATCGCAGACCAAGTAAGTGGCACAAGGATGTATTTGTTGTGGAACAATAACGCTAAACAAAAAAATAGGAAGGAAGTTAATCTGTATTAGTAAAGGGCGCGGCGCTATAACGTGTATGAATTTGACTATTACTGGAGTATGATTGCAGATCACCTTAAGATACTGTTATTTTGAACTTGAGATACCTAATCTAGATTAAATTTGATGGGTTGATTAAATTTGATTAATTACATTGGCACATATATCGACGGTGAAATTGATTATTATTTTAATTAAAATTCTTTTTTACAAATTATCTTAATGAAATACGGAATTTCATGACATCATTGTTAGTTGATGTCTGTATAATAATTAAATCAAATCAATTTATTTACGGCGTTAAACTAGATTCAATCCATATTACCGCTTTGATATAAATAAAGTAGCTATTAATTTTAATAATCTTGGTAGATTTTCGTGATGCGTTTGCACGATACAAGTTTTGAACTACTACAGAACATCAATCATCATAATTAAACAGTGGAATGATTGGGACGATGAAGGATCAAAGATTAGGACTAGGTTTGTACCTTTTTACTAATGTTATAAGCCGCCCTCAAAAAACTGACTTAAAGCTTAAAATAACGCATTCGCTTTTTAATTAGGAGAAACAAATTCATTTGGAATCGGTGCATGATGTGAGTAGACTGTTTATGTAATGTACGCAAGTTTGTGATCATAATAACTAATACAAAGATAGAGACACACTCGTACATACACTTGATTACATATGAAATTCGTGTTTGGATACTTTTCTAGATCAACATACTCAAAAAATAACAAATTCCAAAGATGTCACATCGAATTGGTTACCTCCTTTTTTGAAATCGGTAAAAATCGTTACCTTCTTGTCATAAATTCAGTAAAAATTCCAACATTTCCGTTCATCAAAATCCTCTAACATTTTTACCATCGGTCAGACTTTTTATCTTAATACCGATCGTAACACACTGCAACCACCAAAGATGTCATGGGCGTAAATTGCTTGGCTTAAACGACATTAATGACAGTGGTCAGGTAAATGAGCTTAGTAAAACTACTACGCGACAATGTTAATGTGGTCAGCGAGCGACTTGTCACCTACATTCCGAAGGTTGCGTCAAGTACAGTTGTACATTGCAGACTAAGGTAGCTTACTAAGTGCCTACGTGTGCGAAGGGCTTGGTCTATCGCTAAAATTATGATTGAATGTCTTTGAAGGCGACCTACTTTGAAGGCTCCTTACAACGGTTACCAAAAGAGACTATTTTCAGCTTTTGCTTGCTATGTTTGTCATAGCAAGACTCCTCAAAAGTGAAATAGGTTGACCAATAGATGTCAAAGATTTTTGAACAATAATGTCCTATTCAAAATACAGATAATTAAATATTTAGCTATGAGCCTGTGAGATCCACTATTATTGATCTACCACAAAATTTTACCACGTGAACTAAGAAACTGTTGTCACTAAAACAATGCACAATATCTATGGACCAGGAGCAAACTGACTGATAATAAGCCGGTAACAATAAAACACTCCAAACCTAATTTTATGGCCTACAGCTCGAGTAAAAGGATTTAAGACCCCTAATTTGGAGCCTGAGCTAACAAGCAACACTGCCAGAGTCTAAAGGCTAGCTTGGGACAATAAAACACAATGAAATCTAGTAAAAGTCTAGATAATTACAAACAAAGGCAGCCCTAGGCCACGCCTGTATACTTAAAGCCTATTTGGATCAATTTTGTCGTAACTGCCGATAATAGAATTGTTAAACTGAAGGCATTGTATCTTTCGAGGTTGAACAGGCCTCTAAAGAAATAAATATTTCACTATATTTGAATTAAAATAGAGAAACTATTATTTTGAATGTCTAATTCAAAATATACATAAAGTAGTACTATTGAGTGTGGCAGAGTCAATAGGCAGGCGTTTGGCCACGATCTCGTTCTTTAATCTAAATACGCTTTTAAACTAGAAAATAAAAGATACGCAAAACAATTTTCAATTTGGATGTTAGTTTCATTTTCTATCAGTCCCACAACCTTCAAAACGTATGGCATAGTTTCATTCAATTAAGACTGCTATTAGTTTAACAAATAAGCAGTTATTTTGTGAATACTGGATATTAACCGAGGCCGCTGTTCTAATTGCATATCTGTCAATGTAACGCAGCCGTAAATGATATTGAAAATATGCAAAGAAACAAACGTTGTAAGACTTCACTAAGTAAGATCTGATAAACGATTAAAATCTGTAAAATTATGCACATAAATAGGTATAAAATTTCAACCAATAGGACTTTTTTTTGAGACGTTATAGATCCCACGGCTCCAATGCATCTACCATCCATAGCAACTTATTATTACGCATTTGTTTTGTATGGACTTTGACAGCTATTTGACGTTTCTTTAATAAAGTGCTATTGAGCTTTAATACAGCTTAACTAACACGATAAGATAATAGCAATAAGAATTAAATTATTGTTGTAATTTAGTAACTAAAACTAATTGAAATGGCTGAAACATAAAAAGTTTGAACTTTCAACAAAAGGTCAATAATGTAACTATTAATAACAATCAATCGGAGTAATGCTAAACATGTAAGATGCAGATGTATGTAAATGAAATATCATAAACAATTAATTAAACTGTACTTATAGTAATGTAATTTGTTAACTAGCTTAGAATAATTTGGGACATGTTGCATGCATGTCAAGGCAATAAAATCTTCCGAAAGTGGAATGAGTCTCATTTGAAGGATTTTTTATTCATTTAAGTAGCGGAAAAAAGAAATCGGTTCTACTCAGTAGTATCATTATTATACCATTCAAAGCATCTCTGATGATATCGACGACATGATTTTATGCTATAATCGTAGAACAGTAAGTACGAAGTACGTTAAATCATATACAGCACAAGTTTGCATTAGATTTTGTATATGTATGTGAGAGATATTCCTACGTTTTTACACAGGCCCCAAGAACTCATTTATTTTTTATTTTATTCGTGCAAATCCTACATATAACTAGAAGCCAGGTATGGAAGTCTCGACATAGTTCCTTGTAAAACTACGAGGTGACGCTCGAATACGCTAAATCAAATTTGATGTTTTCGTGTATTTGTTGATTCAGAAGAATTTATAAATGAAGTTTAAAAAAATACAAATATGTTTGAAGGTTTATTAAAGATATAGCTTGTAAGTTAAAAGGATATTTGGTGCAGCAGACAATCAGAAATTTTTATTTGTCTACGCAAAACGTCAAAAATTTTGTAAGTTACGTTACGTGAAAATATTCACGTCTGTAGGTAAATAATTTCAAGAAAATCTATTCAAATGGAATAAAGTGACGGAATTTATTACGTCGAGACTTTATTATGTTTTATTAGATTAATTTCATAAAATCCAGACACACTTAAATGGTAACACACAGTTTGTTATGTAGTTTAGGAAATAATTTAGCTTATTCCGTTTCCATAATTTAAAAGCTCTTAAGTTAGCAACATTTCTGACCATCAGTAGTTGACACTCATATTTATTACTTCTATTTAGATTAAATCTATTTTATATTTAATTGTGTAATTTAATTACGCACGAAAGTGATTAAGCCCCACAGCTTGCGTTAAACTAGGTTACCACTAAATAACTATTTATTCAAAGTTAAATACACAGCTATTTATTGAAGCTTGCACTATGATTCGTTTACGAGCATAAAATTCTACGTTGGATATTCAAATTATGGACTAATTTGAGTTTCAGAGTGATTTCGTTAAAAAATAACACACCAATTTCAATTTCTCGAAGAGTGGCCAAGTTACTATTAGCAACGATAAAATAAAAGCTGTATTCATTAATGAATACCTAAAGTAGTGCACTAAACTGTGATTTGATCTGATCAATATTAACAAGATTTTTTGATATTATGACATGGAAATAAATAACCATTCAAATTGGGTATGCGGATATTTAAATAAGTTTTTAAGTACCTATCATCTTAATGAATTATTAAAACCATTTACTGAGGCTTTATGAAGGATGCTAATGATCTGAAGGTAAATGATTTTTTGTACTTAAAATATCGTAGAGTTTTCATGGTTAGTGCTCGTCACTAGGCGGAACGGTTCTGTCGCATAATCAATCAGGGTTGACACGTCCGCAATTATATGACTTTTTACTGGCTATCCGTGTCTAGTATATTTAAATTCCATCATAGTGTAAAACAAACGAATGATTCAATAGAAGTGTAGAATTTACGTGGCTTATGACATGGAGATCCACATTTGACGCTGTTGGAATCAAATCAATTCATTCTTAAAACATCCATTCAGAATCAAAACGTTTCAAAACAAGTTTCTAAACCACACCTCTTATAGAACACGTATGCAAAAAGGACCTAACTCAAGGCTATTCGGCTTACAGGTGCAACGCCCAGCCCTAGTCGTATTACTCACATGCGCATACGCATACCAGACAGACCGGTTCCGTGAACTTCCGCCTTCCGAGTCGATTAAAGGCTTATCGCCTTTCAATAAACTCACATGTTATTTATTGCTCTGTTTACTTTTTTTGCAGTCCTCTTGATGTTCAATAGATAGTTTTGAGGAAGTTAAAGGAGGCGTTCAAGATGGATTCAGGAAGTTACGACGGGTCTTCTTCACACGTTTTCTATTGGCACGAGATCTTGTTTGTTTAATCGTGTTAAATTTGTTATGCTACTTCTTTTTGTATTATCTGATTTAATTTTTTAGCTAAATGTGTTTTATGTCTGTCTATTTCATTAATTAAAAAAAAAACGGAAGTATAAGAGGAAATATGACATGACCTTAATCATGGCCTATCACATGTATTGGATAATAAATATGTAACAGTTTTGTAACAGAGGTTAAAATATTTATATCTTTATTAGCTTAAGTGTGATTTATGTCATTTACTGACACATCATTTTGGCATAAGAGTTGCTCAACTATTTGCAATTTCTTGATCAAATGACTTTTTTATAAGTGGAATTATGTTTTAAATAATTGGATCAACAAAATATATATACTTAAAACAAATCATTGTTGCATGAATTAATGTCAGAATGAACAATCTGTTAACAGGTTTCTATGAAAAACGGAATGTATTATGAAAACACGAATATCGAGCGACAGCTAATAGATAGAAAATGCAGAATCGGCCACAAGGCCAGTTATTATGTAAATACACACAATGACAAGGCCTGTATACACATTAATACAAGTGCACACTTAGATTTACCTTGACTCTTATTCAGAGGCCGGGCCAGAAAACTATGAGGAGGAAGTAGGACGTCCTACAATGGAAGCACGTCCATTCGTAATTACGCGCGGTCACGAAGGGGTTTAATGTTGGGTCATGGTTTAGTTCAAATGCGATCACATACTTCACGCCTTTTTAATAAGAGCTCGTACATGGGACAAAAATTTTGGGACTTGAGTATATTAATGGAACTAAGCGGTTCTGTAAATGTCGAATCTGCAAAATCTTGTTTTTTCTGAAGTTTGCTTGATATCGGTTGGCATTAAAATGTCATTATACTTAAATATTGATTTAGCTAAGCTTTAACTCAGAGTTACATAAGACTCTGCCTTACAACAGTACCTTTACATTCCTTTGCAATGCAACTTTATGCAGATCGACAAAAGCTCGAATGACATCTGGCATGCCCACCCAAATATTTTGAGCCTATGCATGCAAGCAGAGCATAAAGATCTCAGATATGCATAATACAATAAGAATTACCGCAATTGCGTAAAAAATAGTAATCTTATTGTACCTACCATTAGTTCGTGACTTCTTATGTGTATAATGCCTCTAACGAGAGTGAGTGAATCGGAATAAAAAATCGGGCAAGAGTGAAACTTGCGCACAAAGGATTCCGTACCAACATCTATAAAAACGGCAAAAAAACTACGTATGGTATGTGGCAGCAGACAGACAGTTGTGTTAGCAGGCTATATTTCATGGTACGTACTATCACGTATCATATCCTTTCCTTTGGACATTCCCACACACCGCCATCTAGTCCCAAAGTATAAGCTACTCAAAGCTTGTGTTATGGGTGCCAGACAACGGATATAATATTTAAATATTTTTGTTTGTAAATACATACATAGAAAACATCCAGACCAATACAAACAGACATGTTCATGCACACAAATGTTTGTATTGTGCGGGGATCGAACCCGCAACACGCTGCGTACTAGGCGATTTCGCGACCACTACACCAGACGGGTCGTCATGAAATATAGCCTGTTAACAAATGGACATACAGGTTAAATGACAGCGGAGTCTCGTTTTACCCGTTGGGTACGGAACCCTAAAAGATGTAGGTCGGCAGATCAGTTGACCAAAAACTGCTCAGTCACAAATTACATCACTTACAGATTCACTCCAAACACACACGTTCGATAATACCGTATTACACACTGCCTTGACGGGTACATAAATAACGGGGAATTTCGCTTTCCACGAGTAAATAATATTTGGAGCGTTCGACAAACGCATTGCATAATTTTTACGCCTCGGTCGGACAAAGTCGTTAAAATCACCTATTATTTTTGGTACGTGCAACTACTTCTACCAAGGTGATATCAAATTGTCGCGTGTTTCGTATTTATTATTACACATAATCTTTATTATGTCATTATGACATTGTAGATCCTGCGGCATAATGACAATAATGACACATTCTTCCGTTGGTGGTTAATAGTTTGAGTTATTAACGTTTTTGGGTTAAGAACATTCAGTTATTTCATGTTTTACCTACCAACCATATCACATACCTAAAGATATTTTAATATGAACTGTACTGTAAAAAACCCAATGAAGAATTAAATTGTAAATGCAGTAATTTATATAGGTGTTATTTTAGGATTATCATTCATCTTGAGATGGTATTGACTTGATTAACATAAAGCAAACTTTGCATGCAAAGCAAACAAAACAACTTTAACATATTGAATATTAATTATTCGTATTTACTTAAAAATAATATGAGGCAGTACTGGATGCATCAAAAACGTCTCAAAAAGTTTATCATAAAAAGTAACTCGCGATAATCATCGATCGTGTTTTTGCTATGATGACGTCAATAAGTAAAACTACACCAAATAATACAAAAAACATTACTTAAGTTCATTAACACTGCCTTAAAGCCAATTATATTTGTGATTCTTACAGAAAAGATATTAACACATCACTACCTGTCCATTAAATGAATATTTTGACAGAACCCTTCTATAATTATAAGCGATTATGTGTAATGAACTAATGTCTTATTATTATTTATACAAAAGGAAGTTTCAGTAGGATGTGTTTGAGGATTATGTTATGTTTTACAATTCAAATTTGTTCTTAGAGTAAAAAATAAGAGTAAGAAATATGCATTAATTAATTAGGTCACTGACCCGATGTAGTTAAGGTCAGTTTTTGCTCCTTTTAATCCTATACAACAGTCAAAAAAGAGGCAGAGGTAGTATTAAAAAACTTAAGTTACTTGAACTCACAAATGACGCCAATTTTGTACTTGTAATTTGTCTGTATATTTTTACATTTTTTGTGTCTCTACTTATGCAATAAATAATTTTTAATATAATTGAATGACGAATTGTATGAATCCTTAAAGTATACCGACGTTTTTACGAGCTTTTTAATATGTTTACTATTCTATTTTTTACAGAAATAAAGTAAACAAATTACGTCTTTGTTATGCCAACTGTTGTTATTGTTCTAGTCTCAAGTTCAAGTGTATAACAATAAACTTGAATTTATTTTTCAAGAGCGATATATGTTGTCGATAATTAAATCTGCTTTACTTGTTTTATACCGTATCTCAAGCAGATTAATTATTAGAAGAGTTCCGAATTCCCTTGGCCGAAATAGAATCGTTAATCACTGCCTACTTTATTTATTTTTCAGCCGGTAATAAAGTCTGGCGTACTTTGTTAAGAATAAGGAGAAAGATAGTATAATTCATATTGATATCAATACTACATTGTACTATGTCACATTTAAATATAATTTAAACTCTCTGGTTTCCTGTTTTTGAATCACTCGCTTGGATATGGAATGTGATTTTTATAAGAAACTGAGTAAAATATATATGTAAGTAGACTAACAAAATTCAGCTATATTTTTTAATCACTCCTGTGTGGAGTCAAATTGATTTTTATTCGGAAATCGGACATTAAAAAAATAATATCACACGCAATTTTTAAAAAATAAGGCCTGTGAATTTGTGTGGTAAAGTGAATACTATATCAGTACAAATAAATCAGATTTGTACTGCTGTCTATGGATTACAATTTTACCATTACAAAACTTTACATCAGACACTTATATTACTTTTATTTTATACATTCATTTTACCTCAACATTATAGTAGTAGTAAGCGACTGATTATGATGCACGCGTCTTCGAATTACTATGGCGTATGATTTATGTAAATTGATTGATTTAGTTTATTTTGAAACTATTTCAATGAAACCAATATGAATACCTAAGTAAATCAAATACCGATGGTCGAGCATTGCCAAACAAGGAAGCTTAAGCTAAGAGGCAGAATTCATTACGTAACACTTAACAGATACACACTAAGCAATTAATACCTACGTTACTTATTATAACAAAACTGACTTTTACTAAACGTTTCATTCATTTTCATTTGCCGATATTCCCTGTCCATTTGTCCACTCCCTATTTTTAAATCACTTGCGTCAATATGGCGTATGTTTTTTTTTTTGACATTCCCACACATTGCCATCTAGTCCCAAAGTAAGCTACTCAAAGCTTGTGTTATGGGTGCCAGACAACGGATATAATACTTAAATACTTTTTTTGATTTTAAATACATACATGATATACATAGAAAACACCCAGACCAATAAAAACAGACATGTTCATGCACACAAATGTTTGTATTGTGCGGGGATCGAACCCGCAACCCGCTGCGTAGTAGGCGATTTCTCGACCACTACACCAGACGGGTCGTCAATGGTATTCATCGATTAAACTATTATTTTGGAACAAAAATCTTTTGAAATCCACACAGGAGTGATTTGGAAAAAGAAAGCTCAGTTTTGTGCATACTTTCTCTATATTTCACGTGATTTTCCCAATGTTTTTCGTTTTCGAACGAAAATCACAAGCACTATCTTAATGAATAAGTATATTGACGATTTCCATGGTCGAGTGGCTAGCACGCTGGTTACAAGCGTCGCCATCTCGTGAGGTTCCGAGTTCGATTCCCGGTCGGGTCAATGTATAAAACGACCTTTTCTATATTGTCTCGGGTCTGGGTGTTGTGGTACCACCGTTGTGTCTGATTTCCATAACACATGTGCATTAGATACTTACTTTGGGATCAGAGCAATGTATGTCATTGGTGTCCAATATTTATATTTATTTATTTTATTTATATATAAAGACAAATTGATGACGTTTTCGAATTAGACGTTTTGTGTTATATTCGAAGAATATCCTTTATCTGATGTTAGTAAAATCGACACTTAGAGCAACTAAAAATTAAGCCGAGTCTCTAAATATACATATCTCCCTTTCAATCGCTCAGGAATAACTGTGTTTTTGTTAAAAATATCCTAATAATGTGAGTTGTTCCTACCGTAAACACAATATAATTTATTTTTGCAATGTTTTGCATCTGAATTTTTATTAGAAGATCTGGCATTAATCAATTAATATCACACGCCATCTTGATATGAGTAATTCAAAATAGGGTCCCTGGTACCTAGAATTTATCTACAAATCGAATGTTTCGCACCTCCATCCATTTGGTACTAAATAGAGTATTTCTCTATCTCTACACATCGAAGTCAAACCAACAACACTATTTCATGATAAAGATTGCGGTTGCCTACACTTACGAGTACTTAAATTAGTTATGGAATCTAATGTATCAATTCTGAAAGATATTAATAAAAAAAACGTAAAAACTTTAAATGATCCTGATAAATGATATAACAAATAACAAATTGGAATACTGAATATTTATTTTAATTTACTATTTGACTACCGCAACGATAATTTATTTATCTAGTTGGTATAATTTATTCAACCAAGTGCAATCTCGTACGTTACTTATTGACATTAATGAGACGCAACTCCGGAGTAGCCTGTCGATTCAATTTTGTAACTAAATAGCACGTTTCATCGAATAGATCACCTTAAGCGAAAATCTAAGGTCGATAAATTTGAGTTATAAATTGGCATTAATTTTACGTATTTATTAACATTTAGTACTTATAAGTTTTCATTAGGATACAATGATATTGTACCTATGTTACAGCTGAATAGAGATGATTATTACTAAGCAGATATTCTTTTGTTACGACAGACTAAACATGCATTGAAAAATATCGTTTTATTTTATCTATGTATTCAAGAATTCAGTAATAACTTTACTTACTCCACTTTTGGATCTTGTAAAAAAATCCATGACGCGTCGTATTAGAAGAAAATAGCCTAGCTGGATTATTTATAATAATGATACATTTCTCGTTACAAGTGTGCTGTTATTTATTACACTAGCTACTCGTTGGTGTATTGTTAAGCACGTTACGACTTTTTCTTTTAACATGATTTCATTTTTTATACTCAATCTAGTCGGTATTCAGCTTAAAAATAGATGCATTTGTAACCATTTGCAAAGCCCTAATATGAAATACACCTTAGATTTAAAACATGAATCACAGGCACTTAACAACCGTCTTTCGATCAACGTTCAGCAAATGTATGGCAGCTATTACACTATTGAAATATATGTACTCCATATTTTTAAGAATACTTTAATAAGAAGCAGTGTTTGTGAAATAAAGCATTAGGAAGTTTGAAAATTTCGAATCGAAGTATTTTGAATGATCATATTTCTATACTATGTTAGTTTTTCAATTTATTACTACAAGCTCTGCCCTTGTATGAAGATAATAATGTGCTTTTATTTATTACGTATTAATAAACAATTTATATTCAATATGTATTTTTGAACAACTTGATTAGTGATAATATATTTGTGTCCTTTGGTGTCACGATCGTTTACGGCATAATTTTACGTACTAGGAAGTCCGCAAGGATCAAGTTTATTACAAATTTATTTCAAAATATTAACTTCAAGAGCAAAAGATATATTGAGCACAATGAAGTTAAGAGCACCTAAGCTTTTTCTGGTGTAGTTACCCAAACTTGCTAAGATGCTTTTACAGTTGTCTGAGGTGCCATGTTCGGCCATGAAAAAAAACGACAAAGTATTTAGAGAGATTGAAACTGCAAGTTTTTTTAATTTTTTCTTTATGTAAGCTTCTCATACTGTGTGACGCGATAGTCACTGCTTCAAAGTTCAAAAACTAAATATTTCAGTTCACCAGTACCTATTTATTTATCTATCAAAAATAATTTGGTTACTGGCAAAACCTACCTATGAGTATGTGCTGGCAAAAAGTACACACGAAAAACTATCAATTTTAATGTTAGTGTTCTCCATTCGCTGCATTGGTCAATTAATTTTATTATGTTATTAACTTGATGTTATGAACTCCCAAATTAGTTAGCGTAGTAATTTATTACATCTTCATTATTATGGTGTCGTGTTTTAGAAATTGGAATAATAAGCTTATGCATGTCATACATAATTGACACCGATTACTTTTATAAGATCTAAATACTTAACGTTTGAAAGATTAAATTAGGATGGTAACTTTATTCACATTATTAGTGCAAACATTTTACAATCAGTTTATGTTCAAAAGGTAGACTTAACGTCAAATGACATTTTATACCAGTCATACCATAATTTAGTTCTGAATTACTCTAAAAACAGATAGAAAATACTGATATTCTGACAGTTAAATTTTCAATGCGAAACGTTTATTAACGTTACGCCGAGAATTGTACATTGAAAGACAAACAGTGTGATATAATTTTAATGAGGACCTTAAACCTCGTGGGAAGTGTCAACTGGCGAATGGTGTCAAACTGTCTGAAGTCCGATGACCCATTGTTTTAAGGCAAGATACCCCGATAGAGTTCTATTGTTTCCTTCAATTCAACCCAGTGTCACTTTAATTGGCCTTCGGTTCGCTAACAATTAACGTCACTTCACATTCTTGAGATACGTCAAACGCACATTTTTGAACTTTATATTGTAAGGATTTTAATATAGGGCCTGACCGCCGTTAAGATTTTTGTATGTTAAAATTATGTCAGTTTAAAATAAAGGAAATTCTGTATCGTTTCATTGCACTTAATAGAAATGCACTGTTTTGACATATTACTCCAAATATATTTTAAACAGTAAATGTTGCAGCATTTTTTAATGTAATAGATGATATATCATGTAACTGTACAGATCCTTATTCAATAGTTAACTATTTTTATTTAACAGTAAAAACGATCAAATTAAATTTATTGTCTTTATTGACAATTATTTATCAATACTAATCAGTTCTCGTACCTAATGACGAATAACAAAAATATGCACTTACGATTTTGACGTAGTTGGTCATTGTGTACAATACAGGCACTGTCACGATATCACTGCGTATACGCACTGCGGAGCGCGGCGTCGACTGACTGGGCTGCGGAAACCGATGACCACTCCAACTGCAACCAAAGTGGTGGTACAATCCCTACTGCACTTACTATAATAGATCACGTAAAAACCACTAGTGTGTGCTGTATTTCGTAAACGCGCGACCTTGGCCGCTAGTTCGATTGTTATATTACAACATTTTTTAACGTACTGGAGTGTTTGATGTTTGCGGTATGGGCGTGAAGCGGGCTGTAAGGTTGCGCGGGCGCGAGTTGACGTTATATAGGACAGACAGCGACCTTAGCCACGCGGGAAGTTTCGTCGAGACGCGCGTCCTGATCTTGAATTTCGAGTGGTTACGGAATTCATCCTGATTTTTATTTTATTTTAAAAATTTGAACAAAAATCTAAAAAATGAAAACTTTTATGAAGAAAATTAGAGAAAAAAGAAAACTTGGAACTGTATGATTACAAGAATAAGATTTGTTTAGACTGTTAAATTTTGTGAGCTATTAATTATTTTTAATAGGAAGGAATGTAGAGTATGAATTAATTAAAATTGCACAAACACATATCAACTTAATTGCTATGCGGATCCAAACTATGTTTGAATAAATATACAGACACATAGTTTGTACCAGTAATGTTAGCGCTGTGTCATAGGTATATTAAATAAATATTATTCTTAAAGATGAAATAAGAAACCAAAAAAAAAATCTTATTTAAATTGGTTTCTTATTTCATCTTTGAGAATTTAAAATATGACACTGTGAACATTCTAAACCATTAAATAAATAATAACACAATGGAAAACAAAACACGTTTCTCCCAAATGGTGACCACTAGACAAATATTACTTACATGAAAAATCGTAATTTTCAACCCGATTGGGGATTCAGCCCAGGACTCCAAGGATAGCGATTCTTTAAAACCTAGCTGATTGACCAAGAAGGTTCCTTAGAAATATTAGTAGGTAATCTGCATAATCTACACTTAAAATATACTTAAAATCATTAACTCATGTTTTGTGGTATTTGATTAATAGTAACTAAGTATAGAGTAAAGCTTCAAAATATTGATGAATTCTCTTGTTTTAGGTGCTTAGGATCATCAACAAAATACCTACCATGTTAGATATTACATATGTTTTATATTGCAAGGTGTTGTTTTGGTCAGTGACGATCAACTCAGGGGTGGTCGTACAAACGATACTCATGATTAAAAAAAATATTTTTTAAAGAAAAAATTCGACATAATCAATTTATTACTGCGATACAGCGAGCGAGTCAAAACTACCAACACCAGGTCGCCTCTTTGTAGCTTACTAGCTACAGCGTAGTATTTTGTATGAATGTTGTGATAAGGTTTTCTTTTGTAAAACTTGCGTATAATTTAAAGTTTTTTTAGAATAAGCATATTGGACACCAAGTATTTGTGACCAATCACATACATTGCTCTGATCCCAAAATAAGTTGCTAATGCACTTGTATTATGGAAATCAGACACAATGGTGGTACCACAACACCCAGACCCGAGGCAATATAGAACATTTTGATTTCTATATTGACACGACCGGGAATCGAACCCGGGACCTCGGAGCGGCGACGCCTTGAAACCAACGTGCTTAACCACTACACCACGGAGGTCGTCATAGCTCATATTATCATCCCTGAGTTGGATATCACTGACCAAAACCCTGTATATCTCAAACTAGCGGTCCCCCGCGACTTCGTCCGCGTGTTTTGAGTTTGCTCCCTCCCCTCCCGTCGCAGCGTCATGTTTTATATCCTAAAGCCTTTCTCGATAAATAAGCTATCCAACACAGAAATATTTTTTCAAATCGGTCCAGCAGTTCCTGAGATAAGCGCGTTTAAACAAACAAACTCTTCAGCTTTATCTATACTAATATTATAAAGCTGAAGAGTTTGTTTGTTTGTTTGTTTGTTTGAACGCGCTAATCTCAAAAACTACTGGCCCGATTTGAAAAATTATTTTTTCGTTGGATAGTCCATTTATCGAGGAAGGCTTTAGGCTATATAACATAAAGATACGACTCATAAGACCACAGCAGAAATGAAAAATGTTGCGAAAACGGGAGAAAGATATTCCTTTTGAGAGCTTCCACTGCGTACGCTGCGGAAACCGCTTAAGTTACACAAAAATCATGTATGACAGGATTGTTCAGCATTAAGAGTTCTATAATAAAGTCCGCGACAGCATATGTCTATCTTTTATGGTTGACTTACTACAACCTTTTTCATGTTAATAAATTTGTAAAAAAATAATGCATTATTTTTAGAGATGTATTATACACACAGGTATTTATTCTTATCAAAATAAATACATTCATCATCACGAGCATTTCATTTAGAACCAAGTTGCCCTTTATATCATTTGATTTTAATAAATATCTTAGGAGCTATCACTGTTTTAACATAACTCCGCACCAAAATAATGTTTGCAGCTTAAGTACAACGTGCGCTTGCGTTAATCTATACTAATATTATAAAGCTGAAGAGTTTGTTTGTTTGTTTGTTTGAACGCGCTAATCTCAAAAACTACTGGCCCGATTTGAAAAATTATTTTTGCGTTGGATAGTCCATTTATCGAGGAAGGCTTTAGGCTATATAACATAAAGATACGACTCATAAGACCACAGCAGAAATGAAAAATGTTGCGAAAACCGGAGAAAGATATTCGTTTTTAAGAGCTTCCGCTGCATACGCTGCGGAAACCGCTTAAGTTACACAAAAATCATGTATGACAGGATTGTTTAGCATCAAGAGTTCTATAATAAAGTCCGTGACAGCATATGTCTATCTTTTATGGTTGACTTACTACAACCTTTTTTATGTTAATAAATTTGTAAAAAAATAATGCATTATTTTAGAGGTGTATTATACACAGGTATTTATTCTTATCAAAATAAATACATTCATCATCACGAGCATTTCATTTAGAACCAAGTTGCCCTTTGTATCATTTGATTTCAATAAATATCTTAGGAGCTATCACAGTTTTACCATAACTCCGCACCAAAATAATGTTCGCAGCTTAAGTACAACGTGCGCTTGCGCTAATATATTATAAAGTTTGTTTGTTTAAACGCGCTTATCATAGGAGCTGCTGGACCGATTTGAAAAAATATTTCTGTGTTGGATAGATTATTTATCGAGAAAGGCTTTAGGATATAAAACATGACGCTGCGACGGGAAGGGAGGGAGCAAACTCAAAACGCGCGGACGAAGTCGCGGGGGACCGCTAGTAATAATATATTAGCGCAAGCGCACGTTATACTTAAGCTGCGAACATTATTTTGGTGCGGAGTTATGTTAAAACTGTGATAGCTCCTAAGATATTTATTGAAATCAAATGATATAAAGGGCAACTTGGTTCTAAATGAAATGCTCGTGATGATGAATGTATTTATTTTGATAAGAATGCATTATTTTTTTACAAATTTATTAACATAAAAAAAGGTTGTAGTAAGTCAACCATAAAAGATAGACATATGCTGTCGCGGACTTTATTATAGAACTCTTAATGCTGAACAATCCTGTCATACATGATTTTTGTATAACTTAAGCGGTTTTTGCAGCGTACGCAGCGGAAGCTCTCAAAAGGAATATCTTTCTCCCGTTTTCGCAACATTTTTCATTGCTGCTGTGGTCTTATGAGTCGTATCTTTATGTTATATAGCCTAAAGCCTTCCTCGATTAATGGACTATCCAACGTAAAAATATTTTTTCAAATCGGGCCAGTAGTTTTTGAGATTAGCGCGTTCAAACAAACAAACAAACAAACTATTCAGCTTTATAATATTAGTATAGATGATATTATTTTGAAGAAGCTATAGTTTTTCAGATATTTTTGTTGAATAACACTCTAACTTTTTTGTTCGTAAGTAGAGCAGCATCGTTCGCATTTACGTTGACTCTTTACAAGTATAAAAACTATGATAAATAATCAAACCCAGGACCTCGGGACTGAATGTAAAAATCATAAGGCTGTACATTGTCTCGAGTTTGTGTGGTGCCACCGTTGTTTCTGATTTCCACCACATAAGTGCATTAGCTACTTACTTAGGAATCAGAGCAATATATGTGATTGGTGTCCAATATAAAAAATAAACACATGACATGCATTTTGATTCATTTCATTTTAATTTTTTTGGCATGGTACAATGGTTAATTTTAGAAATTCGACAGTAATTTATCAGCAAAATTAAGATTATATTCTAATAATCCGCTTGATTAAGAGAGGCATCTTAACCTTCATGTAATTCCTATTAAATTGTTATTATTTAATTACTTTGATGCACTTAATTTGAATAGTTGATTTTTAACATAATTATTTACGGATACGACTTTCTTAAGCCTACATACAGTCTCACCCAATAAATTGCCTTGACACTTAGGGGTCAACGCTATATTCTTAGTTTTTTGTTTTGTTATCAAAAAGCGTATACAGGTTGCAGTCTGTAGTAAGAGCAAACAATTAAAATTAAGGCCCTTTAAGTAACCTGTAATTGATTATGAATGGCTTTAAATTAAAAAACATAAAAATATTTTTATTATTATTTTCTAACAAAATAAATCGAACCAGCAATGCATTGCTATCAAATGTGTCCAGTCCTTGAACTTGACATTGTCATTTATTACAACGAGTTAGCGATTTTGATTTACATTGATTAGCGTTTATAGCTTTGGATTACAATATCTCTGAGATAAAACATTTTAGAGCAAGGTAGTTTTTTTTGCTTCTATAACAGGCCACACGCTGTATAAAGGGAAATAGTTAAAACAAATGCCAACTAGCAAAAGCGGAGACCAACCAAGGAAATGCTCATGAAAAGCATATGAACATGATTTGAAATACCTGCTATTAATTTATTTGAAATATGTGAATTTATTTAAAATATTTTTATAGTGACGTAAACATGTGTAATTAAAAAACAGTCCAATCTAAAATCATATTAATTTTAAAAAGTATAATCGGCAGTATGTCAACCTCATTGTTTTGTAGGGTATTTGAAAGTTTAAATTAAAATGGCTTGTTACACAACCCCTAGAGGTCACAGAATTTGGTTGTTATTTATTATTTATATCTATCGTAAAACCTTAAAAATTTATTTTATTGACACAATTATTTGTTTTATTTACAAACAAAAAGAAAGGCATAGACTTTTAGTATTTACATAACATTTTGTTAGTACCTTAAGTACGAGTTTTATTCGATTGAAGTTTCATCCCTGTTATTTTAAGATCAAATTTTAAACCTGAATTGAATGAATACCTACTCATTTATTCATTCACATCACACATATTTAATGTCCGCGCAAATAGTAAATCAGGTTTCCCGTACGAATCATCCTCTTTACACAACATATAAATGACGATTTTGGAAATGAAAACTTTCCATTGCTCATTTGAATAATCCAACAATAATTTTGATGTCGAAATTCATCAAAACAAAAATTCTTTCAGTCGTTGTAGCGTGGAAACGGATCATACATAGAACATACTCAATTTTAAACTAACTAGGGATTATAAATGTGCAGGAACCATGTAGGTACCTAGTTGAGGTTGACATAAAAAAATTCAAGGCTACGAATTAAAAAAACAACGTTGATCATTATAAACCTAGTCATAATCATTCATTCCGTCCACAGAAAACAATTATCTTGGGCGGGTACGTTTTTTTAAGAAAAGACAATGATCGCCTAGTTACATTTTAAAATGTTAAAACTAAGAGCGAGCGAACGCGAGTATGAATGATCCAGTACAATTATTTTATAAGAAATTAAAAAATAAGAATCAACGGATATTCTACAAAGTAGACTTTATAGATATTTAGATATCATAATATGGTACGCTGACTCGCGATCTCTTGCAACTAACCTCAAGAGCTCAAAACCTCAAATATCTTGCACCTCGGGTCTTCTTTTATTGGCAGCCCGTTTTTGTGTCATGTGCGCAAGCGATTTTCGATGAAAAGTGGATAGGCGAGAGAGGTCGACTGTACATTATATGCGACAATTAGAAAACTAGAGGTAAATGTCAAAGTAAGTATGTTGAAATGGCGATTTCAAAATGCCATGTGGATCACGTAGACGCCGGATACACACGACGTCCGAGGAAATTCAGCATTTAAAATTATATACAGCAAAATTAATGACGACATATCTGGGAAAATTAGTGAGTACGTGGAATAGAGTCAATTGCGATATTTTTCCACTTGGAACGATCTTCTATAAAACTCATACAATGTCTCGATATTGCCGTCTTATTGCAAATGTTTAACAGTAGTCAAATTTGATACGAAAAAAGGTAGTACTGTTGAACTCTGTATCGGATTGCATTTTGATTTATTCCGAATTTCCCACCATACTTTTACTAAATTGTGTTTCGGACGATGGACACAGCTGTACAGAACCACTCTTACGGAGTAGGTAAACTGGATCATATTATAAATTCGATCTTATTAACACCTACCAATAGGTATATTAACATAAGGGCTGGTTTGAACCTCTTGAGCTCGGAACCCTAAACAAGCGATCCTTTGCATAATGTTCAGACTTCAGCCTAATCATTTGTCCGAGGTTGATCTAAAATGAATATTCACTCTGTTCGCGGTATCCAAACCATTTAAGGCCACATTTTTTCACTTGATAGCAGCAAGTTGCTATGCGTGAATTAGAGCAATTTATTAGTAGGTAGGTAGGTAAAGAATACTATAATCCAAAGTGTCAAGAGCGAAGGAATTCTATGACTCGGCTGTATTATAATCATATTTGTCAGCAACGTTTTGTCGTATGGACTACGACAGCTATTTGACGGTTTTTTATAGATTAAGGCCCGGTTTCCACCAAAGCGGAGAGGAAAGGAGACGGGAGGAGATGTGTTTGAATAAACCAATCAGATTTCGTTATTTTTACATCTCTTCTCCGCTTAGCTTCGGTGGAAATGGATCAAGCGGAGAAGAGAGGAGATGTCTAATTTTTCTATAGAATTTTGTGCGGCGAGCGGGCTAGCGGCGCGGCAGAACGGAGAAGTGTCTTGCGTGAAACAGTGTGGCATATTCGCCATGATTGTGACACTTTATATGGTTTCTTATCCAGAATCTATGTTGCCGTCGGTAATTTACATATTGAAGAATTAATTGTGCTTCTTCAACCTCTAATTCCTCTTCCTCAAGCAAAAGATATAACTTTTGTAACGACATGACGTCTTCCTTTCGTAGACAGAGCTTGACTGGTTTCGATCTCTCACAGCTCACATCTCTGCTACACAAATCTACTCCCATCTCCTCTCTTCTCTGCTTTGGTGGAAATAACCTGTGGAAACCGGGCCTCAAGCCTGTATTTTCTGAAGAGTGTTGTTATATGAGAGCGCTCTCTTAGATTAAAAGACATTTATAACTTATGCTAACTTAAACAACCATCATTAATGTATATTTCATTTAATAATGGTAGTTTTTTTTTCAAATCACAAGTGATACAAGACAGTGAACAAACAGACTTAAGTCAAGACAAAAAACCTAACCCGAGGATGACCCGTTGGCGGTTTTAACACCTGACAAGCGGCCAATCCCCATTGGCACTCCGGTCATTAGTAGGATTTCAAACAATTGTTGCATTATACCTTGGGTTATTAGATAACAATTATAGTATCTGCTGAATGCAAACCTAGCTTACCCTAGGTATATATTAGAAAAAGATCTTACAACTAAGCTGTATTTACTTATTTTAATATTTATTTAATAATTTGAAACTTCAAGGCCAATTGTGTTAGTAAAATGATTTAAACCTATGCTAGTAATAGATCTTAAAAAGTGTCACTGTGCGGTTGGCTAGTGCCCAAACTAGCGGGCTTTCTAGCCCTAGGCTATCGCATGCAGAAAAATGTTAGGGCTGCGGCGCAGCCTTCACAAAAGAGAGCCAGTTTTCAATCGCCATGTGTCATATAGTTAGTTAGCATAATTCGTTTACGAGTCAGAATGGTCGAAGAAAATCGTTACACCATAGAAATAAAAGCCAAGCCGTTTTTCTTCCTCTTTGCATTTAACTTAGACGAACTGAAAGACATTCGACATTCTTGCGTCAGTTACATCAGTCCAGCGAGACTGACGCCATACTAAGCATATACATTTGTCTATTTAATGTCATCTGTGAATTAAGAAAATATTGGATTATCTTCTTTTCACATGCAAATTTGAACTTTTGTCGAGTAGCGGCTATAGCCTGAGGGGCGACTAAAGCGCCTAGTTACGCCAAACTAACGTAACTAAATCCTTCCCTGAGAGGTCAGTAAAAGAAACTTGAGGTCGTTTTGGAACATCTGCTCTACACTAAGCCATAATATGCATGATATTATTATGATCTATACAGACCGACTCGTTTATGAAGTAAGCTCACCCAGCTAACTATTAAAAATAAGTTTTGACCGTCATACAATACTGGTCAATAACCGGTTGTATACAAAATTGGTTCGAAAATATAAAAAATATTTAAGGATTTAGGTCCGTTCACCGACTGGCATTGTTCACTATGTAGGGCGTTCACCTTCGTCATCAGACATTACGGAAGTGCACGGTATTCTGGACAAGTTTTTTTTTTTTATTGTTGAAAACCGTTTATTTTTTAATCTCGAACGCGCAAGGGCAGCGAAAGTTGACGGTATTGGTGGTTATCAAGACCTTTGGTTTTAGAACGGAAGGTATAAAAAATAGTATTGTTAGTACCTACTGCATATTCGATATGCTACCACTTATTACTTCATTACTTTATAAAGGATTATTTACCTAATAAGTCGCGCTGAATAAAATAACGGATAATGAGTGTATTGAATAAAGAGGAATTAAATTTTCCGCCCATTTTTATATTAACTTACAATCAGGTGAGATTGTGTCTGAATGTATTATTAATAATAAAATAAGGTACCTATGACATAACCAAAAACAAAAAAAACTATCTAATTCAAGCGTCTATTTTGCTTATAGGTAATTTTATTATTTTGTAAGTTATTTAATCAGAACATTAAGAACAAACATCGATAAAGTTCTTACAGTTTATATACTAACAGATATTTATTTCATCAAGGGCCGATTTTTCAATGGACAGATAAAACTTATAAGACTGATAAATTATAAAGCAACAGATTTAATAAAACCGGCCAAGTGCGAGTCGGACTCGCGCACTGAGGGTTCAGTGCCAACTTAAACTGAATTAGGTAATTAATTTACTTCTACTTAGTAAAATACCACAATATTTTGTTGACTGCAAATATAACTTTGTTTTTCATAGTGTTTGTATGAAGTACAAAGTTATGTTTGCGGTTGTTGAAAATGTGCTATATCTCAAAAACTACTCGTTTGATTCCGTCCGAACCAATTTTCGTTGTAAGTATGTATTAAGATCTACATTATATATTTTTTTTCAAAATTTACACTTGCTTGGTTTAGAAATTAGATGGGGGGGGGGGGGCATTTTACCACTTTGGATGCGTCTATCTAGGAAACGTTAGACTTTAAAAGAAAATGGTTTTAGGAACCTCTATGTTATTTTAAAAGACCTATCCATAGACGCATAGGTTTGTCAAAAAAAAAATTTGGTTTTAGTTTCATATATGGGAGCCCCCCCTTAACTGTCATTATTTTTTATTTTTTGTATGAGAATCGGTAAGCGGTTAACAAGATACATCTTCCTACTAAATTTCAATTGTGTAATGCTTATAGTTGCAGAATTAAATGGCTGTGACATACGGACGGACAGACAGACAGACAGACAGACAGACAGACTTGACGAAACTATAAGGGTTCCGTTTTTTGCCATTCGGCTACGGAACCCTAAAAAAGACAGTTACGTATGATTGCGGACAATTAGGTGACGTTTTTAATTTAGCCATATTTTATTTTGTTCGATGAATATTTCTTATCTGACTATTGAAAAATCAGACTTTAGAAAACTGAAAGGTTAAATACCTACAAGGTATTTTCAAAAACTTTTATAGTAAGCCTAAAAATCGTCATTGGTAGTCATGGGTGCTTGATTCTTATTCAATTCTGAGAAGGAACTGTGTAAAGCAATCGTATTCATTTGACAGTTTATAACGTACGGTATGATCTGTCAAACGCTTTGTTTTTGCTATTTGACAGATCATACCGTACGTTTTGAACTGTCAAATGAATACGATTGCCTTACACAATTCCATCTCTGACTGTTAACCTGTAAACACCATCAACGTGTACCTATGTCTTGTCCTGTCAATTTTTTTTATTGATTGAAGGAGGCTTTTATCGCATCGCGATAATGTCAGCCTCATATTGTGACAGTACTGATCGATTATTGTCGAGAGTTAAGTAACTTTTTTATAATTTTAACTAAACTAGCTGCTATTTGACATGCCAGATTTGCCAGTATAATATTACAAGAGCCAATGTCCCAAAATCGTATTCCAGTCTCTAACTCTAGCTGCCGACGCTCGTCTCCGACCGGCGGACACTCGAAGGCGTGTTTAACACCCTCCCGCATATTGCAGCTTATACAATTCACCTAATCTACTACCTTTATATGATAAGCGAACGCATTCAATGGAATGTGTCCTCTACGCAACCGCTTCATCGTAACCAGCATTTTGTCGGTTCAAGTTAGCCGTAGTAAACCACGGTATCTTAGGTGGTTCAGCTTGTATCGTCTTATACTAAATACCTTTCTCCACGGACCTCTCGTCGTAATATTCATTCCAAATTTTATAGCACTCTCTTTTACAGTCTCGTAGTCCGTGAAGAAAGGTAAATGTTTTACGGGAACTCCTTTAACAATCCCTGATCTTGCTACCTTATCAGCTCTTTCGTTACCTACCATGTTCACATGTGATGTAATGGCAACAAAAGAATTATTGTGTAACCCACAGCTGAGCTATCCTTTTATTGGAGTTAGAAACACTTTTAGCATCATTCAGAGTTAGAAACACTTTAAGACATGTGTATTAATATTATGAATTCTGACTAGTTTAATTGATTATTATTAATTGTTTATTATTAAAATATGTATTTGCATACTATTAAACGATAGCTAAAAAGCTGAGCTAACCATAGATTTATACCATCCAAATGTACCCTTTTTCAAATAAACACTTTCTTTCTTTCTTTCATCATACATACTGCCGGGATCTATTGTGGAGTGGACCATAGGTTTAGCCACTGAAACTTCTCGATATTTCAATTCAATCGCCTTTTCAGTAAAACAATGTAGGTTTGATTGACGCATGCCCTTTCCTTTGTTAAGAGCTAATTCTCCTAAGTTGCGCATTGACGTAAGAGAGATACTGCAATGGGATCGTCATCCAACTGTGTAAATATTCACCAGGTTAATCAATCATCATCTTAGTACTCCTACTTATTATACGGAAAGACATTGTCTTACGTCTAACAGCGTAAGGCTTTCTGCTTGAATGATCTTCGGTGTTATCATGCGACCGGGGTTTTCTCAGTAAATTGATTTCATACGCTGAAAAAATCACGTTGGCATTTATCCTGTTAATTAGGGATTTCTAGAGATGTCTAAACGGTTTTGTGCACTCAATTGATTGCTTTAAAATTTAGTTAGTTTAAAACTAAAATATTTTTAAAACGTACCTACAGTGTAGGTTAGTTAGTTTAATTTATCATAGAAAAGAAATGACATTCTAATATCATCCCAACCAAGTATTGAACTCTAACATACAGCCCATTTATCTCTGCTAGTCCAATATTGTTAATAATCTTTTCATAACTTTTAAGCTTATATCAGCTAAAAAAACAAATTTACTATTTAATTAAAAAAGATTTCAGTGTTAAACAATGAATTGCCTATGTGGGCTTTCAGTATTGTGTTTAGTTTAATTTATTAATTTTGTTAAAAAGGAATATCAAAATTGTTTACAATATAAAACAAGCAAAAAAATGGAATTTCATTAAAACCGTCACAAGGTGGATACATAGAAATTGGCGGATGTACTCGAATAAAGAAGCCATTTAATAACATTTTGGTACTGTCATGTAAGCTAGTATGTTACTAAAACAACGAAATCAATAAAGATTCCGCCTCTTTAAAATATTTTTTAGTATAAATAAATTCTGGCTGTATCACACTGCCATATATTGAGGTTATATACTCCTGAATGCGCGTGAGACGGGTCACGTATACAACTCAATCTGGCAATATTACGTTTACGGAACTTCTACCGTACCTTATACCGTATTCACATAATTTTAGGACCCCTACCTTCCTTACTTATTCGAGGACGTCTTTGATTTAATAATAATTAATAATTCCATTTGTTATCTAACACTTTTTTAAAACAAAAAACTAGTTTGCAAGCAGAACATTGAACTTGGGACCGACTGATATTGACCTAATTCCGTCCGCTATGGTTCATCGGTCGGGTGCACTTTCTGATGCTCCATTGATCTTCAATCGATACTTCGTAATGTTGCTGTAATGTCCTACTATGAAAACTAACCTCCTCAAAGGAGTAGATTTTTATAAAACTGTTTACAGTTTATTCAAGAAGGGTTAAATAGTTAGTAAGAAATCTGAAAACTCTAAAGTAATACGAGTATAACATAGTTTTAACTGAGACCGTTAGTTGTTTTTGTAAAGTTTTTACTTAAGGTTCTGTACTTTCAATTGAAAATTCCTTTGTAAATATAACGCGGGTATATTCGGTGAATTATAAATGTTTTATAATGCCATGATGTAAATTGACAAAAATAACATTAATTTTTAAGTAGACGCTTAATTAAAAACTTATTTTAGCTTTAATTTTTTAGCATTCAATACTCATGTACCGACTTTTGTACCCTAAAGTTCAAATGCGTTATTAAGACGAAACTTGCCTCACTCACAACCTAACTTACGAGTACAATACCAAAATAGAAACAAACGTTTAATAGTGGTAGTGGCAAAAGTCATGGAACTATAACCTCTGTTAGGTCTACGCGAACATAGAAATTACATGTGCAATTTAAGAGCTATCCTTCACCTTGTACCACGCCAATTCGTTGCAATCAACCATGACGTCGTTACAAAAAATCAGTTATTACCTAACAACCAAGTAAATGAGGCCAAGTTCACTTGATTCTGACTCCTTTTGATTGCTGATTGTTAACACTGGTTAAGACAATAGCGCGTGTTGCGACCAGACTGTCATAAGGCCAGACGACACGTTAGTGTGAATTACATAAAACATAGACAGGTTGATAGTATCACTATTCCATTCATACTCATACATCGTTGGAAGTTCACTGCTTCTTATCTGTGAAAAGGAGGAGCTTAACAATTCGATGTTATGTATTTTTTTTACTGTCAAGAGGTAGGTACGCCAAAAGAACTTGCAATCATATCTATTTTTTTTTATTTTAAGTTTATAGACAACCAATTTTTAAAACAGATGGTGGACTTCCCGTCATACAGCATTCTATACCAGTCATACTTTAGTTAGATAAACTGATGTAGGCGGTGTGAAATATTAATGAAGAACACTTTATACATAACTAAATAAACTTCAAGGAAGTGGTTTCATAATGATATAGAACTTTAAGATAGTGTGATGCTTAGCGGTGCTAAATTACAACTTGTCTATAAATAAACATTTAAATTGCGATTTGTACAACATATTTAAATATCGTTAAGATTATTATAGCGGAAGGAAGGATGACGGCGACCTTGTTGTCACTTCCGTTTTCTTATCTGAATAGGTAGCGAGTTCAGTTCTCGGCCTTAGCTAGGGGACTAATGAACTGAATATGTATCAATTACATTAATTCAATGTAACTCTAATTAGGTATTGAAAGACAAGTCTAAAGTTTCAAACATGCTTAATTTAGCGCTACAAGGTATTAAGTTGTTTAAGATTGACAGAGATAATGTTTGTTAAGTAGCTAATTCTACACCACTTGAGTCTCTTTGTGTTAAAACTATTAATTTAGTTAGAGACTAGTTTGGTAATTTATAAACCTATATGAACCTTTGTTGTCCGAAATGAAATTATTTTATTTTATACCAGCTAACTTAAGTGCATAGCTATGTAAGAAATATGTCTCTATTTATAGAAAGAAAGTTATATCATTTTGGGGTCGTATTAGTAGGAACCCAAAGGACAAGTGAATTAACTTAAATCCTTTCTTGTCTCGATTTGCTAGTATCTGATCATAAAACGACACTTATGTTATCACCGCACCTACACCAAATTAAGTATATATTTACAAACATAAAATCAGCTTAACATTTGATTTTACGAATTTTAGCCTTAACTTAAGTACCTCTTGATTGCTTAAGCCCAGATTATCTTATAAAAAAAAATACAATGTGTATAAATGAAATCTATTATTTTCTACTGTATTCGTTACTCACAATTGATTTACAACTCCCCGGAAGGACTTGCAATTGAGAAGTATTATACCTACACATGACACATATTATTACTACCTGTAATTTTATATTGATTACCTAGTTACCCCATCTATATATGGACTTACTTTTTGCTTAACTCTAGGTCGGTACATACCTACTATATTTTTTAAGTAGGTATACCTAATTACTCATATCATTGATCATTGTCGTTTATTAACTCGACTTGGAGTTATAGACCTCTTAGCCATAGACCTTGAATCAATTATTTAGCATGGTTTAAAGTGTACTTAATTTATGCAGATCAGTAATACTTCTTGCGTTTTGGAAGCGTACGACTCCTGAAAACGGGCGGCCAGTAACTGGTTACGTTGAAGATCTCTTAGGAAGAGGGAGAGCTAGCTTTGTACCAGTCAGCACAACAGAGGTGGGAGATCAGGGCATACAGTATAAAATTACTTTTTGTTTTTTTGGAAGGCTTTCGACGTTAAACATCGCGCTGTGAACGAAGAGGCAGTCGCGCGCGGGGTACCGCTTCATAAGGTACCTCAAACATAGTAGACTGCTTACTCCGTACTGCATTTCGTGCTAGAAACGGACTTAGCTTGGAACACCTGGTTATTGAAAGTTTGAACAATTATGAGCTATTTAAACTTCGAAATGGAAAAAGCAGAGGCGAGGAGAAGAATTATTATGTTAAGGAAATTTGTCTTCAAACAAACCCAATTCAAAACTCTCACTAGTTTCACAAGATAAAGTCATTGTCTACTCTAAGTGCTGACACGATTAATTGCCTAAGCGTATTCATTGTACACGATAATTAAGTAGGCCATCACTTTACCTGCAGAAAGATAATTCCATGACGCCAACTTCTATCATGGAAACTGTAAAGTAGGTAGCAACTTACATGAAAATCTTAATTGACCGTTCTACTATTGGTAGTAAGTAGGTAAATGCATAATGATCAAACAATAGCAATATCTGTTCGTATTATTCAATTTACGTGACAGTAATTAGTATCTAATGGCTTTTCCACAGTGCAAGATCATATCAGTAAGTTTGCACCATCACGGTGTGTAGCGGTATATTTAACATATTATGGGAATGTCCAAAGTCCAAAGGATATTATTAATTACTAGCGGTCGCCCGCGACCACGTCCGCGCGTTTTGAATTTGCTCCCTACCCTCCTGTCGCAGCGTGATGTAAATAGCCTACCTACCTAAAGCCTTCCTCAATAAAAAAAGGTTTCTAACAAAAAAAACTATTTATCAAATCGGTCCAGTAGTTCTTGAGATTAGCGCGTTCAAACAAACAAACTCTTCAGTTTTATAATATTAGTAGATTCTTACAAAATTATTTTACCATGAATAAATTAAAGCAGGAGATGAAAATGAAAATGAAATGACTTTATTCGACACAAAGTACTTACAAAGAAGAAAAATAAACAAAAAACAAACAATCTTATTGAATATTATGATACTTGTGTCGAAAAGGTCGTCGCTCAGTATAATTCGTGAAAGCGCGAGGCATGTCACGATACTGGATCATCCATCATCATCATCATCAGATCATCCATCGATGAACAGTGACAAGACACTGTTTATCGATCGATCAGTTTAATGGTATTTTTATATAAATGACTCCTTGCACCAGCCAATAATAAACCCTGAGCACAACACCACCTCCTCTATCTACATCAATGAAACTGAAAGCTCTATTACAAGTAAGAAAGTTTTCGATTCCGATACGGGCGCTTTGTTAAATTAAGATGGCACTACTGAGGTTACCGAGCCTGAGTATATTATGCATTAACAGCTCATCCTCACTGGGCAGAGCACAACCTTCATAAGTAGGTTTACAAATTCTGAATAGATAGGTTGCATAGCAATTATTGGCATGCAATGGGTTTTTCGTGCAGCCTACGTATATTGGGTAATTATTATGCACAGTGATGTCAAGGCGACGCGACGCAGGACAGTTTCTGATGTCTAATCACGCATAGATAAACTGTAGGCTGGTCTCATAATAAGCTTTCTTATTAGTTTGTTCGAGCAGTCTGCGAGATCAGCGGTCGAAGTATAAAGCACAAGTAATTAATAAATAGACATTTTGCGTTGATAATTTTAATTTTCTGATTTTCTCCTGCATCAAATATACTTTTAACTTACGTAGCTTTATCTTTTAAATACATATTTTAATTGTTTTTGCTTAATTCTTTGAATTTTGAAATATTCTGCTCTATCAATTATACACGAAATCACCAATTTCGTCTCAGCGTTTTTTGAGCGCCACTTGGTTGTTAACAGGGAAACATTATGTCAAGACTTCTATTGTTGTATGGCTCAGTTTTTCGGCTTTTACCATCTTTTACACTCCCAAAGTCATGCTGGTATGCCAGTACTATACTTTACTCTTTGGTGTGAGCGATAAAAGTTAGATCACAAATATCGGACGGTCATCGTATTACCTCCACATTCCGTTGCCATAAGTTAACGCCTGTTTTTTTTTATACACAGCCTGGCCATAAATTAATGTTACAATTAAAAGAAAGATATTACATTTGAATTTGGAATCTGTCATTTTTATACGATTGCTCATTGTTTTCTAATTTTGGCGCCAATACATACCTATTATAATATTTTGCGATATTAAAATGGCCACTCCATTGGTGGTAAAGTGAACCGAATCGCTGTGATTGCATTACACAAAGTTGGTATGGAGCCAAATGCAATTTTTAAAACTCTGCATACGCTTGGTATTAATCAAATGTTTGTGTACCGGGCTATCAATAGGTATCATGTGACCTCCTCTGTTTGTGACAGAAAAAGATCTGGGGTCCTATTTTTGAATAACTCGCTTTAAAATGACGTGTGAATTTCGCCGGTAAACTAATTAAAAATTCATGAAAATCACGCGAAATATAGACGTAAGTGCTCACAAAATTCACTCATCTTTTTTCGAATGACTCCCGAGTGGAATTATACTAGTTTTATACATTTATTTATACATGGTGTTGTTAAGCCCCTTAACAACACCATGTGCAATAACCAAGCATGGTCTTTCCAACAAGACTCGGCGCCGGATTATAAAGCTCGGTCCACGGAGTCTTGGTTAGATGCGAACGTTTCGGACTTCATCAGAGCTGAAGACTGGCCGTCGACTAGTCCCGATCTTAATCCGCTGGATTATGATTTATGGTCAGTTTTAGAGACTTCTTGATCTAAACGCCATGATAATTTGGAGTCCCTAAAACAATCCATACGATTGGCAGTGAAGAATTTTCCCAAGGAAAGAGTGCGTGCTTCTATTGATAACTGGCCTCAACGTTTAAAGGACTGTATTGCAGCCAAAGGAGACCACTTCGAATAAGCTTTTTATATTTTAAATTGTTCTACGAGCATATTTATGTATAAAACTAACACACTGTAAAAGTAATAAATATTATTTGCATTCAATTTTTTTTTTCTTTGTGACAATATTTATACCAAGACTAGGTATATTTAAATCAAAGGCTTGATATAAATTAGTTTTAAAGGAGCTATAATACAAAGGGCCTGTATCACAATGTCCAATTAAGCTCTATCCAACGATGAGTTCAAAAAAATTTTTTTTCGCTTGAAGTATGTGGCAGATAGTACTAATCGGAACTTACTTGGACATTGTGAAATAGGAACCAACTATTAAAAAAAGTTATTTATAAATAAATATAAATAAATAAACAAAGTTTCCATGTAAAATTAAGAGAGTCCCAGGCAACATCCGTATTACTCTCGATACAAATAAAACAATAGTATGTTCCCAGAGTGTAGTTGTTTATTAATTGAAATTTGATTACGACATTTATTACAATGATTTGGATTTAACACATTTAGGCCTTATTTTTCCATAGTCAGATAAGGAATATTCGTCGAACAAAATCCAATACGCCTACTTTAAAAACGTCACCTATTTGTCAGCAATCATTTATGTAAATGTCATTTTAAAATCGGTCGTTTTATACTCATTCGATCTGATAAGTCCTATCTGACGTTAGTAAAATAGGCCCTTAGACATTCAGACATTTACAAATATGTATTTTAACTAAGTGTTTTCTATCAACACAACTATTTTAACATCGATTACTATGATGGCAAGAATACCTATTTCACATTGTATGACAAGATTAATTCATATATTGAAAAATAAATAAACACGAACTACACATAGGTAGCTTTAGGAAGGTATAAGACAAGTTTATATTTTGTAGATGAACTAACTCTGAGAATAATAATTTAGAAAGAATATACTGTCTCACTGCTACGCATTACACGAGATTTAGTCAGTCTTTGGATTTGCCTAGTGGCGAAATAGTGGGTATCCTATACAAGGAACTTTTATATTGATAAGACTTATTAAGCCCAGACGTAATAGAAACACTATCACAAAATATTTTATCCTCACCAGTTTGTCTTAAAAGCGACTGGGTATTAGTCAGTCAGATCATATTTCAGGCGGCATAAAAACAATACTCAAAAAAGGCGCTATAACAATTTATAAAATCAAAGATCATCCCAAGATCCGAAGGAACAGAAACAAAATAAAAAAACCTGACAAGCGCGAGTCATACTCGCGCACTAAGGGTTCCATGCCAACTTTAACTGAATTAGAGGTCTATTTACTTCCACTTAGCCAAAATACCACAATATTTCGTTGACATCTAAAATAACTTTGCTTTTATAGTATTCGTATGAAGGGTAAAGATATATTTGCGGTTATTTAAAATGTGCTAATATTTGAAACCTACAAATTAGATCTCGTTCAAACAACTCGTTGAAAATATAAACAAAAAAATGGGTTATTTTTTTATGTAAGTGTTTTCTTAAAATATATTTAAACCATGTTATAACATTATAACACTAATAAGTGAAGATGTATCATTTACTTTTAACAAAAATTTTAGATTTTTCAAAGTAATCGCAAACTTTTTTAATGTGTGTGTTTATTTATTAAGGTGCACATTGTGTATTTTTTTAAATTTTCACTTGCTGATTTTAAAAATGACTATGACTCTACTAGAACCTTTATGAAATTTTAAAAGACCTATCCATAGACACTTTACTCGAATAGGTTTTGTATTATAAAATGTTGTGGGAGCCGTCCCCCTTAAATATTTATATTTTGTATGAGAATTGTACGGTAACCCAAATACACCTACATACCAGGTTACAATTGTGTTATAGTAATTTAATAGTTTTAGAATAATGTGGCTGTGGCATACATACGGACAGATAGACAGACAGACTTGACGAAACTATAAGGAATACGTTTTTTTTGGAATTAGGCTGTGAAACCCTAAATACATTGAAATATCTTCATAATATCAATTTAGGAATAATATTATACATACATAAGTTATGTAAACTAGAAAATAGTCAACATGGAAGATATCACCGGTAATAAATTCGTTAAAACCTGGAGTAAAGCACTTTTGTGCAGAAAGCAAATGTAAATGCCGAAAGAAATGCATTTAAATAATGTACAATAGTACAACTTTAGTTAAAAATATGAAACTAAACATGCTTTAACACGCTTACGTATCAAGAAGACATGGTTGACTAAAAAATAGTGCGGCATTGTATATTCTGTCAAAATTATTCTTAAATCTACCATATACACATTTATTTTTCGTAAATGATTTTAAAACTCATAATTTCATGAAATAAAACATATAGCAAAAGGTGATTAACCTGCGGCATTAGCCCAGTTGTGAACTGAAAGACTATTACATGGTATTTATTAGAGTTGTTCCAAAGTCAATCAGATAGCGGGAATCCGGGCGTAACGTTTCATTTAAACCTATTTTTTAACGATTACAAGAAAGATGAATAGACATCTTATTACATTATTTTAATAAGAGACAACATCGAAAAATATCTCTTTAAACATTTTTTTGTTTTTTTTTTTTACTATTTTTGTATTGATTATTTTATAAAGATTACAGTAGAACATCTCTAATTAAACGAAGAACATTCGGCTGAACTGAAGAATCTTGTCCATGACACGTAGACGCTTGGGGCTTTTTTCCAGTTCTTGGTTGTCGAATCTTTCGCCGCTGTAAATGAAAAGGAAAAATAAATATTTACATGGTTACGGCCTGTTTTTTCCAACGTCAGGTAAGGAATATTCGTCGAATAAAATACAGTACGACTAATTTGGAAACGTCACCTATTTATTTTAACGTCAGCAATCATTTCTGAATGTGACATTTTAAAATTATTCAGTCAGATAATTCTTATCTGACGTTGGTAAAATTGGCCCTTAGAATGTTTTTTACACTCATTTTTATTTTTGTATTCTTTTAAAATAAAATAAGTAACCAAAAATTTGAAACTGATAACGCTTCGCTATTTAATGTTTTAGAATATTTTTAACACTTACAGTATTATTATTACATTCTTAAAAACCTGTATTTATAAAAACCTGTCCACTTCAAATTTGTTTAAAATAATTTCATCGCCATGCCTCTTCTTTCGTTCTTCATGCCTTTCCTTACCTGAAGGTTGTCTGGAAGAAATTGCTACAAGCAATAAGACCGCCTCAATTGTACTTATAGCGAATATCAAAGATACTGTCCTGTGTAATTATGTTTATGGTGTGCAATAAAGTATTTTATTATTATTATTATTCTTATTATGCTGCACGCGTGCGCGGGATTCGATTTCCGCCCGTGCACAATTCATCAATAATTATATAACAGGTATGTTACAATGTACACAGAGTTAATATAGTGCGGTGGCGGCAACGCGGTCTACTTATACTGAGCGGCCATCTGCGCTGTATGTATAGTGACCAGCACATCAGGTTACCCACTTTTGTTGCAAACTGGCCTTTATTACAACTGAATAAGATATCGCAGTGTTTACCTTGATGTGCTGTTGTCCGTACATGAAATCAGTACACAACGGTACTCTGTTCCTTCATTTTCATTGACGACCTCCGTGGTGTAGTGGCTAAGCACGCTGAGTTTTAAGGCGTCGCCGCTCAGAGGTCCCGGGTTCGATTACCGGTCGGGTCAATGTAGAAATCATAATTTTCTATATTGTCTCGGGTCTGGGTGTTGTGGTACCACCGTTGTGTGGCTACTTACATTAGAATCAGAGCAATGTATGTGAAAGGTGTCCAATATTTATAATATTTATTATTTATATTTATAATATATATTTCATACGGATTCAAACATACATGGTCACTAACATTAGAACAGATTGTAACAGGACAAAAACAGAAGTCAGCAATTGCGGATCATTTTTTAGAATCGGGTACAATTCACTAGATTGAGTTTCATAACCCTCAGATTTCGACAGAACGCCATTACATACCAAGATTGGTCAGAAAAGCAATTAAAGTTACAAAATTCAAAAATTTCGATCGTGAGGATGGGGGGTTTAAACTGTCTCATGTCTGGAATCCAGTGATTCGTATATGCAAAAACCGAAAAATTCAACGAAACGTCGTTTCGCGTGCAGATACTGTAAGTGCTGTGTCGAGAACAGGTGCAAGAAAATAGTGAGTGAGTTCACAAACTCACTATTTTCTCCAGTCCTTCAGTTGACACCATCTGTTAACGACAGCCACAAGACCAAAAGAAGTTTCATATGATTTCATTAAGCTTTGATATTGTCGTTTATTTACTAATTTTCTACTAGATTTAAAGAAAGAGAAAAATGTATAAGTAAGAACGAATACGAAAATTGTTAAGAAAAATTAAATAGGATAGCAACATATGTAAGAAAGAAATGAACATAGTAGTGCCGTGTGCAAACTTCGTGTTCAATAATTAGAGATAATAATGGATCGCTTTAGTCGCTAATTGAACGCAGAAAATCATACAAGAATAGAGCCGAATTTGTATGCAGTACGTTCATTCCTTCCTACGGTTTAATAGTGAATACAGCTACTAGTGAAAAGTGAAGTACCAGTAATTACCAGTGAATTGTGAAAATAGTAAAAGTATTAATAAATTAATGTGTGTCAGTATAAGTGCAGTGTTTTACTGGGGAACAGTCAGTGCCTAGTGATAAATTTAAATTACAGTCCACTCGCTCTCTGGGCTTGACGACTGTACTCTCTCCATAGTGTAACACCAACATCGTTGGTCCTATCGGAGACGGATCGAAAGTACGCACCAGTGGACTCTGTGCTGTGAAATTAGTGTTTATGACTTAGTGCAATATGGACACACTTATTTTGGACTATAAATTGTAAGTACTTTTATTATTTCTACAAGTGATTACTGTGTTATTTCGTGTTAAGTGCATCTGATCTGAACTTTGATTCCTGAACTGTGGATGAACTCTGTCTGTGTTAATTGTGATTTGTAAATAGACATTTGACTCTGCTAATTGACTCTGATAAGTGTTTAAATGGTGTATACGCGAAGCCAAGTCATGGCCGAACGTTCCGAACGTGTGTTACCGGAACCGCCCCGGTCGCCGTCCCCGTCGACGAGGAGCCGCTTGGAAGCGGAACAGCATACGGCCGCCCAGCCTAACGAACGTGGCGCCGCTGTGTTGGGTACGCACTCAGCGTTCGACGTGAACATGGGACATGTCGAGACCGCCGCAACGAGCAGGACGCAGCACGCCAGAGCACGCTCCACCAGATCCACTGCTAGCGCTGTAGCACGGCTACGGTTCGAGGCAGAGGAGCGGCTCGCAGCCATCAGACGCAAGGAGCTTGAGCTTGAGGCCGAGATGGTAAAGAAGAAGCTCACGGCAGACCTAGCAGAGTTGGATGACGACAGTGACCAGGAACAGATGCAAGAAATAGAAAAAGTAAACGAGTGGCTGGACAAGTCTGCGCCAAACGTGGATGCCGAACGGGGGAAGCGCCTGGAGGCTCCACCGGAACCCAGCAACGAAGAGACGCCTGTGACCCGAAGGGCAAGATTTTGGACGCCGGGACCGGTCCAACCCAGACCACGCGCAGAAAGGAAGAGATCGTCAACCCCGAAGGGACGAGGTATTGAACAGCTGGCAGACACGCTGTCACAGATGATGGCGTCGCGACCACCACCGCGGCAAGTTACGGATCTACCGCTGTTCTCCGGATCACCACTGGAGTGGATACACTTCGCTACTGCAATGGAGGAATCAACAAGGCTGTATAAGTTCACTCCATACGAAAACTTGGCCCGACTACGCAACGCTCTCAGAGGTGAAGCAAAGGAAGTGGTAACGCCACTACTTAGCAGCGCAACGCACCCAGATCGAGTAATGAAGACGTTACAGCAATGCTTTGGACGCCCAGAGATGATCATAGATATGGCATACGAAGAACTTAAGAAGCTGCCCAAGATGGGAAGTACTGCAAGTGAATTAAATTCCTTCGCCATCAAAGTCCAGAACATCGTGGCAACTCTTGGCAACGTGGATCCAGCATATCTGTATAACCCATTGCTAGTGCGTGAAGTATTAGAGAAGCTGAGCCCACACATCAAGTCAAGGTGGTGTGACTTCGCCGAGGAGCAGCCGAGAAATACGACTCAAATCGTAAGGCTTTCCGAATTTTTAATGCAGCAAGCTGACCGTGCATTAAAACACAGTTACAGTGGTGCTAGAAAAGACGTCCCGATCAAGAACACGAAGATCGAACAAAAGAGAAAAGTATTCACTGTAACGGAGACGAGCGGCAGGCCAGAAGACAATCAGAAGCCCGAAGCCAGCGTCTGCATAGTGTGCAACAGTGAACACAAGCTACCTGCGTGCCCGAAGTACAAGGAGCTGTCGGTGTCGGAGCGGTGGGAGGCAGTGAAGAACGCAAAACTCTGTTTCCGGTGCATCAACAGCAGGCACAGAAGAATGAACTGTAAACAGAAGCTCTGCGGCGTAAAGGGCTGCAAACGTCCTCACCACGCCACCCTACATGCTGAAGTCCCGGCCAAAGAGGAAGTCGAACAGGTGACTACGAACCAAGCAGAGGTCGCAATGGCCACAGCTACACCTGGAGGGAGTGACGTGAAGCTGAAGATATGTCCGATCATCATCAGCGGCCAGCGGGGGGCGCAGCGAACATACGCGCTTTTTGATGAAGGGGCCACGATCTCTCTAATCGACGAAGACCTCGCGAACGAAGTTGGAGCTAGCGGACCCAGTACTTGTCTAAAACTAAGAAGCATAGACAAAGAAGTCAAGAGCATGAACAGCAGAACCGTCCGCGTCAAGATCATGGGAGATGACGTCAGCGGACGCAGCTCTGTCATCACATTCCGAACGATGGCAGGTCTGGACCTATCGTCGCAGTCGTTGCCAAAGGAGGCACTACAGCTGGAACACCTGCGAGGACTAGATATCTCAAGCCTAGCCTACCAGAACGCCAAGCCACGAGTCCTCATAGGAACTGACAACTGGCCGTTGATCATCACGAGGGAGCTGCGAGCGGGCAAGCCGTATCAGCCGGCAGCCTCCAAGACCTTACTAGGATGGGTGATCCACGGAAGAGTACCTAGAAGCTGTCAAGATACAGAGAAGATCTTGCACATCAAACTAGATGAGAAGATCGAAGATCTGGTCGAACATCACTTTCGCGTCGACTCGCTAGGGATATCTATGAAGAATGAATTCACGAAAGAAGATGACCTACGAGCCATGAAGATCTTCGAAGAAACCGCGGTGAACAAAGACGGAAGATTCGAAGTAAGTCTACCGTGGAAGAGCGAAGGCATGAAGCTACCAAACAGCTACAACGCTGCCTTGAAGAGGCTGAAGACACTTGAGTCCAGCTTAGAACGTCGTCCCGAAGAGAAGAAGCAGTACCACGAGCAAGTGGAGAACCTGCTAAAGAAGGGATACGCCGAGCAGTGTAGTGGCGAAGAAGAAGACAGTTCAGTAGCGTGGTACTTACCACACTTCGCAGTGAAGAACCCGAACAAGCCAGGAAAGATCAGGCTTGTCTTCGACGCAGCAGCCAAGGCGAACGGAGTCTGCCTGAATGATTGCCTGCTGGAGGGGCCGGACCTTCTGCAGTCTTTGCAGACCATACTGTTCCGGTTCCGAGAAGGCGCCTACGCGATAACAGCAGACATAGAAGAAATGTTTCTGCGTGTGAAGATAAAAAAGGAAGATCAACCTGCGCAGATGTTCCTATGGAGGGAACAATCAACAGACAAACCAGTGAAGATGAAGATGACTTCAATGATATTTGGCGCATCAAGCTCTCCGTTCCTGGCACACAGCGTCCGGAACAAGAACGCACTTCAGCACGCGAAGACACACCCTGAAGCCGTTCTACCGATCATGGAAGCCCACTACATGGATGACTACGTGGATAGCTTCAACGACCTGGAGAGCGCCAAACGAATCATCGTGCAAGTCGACGAGGTACACAAGAAAGCCGATTTCCATCTTTGAGGTTGGAGCAGCAATAACGAGGAGCTGCTAGAGGTCACACCAAAGGACAGACGAGCAAAAGCGGGAACAACACCACTAGGAGGACAAGAGAAGACCTTGGGACTTCTATGGAACCCGAAGACCGACAAGCTGAGCTTCAACACTTCGCTGATTCGAGTCTCAGAAGCCGTGAAGTCAAGAGAACGAGCTCCCACGAAACGAGAAGCCCTGTCAACGGTAATGAGCATTTACGACCCGCTGGGACTTCTGAGCTGCTACACCATTGCAGCGAAGATCACTCTTCAGAAATTATGGCGCCTCAAGACTGGATGGGTCGAACCGATTCCTGAAGACATCGCCAACGAATTCGACGGTTGGATCGCAAACTTAAAAAACATCAAGAAGCTGCAGCTTCCCCGAAGCTACAACGGGGGGAGAGAAGTGCAACGTCGAGAATTGCACATCTTCTGTGATGCAAGCGAAGAAGCATACGCAACGGCTGCATACTGGAGGCTCACCTACAACACCAAGGAAGTGGAAGTTGTGCTGGTGGCAGCACGCGCGAAGGTCACCCCGCTCAAAGCACAAACCATTCCCAGGCTAGAGCTACAAGCAGCATTAATTGGAACGAGGTTAGCGAAGGCCATCAAACAAGAACACAGACTTCGCATCGATGACACGGTCTACTGGAGTGACTCGCAAACAGTCTTACATTGGCTGAGGAACGGGAGTCGACGCTACACGCCCTTTGTAGCACACCGGCTCGGCGAGATCACAGAAGAAACGAAGCCAGCAGACTGGCGGTGGGTGCCGACTCACCAGAACATAGCTGACGTAGCAACGCGAACAGGCTACGTGCCAACGTCCGAAGATGATCCATGGTTTGGAATGTCGTCATTTTTGGAGAAGCCTAAACGTGACTGGCCACGCCAAGAAGATAGCAACGATGACATCACCACGGAACTACTACATGTCATCACTGAAAAACGGAAAAAAGAAGATGCAGCACTGCCTGACATCAGCCGATTCTCCTCATACGATCGGTTGATTGGAGCCACGGCAAGAATATTACAGTTCGTAGATCTTTGCCGCAAACAGAAGACTACGCTCAGCCTTGAACACATCAAGAAGGCAACGAATCTCTGGCTGCGACGAACACAGCAAGACTCGTTTCCTCACGAAATAGACTGCACGAAGAGAGGCATCATCGTGCCCCGATCAAGCCCTCTTCATCGCTTTGACCTGCTATGGGAAGATGGACTCCTAAAGCTCAATGGGCGCGCGAACAAGGCAGCGGTACCTGATACAGCAAAGCGACCCATACTGCTGGATGGGCGCCATCCATTCACAAGACTACTCATCGGGCGAGAACACCGAAGAGCTGGCCATGCGAACACCGAGAGGATAGTCAACGACGTTCGACAAAAGTTCTGGGTGACACGATTGCGGCCTACAGTGAAGAAAGTAGCCGCCGACTGCCAGATGTGTCAACTAAGAAAGACGAAGCCAAGAAACCCACCAATCGGAGATCTACCGATTGAACGCCTGCAGTCATACCACAGACCGTTCAGCTTTTGCGGAGTAGACTACTTCGGCCCCATCACAGTGACGATAGGCAGACGACGAGAAAAAAGATGGTGTGCTCTTTTCACCTGCCTGACAACAAGAGCCATCCATTTAGAGTCAGTCGCTTCCTTAAGCACTGACTCTGCTATCATGGCTCTCAGAAGAATGGCTGCCAGAAGAGGATGGCCCAAGACGCTGTACAGCGATAATGGAACAAACTTCAGAGGCGCAGACATAGAACTAAAGAAAGCTTATGCCGAATGGCTACCAGAACTATCAAGACTGGCGATGAACTACGACACCGAGTGGAAATTCATAGCCCCAGGAGCTCCGAACCAGGGAGGCGCATGGGAAAGGCTAGTGCGCTCGGTCAAGAACGCGCTTACCGCGACGTTAAAGGAGAAAGCGCCGAAAGAAGAGACCCTGACCACTCTGCTGACCGAAGCTGAATACTCAATCAACTCAAGACCATTGACCCATGTCTCCGTGGATCCAGAAGACCCAGAAGCGCTGACGCCCAACCACTTTCTTCTGGGATCATCAACCGGACTACCACACACCGGAGCCTGCGAAGAAGCGGACCGGCGGGCTTGGAGAGCAGCAATGGCACTTGCGGACAGCTTCTGGCAGCGGTGGATGCGCGAGTACCTACCCACACTGGTGCCACGCCTTGACCGTCACGAACGCCAGGTTGCCGTCAGAACAGGCGATCTGGTCATCATCGCTGATCCACAACTACCACGGAACATGTGGCCGAGAGGCACTATCACCAGGACCTTTCCAGGACCTGACGGTGTCACGCGCATTGTAGATGTGCTAACCAAAGGTGGGACCTTCAAAAGACCCACCTCTAAGATCATCGTGATATCTACATCCGCACCTTCCCCGGACGAGAGGGAAGGGACGCGCTGCACCAACGAGAGGCTGTCTACCGGAGGAGGCTACGGTACACCTTCGCCGGGGGGAGAATGTTAACGACAGCCACAAGACCAAAAGAAGTTTCATATGATTTCATTAAGCTTTGATATTGTCGTTTATTTACTAATTTTCTACTAGATTTAAAGAAAGAGAAAAATGTATAAGTAAGAACGAATACGAAAATTGTTAAGAAAAATTAAATAGGATAGCAACATATGTAAGAAAGAAATGAACATAGTAGTGCCGTGTGCAAACTTCGTGTTCAATAATTAGAGATAATAATGGATCGCTTTAGTCGCTAATTGAACGCAGAAAATCATACAAGAATAGAGCCGAATTTGTATGCAGTACGTTCATTCCTTCCTACGGTTTAATAGTGAATACAGCTACTAGTGAAAAGTGAAGTACCAGTAATTACCAGTGAATTGTGAAAATAGTAAAAGTATTAATAAATTAATGTGTGTCAGTATAAGTGCAGTGTTTTACTGGGGAACAGTCAGTGCCTAGTGATAAATTTAAATTACAGTCCACTCGCTCTCTGGGCTTGACGACTGTACTCTCTCCATAGTGTAACACCAACACCATCTAAAATGCACCTTTTTACTTACGAAAATAAATAAACATTCGTTCATTCATTCACTTACAAGGTGAGCGAGCGGGCGCGCAGACAGGCCAGATGCGCGTAGTACGTCGGCGTGGGGTACGACACGGAGCGCATGCAGCGCGAGTACAGATGGCACAGATAGTACGTGAGCTGTTCTATTATACGTCGTTGTGAGGGATGCCGCCGAACCCCATCTAAAATGTCCTTTTCCTTACCCAACTAAAAACATCATTCGTTCATTCACTTACAAGGTGAGCGAGCGGGCGCGCAGACAGGCCAGATGCGCGTAGTACGTCGGCGTGGGGTACGACACGGAGCGCACGCAGCGCGAGTACAGATGGCACAGATAGTACGTGAGCTTTTCTATTATACTTTGTTGTAAAGAATGCCGCCGAATCCCATCTATAATGTCCTTTACCTTACGCAACTAAAACCATCATTCGTTCATTCATTAACTTACAAGGTGAGCGAGCGGGCGCGCAGACAGGCCAGATGCGCGTAGTACGTCGGCGTGGGGTAAGACACGGAGCGCATTCAGCACGAGTACAGATGGCACAGATAGTACGTCAGCTGTTCTATTATGCGTCGTTGTGAGGGATGCCGCCGAATTCCATATTAAATGTCTATAAAAACATCATTCGTTCATTCACTTACAAGGTGAGCGAGCGGGCGCGCAGACAGGCCAGATGCGCGTAGTACGTCGGCGTGGGGTACGACACGGAGCGCATGCAGCGCGAGTACAGATGGCACAGATAGTACGTGAGCTGTTCCACTTCGTCGTGCGGGATGCGGCCGTCGTTGCAGACAGCGTGGTAGCGGGTGGGGCGGGCCGTGCCTTTTATGGCGTGGTGGGAGACCTGAAATGTGGTAGAGCATTTCGACATGTTAGATAAGACAACACCACAAAAAATTAAGTTAAGACTATAATTATTGTACCAATATTAATAGTAATTCACAAATTATCTGTTCCACAGTGATGACCTCCATGGTGTAGTGGCTAAGCACGCTGTGTTACAAGGCGTCGCAGCTCCGTGGTCACGGGTTCGATTCCCGATCGAGGCTATGTAGAAATCATAAATTTCTATAATGTTTCTGGTCTGGTTGTGGTGCCACCGTTGTGTCTGATTCCCATAACACAAGTGCATTTGCTACTTATTTTACTTACTTTGGGCACAGTATAATAAGTACTACGTACAGTATGGCCACTCCCTGCCTCCCGTTGAAAGTGCCGCCACCCGCTCTCAGTTACTTTACAGTTACCGGCTGGCAAGGACGCGACGACGCGGTGCGCAGAGCAAAGGCCGCGTAAAATATTTAAATACTAAACAAATATTTACAAATACTTTTGTAATGCCTTCGACTATCCCTTTATTTAGTGTAAAACTATTGGCAAAGATTCAGTTTTCCATTGGCTATACAACTCGTACTTTCTGTTATTAAAACTGATTCATTTTTTTTTCATGAAATGATTCAAGAGAAAGTTAAAGTTACACCACAGGTTTATTTTGGCCACTTTATTAGTTTTTATTTTTTTTTAACAACGGGAAAATGAGGGAACCTATACTACCTACTATACCTATACCTAACTAAGGTAACTTATTATTAATAAAATAGTTTAATAAGCACCCTTATACTAATAATATCAGAAAATAGAGTTAAAACGTTTTTGTTTATAATTAATTACAAGCACACAAAATTAATTCGACGTCACAATTACAAGTTCATTTCATATTGCCGCACATTGCGTTCCCGATTCGCGAACGCACTACGAATAAATGAAGGTCAACCCATCAACCCTTGCATGTCTTATCTCACTCACACAAGCATGGTACGCTTTCACCTACACGCGCTTGATCAGAGCACTGTACTAGTATTTGATAAGTGTTCAAAATTTAAAAAAATACATTTATTGTTAATCTTTTATATGGCTATATTTATCCATATTTAGATGGTACTATCGATATCCTGAATAGTTCCCGACATCAACTATAGATAATCAAACAATAGATACTTTTGCACAACAATCTCCAACTCTAAGACTGAAGGTAGCTACTATTTAAAGTCGTTTTACTTCAGAACAGAAGACCTTACACACATGGTCATGTAAATGGTCTTAGACCATTTACACACTGCGACTTTTAGCAGCGATATATTGATTTAAACTTACATGGTCATTAACATTAGAATTGATTGTAACGGGATTGCTACTATGTACCTTATTATTTTTGAGTTTCCGATATTTCGGCACTGTTGCAAGTGCCATGGTTACGCCGTGACCATGGCACTTGCAACAATGCCGAAATATCGGAAACTCAAAAATAATAAGGTACATGGTATCAATCCCGTTACAATCAATTTTAGCAGCGATGCTAAAGCGCGTTAGTATCGATGCAGTCGCAAAATGTCAATCTTTACACACTGCGCTACTTTTAGCATCGATACAGTCGCTATGCAAACGCGCGGTAGCATCGATACAGTCACGATGCAGAAGCTGGAAATTGTCAAATTATGTTCTGAATTTTGGCGACTGCGTCGATACTAACGCGCGCCTGTATCGATGCTAAATTAAATCAGTTCATTGCGTGGGTCGCGATGGTGAAGCGCGTTTTCAAAACGCGCGACTGCATCGATGCTAAAAGTCGCAGTGTGTAAGGGGTGTTAGGTGAATGATTATGACCAAAGCACACTCAAAAAACCATACTCTGTCTTTAAGATAATAAGCACGATGGATGTTCTTGGTGTAAACACCACCAAAATGCGAGACCATGAATTAAAAATAGTAGATTGTTAAACAAGGGGAGAAAGTGACTCATTTCTCTCGAGAAGTTATTGGCGCTCGAATGGAGTGAGAGCGCTAATAATTCGAGAGTGAAATGGGTGCTTTCACCCGAGTTAAACACACTTTTTTTCATTTCGACTGTGAGGACAATAAATAAATTTAGCTATGTGATTGTGATGCGGTGATAAGATATTATGTTGGTTGGCGAGAGATGAAACCTCTAGTTTTTACATCACATATCAATTTGTTTACTGTCGTTATACATAAAACACACGATTAGTAAGACAGTAACGGCACGGAGGACAACAGAGTACACGAAAGGCGGACGAAATCAAATATTTCAAATCATTGTTAAAAATATCGATAGATTTTTTCTCACAGAAAATAATAATAGTAGAAAAAAGCAACCTATTAACGAAAATTTCTACTTCAAGTGAACAAAACCTATTATTAACTCTGCCGGACAAACGTAACGAGGCGAAAAACGCGAGCGACCATCAAAATGTTTTAACAATTAAAAACTTACTAAATGAAGAGTATTGTTTTTTCCTCGCAAGTGTGTTGTAAACGTCGTATGAAACACGTGTGCCTGAGACCATAATATACGCGGCTTTCTTATGGCGCACTCGCTTTCGCTCACAATATCGCCTAGTATATAATGGTCATCTTAGGACACTTGTATCATAATGTGCTGTTACTTCATTTTCATATATGTATTATTTATAAACTTATAAACCAGTTTCTTGAATTTAAATATCTCTACATTTTGATGAACCAACTATCTCTGGTGAAACAAATAAAACTAAACTGAAAAAATGTTATCATTTGTAAAAATGTCAAAGGAACTAGTCACAGATGTCACTTTTCTAATAAAAACAAACGTGGAAATTCTTGTAAACCGAGATATTTTTATTAGTGTCAAAATTTGATGTTATAGACCATAAATAGGTCTATCGACAGTAAAACGGTTATTCATTTTTTTCAGGACACCCCATACAATAATAAAAAATGAACATACAAATAATTATTCTACTGAATCAGGCAATTACTGGCCTGTAATCCATGTACCACAAAATTTATTTAATTTAGACCCGATTTTTCAATGATCAGATAAAACTTATCAGACTGATAAATTATAAAGCGACAGATTTTGAAAAATGACAGATACGCATGATTGCTGACAATGAGGTGACGTATTCAAAATCAAATTAGCTATATTGTATTTTGTTCGACGAATATTTCTTATCTGACTATTGAAAAATCAGCCCTTAGTACATCAAATAAACAATAATAAAGTTATCTTACCAAATAAAAGTCCAATTCACTCGCGTGCACAATCTCCTTGTCGACGACTGTGCCAGGGTCCACATTCTGGGAACTGTTTGGCACGAACAATCTGGAACACATTACGTCGCGTACTTACTATTAGTATCGAGCTCAGAGGTGAATGGGTGATAGATTTGTTACCTATCTATTGACGGTTTTTAATTTATATCAAAATACTAGCGGTCCCCCGCGACTTCGTCCGCGCGTTTTGAGTTTGCTCCCTCCCCTCCCGTCGCAGCGTGATGTTTTATATCCTAAAGCCTTTTTCAATAAATAAGCTATCTAACACAGAAATATTTTTTCAAATCGGTTAAGCAGTTCCTGAGATGAGCGCGTTCAAACCAACAAACTCTTCAGCTTTATAATATAATTAGCGCAAGCGCACGTTGTACTTGAGCTGCGAACATTATTTTGGTGCGGAGTTATGTTAAAACTGTGATAGCTCCTAAGATATTTATTGGAATCAAATGATATAAAGGGCAACTTTGTTCTAAATGAAATGCTCGTGATGATGAATGTATTTATTTTGATAAGAATAAATAACTGTGTGTATAATACACCTCTAAAAATGATGCATTATTTTTTTACAAATTTATTAACATAAAAAAGGTTGTAGTAAGTCAACCATAAAAGATAGACATATGCTGTCGCGGACTTTATTATAGAACTCTTAATGCTGAACAATCTTTTCATACATGATTTTTGTGTAACTTTAGCGGTTTCCGCAGCGTACGCAGCGGAAGCTCTCAAAAGGAATATCTTTCTCCCGTTTTCGCAACATTTTTCATTGCTGCTGTGGTCTTGTGAGTCGTATCTTTATGTAATATAGCTTATAGCCTTCCTCGATAAATGGACTATCTAACATAAAAAGAATTTTTCAAATCGGGCCAGTAGTTTCTAAGATTAGCGCGTTCAAACAAACAAACAAACAAACAAACAAACTCTTCAGCTTTATAATATTAGTATAGATTTACCCGAACTAGATGAAATTTTAAAAGGGTAATGATTTAGAATGGTTTTAACACTCAGTGTCGTATTTTATATTTACACACGGCAATAGAAAGAGCGTTTGGCCCGGTTAGCCAGAAAGTTACAGGTTCGAGTCCCGTCCGCAATCTTTGGTTAATTATTTCATCTTTATCAATTTAAAATACGACACTGAGCGTTAAAAACATTCTTAACCATTAGATTGAGAAGAGTTATCAATTGCCAAGTTGAATTTATTCTGTAATGAATAACTACTTGGCCCACTGCTGTTGTAAAACAGTTGGGATAGATAGTGCAGACGTCACGCGTAACGACGTATCCATAAAAGACCGGAAATTTCGCACGGTCAGACCGACAGCACGGTAGCTCAATTGGAAGAGCGAGCCCAGCACAATACTATAAAAGTCAAATGTTTTTTTTTTTAAATCCTCCCTCTTGTACTTACGGTTTTTTAGAATGGAGAATTTTTAAACAATTATAAGGGAAACTACTGAGCTTTCAAGATATTTGAATCTACGGGTATTATAGTGTCTCACTTAGTTTATCTTCAGTTGTTAGTTAGCATAGAAATCATGGTCGTTGAACATACCTCGTATGATGACGTTTTTGCACAAGCAAGAACAGAACCTCCGGCTTTTGTTCTGACCCAGCCAGCTTCCTGTACGCGTCGTGCACGGCTTGGAGTTCGCTGTTCATCACCTGGTAATACAAAAAATAGTAAATGTCTAAGAGACACTGACGTCACAGCGTTTAAAAGCGGCAAGTCAGATCGAATTCAGTGATGGCTGCCAACCTAATCAGAGCAGTGATGCATACAAAAATGTAATGCACAGGTATGTGTGCAAAATACTAGTGCAGTTATTATTTTGATCCCATAGTTTGCTTAGACATGTAATCCAAAACGATAATTCGATAAGTGGGCAGATAAAGTAAAAAAAAAAAAAAAAGTTTGTATTTATGATGTTGAAGACTTTTGTAACGGATAGTCATGATCATATAAAAATCATCACTACTTTTGATTTGACATCTCACAATATTAAGTCATCCTTATGAAATCTACTTATTTCCGATAACTTTGCTCCACAAATCTATTACAAGATTTGATCCGTCAAAAAAAAGAAATAGCAACAAATTTATACCTTTATTTCCTTTACACGCGTTAGACAAACATGTCATTATCTTGCTTCAATATTGATCGGTGTCAGTTCGAACCTGGAGGCATTATCATCCCGTTTCACATTTGTACTTTAATTAATCCTCTTTTATTTTTTCAAACTAGTGGTACCTACAAGCATTTAGGCAACATGGTGTGTTATTTCATTGCGATAAATAGGATTGCAGTAATAGTTGATGACTGACAAACAAGGTTCATTAAGGTTAACGTTTCCCCCATTACACTCATCTCTGTCAAAAAATGTTATGAGTAGGGATTATTATTTTCATTTTGTTAGCAGTGGGATGCGTAAGACCCGTCAGGAGAGGAAATTCCCGGTGGACTTTCTCTTCGGTGCGGCCACTGCTGCCTACCAAATCGAAGGAGGAATGCGGACGGTTTGGCCTCGCTTGTTTAAAAATAGACGACTACAAAAAACAAATGCCTCACAAGCGAACATAAAAAGGGATCCCATTGTATTTGAATATGTCCCTATTTAGAAGAAGCCGTTCATCGGTGACATAATAAATGAACACCCACCAAGAAATCTCGATTCGGCCAAAACTGGCCGTTAGAAGTTGAGTAAATGCTTGCATCATTACTGTCTGCAATATTTACACACATATACTATAACACTTCACACAACACCCGGTTTACCTGAATGGAAAGAGGTCTTGATGAGAATTCTAATCTCGTTTACTTTTTTAGGTAAGGGCGAAAGTATTTGGGACTATGTGATTCATACCAACCCCGAATCTGTCCTCGACTTGAGCAATGGTGACGTCGCCTGAAATCTTAAGAGGGTTAGGCGTCGACGCCTACCGCTTTTCTATCGCCTGGTCCAGAATCTTGCCACAAAGTTTCACCCACAACGTCAATGAAGCTGGTGTGCAGTATTATAACAATTTAATAGACGAACTAATTAAGTACTAAATGAAGCCTTTGAAAACTTTGTATCATTGGGATTTGCCACAAAAGCTGCAAGACCTCGGTAGCTTTATTAACTCCCATTTCTCCGACTGGTTTAAAGGTTATGTTCGTTTAGTGTTCTTCAGTACTTTCAACAAGCTGAGAAAAATCTGCAACGAAGGGTGCGGATCTGACACTAAAGCACCCTTAGTAAACGCAATAGGTGTGCGAAGTCTCTTGTGATTGCACAAGCTAAGGCATACGATGCTTACAACCAAGACTAAACCGACCCAGAGTGGAAAAATTGGGATCGTAATCAGATCATCAATCTTGACAGATTCGAAAGAAGATGATTTTGCAGCTGAAATCAGGACAGGCCGGAGCAAGCTTGCTTTTTTGCCATGAGGTAAGTACATTACTCACAGTTACCATTTATTTACTTTACAGTGGGGTCTAAACGCTGACCCAATCTTTTTCGAAGAGGGTGGTTTCCCAAATAGTTTTCAGAGCCAGATACAGCCTAACGCTGAGCAGGGCTACTCTTGGACTCGCATGCAACATTTAAGTAGGAAGAGAAAGCATTCGATAGAGGAAGCTACGACTTTCTAGGAGTCAACCACTGAGTATGACTGAGTCAGCTACTGAGTATAAGGAACAATACGCCGTGCCGTCATTCTATGGTGATGTTGATGTCGTCGATGATTGGACCGGACCGCCTCACAGTTTTTTTTGTTTATGGGTGCGTATTTTATTACAAAATACCCATTTTATTATTTTAATGATCGTATAACTTTGTACACTTGTCAATTGGTTTCGCAGAACTACTTTGATTCACGAGTTCGACCCGAGTTAACCCCGCTTCAACACCCGACCGGTTGCAGGCAACCGCATAACAATAGAATATCTATTGTGTCTCGTTTACATACGCTTGAGGGATTAAGACTTGTGATTGTTTACCTAATACGTTATTATTAAATCCATACAGAAAGCACCAAACAGCATCTACGAGTACGAGACTCATTCGACCACCTGATCGACGTCGACAGAGTCGAATACCATAGGGCTTCGTTGGAAAGCGCGTTAGATGCGATTGAAGCTGGTGTGAATCTTACTCTGGCATCAATCGCATTGTAAACTGTCACGCGTTTTGAACAGAAACGCGCGACAGCATCGCGACTCAAGCAGTAACCAGTTTTGGCATCGATGGCGACGAAAGTATGGATGCAGTCGCGCTACTGCATCGAAACTTTTAGAATATAAAATTAAATTTTAGCTCACCGTTTAGTATTAAGTCTTCTTCTCTTCTCTAAAAATACTAATGGTATTGAACTTTCATTACCAGCGTATGAAACTGAGACCACAAACCAATTTCGTGATCCATGAATTGACGCCACTATTTACCAACTCGTACAACCATGTTCAACATTCAAATTTTGAAGAATACGTCATATAAAGTTGTTACACTTTTTTTGCTTGACATAGCTTCTATGCGTAGTAATAACAAACACTGCTTGTACTACTCACCTGAGCAAACTGCCCTTCGGACACGCCATCACGGAACACAAATATCTTCCGCGGCAACGCCCTCTGGTGGTTGCGATACACTTTCAGATGGTCCACCATCATGTCTTCGAACTCGACGATCATTTCTTTCTGCAATAGTGTGTCGTACAGTTTTTATCGAATACTTTATTTAAATAATAGTACCTGTTATTTGTACTTATGTCTTTCTATTTATTTTATCATTTTCTTTTTGGCAAATGTGATGCGTAAAACACACAATCGATCGAAACTCGAATAAAATAGGTCCTGGGGACCTACTACGAAAAACGAAATCCGTTAAAACGATCATCGTTTAGCGGATCCGTAGCATTATAGTAAGTAGCAATCCCTACTACGGAATGTTTCGGATCCGTAAAACGAAAATCGTATTGAAAGATTTCTTCGGACGGTGCTCACACTCTTTGGCTTTGGCACAAGATTATAGAAAGAAGAAAAAACATCTCGGCCTAAGCACATGATACCAAAAGATACTAAATAGTACGCTTTGTAAAAAAAAAACTATTTTAGAATATAATAAACGAAAACAATAAACATACCTTCGGTGTCTGAATGCTGAGTTCAATGTTGTATATAAAACACTTCGGATCAATCGAAGCGGTAACAGCCGCGATACTTGGTATATTGCTCTGAAATAAAATTCACGTTTATTAGCTTTTTCAAAGGTTATATAAAAAACATAAAACAGATAAAATTTACATGAAAACAATGACATTACATGCTTACTATTAGGTATTTTTTGTATTATAATAAGTTTGTCATAATTACTATTTAAGCAAACTAATTTAAATAGATCACCAATAAATCAAACATTATGTCACTAGAAAATTTCATAAAGGTCCAAAAAATTATGGGTTATCGTCATCATCTTTTTAACAACATATGCCTCCCCCAATGATCTTAATTTCCACAGGTAGTATAAATATATTTATACAGCATAATAATAAATAAAACTCATAATTAAAGTCAAAATTATTAATATATTTTTTATGGCCGATAAGCACATTGTTTTGGTTCTCTCGCCTTTTTGAAATTCCTTCTAGTTAAATAATAAATTGATGTATTAAATTGTATTACTTTTTTATCTGAACGAAATAAAACGTAACTACTGTATTGGCGACAAAATAACAAATAAAAAGGAGTCGCAATCTCCGGAAACCCGAAATCCATAATAGATTACTTTGGTGACATATCATTTTGAGTACCAAACTATTATTAAGGTAATAAAACGAAGTTTACATCCATCTCATGCACTACAATCTTATTGGTAATCCATCTCCTATTTTACATATTATACACATTAATTCATACCTGGGAACGTAAGTATTTCATGTTGACAGATCTGTTCATTAGTTGATACAACTTGATGACAAGAACTATAGTCCCCATTAAATATTTACCTGGTCAGGCGAGGGATGCGTGACGTCAGCGCCCACGACCATGACCCCGCCGCCCTGCAGGCAGCGCGGCAACGAGCCCGCGTCCAGACTCTGGTTGATGCCCATCAACTTGGAGTTCACCTGAACGGAAATACAACGTTGTTTGATTTTAGAACGTACAGAAACGTACACACAATCACCTATTTAAAATTATGAAATTAAAATTCCACAATTGAAGTTACTTGATTGGCCAAATTTTCACCCCACTATGTTTGAAGCCCGATTACAGGAAATAATGGCCCCTTTACCTACCACTTTTTTGTACTTTTTGAAAAGCTTAGAGACTAGAGAAGTTTTTAAAATTTATTCTAGAATCTTTGCAACCTTCTTGTTTTTTTTAATTTGAATTTGAAAATTTAACTCTAGCTCGCAGAAACGTAATTTATTAACTTTAGATCAAAATTGTTACAACATGGAGCAATGTTAGGCAGTTAATTCTTATGCATGTGAAAGAACACTTCACGAGAATTAGGTATCAAAAAAAAAACATAAAAAAACCGATCAGTTTTTTTTTATGTAAACACTAGCGAAATATTCGATGAAAGCATAAAAAAATCGTATCTCGAAAACTAAAACAAATCGGGGAACATACATGGGGTATTTTGGGTACCCCAAGGAGGAAGGAATTCAAAAAAAAACTTGACGTCATTTGATGGAACACCCTGTATATTTGTTTTAAGGATCATACTAAACACGTTTTTAGGTTTCCGTAAAGTTAGCCTGTAACATCCCACTGCTGGGCAAAGGCCTTACCTCAACTATGAGGTAGTTTGAGCCATACTCCACCACGCTGGCTCAGTGCGGGTTGGTAGAGGGGTGTTTGCAAGGCAAGCGACTAACCCTGCTGTCAGATTTTATCAAGCCGCCATATTGTCAATTAACCACAAATGTAACTTTTTTTTAAATAAGGACCCCGTTATACCTCTCACATCCTCTGGTAATGCGTTAAATACCTTCACAGCCATAATAAATACATTTTTTTCAGACAATGTCAGTCTATACGTAGGAACTTGAAGGATACATGTAGGACGTTTACGTAAGCATTTTCCCGACACTGGCAATTTTGCAGAGAAAAACTGACCGTGTTGTTTAACAAATAAACATATTTGTTTGATGTAAAGGCTGGTTAAAGTCAGCAATCGAAACCGTTTAAACAATGGCCTGCAGGAATCTGTATATTCAGCACCACAGATGGCCCTTACACATTTTTTTTAAATTTAAATACTATCAGTAGAGTTGCCCCATATCATTAGCCTATATTGTAAGACTGGAAAAATGCAGAACCCTTATAGTTTCGTCAATTATGTCTGTCTGTCTGTCTGTCCGTCCGTATGTCACTGCCACTTTATTCTAAAACTATTACTATTACTCAGTTGACACTTAGTAGGTAGATGAAACAAAGTTCACTGGGACCACTAGTACGTTAAAAAAATCAGATATGAGTTGTCTGTCAAAGGACCGTGCAAATTTTGTATTTTAATGCAAAATACCACAATTTCGGGGTTATCACGGAATGATGAAAGTCATGGTGAAGATCTACATCATTTTTTTTTCAAAATTTACACTCGCTTAGTTTAAAGTTGTCCTGCCTTCGACTCTGAGATTTAATTGACCATGTAGTATGCCCTACTACGCGTCTATTCACTCGAACACAGGTTTAGCGCAAGAAAGAGAAGGTAAAAAAACCTCACTCCCTCCCACGCCTCACAGCACTGCCAGCCGCCTGTCGCTCATTTGTGTCCGTGCGCGCGCGCCGTTACAACGCACGCAGTAACCACAGTATATAACCGTTAAGTTTTTATTTCGTGCTAAACGAAATTTACCTTATAGTGATATGTTGTTTCAAAAATGTTTTGTTAATTTAAAAAGTGAATGTGAAGTAAAACGCACTACCCAGCGTAGCTGCACCATGCATGCTTTACGCTTCGCGGCCGAGCTAGCATGCGATGCTAGCCAGTCCGCATTTTCCGCTCCGAATCAATACGCGATATTGACCTGTAGCAAATACCGGCCGAGCTGACACGCGTTGTCAGCCAGTCCTAATTATCTAGATTATTCTAGATCTTATCTGAGACTTTTGGTATGCGTTGCTTCCTATCCTCATTTTCAAATTGCGAAAAAAGGGAAACAAGTTAGCTTAACTTACAGGCAATTGGGCTTTAATGCCATAGTAATATATTACAGCCACAGACATTCATGAATAATATCAAGCAGCGCTGACGATGCGCCATTATGGCCTCTACGTATGAATCAGCGGCCCTCGCCCGCACTCCGACGCAACAGGCATGCCTGGGTATGTTCTGCCTGTGCCAACGCGACGGTCCATGACGCGCCGCCAATTGCGTCGCAACGGTGATCTACCGTCACAATTCCAGCGATTTTTCAACGTCTCGTACTCGGTATCAGAATCCGACCAAACAAGGTATGTGTTCTTATGAATGCTTTGTTATATCACCTTAAGGCCGTACGTATTTGTACTTATTACGGGCTACCGTATTCCACTCGTGGCAAAACCACGACCGAACACTTATCTCAGCCAATCTTTTGGCAAAGATTAAAATGAAGCATATATGTGAGCCATCACACGTTACAAACAAAAATAGCAATAAAATGGTCTACCAAGTATCTTTTTCGTAAGTACCGAAAATTAATAGTGGCAGAAGATTTATTTCAAATCGAATAAATTAATATTTATTTTGTAAATTTTTACTATGAATAGTAAAAATGAGAGACTCAAAAACACTTTAACAGCCTAGAGTCCTAGACCTTAATCCAGGGATGCACAGACTTATTAAGACTAGGGGCCACTCGGGCAAATTATGAACTGATGGCGGGCCGCCAGAAGTATAGGTAATTAAAGACAATAAAGAATTGATAATTATGTATTAAAATTGAAAAAGAATTTATTAATTTGAAGCGTGGCACTGCATAGTGCTTACAATCTTTTTTATATTTGGCTCAAATTTACTTGTAGCAACACGTAAAACTGCTTCCAAACTTTCATTTGCAAGGCGGTTTCGATTTTTTGTTTTATTATTATTTAGTATTGAAAAGGTTTGTTCACATATATAGTTAGAACCAAATAAGCTGGCACATTTCAGAGCGTTTATGCGCAACTCTTTGTACGTATTTTTATCAATGCAGCGGTAAAAGTTCAGCAAGTCTCCTTCGTTGAATTTGTTGCGTAAATCTTGGTCGTTTTGAATGTCGATAATTTCTAACTGCATTGACTCTGGCGCATTTTCAACTGAAATCGTGAAAGGATTGCTGAATATGTCCAACAGAGGTTTCACTTTTTTAAACTCCGAAAATCTTTCTTGAAAAGATTGAATCAAAATATCTAGCTTTTCTACATAACTGAAATTAATCGCAGTTTTGTTGAATTTTTCAGCCATTTTCTTATAATTCGGAAAATGATTGTAATTTCCAGAATCCAATTGCGATCTGAAAAGTGTCAGCTTGCATTGAAAGGATGATACGTGAGCGTAGAGCTTGGATATCAGTTGATTTTTGCCTTGAAGCCGTGTGTTCAAGACATTCAAATGATTTGTAATGTCAACTAAAAAAGCCAAATCACACAACCAATCAGGATTTTTAAGTTCCGGGACATCCTTTTGCTTTTCCGCCAGAAATATTCCAATTTCTTCTATTAAATTTAGAAATCGTTCCAGGGTCAATCCACGACTTAGCCACCTTACTTCTGTATAATACAGTAAATCTCCATATTCGCTTTCGATGTCATCAAGGAATTGTTTGAATTGCCTGTGATTGAGTCCTCGTGATTTTATGAAATTTACAGTCGAAACTACCACTTTCATGACATTTTGAAATTCAATTTTTTTAGAACAGAGGGCTTCTTGGTGTATAATGCAGTGAAACTGCATGAGATCTTCAGCGTTTATGTATTTTTCTTGCAGATGCTTTTTCAGCAAAGTAACTAGCCCAGAATTGACACCAATCATCGAAGGAGCACCGTCAGTGGCAACTCCCGATAATTTTGATAAGTCCAAATCAGTTTTTGAACACTCATCCAAAAGTACATTGAGTATATCAACTCCTCTGGTTTGACCTTTCAATGAACACATTCCTAACAACTCTTCTAAGACTTCAAAATCTTGAGTAACACCTCGTATGAATATGAGAAGTTGAGCTGTGGAAGTAATATCAGTGGATTCGTCGAGTGCTAATGAAAAAAATTCAATGATCTTAGTTTTTTCATTTAATTGTTCCGCAATATTACCTGACAAAGACATAATACGTCTTCGGATAGTCATACGATTCAGTTGAATTTTCTCAAACTTTTTTGCTGCTTCTGGACACATTTTCTTAGCGGCAATTTCTATGCATTCTTTTACAAAATCCCCATCATTGAAGGGGCGACTGCGCTTTGCTATCATTCGAGAAATTTCATAACTAACTTCTGTAGCTGTTTCTGAATCTTGGATGGGTTTTGTAAACATAGCTTGCTGACCAATAAGCTCCCGTTTTAAAGACAACATTTTTTGCTTTCTTAATTCGCCTGTAAACTTGGTAAAAGTAGGATGCTGCGTTTCATAGTGCCTTTTTACATATATTCCTTTGCAATCGCAACAGAATTCTTGCAAATTAAACAAACGACTTTATTATGCGACCATACAAAAAAGTATTTCTCAGTCCAAATTTCTTGAAACTGCCGATTTTCATCTTTAACCTTACGTTTTTTACTAGGTCCTGGCTTGTCCATGTTGCGTTCTAATCCTGGCTAGGATTAACACAGCACCTAAAAACAATTACAGTACCTACTTAAATTACCCATCCTTTTTTAAATTAGCAAAAATAATTGATTTAAATAGGTAGGGAAACACTTATTAATCCCTCAAGCATATGTAAACGAGACACAATGGATATTCTATTGTTATGCTGTCGCATGCGACCGCTTCGGTGTTTATGCGTTAATAACAGAGTTTTACTTACGATTTCACAACACAATTATACACGGCACTTGACGGGAAATCTACGTTGAATGTGGATCAAAATATATGACACCGGCTAGTCGAGTTAAAATCTACACTAGAACTATTGACACTTCACTCAAATTAAAACCGAACTATGGGTCGCTGCGGTTAGCGTGGCTTTTATACCGCGCGTATAGAGTCGAAAACTGTCTGGAGAAATCTCGAAACCGACTCTGGAAGCTTCGTGTATCTACCTACGCGAGCAATCGGGAATTCGTGCACTTAAGAGCGCGCGCGCGAGATTCAAATTACTTTTCGAACATATTTTTTTTGGTTTTATTCTGGAATAGAATTCAATATTTTTCGAATGTACGAGAGTATTATTTTTGCTGTCGGCGGGCCACCAGTATTCGACCGGCGGGCCGCAAGCGGCCCGCGGGCCGCGGTCTGTGCATCCCTGCCTTAATCTATACTAATATTATAAAGCTGAAGAGTTTGTTTGTTTGTTTGTTTGTTTGTTTGAACGCGCTAATCTCAAAAACTACTGACCCGATTTGAAAAATTATTTTTACGTTGGATAGTACATTTATCGAGGAAGGCTTTAGGCTATATAACATAAAGATATGACTCATAAGACCACAGCAGAAATGAAAAATGTTGCGAAAACGGGAGAAAGATATTCCTTTTGAGAGGTTCCGCTGCATACGCTGCGGAAACCGCTTAAGTTACACAAAAATCATGTATGACAAGATTGTTCAGCATTAAGAGTTCTATAATAAAGTCCGCGACAGCATATGTCTATCTTTTATGGTTGACTTACTACAACCTTTTTCATGTTAATAAATTTGTAAAAAAAAATAATGCATTATTTTTAGAGGTGTATTATACACACAGGTATTTATTCTTATCAAAATAAATACATTCATCATCACGAGCATTTCATTTAGAACCAAGTTGCCCTTTTTATCATTTGACTTCAATAAATATCTTAGGAGCTATCACAATTTTAACATAACTCCGCACCAAAATAATGTTCGCAGCTTAAGTACAACGTGCGCTTGCGCTAATTATATTATAAAGCTGAAGAGTTTGTTTGTTTGAACGCGCTTACTTACCTCAGAAACTGCTGGACCGATTTGAAAAAATATTTCTGTGTTGGATAGCTTATTTATCGGGAAAGGCTTAAGGATATAAAACATGACGCTGCGACGGGAGGGGGGGGAGCAAACTCAAAACGCGCGGACGAAGTCGCGGGGGACCGCTAGTTATAAATACACGTACTCTGCAACCTGCAGTACACGCTCCTAACATGTTTTCCACAAAGCTCTAAAAACGGTAGCATAGCATCCCACCATAGTTCACATAGTTATGGGTGGTTTGGGTCCTTATCCGTTGATTACAACTCTTTTGTACTTATTTCTTGCCAATGACTATAAAATTGTCTAACTATACAATGCTATGGTAACATAAATTGCTTAATAATACTGCTTAAAATATCGAATTTAATAGATTTTGTAAAAAGAAAACAATTTACTTTTTAACAAAGCAAGATTTTTCCACATACATTTCGGCTTTCTGCTCATACCTATAGAGCTATTTAGCTTGCGGTTGGCTCTTTGATTATAACTAGCAAGCTGTTAGCTTGCCCAGGACGTATCAAAATATAGTTGGGTCAATATAAAAATCGATCCGTTTAAAACCCCATTTAATGCTTTCAATTTTAACAGCTATGATAAAAATGAGAATGAGCTTTGCTAAATACCTGGCAAATGTATGATTCTGAATGGTAAAAAAATTGCCGTATTTATTTTCATATCCAACTAAGATTGAATCAACTTCTCAGTAAATAATTCGGTAAGCTTAGATTTTCTTTACTGAAGCAATAACAACAAGCTGGAAAGCGTAATATTTTTAACCGACTTCAAAAAAGGAGGAGGTTATCAATTCGACTGTATTTTTTTTTTATTATTATTATTATTTTGTATGTATGTTACCTCATATCTAAGTCGTTTGTCGACCGAATCGAAAAATTTATTCACCTACTTAGAGGGTGAACCTTCTAGTTGGTCCCATTTTTTCCATTTTGGGATCTGATGATGAGATCTTAGTGTAATCGAGGGAAACCCTCAAATTTTAAAGGCACGTGTAGTGTTCTTTACTAGAATCTTAATGTTGACGTGTTGTTACGGCTGATAGTCAACATCTTGTGGGGCTGAGCTGATGGTGGAACTCCTTAGCGCTTAGGAGTTCAGTAATTATAATGACGGAACTTATGATAGGTAATTTATAGCTTCTGAAAAAATAGAATCATGGTGCAACCCTCCCCCCCCCCCCCTAATGTAATCACTAAAAATGAAGAAATAAAATAAACTTTTAAAAAAAGTAAAAACCGACTTCAAAACCAAAATGCACTAAAAAGTCTTAAATAAACTCTTCACCATTGAAACGAAAGGAATCCGTTTTAGGCAAATAAATTCTTTTTCGAGTCGGTGCCATCACTTAGACCATCAAGCATTAACTATCACAGCACCGACTCCAAAAAGAAATTGTTTGCCTAAAACGGATTCCTTTCCTTTCAATGGTGAAGAGTTTAGTTAAGACTTTTTAGTGCATTTTGGTTTTGAAGTCGGTTTTTACTTTTTTAAATATACCAATGAGACATCTTATCAAATTCCGAAATCAATATAGTATTACCGTCATATTAGATTTATTAGTGTGCGCGGTATTTCATTGTTTAGAGGTTATTTGGTTTTTCGAAAAATATGCTGTGATAGTGATGTTTTTTTTTATGAATGCATTCATTTAACCGTCGCAATGTTCGGTACTTAATCTCGAGTCGAGAAAACTTAATATAAATCTGTCTATCTTTGGAAAAGCCAGCCACCGCCTAGTAAAAATTGTGACAACCTTTGGTCACCTTGAATTGACTTTTGTTTCTATGACCTTGTTTTTCTTTTTTACCATTTACTATCTACTACAAGCACCACCTAAGAATAATTCAAATAAAATGTTCTATTGTATTGAAGTATACGGCAGATAGCACAAGCCAAAACTTATCGACACATTGTTAAATGTACCATACGAGTAGGTAGCTATTAAATTGAAACAAGCTCATTTTATGAAGATAATGACTTTTTTGCTTTTTATAGAAATGCATAAGCAAAGCATATCAATTGGCACAATTTTATTTTCTCAAGTATTATTACAATATTTCATATTATTCGGTTATTTTTATTTGCCATTTACACACACACCTACGTTTAAGGTGAAATTAATACAAGCCCTATTCATTATTGATATCACTATCGATATTATTTTTTAACAAAAGGCTAGGAAATTATTTATATATATAGTCCAGTCACCTTAGCGGTTTCACCTCGGAATCGGAGATAATAAGCTGGAAACTCGTATACAGCTTCATTTTGTCGTTCTAAAAGTTGTCTCGAAAGTCTCAATAAATCTCGTGTCTGCGTCGTAAGTTATTCGAGGTCAAAGGTCACGAAAATCGGTTTTTTGCCATTATCTCCGTTTCTATGGCTCCAATCACTTCAAGACCTATTATGAAAATTGAAGATAATGAAATTTGGCACAACTTTTGTCCCAACTTTTTTTTTGTACGCTCAACCCTTTTCGAGATAGAGAGTGGAGAGCACCCAGCGCTCAGGCATATATACTATTATACAAGGTCAACCGTGAATCTCGGTGAACAATACCTTGTATATAGTTACTAATTCCTTAAAATATTATTAATAATAAATAATTTGTATTTGTATTTGTAGTTGTATTTTTTAATAATAAATAATTTATGAATGTTTTAATTCGAATGTATGATAATAATGTAATCTTCTCCTTTTTTTTATTTGTTGTCTTTTTTTTTATTATTATTGTTCTCTTCTTTAAGTGTGTGTTTACACCCAGTGCCTAGCAGGGGTTCCCGCTGAAAATCAGTGTCGTGGCATGCTTACCATCTGCTGTCACGATATATACTGAGCGGGGACCTTTTTGGCACATCTGGGCGCTTTGTTTTTGTTTTTAATGAATTTAATTTTAGTTGTTTTGATTTATTTTAATTTATTTAATGTAATGTATCTTGTGTGTCAAATAAATAAAAATTCTATTCTATTCTATTCTAAAAGCAAATACTTTTACTATATACATATATATATATATATATATATATATATATATATATATATATATATATATATATATATATATATATATATATATATATATAAAATATTGAATACAATGTATTAACTAATAAATAATACAAATTATTTATTATTTTATTATTAATAATATTTTAAGGAATTAGTAACTATATACAAGGTATTATTCACCGAGATTCACGGTTGACCTTGTATAATAGAATATATGTCTGAGCGCTGGGTGCTCTCCGCTCTCTATCTCGAAAAGGGTTGAGCGTACAAAAAAAAAAGTTGGGACAAAAGTTGTGCCAAATTTTATTATATTCAATTTTCATAATAGGTCTTGAAGTGATTGGAGCCATAGAAACGGAGATAATGGCAAAAAACCGATTTTCGTGACCTTTGACCTCGAATAACTTACGACGCAGACACGAGATTTATTGAGACTTTTGAGACAACTTTTAGAACGCCAAAATGAAGCTGTATACGAGTTTCCAGCTTATTATCTCCGATTCCGAGATTTGCCCCTTTTTTTGTCTAAGGTGACTGGACTAATATATAAAAAAGACGTAACCTAAATGCAATGCAGCATTAGACTCATATTGCACTATAATCATCTAATTCAAGATATTGGAACTATGAACCATGTTTATTTTCCTGCTATTTATTCTGTGATTTAAGAATAAACTACATCAAGTAAATATCTTCTCTAATCATTAGTTTTTTCCAATCAATTACATCCACCCACTCCCCAACAATCTTCCCCAGAAAGCCACTAAGTTATTAAGGGACAATTCCTTGAAAACGTTGCTCTTATAAGCAATAAAATAGATACTTATTATATGCATTTTATTGTTTGATGTTTATAGTATTCGATAAACTGTGTTTTATAAATTTTCAAAGGATATTTTGTCTTGATATCCACCAGTTACTTAGATATGGTGGAACAATTGCAAATTAAAAATTAATAATAAAATAGGTCGGGTGGTATAATAAAAACAAAAAGTATTTTATTATGAAAATGATTTTTTCATAAGACTTTTCCTTAATTCTTACGCCAGAGGACGTCATGTGATTCGACCATTTATTAAAATTTGAATCAATTAATTATTTGAAACCAAATTATCCATGTTTTTACTAACCATATTTAAGGATATTTTTAAATATGTATAAAATCAGTTAACTCTTGGGATCTCGATATGACATAGGTACTTAGATAGGTAATACGGTATCCGTTTATTTTTGGATTTCTTGTCAAAATAGGTACCCTAATTCTGAAACCTCATCAGTTTTTTTGACACAGCTCATAATATTGAAACAAGTCTCATCTGTAGCCAAATAAGTTACAAATATTTGTACAACTTAAAAATATAAATATAGATAAATAAATAAAATCTCTTCGTCGAAGTCAGGACAATTTGGATCGAACTTCACTTAAGGTAAGTTCGTTTGATCATCCAATTACAGGCGCTTATTTTACCACTTTGGAAGCGTCTATCTCTCAAACGTTAGACTTATAGAAAAAATGGTGTAAGGATTCTTGATGTCATTTTAAAAGACCTACACACGCATAGGTTTGACATTTTTTTTTTTGTATGAGAATCGTAAAGCGGTTAACAGGATACATCTACCTACTAAGTTTTAACTATGTTTTACTTATAGTTTCAGAGTCCTTCCGTAGGTCACAGCCACCTTGGCTGTGACCTACGGAAGGACAGACAGACAAGACAGAATTGAAGAAACTATAAGCGTTCCGTTTTTATGCCATTCGGCGACGGCACATTAAAAAGTCAATTTTATATATGTCGTTTGCCCTGAACCGTGATACGTGGTATATTTACAATGACTTTAACACAATCAGTTAATTTGTGTATTAACGAGACCAACATGCTAATCAAACTTTGCCATAATAACAGAGATGGGGGCTATTATTATCAATGTATCACCAAAATTGAGTTATTCGTTTGCTACGATATAAATAAACTGAAATACCTTTAGAAGAATGTTGCGTATAGTTTGCGGGTTCATGCGAGATTGCTGAGTTTGCTCCCTGATGCATTGGGTCAGAATACCGACTTCTCTTTCCGCCAATTGCTTAACCTGGAAAAACAAAAAAAAATGACTGAATACAACGTGTTTTTTTTAATATCTTATAACTCTAGCCTATACATAAGGCCACATAAAAAAATGTTATGCCAGAGTCATTATTTTTTAAATCATAAGTTTCCATATAAAATTATTCAAGAAAAATACAACTACGCAAAACTGGCAACTGGCAACGTCGCAAAAATATAGACTAGTCATATTAATGACAATTTTAAGTATGCTGTTATTTTAGAAAATTATGAATTTTTAAATAGCGCATGTTATATAAATTATGTCCTTATAGCATTTTAGTTTTTTTTTGTTGTGCATAGAATAAACCCTTGAAATTATGAGAAGTTAAAAGTAGTACAATTTTCGTAATTTATAGCATAAAATTTTCGATAAACATAAAAGAAAATCATTGGACTGGTGTAACATACAGTTGGTGGCAACACAAACAGTACACAATCACTGTGTAACAGACCCATCCAGTCGGCAGGCAGCGCGGGAATGCCAGTGCGTCGCAAGTAGCGATGAGCTTTATAATCCTAAATAGTTTTTTAACCAGTTACGAGCCCAAACAGTGATCACTCGTTATCCTCCACAACAATAACTAGTTACATTCATAACACCATTAAAACGATCGAAAGTAGGCATCGGTCTTCAATAACTGCTTCTTATCTCACAACGCTCTGAAGACAAATTGAATTCACTCTAAAGTAAAAGACATAGCGTAGATGTTTGATTGGCTTCACTCCTCACGCAAAATCACTGGTTTACGTTATTCGTTATGACAAGTTGAAAACGACGTTTTACAATAACCATCCTACACAGTTTTCTTAGCATGAATAAATAAAACGATAAATGTATAAAGCGCTTTAAAAAGGGTCGTAATGAATGTAACAGCTGTAGAACACGAACGTAAGTCTAAACGAAACAGGTATATTAACACGTTTCATTCAGGACGAAAATAACTAGTTACAAAAATCACTAGTTATGAAACCGGTTATTGAAAATCACTTAACGGTCACGCTACGTTATCTCAAAATCCGATAACGACCCATCGCTAGTCGCAAGCCCGCTCCCCACTTAGCGTCCCCAAACACTGCGAGCGTGTTTATATCTATTCTAATATTATAAAGCTGAACAGTTTGTTTGAATGATGTTTTATGGTCTAAACCCTTCCTCGATTAATAAGCTATCCAACATAAAAAAAAAACAATTCGGTCCAGTAGTTCTCGAGATTAGCGCGTTCAAACAAACAAACTCTTCATCTTTATAATAATAGTTTCTTCTTACTCTATATCACAATGTTCGTATATTTAGATGTAGCTATGCCAGCACGACTTCGTCGAACGGATGATGGCCAAATCTGAAAATACGTGAAAAATATTTCAGGTTGACTATAAGCTTACCTTGTGATAGTAGTCCCGGCCTCTGAAGGACACGATGACGAACATAAAGTTGATATTCTTTGCGACTGCATTGCTGAGTACGTCGCCCAATTGCCGCATAGTCACGTCGAAACGACACAACGATGGCGGCGATACGTTCATACCCATTTGTCTGCCTACTGTAGTCAGCTGCAAGAAAAATAGCTCTTTTGGTAATGTGATAAGGTCTTGAATTGGATGACTGCTTTCATAATTTAATTTTAGTTTTTACTCGGTGGCCAAGTGGTATAGGCATACCTATAACACCGGAATAGCGTAAGACACCGGGTTTAACTCCCTTTGTTACTTTTTTCAAGTACAATTGATAATATGCAATGAAAGTGATTTCAATTTTGGAAAACATTGCCTACTTAAATGTCATGTGTTTCAAATAAAATTCAATATAACTTTTTCATACGAAGCTGGGTAAAGCTGATAAGATATGTGAAAAAAAATACCAATGATATTATAAATTGCACTTGTAAAAAACAACTTTGTCTGTGTGACAGACGACGAATCGAACCCCGTGTCTTTCGCTATCCGGGCGTATGCCTATACTACTCGGCCTCCGTCACATTAGCAAGGCTGTTGAATTTTGCAAGGGCTTACTTTAACGCGTAGGCCGCGTGACCTCATCAATGTTGCAAGATTTCTCTCACAATATCCGAAGGAAATATTTTTACAAATATTTGACAATCTGTTAAGATGAAGGAAGCCAATTTATAATTTAATATCATTTTTTTTATAGTGTTTTGTTGTCACTATACGTTATATATGTCGTAAGACACGGGGTTCGCTTCCTCGTCTGTCACACAGCCAAAGTTGCTTTTTACAAGTGCACTTTATATAATTAAGTTTTTATAGTGACTAAACACGAAGTTAATAATAAGTAAATAAGTATTTGAAAATGGTAAAAGATACATTATTACAAAATATTACACATCTTTGTAATCGATTGTAAATCAAGGTATCGTTTTTTTATCTCTTATGAATACGTCATTACGCGTACCATACTAGAATTGCATTCTTACTCGCACGGAATTTTTTCTTATTAAATGTTATAATAAAATTCATTAGAATTATCTCTCCTTTTATTTGCGGCAACAAATCAGTGCTTAGCCAGAAATATCTCTGTATCATGAAATTGACGGTGGTGACAGCGTAATTCTTTTATGCAGGCTATGTTGCTGGTTCTGTGAGTGATTTATGATAACGTGATAATTAGTGGTCGGATAATCGGATGCATATTTACCTAAAGTTGAGGTGTTGGCTAGTATGGAATGCACTTTTGAATCGAAAAAATCCCGGGATTACGATACGATAATAATGAACATTTTTTTTTTTTCTGATTTGATTTCTGAATTGACAAATCTAGTATTTTCCTTATAGAACCAAATTGGGTGTATTACTAAGTGTGTAGGTACTGTCCTCTGCTCTTCTAAAACTTAACGTACTCATAAATTGTTTACAGAGAGAGATTAAAATTCACTTCAAGTACAATACACATTAATAATACTATGTTATCCCGGAGTCCTGTTTTATAAAATTAATACCACATGCTAAATTCGTCGTTTCTTCATCATGTTACAAACTAGTTTTGTATTCCCGAATTTTAACATTTTTTTTTAAGATTACGCCTCCATAGTATCTTAGCCAAAATCCGGCTAAGTGCGAGTCGGACTCGCGCACTGAGGGTTCCTTGCCAACATTAACTGAATTAGGGAATCCACTTACTTCTTTTTAGTAAAATACCACAATATTTTGTTGACTGCAAATATAACTTTGTTTTTCATAGTGTTTGTATCAAGTACAAAGTTATGTTTGCGGTTGTTGAAAACGTGCTATATCTCAAAAACTACTCGTTCGATCTCGTTCGAACCAATTTTCGTTGAAAGTATTTGTTAAGATCTACATTATATATTTTTTCCAAAATTTACACTTGCTTGGTTTAGAAATTAGATGGGGGGGACGCCCATTTTACCACTTTGGAAGCGTCTAGCTTTGAAACGTTAGACTTTAATAGAAAATGGTTTTAGAAACCTCCATGTCATTTTAAAAGACCTATCCATAGACACCCCACACGCATACGTTTGACAAAAAATATTTTTTTGGTTTTAGTTTCATGTATGGGAGCCCCCCCTTAAATGTCATTATTTTTTTATTTTTTGTATAAGAATCGGTAAGCGGTTAACAAGATACATCTTCCTACCAAATTTCAACAGTGTAATGCTTATAGTTACAGAATAAAATGGCTGTGACATACGGACGGACAGACAGACAGACAGACAGACAGACAGACGACAGACTTGACGAAACTATAAGGGTTCCGTTTTTTGCCATTCGGCTACGGAACCCTAAAAATGAACTTTAGGTAAATATGTATCCGATTATGATAATACACTTACCATTCGAATAGTGTTGTCGAAGTCGCACCGATCGTTGTTAGTCTCCACTGCGATGATGCCCCACGACGATAACGCTTCCGGCTTGAGCAAGCGATCGGCTTGCCATACACCACGCCTGTCATATGAATGAACGAATTATTTATTTTCCTAATTGAAATAAAAACACATGTTTAATCTATACGCCTGACGTTTCGAATGCTTTACAGCATCCGTGGTCACAGGCAAGACTGAGGTGTTATTGGAGAAATTAATCTATAAAGTGTTTAAATTTTAATGAGTAGTTTTTTCATAGACTTCTGAGCTAAATATATTTATTTTCTTGTGAAAAAGGTACATTTGGGTGTGAATTCTATAGTAAGATCAGCTTTTTCAAATATGCATATTTTTATTTTTATATTACAACAATTTTACCTTGGTCATAGTTCATAATATTTATACTCATATGTATAACATGAGTATACAATGTATGTACATAGGTGGGAATAGTTCTACAGTTACATATATTTTTATTAAATGTTTACAAAGTACCACCAGCCTCTATACAAAGATTAATGCATCTGAACCAGTTTTCTAAACACTTTTTCCAGTCCGCCGCAGAAACCTCGTTTGCAGCCTGCTCGAACGTAGTCAGCGCATCTTCGCGGTGACGAAAACTTTATCCCTTTGAGCTGATTTTATTATTTTTGGAAATAAAAAGTCACACAGTGCTAGATCAGGGCTGTAACCTAGAGGATGTGAGGAGGGTGACCCAGGAGTTTGACTAGCGTGCTGTCTAGGAAGTCCCTCGTTTTGAGAGCGGTGTGTGCAGCGCAGTGTCGTGGTGGAGCAGTAGTCCGCGGAGGCCAGTGTTTGTTCGCTTGTTGCTCACAACAGAGAAGATTTCTGGTATACATTTGGCAGTATACCATTCGGCGTTGATGCTTCTTTGAGCTCGTAAGGGAATCGACACCTTGTGGCCAGTAAAATATAAAAAAGAGGCGATCAAAATCCTCCCCCCGCTTCGAGATCGCTTTTCTTTGGTAGGCGTTGGTTCATTTTGAAACACCCAAACTATTCACATGCGCTTGGTTTCTGGATCGTATTGATAAACCCAGGACTCATGTCCTGTAACGATGTCGTAAACACGACGAGACGAGACTGCTTCAAACTTGTTCAGCATATCACGGCACCATTTTTAAAATGGAACACACCTATTTTTACTTATAAATATTCATATTTTCGAAAAAGATTCTTACCGGCCAATCTCCCAAATATAAAAACTTTTTCTTGCAAAACTTTATGAGTGGCCTGGTACAGACTACAGTTAATAAGAGGTAGGAATTATTAAATTGTTTTTACCGACTTAAAAAACATGGAGGTGATCAATTCGACCTGTATGTATGTTATATCGTCAAAATTGGTTAAGTTATTGGTTAGTATTGGTTGTCGTGTGTCGATCATTCAGGCTTATACCACGCCAAATGCAAAATTTCGTAAGAGTATGTATGTTGTATGTGTGTATATTTGTATGTTTGTCTCAGGAATTCTCGAAAACGAGTCATAGGCGAAGCCATAGCGATAGTACTTTTTAATATAAACAGGTGTAGTTCAATTTAGGGTACAGTGTAAGTTTCTTCAAAGTCGGTTGGTATAAAAAAAAATTCAATAATATTATAATTAAAACGCCTTTAAATAACTGACTAAAAAGCTTAAAATACTTAACGCATTCCTATTCAATTTAGGAGATACGATTTCTTTTGGAATCGGTGCATAATGTAAAGCTTACAGTCTACAAACATCATGCACCGGCACCAAAAGATATTTTTTTAAATTAATTTATGGTTTTATTGTTTATTTGAATACTGCTCACTAGTTAACACTTTATTTGCTTTTAATTACGTCATCATTATCATAATCATTACGTCATCATTATCATAATCAGTCAAAGGACGGCTCCTGCTGAACGAATGCCTCCATAAAAAATTGGGGAAAATACAAACACGGTGCTCTGATCCCAAAGTAAGTAGCTAATGCACTTGTGTTCTGGAAATCAGACACAACCAACGGTGGTACCACAACACCCAGACCCGAAACAATATGAAAAATTTTGATTTCTATATTGATCCGACCGGGAATCGAACCTGGGACTTCGGAGCGGCGACGCCTTGAAACGTCGTGAGGTCGTCAATAAGAAAAGGGTTGGCTCATATCATACGTAACTGTTTTTTTTTATCTGTCGCTTTATAATTTATCAGTCTGATAAGATTTATCTGACCATACCCATACATGAAACTGTGGTAAAATGGGTGTCCCCCCCCCCCATCTAACTTTTGAAAAAAGCTACGTGTAAGTTTTGAAGAGAGATTTAGATTTATTTTAATTTTATCACGAATTATCCTTGTAAGAAATAAATGTTTTGAAAATTAGTAAAAATAAGTTTTATATTAAACTTAAAATTAATAAATCAATATTTGATACAAATAGTCGCAGAAAAAAGGTTATACAGGAAGTAAAAGACGATTTTCTTTTAAATTTATAACGATTGCGTGACTTGGTATGTCAAATTTGGTACTTTATCATGCTAAAATTTACCTACGAAAGCTAGGTAGCATGCCGTAGCATTCCGAATCCTACCGGAAAGATTCCGTGCGTTTGTAAGGCTACGATAGACTTCCAACACATGTCAGGAACGCTTACCACTTTACCAAACGCGACGTCTCGTTAACTATTAGTTGACACACAGTTAGCCTATTATAAGAACACTATTTATACGTACCTGGGCTCCACCGGCCTCGCGGATCCCACGTCCAATTTGGGCGGCATCAGCACCTTCGCATCAACCGGGTAGAACTTATCGGATATCTGCAATCCGAACTTCTGGAAGTACGGATTGCTCGAGTAGTTCATCTGTAATAAGTGATTTTTGTAAACACTAGAGAAACAATAAAACAATGATCTTCATTGATGTATCTTCATTGAGAATGGATCATTTGTATCTGTATCACTAAAAAGTTGCGACACCGTAAAACGTATCTGCATATTTGCAAAAGCGACTCTCGGAACAATCTTTCTCTATCACTGTCTCATCTGCATCATGGCTATCGCTACTTGCTACGCGCATGAACGAGATCGGAGATCGGGAATGCATTTCAAAAGATCGGGAATGCGTTTTATGCGGTGATTAACCAATGCGGCCGCCTCAAAGTGCTTCATCAAACAATCTTTTTCACGTTTCTATTTGCGTCTTGTTTAAAAATGTAAATGTGATTCAATCAAGTTTTTCGCGTTACATACAGGGTGTTGTTTTTGTCAGTGACATCCAACTCAGGGAGGATGAGTTATACTTATAAAAAAATAAAAAAAACTTATAAAAAAAAATCTTTAAATTATATGCAAGTTTTGTAAAAGAAAACCTCTTCACAACATTCTAAAAAATGACAAAACGAATGGGGAAACTCGCACCCTCGCGCGTAGCTAGCGCCAATCTACGAAATACTATGCCGTAACTAGTAAGCTACGAAGAGGCTTCCTGGTGTTGGTAGTTTTCACTCGATCACTGTATCGCATATTACACTGTATTAATATTTTATTTTACATTGATTTTGTGAGTTTTATTAAAATTAAAGTCGGAACGTGCGTGAGAATGAGAAGGCAAGCATGCTAGAGCCGCCTGATCCGAGCAAAGCGCGCCGGCCTCTCTCTGTCTTAGCGCAAGTTTACAAATTGGATCTTTCGCTATCTGAACTCGATCTCAAATTGCAAATGATACTGATACGTTTTGAAGCAGCGTTTGGGTTTCGGAACAGTTGAATATCTTGAAGTAACGACTCAGTGGGTTGTTTCAGTAATTGGACTTTAAACAGCGATGCAATTGCGATGCTGTCACGCGTTTTAAAAACGCGCAGCTGCATCGATGTTAACAGTCGCAGAGTGTAAGTGTAATTGAACTTACTGCGTTGAAGTTAAGAGGAAAATCAGTTGAAACTATTCATCGCTTTTCCTCTTAAATTGCAGTAAACATGGCAATAAGAATGCCATGTTTACTGGCCTTGTCCACGAGCCGAAGATAAATTCTAATCGTTTTCCAAATAAATAAGCATGTATAGCAAATGTACCGCAATCAAATAGTTATTGCTTAATGGTTACTTCGTATCTTTCAAGTTCTAGCGGTGCGATTGAAATCCGTGCGAAACATGTACTATCGAGGACACCGCCGCCTTACAACCATAAGAGCCAAAATTGCTTGAAATTCGGGTTGTCTTTTATTTGAGGTGACGCCCATTTTTGTTTAGATTGATAGTGGTAAGGCGAAGAGACCTCAACCATACGGACAGACGCCAAGCGTGCTGGTAAAAGCTCTGTCAAGAGTCCGATCAAATGTCAAATGGTATAGTCAGCACGTTAGAAACTGAGTCCTAAGGCCATTATGTCAATAGACATAGGAATATACAGCGCATGGCGCTACCGGTAAGTGCAAGCGACACAGACATGACTCAGATGATTACACGTTCAGTATAGTATACCAGTTAAACAGGTCAGAAAATGTCCTTGGCTACTTACATCCGAGATGACTTCTTCGATCTTCTTCTTTCTCTCATCTGGAGGTGTGGCCGCTTGTCTGACCATTGTGGATAGTTGCATGTCGTTAAGTTGCCTATTAAGTGCCTAAAACATGCAATGTCATTGAATACAATAGTCATATAACGGATATTTTTTTTAAATTGATACCTATTCACTACTATTTGACTATTTTATATCAATCCACAGCTCTTAAAATAAACTATATTTATTTATAATACCTACAGCCAATAAAGGATCGTCATTTTACAAATTGCTCATACTCAAAGATTGATAGGCAGGAAACCATTCATTTAAATAAAGATAGCTTATTAATCGATAGCGATTACATTTTTCATGTGGTTTTCATAGATAAATATACTGATTGATTATAACGGCCATACCGATTTTCGGATATACACGATTAAGGAATGGTTCGGTTTTGACAATCACTATAGTTCGAGTTTTGTTCTATGCACAATTTTCGTTTTTTTATAGGAAAAAAAATTACAAATCATTCACGGTGGATCAAAATAAATGTTTATATTAAATAAATAATAAGTCATTTATTTATTATATTATGGCAGTAATATAAAAAATATATTAACTTCGAAAAATAATATTTTCGTTCTTTGAATCTATGCGTAAAACGGAAGAATATGTGATGTCAAGAAATGTCTCAGTACTCGTCATAAAAAATAGACTATAGTTCGACTTTTCTTAATCTTTTATTTTTATTACGAAGGAGCAGCGGTAATTAAATATATCAATAGAAAATGATAAGTCCGTTAACAAAATGGCTTAATACCTGTCCATAGGCAACTTCAAGAAGCTCCATAGGATAATATATGGTTCTCTCCCTCGGGCCCACCCAGATGCAATTGAGATCAGGATACTGCAGCCTGCAATATGACAATAAATATATAAGAACTTTATTTTTCCACTAAAAGTTAAACATACATAATAATAGTCCCCCCTAGCCGTTTTCGACTACGGTGGCTAGTCGCAATGACTAACCAACTGCGCGGGACACATATTATAGTGCACAAGTGTGTGCACAAGCACAGGTGCACTCTCTATTCCTTTCACTCTCATAGCCCGATGGGACAGCAATCTGACACGACCGGAGAAAGTTCAGGCGCAGGACCAACGGCTTTACGTGCTTTTCCGAGGCACGGGGGTGAAACACCGCCAATTTCCAAACTCCGGGCTACCCTAAGAATTTCTGAACAGAAAAACTCAGGTACATTTTTTTGGCCCGACCCGGGGATCGAACCCGGGACCTCTGGCGCAGCCGTCGCTTTAAAGTGCGACCCTCCTACCGCTGCGCCACCGAGGCAGTTAACATACATACAGCACAATCAGTTCAACAAGCATTAATTAAGTCGTTACATAAATAATTTATAAGTCTATACAAGTCCGTCCCGTCTTCTAATACTAAAGTTTATATCATAAAACCGAAGAGTTCGTTAATTTGAAACATCTCAATAATAATTGATATTTTTAAACTTTCATATGAATGCTTCGTACCTGACGTTCTTCATCTTGCAAAAGTACTCCGCGACGGACATCTTGACTTGCTTCCCAGAGGGGTCGTCGAAAGTAAAGTACTCTCTTGTCGCGCTGTTGGCAGTCACTCCGTTGCAAATGAACTCGCGTTTCATACCCTTGGCAGAATTGTCGCCACCGATTGACGCTACCACCTGTGAAACGGGCACATACTTGTTAATACTACTATTATACTCTCATAGCTAAAACATGTGAACACCTATGTGATCGGAGTAAAACCAAAACGCGCAGACAAGGTCGCGGGCGGCCGCTAGTTGTTAATAAATAATTTATGTGTACTTGAGTTAAGAAATCGCAGATCATCAGTTCGCCTGTGACCACGATCGGTGAAACCCGACTTTTTTAATGTTGCAAGTGTAGTGTTATAATGTTGTGACACTTTGACTCTGTTGAACTTGTGATATGAGTTTTCAATAATCAGTTTTTATTTATTTGGATGAATATAGTGTAAAATGTTGCAAAGAGAGTTATAAACAAAGTTAAATCATAAACCAGTAGTTCTAATCGGTATAAATATGTCTTTTTCCTTGCAATTTTACCACTTTCTATAAATAATTTATAATTTAAAACCGTGATACTTGTAAGAAACGTGATTTGAAGGAAATTATAATTTTGTATATATTTCTTTTTTTATAATTCATGCTAATAATAGTTCTGCACAACAAAAAAATCAAAATACAACTATTTTATTATTCTATAATCTATCACAAAAAAGTAACGATTTGGGAACAACACTATTTTTCAATTACGAAAAACTTGTCACCCACCAAATGCCATTTTGGTCTATCTAATAAAAATCAAGGGCATAGTTAATTCACTTACCCTAAGACCTTTGATGAAGTTCTTAAAGCTCTCGACGGCGAAGACGTTTTGCTTCTCCATAGGTCTTCGGGCGTCCAACTTAAATTCTTGTAGCGCTTGAATTACTGGCTGCTGCTTAGGGAAACCCTTGTGGGCAACTGGAGAGACAAAACACGTGTTGTTTAAATAAATCAATATGCGTCAAACCACACACACACTTGTCTTGGTTCTTGACAGTGCGTTACGAAAACCAGACAAAGATGACGCGTCTCCCGTAAAAACTTAAATACATATTAACATTCATGACTTATAATAGGAACAAATGTAAATGTAAGTGCTTATCGCATTAACATTTGCCACTTTCGGGATCCGAACCTGCGAACGCTGGCAAGTCCGGAACGCTGACCAATACAATATTTTCAGCTAATTTATGAAGGTAAACTATAGTCAATAAGATCAGGCACATGTATTCTATAAAATAGTTAACCTTAATTATGGCGCCAGTACTGAACGCAAATCTCAAATCGCGGCTAAAAAGCTGGGCATTCTTAAAAGGCTGTAGCGATACTCCACGCCTGGATAGCTTTTTACTCTTTAAAAAGCGCAAGTCCGTTCCTGCTTTCCTATTGCTGGGATGGATCAGCTAAGTAGTTAGCTAGTTGGTACTAGCTGCACTAGATTCGGAGGAAAGAAGAGAAAGGATGCTAATGCTCGAGCGATATTCGTTGAAAAGTGGTTAGGCGCGGTAGACCTCAATCGTACATACTGTGGTATTGGCATACAAGTATAATATACTAGCGGTCCCCCGCGACTTCGTCCGCGCGTTTTGAGTTTGCTCCCTCCCCTCCCGTCGCAGCGTGATGTTTTATATCCTAAAGCCTTTCTCAATAAATAAGCTATCTAACACAGAAATATTTTTTCAAATCGGTTCAGCAGTTCCTGAGATAAGCGCGTTCAAACCAACAAACTCTTCAGCTTTATAATATAATTAGCGCAAGCGCACGTTGTACTTAAGCTGCGAACATTATTTTGGTGCGGAGTTATGTTAAAACTGTGATAGCTCCTAAGATATTTCTTGGAATCAAATGATATAAAGGGCCACTTTGTTCTAAATGAAATGCTCGTGATGATGAATGTATTTATTTTGATAAGAATAAATACCTGTGTGTATAATACACCTCTAAAAATGATGCATTATTTTTTTACAAATTTATTAACATAAAAAAGGTTGTAGTAAGTCAACCATAAAAGATAGACTTATGCTGTCGCGGACTTATTATAGAACTATTAATGCTGAACAATCTTGTCATACATGATTTTTGTGTAACTTTAGCGGTTTCCGCAGCGTACGCAGCGGAAGCTCTCAACAGGAATATCTTTCTCCCGTTTTCGCAACATTTTTCATTGCTGCTGTGGCCTTGTGAGTCGTATCTTTATGTTATATAGCTTAAAGCCTTCCTCGATAAATGGACTATCTAACATTAAAATAATTTTTCAAATCGGGCCAGTAGTTTCGGAGATTAGCGCGTTCAAACAAACAAACAAACAAACAAACAAACAAACAAACAAACAAACAAACTCTTCAGCTTTATAATATTAGTATAGATTAACTTTATCAACGAACTTTATTTCAAAACTTATTACATTCTACCTCAATCGTACATACTGTGGTATTGGCATACAAGTATAATATATTAACTTTATCAACGAACTTTATTTCAAAACTTATTACATACATACCATCAATATTGACAAAAGGCTTCGAAGTAAATATTCCAGACTGGAACAGCCCGGTCCATACTTCGAGGCCGTCTCCCAAATTGGTTGGGCGCGATGGACGCTTGAAGAATTGACGCCCAGCCTAAAAAAAAACAATTAAAAGAAATAATGCGAGTGCTCTTTGTATTGCATACAGTTGTCTAGTAATCAATACCTGGCATTGCTGGCAATAGTCGGTCGGGGGACATGTTTTATAGGGAAAGATTCAGTACTTTACGTAGAATGTAGTCTATTCGACTAAAATTAATAGCAATCTCAACAAATATTATAGTTTTAATAGCCACTGAAATAAGGAAATTCCAAGGAGACCAATATAGCCGATCTGCCTAAAAGCCATGCCAGGGCAATTGCAGGTTCAAAATGTTAAGATCTTTCAAGAGGTTGTGCCCAAAATGGTTTTGATTTTTAAATTTACGAGTTTAGTAAATTATTTACGAAGTCATGTCTTTTTTACGAACACCTCATCGTTATAAATTCGTAATTAATCTAGAGTCGATCAGGAGCTCTATTTTTAATCACTCGTGTTAATTATTCTGAGTGATCAACTCAATGTCTAAGAAAATCATTGGAACGTTCCAATAATTTTATTGTACTTTTAATATTAAGCTATTTTTTCAACCACTCCTTTGTCGAATGCTACTGTTTGCCATTGGAAAATCGTTCACAATTCAACGAAAATCACACGGCATATTGAAGCAAGTGATTCAAAAATAGAACTCCTGCTCCTTTGAAATATTCGGTAAAAGCCGATTTGTACCTTGACATACGACTCCAATGTCCCTTGACGGAGAATAACGTCAATACACTGGATTGCCTCAGTAGGGGGCGAGAGTGATGTTCCACCGGTATTCATGTAGCTGTAATAAAATACGTCATACACTTTACATGAAACATAAATCAACGCGAATACGCGAAGAACAATATATTAAATAAATATGAGTCAAGCAACACATAATAATTTGACGACCTCTCTGGTGTTGTGGTCGAGAAATCGCCTACTACGCAGCGGGTGCGGGTTCGATCTTCGCACAATACAAACATTTGTGTGCATGAACATGTCTGTTTGTATTGGTCTGTGTGTTTTCTATGTATATCATGTATGTATTTACAAAAAAAAAGTATTTATTTATTATATCCGTTGTCTGGCACCCATAACACAAGCTTTGAGTAGCTTACTTTGGGACTAGATGGCGATGTGTGGGAATGTCCAAAGGATATTTATTTATTATTATTTTTTAAATAGTCGAATTTTCTTCCTTGTGTTACCAGACAACGATCATAACAGGGTCTCCAATAAAAACTTAAACATCTATGGTGTTTACATGTATCTATTGAACTTGGGTTTAATAATGTTCCCGCTCATCACACAAAATTTTGCCCCTTGCGGGATTTCAACCCGCGACGGCCGGCATAGTTGTCAGGAGCGCTAATCGCTACACCAAACGCGTCGTCAAATGTTATAATGTTTTTGTCTTATGATGACTAGACTAGACCTAGTATTATATTGTCTAGGACTAGACTATAAATAAAGTTATTATCCAGATTACTTAGGCGAATTTAAGGTTTTTTTTTAACACAACAATTAAAGCAAATCAATAAATAATAGTACATTATGATACAAGTGTGCTAAGTTGACCATTATATACAAGGCGTTTCGCTCGTGCGCCATAAGAAAGCCGCGTATCACCGCCGGTCACAGACACACGTGTTTCATAATACGTTTTTCAACACACTTGCGAGGAAAAAACCAGACTCTTCATTTAGTAAGTTTCTGAGAAAAAATGAGCATTCTTGCCGGTTTTCCATTTAAAAATTTTTATAGGCCGCTAAATACATTCCACTCGATTTAGATGGCAAAAGACTATCGCACGCGTTTTTCGCCTCGTTACGCATCTCCGGCGGAGATAATAATAGGTTTTCTTAATTTTTTTCACTTGAAGTAGACATTTACATATTATATTTACAGTCACAGCCGACAATTATAATCACGAAAAAAAAAGGGCCAAGTGGGAGTCGGACTCGCGCAATGAGGGTTCCGGGCCAACCTTTAATGAATCAGGGAATCCACTAACGTCCACATACCAAAATATATTGTTGACAGCAAATATAACTTTGTTTTTCATAGTGTTTGTATGAAGAACAAAGTTATGTTTGCGGTTGTTGAAAATGTGCTATATCTCAAAAACTTCTCGTTTGATCCCGTCCAAACTAAATAAATATCATTATTTTGTATTTTTTGTATTAGAATCGTAAAACGGTTAACAGGATACTTCTCTCTACCAAATTTCAAGTGTTATGCTGATAGTTACAGAATAAAGTGACTGTGACATACAGACGGACGGACGGATAGACAGACAGACAGACAGACTTGACGAAACTATTAGGTTTCCGTTTTTTGCCATTCGGCTACGGAACCCTAAAAATGGCGCGTTGTTTTTTTTTCTTGCCGCGATACCAGAACCGCTAAGGCGCGAACTAGATCGGCCAACCGCCAAAATTAAAAATGTAATACTTTGTGTTTAAAACACAAATTACAGAAAATTTTAAAAGAATTGGTGTTATTTATTAGTAATAAAGCTGGATTTACCATTTATTGAAATAAATATGTAGATACTGTTATTTTTCGCATAAATACTGTTTGTTACTAAATTAAAAGTTATAAGCTATATATCAATTTAGTCGAAATTATATCGCTTCTTCTTCTTCTTCTTCTTACTTACGACTTGGTACTAGGATATAAATGTAAATTGGTCGGGTTAATAAACTAAAGGCACACGTTCAATAATATACTGAAAAAGCGCGCGTGTTTATTATCTAGGATTATAGCCAAAAATCGGTGAAATAAAAACGTCGTTTTGAGCAAGTGTTTTGAAAATAATATATAAGTACTCCTCACGTGTTCAAAGTATTCAAGTCGACAATCCCAGTGAATTTATAGGAGACTTCGAATTTCATTTCCCTTCCGTTGTTATCTTGGAAAGCCACCTATAAAATACAAAATGTGATGTAAATAAAACGTATAAATGCATGTACTCATTCAAGAAGATTCATAAAAAAATTAAGCAGACTATAAACAAATAAACTTACATGAGTAATAAATCTGTCATGTTGTGTTACATCTTTAAGTGGAGTTAAGGAGTAACAATTTTTGATTTGGTCAAATGCAGTTTCTGTGCTTGGGAAATGTTTTTTCTTTGACAGCATGAATACTTTGCCAAGCATCTTCTTCGGACGATCAGGTTTGAATGAGACATCATACCGATACTGAAAATAAAAATAGTAGTTCAGACTGTCATCTACTTATTATAAAAGCATCAATTTATATTCACATTGCATACTTACAATTTTCAATGGCTTAATTTTCATGGCCAAGTAGTTGGTCAGCACGTTAACCTTTCTGTGAGGAACCAGGTGACCCTCGATTTTTTTCGGAATTTTGAATCGACAAGACACCGTCTCATATTTTTCGGGTTGTCTCGACGACGCTGTGGCAACCGTAGATACTGGAGCGGGGAGAGGAGTTGGTGCTTGCGAAGGTCCAGCCTGTGCAGTGTCACCGGCAGGCTGGCGACGCCAAGAAGTGGCAGCCGGGGGCGCAGAGCCGCGGCCGCGACCGGCACCGCCAACGCCACCGTCACCGCGTCCAGCTGACTGAGCAGGTGGCCGACTTTGACCCCAGGATGGAGGCGGAGGACCACTAGGAGGCGCAAAACCAGGAACCGCAGCAGGTTGCGGATAAGCTTGAGGTGCCATGCCAGGCTGTGGCACTACACCAGGTGCTGGATAGCCTTGAGGTGGTATACCAGGGGGTGGTGCCTGACCATGCGGCGCCGGATAGCCTCCTGTCGTCATGCCAGGCATCACGACAGGAGGAACAGACGCAGGCTGAGCTGCGCTCCATCCAACCGGCGCTGCTTGACTCACAGGCTGAGGAAACCCGGCAGGCTCAGCTGTTGGACCTGGTCCTGGCGCAATAGTAGCTTGAGGTTCGGTCTTCTTAGCTTCTTTAGGTTTTTTCTTCGGTCTCTTCTTACCACCTCCAAGTCCGAGTCCCAAACCACCATCCTCTTCTTCAACTTCCATTTTGGTCACCTCTGGTTTTACTTCTTCTGGGGGTGGAACTACTGGCTCTGGGGCAACTGGTTTCGGTTCATCGGGTTTTTTCGATTGTAGAGACATCAAAGCACTTTTTTTCTCCTCCTTCTTTTTCTTTCTCTTGGCGGCTGAAGTAAGCCCCTCGTCACCATCATCAGCATACGATGTAGATGGTGCTTCTTCACTGATGGACATTGCTTCGATTCCTGTTTCCACATCTTTAGTTGAGGTTTTTCCCTTCTTATCCTTTTTACCTAGAAATTTATTTCAATGTTTTAAAAAGCCAGTAGGAGTATGAAATAATTTACATTAGCATATTTGGTGTACTATCGAACTCACAGCAGCCTAAACCACCTTAAGATCTTAATACACTTACAACTCCCTCCCGTTTTCGTGTCAATTTTCGATGAAAAGCGGTTAGGCGCCGGAGAATCGACTGTACATGCAAACTAAGACGCATCTTACCTTTACCCATCTTGGATTATTTAAAGCTCTGAAACAAAACATAACATATCTGTCAGCTGCTTTCGGTATAAACCTTAAACCTGGTTGCATAACCAACATTTGTACAGAAGGTGGGCGTGATGGCATTATCTAACAGTCAAACGTCAAGGCTAAGCAAGGTTGTAAAATCGGGTTTGTGGAATGTGACCCAAGTTGTGTTTGTCCCCGTGGTGTTTCATCCCAGCCGATTCAATTTGATTATACGAAAGTTTTGTGCCAAAGTGCTCATCATCATCCAATTTAAGAGCTAGGCTCTTGTCAGTGGAGTTTTTTCCATTCCTCTCTGCTTTCCGCCCTTCTCTTAACCTCCTGATACGACCCGACATTTATCTTTTCCAAAGTGCTAACAGACTAAAAATACTTACAAACAAAAAATATACATATTTAGATTAGTTATATTCGCCGATTGATTACTAATTATATTTAGTTTTTTTTAACGTCACAAAAGGAGGTATAGCAAGTTAACCAGTTTGTATGTGATATCGTTAAAATTGGATAAAATTTAAGTATGTTTATCTATTGAGACTTTCTAATACGTGTGCAAAATTTCGTAAGTGTATTTAGGTACAGTCGTGCTCACGTAATTAGGGACACTATCTATACCAACCAATATCATAAAGCTTAAGAGTTTGTTTGTTTGTTTGAACGCGCTAATCTCAGAAAATACTGGACCGATTTGAAAAATATTTTTGTTTATCTAGGAAGGCTTTAGGCTACATACGGTTATATACGGGTGGAATAGAGCAGTGATATGCTGAACAAGTTTGATGCAGGCTCGTCCCGGCGTGTTTTCGACATCGTCACAGATGATTTATCAATACGATTCAGAAACCAAGCGCATGTGAACAGTTTGGGTGTTTCATATTGAACCAACGCCTCTACCAAAGTGAAGCGATCTCGGAGCGGGGGGAAGATTTTGTACGCCAGCTTTTTTAATTTGACTGGCCACTTGGTGTCAATTCCCTTCTATTACCTAGAAGATCAAAGAAGCATCAACGCCGAATGATACACTACCAAATGTTTACCAGAAGTTTTCTCTGTTGTGAGCAACAAGCGACCAAACACTGGCCTCCGCGGACTACTGCTCCACCACGACAATGCGCCTGCACACACCGAGCTCGAAACGAGACAGCACGCCAGCCAACCCTCCTACGAGTACCTGTTATTTATACATACAGTTTTACTGGGCCAATCGTGAGGCTAAGTGCGGAAAACACTCCAGCTAAACTAACTAACAAGTATCTGTAGAACTATTTTTTTAGTGTCGCACAACTTTCTGAATGTCCCAGACCACAACTATATATTTGTATAGTATTTTTGTCTCAGGATTTCACGAAAATGAGAAATAACAGTAAGATAATTCTTTTTTAATTCAAGCAGGTATAATTTAACTAGGGTACAGTGTAAGTTTCATAAAATCGGATTTTTTAAGGTATAAAAAAATAATGAAATGAAAAAATAATTAAACCGCCTTTCTAAAAAGCTTAAAATAATGCATTCGTTTTCTATTTAGGAGAAATAAAATTATTTGCACTTGAAGCGTGATGGATGTGTGTAGCCTGTTGGTGTAGGTACTTTGTGTCTTTAAAATAATGAAAAGTCAAAGTTAGATTATGTCAAATTATGGAAGTTGTAAAATAAAGATGAGACGAGTTTCATTATCTACTCGTAACTTAAAATAAAAATTTACTGATTTATTTAATTAGAATTAGAGACGTGATTTACTTGGTTCATTTTTTTTCCTACCGAGTACTCGGGTGAGTAACTCAGTTTAATAAATAATAATAATAAATGAGTTTATTCTTCACCAAAAAATTACAGTATTCAAAATGATAGAGGTTTAAATTCAAATACCTATTATGGGTGTGTCCTTTGATCCTAAAACTTTACTATTATAATACTTTAGAATAAGCTCACAAAAGACAAGAGTCTTTTTGAGTGGTGGGCAGGGCACCAAACAAGGTATCTAGAACTGGCACTTTCAGCACGAATGTTCATTTGCAACCACCACGCATAGCGACTGATTAGCTTCGGAGGCTAGTAACATCTACAAAGAAAAAATGAATGGGCTGTTACCAGAAAGTGCAGTGAGCTTTGTCACTGCATCATAATTTTGCTTTATTAAATTTCACGAATTATTTTTTTTCGTTAACGAGTTCGCCTTATTTTGTCTCATCACTACTCATTTAGTATCATAATTAAAATTGTGAAAGATTTCCCCTGTTGTTTATATGATATCTACCGCAATATATTGCTTTACTTAAACTGAGTATACTCGAAAATAAAGCCGAGCTACTCGGCCGAGTAAAAGTGTCAAAAAACCCGCCGAGCATGCCGAGTACCGAGTATTAACCGAGTACTCAGCCCATCTCTAATTATAATAATTACCTTTTATGTAGAGACAAATTATTTGGTTTTAATGTTTTTTAAAATTTTAAAGATGAAGAGGATGATAAGTTGAACCATGGTTAAATACTTGCATAATTTGCTTGCATAATGCATTACTTTACAATAAAGAACTGCATTATTCATTCATGATTGTGTATAATTTTGTTCAGAAACTTTTTTGTTAGCTGTACTAAGGGTGTTTTACCCTTATTGAAAATTGGGGTGAAACATAACAGAGACAAATACATTGGGGCAAACACCTCAAAAAAACATGTATGATCACATTTTATTTACAATAATTTAATACAAATATAAATAAACATGATGAGTCAAGTCTCAAGTGTATGTGAACCCATTTGCTGGTTAGCAGCCCAGTACTGGGCCATCAGAACAAAATACTAATTCGCAACATTCCCAAATTAAAAACAACAACATTTAAGAGTCATAAAATAGTAACTAATATTTCTTCAGGATGAAATCTTTAAAATTACTTAAAAATCCTTGCAGATTGATAGAATGCCAGCAGTTGCATCAAAAAAATTATGTTGATAAGAATTGATTTGTTGACAGAATAGATAGAAAGTTTGATTTATATGTGGTTCTCAATCTTTTTCAGTAATGGAACTCGTTTGGAAAGCAATATACTTGAAGAAACCCTACAATAAAACAGTTGTTTTAAAAAGTTTATTCTTTATATAGTCTATCAATCACAATATAAGTACCCAGAATGTTACTTTTACCTAAGTTTTTTTTTTGCATAAAACACGTAATAATATAAGATATTGAAAAACACAAGTAGGTTCACTTTACAGGTAAAAGTGATTTCAATTTTCTGTAATGTAATCCTAGTAGTACTTATTTAGCATTATTACACTATCTTGAGTTCATTGCTAAGAAATATTTGTTTCTATATAAAGTCGTATTGTAATCAAGCTCCTACCTTGACACATTAAGGGTTTACTATTGCACAACAGTTGTGTTAGGTTTCAGGCTGACGATTAGATTTTTTCTGGGACTCCCTAGACCTGATCAGGGTTTTAAATTAGGGCAAGCAGTAAATACTAGTAATACAGACATCGAGGACCCGCGAAGAAAGGTACTTAGAATTGTATAACATAATTCAGTTTCATACTTATAATAAAATTCGATGAGGTCAATATTATTGTGCCACGCTGCTTTCCAATTCGTATTGATAGAGGGCCTGTCTGCGTATTACCTATATAGGACTTGAGCCCAATTTTTTTCTTGAACCTTAGAGAAGTTTCAGTTTCAAAAAGAAGTGTTTTTATTGTACATAGTACAATATTACTCACCTTAAGCTCAGACAAAGATGAATACCAAAGTTAGATAATAAAATATCGCGTTATAAATCACAATTCACAACAAAATCTCAATTTCACAAGTAAAATTGGTAGGTTTATAGGTAGAACAGAATGTATTATGTTTATTTGTCAAATAAGTGAACGATGAACGAATAAGATAGATTTGACAGATACCACACAGAAGTGAAGAATTGAACTGACTTGAATCAAGTAGAATGGTGGCGCTAGAAATATGTGATATGTTTGGCAGAGTGAATCCTATGACTATGAAAATAAGGTTGATTATTTTATTTAAATACTTAAGTTCCAAAACCAACCGGAGGAACTTTACCTCTTGAAGTGAACGAGTAATATTCACTCACATTGAACTTTTTAAATAGGTAAACTACCTTTCATAGACGATTCATGCATGGAAGTATCTAGAAATAATACAGTTTTAAGGTGAGGTGGATGATGTAATATTTGCAAAAAGTTGCTAGCTTGTGATATTATACTGGGATTATACTCTACTAGACCTTGTCTAAGTTGAAATGACGCGCCCCACTATCGTATTAACGCACATAAGGAGAATTTAAAAATGTGCGCAATACGTAAACAAATGTCGTTGTGGGAGTGGGACTCCGCCGATCTGTTGGTTATGCCCATAGAGTATAGTAAATATACCAAAAGGATAGAGAGCCAACTCAACGCGTTTTGTTGCCACCCATTTTCAATCGCGCCATATTTGTTTAGCGACAGTGCTGCACTCTGCAATTTGAGGTAAGAGAAGTAATGACACTTCTCTTCCCGCCTTATATTCAAAAGTGTTTCAGTTTTAGGTGCCTCATTTAGGTTTGGTTCCTACCTAGTACTGATTGATTTTTCAAACTTTCACGATAACTCGCTTAAAATTGAGCTTAAAACAGACTGAGAATGAAATTTACAAAACATATCGTGAAAATCTGCAAAACAAACAATAGGGAAAAAACGGAAAATGAAACAAAATGTATTTATTTATGATTCATATTTTTATATTTATTACAATAAACTTGTGCCGTTAACTTCACTACTTCATCATTTTCTAAATAACACATTTTTCCGGTTAATATTCTATTTATAGAACGGCACCAACTATAAATTAAATATTTAATGGTGACGTTCTCAAAACGGGCCTTTAGTAATTCTTTGTGCGTATTACATTGAAATGGATATTTAATAAAAATTTCGCACAGCATTATCAACTTGTAAAGAAGGCCACATTCTGGAACATCTCTTTTTAAAAAGTTGCACGTCAGTTTTTGAATTTCTTTATTCAAGAAATTCAAAACTACAAAATTTTGTTCAAAACTAAAAAACTAAGAGACTTAATAAAAACCAACATCGTCGGACATGCTGTCTATGTTGGTTTTTATTAAGTCTCTTTTACAAATTTTACACCCTTTGACAACATTTTTTAAACATTTTGTTAGGACCTAGCCACACACATAATTGCTTTGTCCTTTGTCGGGCACAACCTCAGTATCGCATATATTTTTTTTATTTATCCCAATATCATCACTCATCAAGTTGGACTTGTTGGAAACATTAGGGCTTGGATTTTCTGTGAGGAAGAAATCTCATGTTTCTAAACAATCATTATTATCTTCCTCACCATTTCCCTGTATGGAATGTGGCGTACTGTAATTATTTAAAAAGACTTATACGCACCTTCAAAGGCTATACAATCTGGTGCCACATTCCTACATCCATAGCTCCTAATGTTTCCAAAAAAATTTTCGACTGGGTCCTGGTTTAAATTTCGAGTTAATAAGGAGTCAATACCAAATTTCTCATTAAGGGCCTTCCAAAGACGTTGCACTCCTTCTATTGTTTTAATAAAATTTTCTGTGGACGGCACAGTGCACTCCGAAAATCTTATTTTATTATCTTAATTTTTTTTTGTTATAAAGTTTATTGTTTTTAACATTTTAATGACTTTTGCAATAGCAAATGGTGAGGCGAATTGCGTCTTACACACCCTTTATACAATTTTCCATTGGGAACGTGAAATGTGCTACTATTCAGCTAATCAAATAATTTATCTAATAATAATACTAGGGGAATTAGGTCGCGAAATTCTGAAGGTAAATCACCTCTTGCACTCAAGTGTTTAGTCGCAACAGCAAAACTGTGACTGAACACTTGAGCTGCTGTTTAACCTTCATTTTTTTAATTTTGTCTTTATTAATGTGTTCCTCTGTAAGTTTGGGTACCTACGACTCTCAATTCCCCATAAAGACTTATTCGCTGAATAGAGCATTTCGAAGTATTCCTATTTTATAGTTAAAGAACTATAAAATAATAAAAGTATTATTTTCGTCATGGAGGTACACCGAGTCTTTTGTTAATAAATTATTTCGAATACCTTTTAATAAATGAGGGACATCATACAATGGTATTTTTTTAAAATTAATATTATAATATATAAATTTTTATTCCTGTCCCTTTCTTGAATAGTCAGCCTTGGTGTCCTCGATCAAACTGTTTATAGTGCTCACATTAACAGTGCTTTGGTCGCAAATTGTTGCTAAAACTTGTAAACCCGTGGCCTGTACACTTTCAATGACTTGCACTACAATATCTTTTAACTGACTTTTCTTCAAAGAGTTTGTAAAATAGTAGGCCACGGGTTGTTTGAAATTGGCTTTAATGCCTTTTACCATGAACACCAAGACATGATCTATAATGTTTTTTGGCTTGTCAAACCTTTCAAAACGTCCTTTGCCGCGTCATAGTTTATTTGCGGAGTAATCGACATCTCGTCAAATATTATTAACTTTTTTCATAGAGTCTCTGAGCTGGGTTGTCAGATACGATGGAACAGTTGCTTTTTTACCTGTAAAATGTTATTAATTTAGTTTATTTACCTGAACTTTAAACACAATTTAACACAATTAAATAATTTGTCAAATTATGCAAGATGCAATCTATCATGTCATTGTCTTTTATACTAGAATATTCTACAATTTTTTAACTAGTTACAACTATTTAACTAATACTAACCTCGTCGAGCAGTACTTGGTCTTGGACAATAATTATGCTCAATAGCAGTAACCTCTGCAGCAGAAGGTCCAGCATCTGAAAATGAGTACAGTTAATTTAAACAAAGTAATATTTTGCCTAAGACATTTGCCACCCTACTGTTTATACACTCGATTATTTATTACCGACATAAATGCTATTAGGATATTACATTTCAGAGTTGCGTTACACAGCAGTGATTACTACTGACAGTGCTATGATAACATTTTGTTTATTAAAAAATGAAAACGCACCGACTCATGAAGTAAGTTCCCTAAAGGTATCCTAAAGATATAGACATCAATTGGAGTCATATATGCCATTCGTTTTAATTAGAACCATGTAATAACCATGTATTGTTTACTTATGGATGGACAATGTAGATATGTACATTTACATAAACACTCTTAAATAATTATTCTAAAATAGTTTTTAACACATTAAAATCTTAGTGACATAAAAAATCAGTTATAACTATTGTTATTGTATTTCTAATACTTACTCATTTTCGAAGATTGATCTCTTGAGCAATAGTTATGTTCATCTCCAATGTAGTTTGTTACACCAAAAGTGTCTGTTGTAACATTATCAGGTGATTCAGGAGCAATGTCTGTAAATACAATGATTTGTTAGTTTTGTAGTAAATATTTAAACAGTGTGGTATTATTGACATAACATAATTCTTGTATCATTTTTATCATATATCATTGTTAGATTCCAAGTCGGGTCAATGTAAATAAAAACCCAGTCAGGTCAATGAAAAAAAAGTCTTGGGTCTGTATGTTGTCCAGTGTTGTGGTACTGTTGTTGTTGTTGATGTTTTTGATTTCAATAACACAAGTGCTTTAACCTTATGATAATAGTAATGATGCATGTTTTGTTTTCCCATATTTAAACCCCCGTGTCCTATACCAACCAGAAAAGTTGACGAATTCCGATCAATATTTTATTTCATTACAAGGTACCAGAAAAGTTCAGAAAAGCTTATCATTACAAAAAGGTAAGGTTTTCGAATCATACGATTTCATAATTTACATCCCTGAGCCGAAGCCGGCTCTCAATGCAACAATAAACACCATTGTGATGTCAAGGACTAAGGCTAGGACAAAAGGACTAATGTCTATTTTACAACTTTTAGGTTTGTCCTAACTTGCACTGAACTGTCAGACTCCATAGTAAAATACTTACTAGGCATGATCACGGAATGCGACTAATTTTGGCAAGACACATTTATTAAAAACTTTTGTTTCTTAATGTGCATTTTGCTCACACAGAAACAGAAACAAATATCAATATGTCTATCATAAACATCAGTTAATTAAGGCCTGGATTAAAGGATTTTTGTTATTGCTAATTACACTAATTCAATATTATTATCCTTACCGATTCTTGCAGGTTCATCTCTAAAAGAATAGTTATGCTCATCCTCAATGTACCTACTTTACTGGACCAAGTAAATCTGCAGCTGCAGCATGAACAGCCAATTCAGAAGTTGTGTCTGAAAATAATAAAATATATTTTTAAGCAGAGGCAAAAAATCACAAATCCAATAAAGTATATATGATAATAGTATGTGAGGATAGTTTAGCATTTTCGATCAACATTATAATAAATAGCACTAATGATTTTTCAACTATGCTACCTTTTTCGAAAGATGTTTCATCGTGTTGAGGTACTTCCCTTACTGAAGCTATTTGGCTTGCATCATCCACACGAGTGTCACTCTTGGACGAATAAACCACTGGACGCGCAATGACGGGCAATTTCGCTTGTGCCCCCTTAGCCACGAAGCGGGCTTTTTGGCCTCACTTGCAGGTGATGTCTTGTCAGTACGGTGATAGAGCTCAGTGAGAAACATTGACGGAAAAAATGGGTAAATGTGGCTTATTTTAGTAAAAAAATATAGCAGCAAGTTTAAAAATATTTATTTTCATTCGTAAGTAACCTTTTATCCCAAAAAAGCTGTTATTTTTCATGAAAATAGTGAAAAGTGTTTTCCAAGAGAAAAGTTACATTGCCATTTAAAAAAGTGGTGGTCTGTTACTACAAAATCAACAAGATAACGTATACTTTATACGGTAGGATTGTCGTTTGTTTATCATTCGTTCTCTTGTCAGTTTAATTTCAATAGTGCTTGACAAATGTCGATAAATCATATCGATAAACGTTATTTTATTAAATTTTTGAATAAATACTTTTAAAATAAAATTATAAATCTGTAAAATGTTTCACTCGAGAGTAGATTAAGGTAATCTTAAATATGGGAACCCATCACTTAATTGCAATTTTCTTTATCGATTTTCATTTCCCATAGAACGATTCGCAGATGTTTCAAAATAATATTCAACAAATTCTAGAATCTTGTTACATCACAATTTCATTAACTCGAATGCTTATTATCTACAAACTTACTTCATCGTTACTTCTTTTCATAAATTACGTATTTTATCGAAGTAACGTTAGCTTTCTATTTTGTTACCCATAATTTTATTTCTACGTAAGTTTCAATATGCAGAATTCTCGAAACATCGAATTTTACTTCACTAAAGTCCGTATTTCCAAACGAATTTGTTACTAATCTTATATTGCATACTTCATTAATAGACAAATTAAAGCATAACTGATATAAATATGTAATAAATATTGATCTAATAAATAAACTGCGTTAATCCTGACTCGCCGTGGTCTCTTCGCCGTGGTACTAGTCTGCCCGATACTAGAGTGTAATTTAAAAGCCGGAGGCGCGGAGGGAGAGCAGCTTCCGCCTTGTTACGCAAGGGCGACGAGGCTGCTATTCCCGCAGCGCCGGAGACGAGGAAATGCTAATGCATGTTGCTTGTTTGCATGCTTGCTTGCTTGCTGCATGCATGCCTGTTTGCTTGCATGCATGCCTGCTTGCTTACTTGCATGCATTAATGCATGCATGTATGCCTTCTTACTTGCATGTGTATGCATGCGCATGCCTTTTTACTTGCATGCGTATGCAAAAATATATGGGAACCGTTACACATTGAAACAAGTTTTTATGAAAGGTTATATCGATAACTTAATAATTCTATGAAACATTAGTTTGGTATATCGTTATTCTGCTTAACAAAACAGTTGCGAAACATTTTTTTGGTGAACGGTTATTCGATGTTATGAAACGACGATAAATAACTATTCGATTTAACAAGAAAAAAAGATATTAACATTCATTGAATAGTTTTCTGTGAAATGAAATTCGATATCAAAAAATTCTGTGTTATGATAGATACCCCTTAAATATACAACAGTTTGCTTTAAAATTTTAAGCTTCATAATATATGACAATACATCCTTCTCATATAATTTCAGATTTCCTGTAGATCCATTATGGAAAAAAAAATGAGTACAAGCCGTCCGAAGAGAGGCAAAATGGATCCCCACAAAACATCACCGAGTGACATAATGCCAACGCACAAAAATCTTCTGGTTAATTATCCGTTATGAGGACTTTAATGGTGCAAGCCTGTGTGTATTTACGGGCTGTTTCAATATGTCTTAGGAAGTTCTAGTTAGTGTTACTTGGCAGACCGTATATACAAAACGACGTTCTATGTTTCAATTGTTCATTTGATGGTTTGTGCATTACATGCCCATAATGTAATTTATTGTTTTGGTAATAAAATTATATAATTTTACAAAAGATTCGTTCATTCATTCGTTCCACACATATCGATAAAAAAATATCGAAACTTTTATGCACTAAATGTCAATAATTGACACGACAAGCTCCCCCCGCCCCGCAGAAATTGGCTAATGTTATTTTCATACATTTGCTCTTGCGTTTCATATCCAGTGGTTAATTCATCCAAGGTGTCACTACACCACACTGAAAAACAATAACATTTTCTAAGAAAATACACACCTAGCATTTATGAAATATCTGGTTGATTAAGGTTTGCTCGGTATATTTTTTTTGTTAATCATGGTTTTTGGAAATGATATTAAAGTACTTAATTAGTAAGTGTTAACCATCCTACTGGTGGACATACTAATATAACAATTTTTTTAGTTGCTTGACCCATTAAAAAAAATACGATAAAATAATTAAAAATGTATGTAACTAAACTGTACTAAAAATGTATGTAAGTATGAACTGGTTATTAAAATAATTGTTTCCAGACCAACCGATTCTCTACCTAAGCTATTATAACCTAGTCAATGACAGTGAAATTTTCCTTCATATTCTAATGATATTGTAGCTATAAACACAGATAAAAAGTTTCCTAAAAATTTTACCAAGCCAAATCTGATTTATGCCCCCAATACAAAATGAATTGCTGGTTAAAAGTATGTATTAATAAGCATCTAATCAACTTACTGGGTAAATGCAATGTAGGAACTGCCAAGGCATTTAGTCGGTTGTTTCGATTTTGGTCTTCCTGTTTAAAATGAATATCACATATTCTTTTATTTCTGTATTGCAGAAAGTTTTCCGGAGATAGCAAACTTCCACCTTCAATTTTCACCCAGGCTTTGAATTGTTCAGGAAATTTGTCTGCATTGGAAAAACGGTGAAGTGGTGTCCCTGTAAATAACATGTAAACACTACTTAAAAATTGTAAAATCTGAATCACTTCTTTACATTCTGAAAAAATAGTCCTTAACAGACATTAACCATATATAAGTGTTATCAAGATAGTAAAACTACTATCCTAGTGAGTTATACAAATATGCATATTAAATAAATACCGCGTAATGAAGACAGTCTGAGTATAACTTTAAAATGCAAGTTTCAGCAAAAATCATATAACACCAGTTTTCAACTATTTATTTCTAAGTGTAAGAGACTCATTAGATATCATGGTAATTTTAGTTTAAAAAATATTGTGACTGATAACAGAACAGATCGAATACAACCTAACTAGATCAAGTTATGAAAATAGGTATAGCTTATAATCACCGATTCTGATGACTAATTTTTGGAATTCGGTAAAACAAAAGTTTTACATACAATTACTAATTTTATGTACAACTTTTGTTTTACGTCGTAGACATACCAGCAATACGCACTAATAGATTTCGATCTACATTTCTCATGCGCTGCCGGCAGAAGTCTTTCCTAGCCACTATGATCTGGATGAGTTAAAGAAGAGAGTGAATAGGCTGTTACTAGTCAGACCATCCTAGGCCATATCATCGCTTACCATCAGGTGAGATTGTGGCCAAATGTCTGCCTATATAATAAAAATACAAAAAGTCAAGCAGTAGTGTTTCATATTTTACTAAAGATATTATCTACAAACAATAATTGAAACTACAGAATATGCCGAAAACATCAAAGAAAATTCGATTACACTGTTGGGAAATGTGTAGGTATTCGTAGATGATTTCATTCACAAAATACATCAAATATGAAACTCATAATTTCGACTAGGAATCACATTGAGAGGTTAAACTCTTATTTTTCAGGATTATTACCCACGGCGCACTTCACAAACACTGCCACTTTATCGGAAACTTGTATAAAAAAACTAAAATCATTCGTAAATTCATTGATAATATTTCAAAAAACTCGGCGATGGTAATTTTACGGTACCACAAAATCCCAGTGTGACCTCTTACCAGCAAACCATAATCTCCGTATAGCCTTTGAACCAATTGCATCGCCATTACATTTGGTTGACTTCGTGCAGCATTTACTATGAATCGGACCTGTACATGCGTTGTAATGCGTTGAGGTCCTCGGTGCTCTTCCACCACTTCCCCGTGATACGATAACCGAGAACCTCAACGCATGAAGTGCATAAAACCAGCTTTTCTTGCATTTTAGAAGGACTTGGGACAGTGTGCATGAATGTCTGTTCCGACTTTAAATAGCTGGATCATCACCCTTAGAAAAATGTAGGCGAGATGTTGATTAATGACGTTTATTTCAGTGACGAGTATCCCATCGAACCTCTTTCTGTTGAAGGTTGTAATTGAACTTAGCCCGTGTTGAGAATCGGGGATCTTACAATGTGCATTGCACGGGCCCATTTATAAAAGAAAGGGTAGGTTTAGTGGAACACCTTGGAGTTTTGTTGGTAAAAGTCCGGCCACCAAAAAAACACATTGTTCCCCTGAGATGTGGTATCATATTGTGGCATGAGGATTTTTCCCAAGTAAGCAAAAAAACATTGCTTTTTATTTCAGGTTGCTTGTTTTGGGAAATCACATTTCCCTAATAGTAATTTCCTAACAATTTGCACTCATATTACTGTTGACCTAAAGGTAAAAACACTTGAAAGCTCAAAGTCTATTTTAAAGACATATCTAAGCAATTTTTCGATGTATACATTTTTTTGTTATTTACAATAATAAAATTGTTTCAATGTTCCTAATTTGTTTTCTTTTCAGGCTTTTTCACACTGGATGTCTTCGGCGGTGTCAAAGTAATGTATTCTGCACCACATGGTGCGTTTTGTTGACCTGCCTACTAAACATATCTAGTGTGAAAATGCCTTCCACTATCGCCCCTAAGCCTAAAATAATGTAACGCTATGGTATGTACCATAAAATACAAAACGATTACGGTAAATTATTTAGGAACATCGTAACAATATTCTCTCTGCTAAGGCGTCTGGATTTATGTGCCAGGATATGTACTTAGAGCATTTTTTGTTAATTCCGCTGGCAAATAACTCGATTTCAGATGTTCTAATTCGACTTACGATCTTTTGAAATGCGAAATGGGTTAATTCCCATTCGATATCGGGATGAACGCGTCGTCGTGACTCTGCGTCAGCAACAACGTTGTCGATTAAGGGAATATAAGATGCAAAAACCGTTAAGCTCCGTTAACCGTTTCGCTCTTCACACCATTGCCATAATTCACATGTCACATTTGTAACGTGCGGGAATTGTATACCGGGCGGTATTTCGTTGATGTAAGACACAGCCGTGGTATTATCTACACGTAGGAAAATATCAGAATCTCAAAAATTTTTGGCAAAGATTTTATCCTAGCCCAAAGAAAGCTGCTAAAATTTCCAAATTATTTATATGCCGAGTCCGCTCCTCCATCATCCTATCCTATCCTGTATTTGAGGCATCGCTAAAAACCTACAAACTAAATTCTTTTTTGTTCGATTTTGTTACCAGAACAAGTAATTGAACGACACCTCAACTGAAGGTCTGGTAAAATTGACGAAGGAATATTCATATATTCATTGTAATTTTCGTCGTCTTTTAGGTTTTTACAGCTCTCCGTTCCTTTGTGTATAACCAGCCGTATTTTACGGCGGAACAGGCGGAGGTAAGCTATCCTACCTACCAGGCTAGCAAATTCTCAGATTCTTCATCGTTTCATAGCAAAAAATTTTGAAATAGTATTCTTGAAACCCATCCCTGAGGTAAAGTGACTTGTAAAGTATCGGTATCTTTAGATAATAAAACTCAAGAGTTTGCAACTATTGAAGATCGAGAGATTACTTTTCTCTGTATTTTGATGAAGCTAAGAACTTCTCATAATTTAGTAGTATCAGAGATGTCATAGATTAATAGTCATTCAAATAAATTGTAGATAAATGACCACAATGACCGTAATAACCTAACGACAGGTCTCATTAATTTCGTTAAGACATAAGAGCTGTCCGTAAATCTTCGAGTTTGAAGTCTGTAGTATAAATAAATTTATTAAGAGCATTTAAGTTAAAGATAAATCTTGACTTCCCTTAGTTTTAGGTACTACAAAGATGGGAGACAATAATTGACCCGTTTTGGAGCTAGAGATAGCGAGTGTTGAAAATGATAAGATTGTTTGGTGTTAAAAATACCACACTATATTAAAAGTTCCACAAATGTTCAAATGATAATGTTAAATGTTAAAATGTTATGTTATGAGCGCGCCCGGTCGCTATGGCTCCGTGATTTGCACTAATTAGGTAAAGGAAATGCATAGCAAACGAGTGCGCTTTTGACGCGTGTTCGGTTATATCAAATTACACCGAACATCTTGCGGAGGGGCGAAAGAAAAAGAGAAAGCTTAGAGTCATCTAAAACGTTCATCACTATTTTTCACATATTTTCACTAAACGAGAGTAGCACTGGGGTGGTACCCTTATCTTTATAACCACACATATTCACTGATACACTCTCACTGCACTTTTCACTTGTTGTATTGCGAGGGCTCGGCTGAGGACCTGGGCTAGGTCCAGCCGCTCCCGCCCCAGCTGCTGCGTTGGTCGCCGCTGTTGCATCCTCCGAGGTAGTAGAGTTTCGGCGCTGTTGGCAACAATAGCCACGTCGTCGGCAAAAGATAACGATGACTACTATTACTGTTATTGCCCACAACACAAGCCCCATATTGCTGAGTAATGGTGAAGGTCATGAGCGGACATGTTTTTCACTAGGCCGTCATCTTTCTTCATGATATCTATGTTATCTTTTATCTCCTGAAGTTGCCGTGTAAGATCTGTGTCTGTGGTTGTTTCTGTTACGGGCCTGTCCTGTTTGTCCTCAATGGTAATGTTTATAACGTTATTTATAGGAGCAATTATTGGAATGTGGAAGTTGTGTGTTAACTCCATTCGATTCTCTTGATGTTTGTGTGTATAAATCGTGAAGTTCTCTGTTTTCACTAAACAGTTGTCGTGAATGTCTATCACACTAGCCTTGGACAGCTGATGTGCAGTAACTTGGTCGTCACATATTGTTCTAAGGTTACAGTGATCACAGCAAAATAATAAGTACTGATTGATTTTAGATAAACTTATTAATCGGTTCTGGCAGACTGTAGAAATGGTTTTGCAGTGGTCAGTTTCATCTTAAACACAGAAATCCTTATCAGCTCTCATCTTGAATATCGGTGTCTTCAATTGACATAAGTAGGTAGTACCGTCACGTCGTATACAATGTTCGAGTTCAGATGACGTAACAGGTAGGTATGAATCTTTCTGCAAGTTCATCGCAATGTAATGTTTAATAAGAACTAGGGTGACCATGTTCTTCCCTGTTTGATGTGGGATGCTTTGAATGTTGTATAATTCATAAGTATCTCTGCTGGTCAAAGTAATTCTCATCTCGAATACCAAATATTGTAGTGTTAGTTTGGCTTTTATTTGTAGTAATCTGTATATATCGTGCAACTCGGTTTGTATGTTGTCGATCGGCAGTGTGAGATCTTTCAATTGACTTGAGATAATACTTAGCTGGTTTTGTAATTGTTGAGGAACAATTAGGTGAATGTTTATTTTCCCATTGTAAACATTTGTGATAGTGTCCAATAAAGTATCTTGAACATTTTTAAGGTGTGTCAGCAAGTTGTTAGCAGCCATTGCAGATAAAGTGAATTCGGTGATATATTCAGCGTCGTTCATTTTTGATTCTAAAATATTCGTACTCTTATCTAACTTCATTAAATGTTGATTTATAATTTTATGTTGTTTTTGTATCATGGTCTCAGTTCTTTTCAATAAATTGTACTCAGCCTCTACAACTGACGTCTGGTTCTTCCATAGTAGTGCCAGGTGTTGCTCGTTATTTCTCACAGCCGCAATGTCTTGTTGATATTGTTCCGCGAATCGGTCGTCCAATACTCCGAACAGACTGTTCGCAAGGTACCCGACACCATTGACAAGGCCGCGGCGCTTACGGGCACGAGAGCTTAACTGTTGGTTCAGCAAATTTCGATTGTTATGTTTGATTTCGTTGTAAGCGTGTTCTAATTGCAGCATAAGAATATTACATTGAGTTGATTGTTTAAGTAGGTACTTGACATATAGCGCTTAGATGTTCGTAATATTGTTCAAATGCGGATGTTGCTTCCCAATAGGGATCCATGTCGAAATAAGCAACTATTTTCCACTCGTCACGAATAAGTTGCATGTTGCTAATTTTATCAAAATAAAACGCCTGTTTTTCGTTAACTGATGTCATTTGAAAACCTTGACCGGAAATAAACATATTCAAGATAGCGATGCACAAAAATATTGCCATTGTCATCAGATTTGGTTTACACACGTGTCCTTTCCTTGTTATTTTCTTATCCTTCTCTTGTTTTTCACGTTTTAATGTGTCAGATTGATCTTTTAAAGGGAGCAGTGAGAGTTTCACTACTGGCCTCTTTATTGTTCCACTTTTCGTTTTCACAGTTACTACTCTGACGTAACCGTCTGTCCCGGGGTGAACTTCGACCACTCTTCCCATAGCCCATTTACCCGGCGGCATGTTATCTTCGTGTATCACCACGAGATTTCCAACTTCGATGTTTTGTTGAGGGTTTTGCCATTTACGTCTTGCTGTTAATTGGCTCAAATATTCTGTTTTCCACCTCTTCCAGATATCTTTAAACAATTTTTGTGTTAAATGCCAACGTGTGCGCGCATCTTCTTCTGTTTCTAGCACTGTTACTCCTGATCTTCCTGTTAAAAAGTGTGCCGGCGTAAGGAAGTCTAAATCGTCGATGTTTTCTGTTAATGGACATAGAGGTCTCGAATTCAGACAAGCCTCTATCTGTGTTAAAATTGTACTGTACTCTTCAAAAGTTAACTTCTGTTCTCCTACTACTCTTCTCAAGTGGTGTTTTAAGCTCCGAACTGCACGTTCCCAAATCCCGCCAGCGCTCGGTCAGGACGGAGCGTTATAATGCCATTCTATGTTCATCTCTGTTATCTGCGACATGAAGTTTTCATCGAAGATCTGTTGCAGTTCTTTCCATTGTTCTTGTAAAACTCTATTAGCGCCGACGAAGTTAGTCCCGTTGTCACTATAAATATGACAAGGGGCTCCTCGACGTGCTGCCATCCGACGTAATGCTGTCAGGAACGCGGATGTCGTCATATCTGACACTAACTCCAAGTGAACCGCTTTCGTGACCATACAGATGAAAATAGCCACATATCCTTTTGTTGTTCTAGCTCCTCTCCCCTTGTTTAGCTTAACATCTACAAACCCAGTGTAGTCCACACCTGTGTGGTAAAATGGACTTGCAACGTTACATCGAGCCGCAGGTAAGTCACCCATTAACTGTTCTTGTTTCCTTCCATCTTGTTTTCTGCATGTTATGCACTGTCTCAAATGCTTCTTCACTGTATTGTTTCCGCCGATAATCCAGTACTCCTGCCTCAACGTAGCCAACGTGAGCCTTGGACCGCCGTGAAATGTTATTTTGTGTGCCTCATCAATCAATAAACTTGTAAGGCGAGAATCGCTTGGAATTATTTTTGGATGTTTCATCTCGAAGCTAATAGATGCTTGTGATAGACGACCGCCGACTCGCAAGATGTTGTTCTGATCAATAAATGGATTTAAGGTCAACAATTTACTTTTAGCTTCAACCTTTCCATGTTTGCGCAAGTAATTTATTTCCGATTCGTATTCAGCTGTTTGTGTGCATTTAATAATTGTCAATTTTGCATTTCGCAGTTCTTGCAATGTTAGGTAGCTCGGCTTACGTTCACGTTTAGGTGTGAATGCCCTGTGTATCCACGCGACGATTCGAGTTATTTTGTTGAATGAGCTATATTTTGTTAGTAATTGTTGAATAATATATTCGTTTTCAATCTGTTGTACTGTGCACGATTGACTAACTCGTATTTCTTCGTTTGTTTGAAATATTTGTTTTAAAACATTTTGAGGTTCGAATGTTGATAGCCAGGAAGGCGCTGACCACCATAATGAGTGAACTTTTAATTGGCTTGGAAATAAACCTCGACTTGCTAAATCAGCCGGGTTCTCGTCTGTTTTTACGTAACTCCAATTTTGTTCGGGCATCATCTCTGTTATTTTCTGAACTCTGTTTGCCACAAAGGGCTTCCACCGACTTGGTTCGCCTTTCAACCACCCTAGAACGACTTGCGAGTCCGTCCAGCCGTAGATTTCAATGTTTTGATGATGCAATGCTTGTTTAATTTTGTTAATTAATTTTGTTAGTAAGTGTGCGCCACATAGCTCTAGTTTCGGTAATGTTAATGACCTTTTGAGTGGCACAACTTTTGATTTTGCGGCTACAAGTATAACTTGATTTTGTTTTTTCATGTGTGCGTATACTACGCATCCATATGCTTCCATTGACGCGTCACAGAAGCCGTGTAGTTCTATGACGTCACACTCGTTACTCTGTATCCATCGTGGAATCTTAAAACTGCTTATGATTTCATTTATTTCTGCGCGCAATTTAGACCACTCCCTGTTTATGTCATCTGACACTTCTTCATCCCATTGAGTGTTTGTTTTCCAGACCCTTTGGAATAATAGTTTCATCTTAATTGTTATTGGTACCAGCCAGCCTAAAGGATCAAAGATTCTTGAGATTTCGGATAGTAGTATGCGTTTAGTAAGCTTCTTGTTTTGGTGGGGTAGTTCATACTTAAATCAGCTGTGAATGCATACTGATATTTCCTCCATTTTAATAATAAATATTGTAGATCTTGTTGCAAATTGGGCCCCTTGTACATAAGATCGTTAAGTGATCTTCCTGTGGATGTTTTAGATGATGCATTAAACACCACACGGTATTTTGTTGTTGTCGACTCAGCTCGTTCCACGCCGTGATGAGGTAAATAGCATTCGACTGTACTGTTATTGTTATCAAGTTTCATATGATGCAAATCTTGGTATTCTCTCATAAATGTTTTGTATGCCAGGGCTAAATTTACTTGTCGTTTTAATTTATGTTCTAAGTTATGAAATTGTGCTAGGGCCTTTGGCTTTGAGGTACCTAGCTGTTCTTCAAAATTGGGTTTCATGGGTAATCGTACTACATATTTTCCTTCTTCGTTTCTTGTTGTTGTTTTTTGAAAGTAGGCAATGCAGTGAATATCCTCTGAACTCATATCTACATCTTCTGTTATCTCCTCCATCTCCCAAAAATGTTGAATATCTTCTATGTCATTGATGATCACGTTGCATTGAAATGTTTGCACGCTTCCGCACAGAAGCCAACCTAGTTGCGTTTGTTGCGCTATCGGCTGTGTTATATCGCTTCCTTTAATAACTCCTCCCAATACAATGTTGGCGTAAATGTCCGCGCCCAGAAGAAGGTCAACGGGGCGGCTTTTATAAAATTCGGGGTCAGCTAAGTAAATGTTTTCGATGTTAGACCAAGATGGTCGAGCAAATGTTTTGTTAGGCAGATTTTTTATGAGGTTATTCATTATAAATACTTCTGCGTTAAATGTATAACTGTTAAACATTGATGCGCACGTTATGTTCATTTTCCCTTTGCAGTTGTTTTCTCGTTGACCGACGCCAAAAATTACGCCTTTACACATCATTCGTTTCAAACCTAAAGTTTGAGCTGCGTTTTCAGAGATGATTGATATTTGAGAGCCTTGGTCAATTAAGGCCCTCATGTTAATAAAAGTTCCATCAGCTTTCAATACTTTTAGTTCAGCTGTTGCTAACAGTACTTCTGAATAGTTATTTTGAGAAGTATGTGAGCTTGAATTGATGTTCTTAGAAGTTGTTGCTGTTAAATCTGATTTAAATTTTGATTGTTCCAAGGCTTCATGAATTAGGGTGTTATGTTTACCTGGGCATTTGCGACATGTTTTTGTCGAATTGCATTGTTTGCCGTTGTGCGAAAATAAGCAATTAACGCAAATACCTAGTCTGTTTATCGTCATCAGCTTCTTTTCGTTCGACATTTGCAGAAATGGCCTGCAATTATAAATTCCATGTTCATTTTTACACAACGGACACGTGTAACCCGAAGCATGAAATGATTTCGCAATCTGGTTTCCGCTGTTTGTTCTATAGGTGTCAAAGTGTTGTTTCTTCGTGTTTAATGAAGTAAAATGTTGAGACCTTGATTGAAAATTATTGTTTCTTTGAGGGTTAATTTCTTGTTTACGTCGAGATGATGTTTCGAGCACGGTAAATTTACTCTCGAGGAAATCTAATAACTCTTGTAGCACAGGCAAAGCCCGAGGGTTTTTAACTGATTCCAAATAATCTGAATAAGTTTCGGCGTCTAGCTTTTGCGACAATATATGCACAATAATAGGATCCCACGTAGATGTTTCCACGCCAAGGTTGTTAATGGCATGTAGTGTTTCGACTGTTATATCGTGCATCTTTTTAATGTGTACCAAAGATGATTGTTGCATTGTAGGAAGGCTGAATAATACGTTGATATGTGACGTAAAAATTAGTCTTTCATTATTATAGCGATGATTTAAAATAGTCCATGCTGTTATGTAGTTGTCTGACGATATAGTCAAATGTTGGATCAACCTTTCCGCCTCACCTCTTAGTTTACCTTTCAAAAATTGCATTTTTTGAGCCAGTGATAATGATGGATTTTCATGAATCGCCTCGTTGAACAAATCTTTGAAGGACACCCACTGTGTGTAGCTGCCACTAAACACAGGTATGTCTAATGTTGGGGTTGATTTTTCTCTGTGCGAAACTGACCACATCTTTTTATTGATCTCTCTCTTCAACATGTTGTATTGTTTTTCACATTTGGTGAATTTAGCTTCGTACTCCAAGTTATTACCATTTAACTCACTGTCTATCTCCCAGTGTAAACTGTCAATTGCTGCCCATCGTGTTTCCAGTAGTTTAAGTGCGTCTTCATATTCCCATTTATCGGTTATCTGTTCGATGTCAATGTTAGATACTGTTCTTTCAAATGCTTTAAAGTTTCCTAGTTGTTTACGTATTGTTTCGTCTAATCTGCTATACGACCCATGTTCACTCTTCTGTTGCACTGACCCTGCTTCGTCCTGTTTTTGATGATGGTGCGGATTGTTGTTGCCCCAAAAATAGTTGGTATTCACTATTAATTAGGTTTTTATACTGCGAATAAATCTCTTTAATCGCGTCATACTTCTTGTTTTCAAAATAAGGGTCTGTTTGACTAATGTTCTCTATAAGTTGATCGTGGTTAAATTGAAACTCATTCCACAATTCTTCCAGCTTGTTCCATCGTCTCTTAAAATACTCTACATTGTTCTTCCTAACAGAACTATCTTTCCTATAGTTTGTTTAGTCCCGTTCGATGTCTTCGGCGATCTGGAGCTGCGCCTCCAAAGTCACCATTTTGATGTTGAGGGTAAAAAGTTATAAAATGGACAGATCTTACTTGTTTTTCGGCGTACAGACTGCGGGCACCTTATATTGGTGCTGTAGTCCCGTTGTTGTAGTTGTAGATGATGTTGATGTTGTTATCCAACACTGCAATCCTTTCACTCAATGTTCTGCTAGCTCACACACCTCACTTGTCGACACTAAAAGTTTAGATTTACTACCAACACGCGAGGCCCATTTCGAAGGACCATATTTTGGAGCTAGGGATAGCGAGTGTTGAAAATGATAAGATTGTTTGGTGTTAAAAATACCACACTATATTAAAAGTTCCACAAATGTTCAAATGATAATGTTAAATGTTAAAATGTTATGTTATGAGCGCGCCCGGTCGCTATGGCTCCGTGATTTGCACTAATTAGGTAAAGGAAATGCATAGCAAACGAGTGCGCTTTTGACGCGTGTTCGGTTATATCAAATTACACCGAACAACCCGGACAAGGTAAGCATTCAGAAATGGCCCCTATATGAATCAGTTCATCAATTAAATTTCAAGTACGTTTCACTTGCAAGTGATTATGTGTTTGCGCCGTTTGGCGTTGAAACATTTGGGCCGTGGGTACCCTCTGCTAAATTGCTGTTTAGAAAAATTGCGCCAAAATTATATTATTTAACAGCCAATAATAAAGCTGTTAGGCTGGTTCCTAGCTCAAAGGATCAGCATAGCTATCCAACGCGGCAACGCAGCCAGCATCATAGCCTCCTTGCCGCAAGGAAGTGGTTTCGTTTTTGAATAGGTAGATATTAAGTTATTTTTTATGTTGCATGTCTTAGTTTTATTTATTTTTCTTCTTTGTTATTTATATTAAATTTTGATATTAAATTTTATCAAGACTAATGTTTAGCTTGTGGAACAGAGATTTGACTCTGGGTTCTCCCCAGCCAATTTAAATTTTGCGGTGGTTTCTTAGCCACGGGTCGGGTTGTCTGACCCCGACCTTGATATGCATTTTGCGGCTTCCAAAGTGTCAATTAATTGTTTATCGAAGAGCATCTTATCAATTTTGGTGGCTTGAAGTTGATCTTTGACATCTTTCTTGAGGCCATTAGGTATAAAACTAGTAGCTTGGTTGTTGCTAATGAGTTTGACAGCGTCTATCAGAATTTTGATGAGGCCTGTTTTTTTTTTACCGAAGCCATGAGTTGCATTAGGGCCTCGCCTAAACATGACAAGGCAGAGGCTTGCTGTTTTTAACAATACACGAGACCCTAGTCTCATTTTTAGATAGCGTCTGTGATTGCGTACGCTATCGCCGGATTTAGGGTAGGTGCATCTATCAGAGGACAGTTTGCCGGAGGCAGGTATCTGTCTAGTAGTACCTTCCAGGCCTCCTTACACAGTCCGTTAGTTGCTATGTGCTGCATTCTAATGGCGAGATCCTGCTGGATATCTTTGCCATTAAGCTTGGCATGGGAGGGGTCTTTTACAAATATTTTGAAAATCTCCATAACGAGTTCTGGAACTAAATCTATAGATTCAACTTGCAGTTCGTTTTGTGCTGCGCTAGTAGACGTTTGGAGCGAAGTTCGCTCGAGTGTGTTGTCAGCAAAGTGGCTGCACAAGCGCATGATCCAAGTAGTGGGTTGGCGGTTGCAGCGCTTGTCGAAGGCACCGATTCGTTGATTACAACGCTGGGTGAGTAATATATTTTCGAAGTCTCGAGCGCGCCGCTTATGGCGTTTATCGGCTCACCTTATAATTATATTGACTATGGTTAACATTTACTGGATAAGTGACAACCCTTGTGGCTGCCCGCATGTCCAGTTTTGAAGGCAAATATTTAACTAAAGTGTTAGTCCAAATGACTAACCGCATTAGAAATTTATTGCCTGAACCATAAAATTGTCATAAGATACAGCAAAGTGACATTCCCACAGAATGACCGCATTGCCAGTGTAAAGTGTTAACCCCATAGGTTAAACGCATTACAAAAACTATAGCGCCTAGCAGTCCATCAGTGTAAAGTGATAACCCCTCAGGTTACCCGCAGTACAGCATTTTTTACTAACCTTCTTTGATTGGTGGCGCAAGTAACGACGGTACGTCGTGCTGGGGTTCGGATTGTGAGCGCGAATTTGAGGAAGATGAGCGTGAAGATGATGACTCCGAAGACGTATCCGATGATGATGATAATTTTCGTTGATCTCGATCTTTCTGTCGTGCGCGCTTTAATTGTTGTTCTATTTTCCTAATTTTATGAGCAATGAACTCATAATTCTCGTATTCGGAGTAACGAGTACGTTTTTTCATTTTATAAAAAAAAAAGGTGGGTAGAAACAACGATAACGCGCAGCAGAGTTGACAGGTGCGGAGTGGCGAAGCACTGAATGTGTAATGAATGACAAGCGTTGAGAGTGATGTTGCAGTCGACGAGTTTTTAAACCAAAGACAAAGAGTATTGAAAAAGAAAAACACTCTCAAGTACAGTGCAGATGGCGACACCGTCATGTCTACTACAAGTAATGCATTGCTAATCTCGAGGACAAAGCACGAGTATAATATGTCTTTAGACATACTCTTTCTAATCTGTTTTGATGTTTCAAAATATAAAGTTGAGGTTTAAAATTTTGTCTCTTCTTCTACTAAGTATTTTTAAATTTAACTTTACTTATCTAAAAGTTTATTATCAGATTAGATCGGTTATTAAACAAGGTTTATTTTAATGCGTTGGTGTTTAGCATGTTAATAGATTTTTTTGTTAATTAGGTTCAATTAACTAAATTCCTCGCGTCCAGCGCAAGGAATTGAGTTAATTAAACCACACGGCGTAGAGGCGTCCTCTGGCTGGGAATGGGGATCGGTCGGTAGTACAGGCTATCTACACAACCCGACTAAGTCCGATGGACTCGCTGACCAACGTAGGGTGTGGTCCTCGAGCATTTCGGGGGTTGTGTGGCGGGTTGACGGCCCGCCCACATAAAAAGAATCAATGTTACGAATACGACACGAAGAAATGTACGATCTCCTTCTAACGACCAAGCGCATGGCAAAATGGACCTCCGATTGGCATCAGGGAATGTTCGTAGTTTATTCAGACCGGAAACCTTGTAGTAGGTCCAAACAGAGTTGAAACGTTATAAGATAGATTTAGATGCATTACAGGAAGTCCACTGGCCTGGAAAAGGAGAGTGCCAGTTAGATGACGGAGCAATACTGTTTTAAAGCGGGGCAGATAGCAGCCAGCCAGCACACAAATGGTACAGGGATCCTCATAAGTAAAAACCTAGTTGGGAGTGTTCTGCGCTTTGAAGCAGTATCTGACAGAATCTGTACCTTGCGCCTACAAGGCCGTTTTACAAACACCACTATTGTGAACGTTTATGCACCATAGAAGTACTAATGCAGCAACCAAGACTAGTGATGATGATGCCAAAGATTATAAGAAGCATTTAAGCATCGAGTACGTTACTAGCCAAGGCGGTCAATAACTGAAAATGATATTATTAACATTGTAATTGTAAGCCCCCACATATCTGTATTTTGTATATATTATTAAAGGAAACGAAATAGTAAACGGTCATTTAGAACCTACTTGGACGATTAAACCACTGGATATGAAACGCAAAAGCGAATGTATGAAAACATCATTAGCCAATTTCTGCGGGGCGGGGGGAGTTTGTCGTGTCAATTTTTGACATTTAGTGCATGTAAGTGTCGATATTTTTTTATCGATAAGTGCGGAACGAATGAATGAACGAATCTTTTGTAAAAACACATAATTTTTATCACTAAAACAATAAATTACATTATGGACATGTTTAATGCACAAACCATCGAATGAACAACTGAAACATAGAACGTTTATATGAACGGTCTGGCAAATAACACTAACTAGAACTTCCTAAGACATTGAAAATCCCCCATAAGTACATACAGCCCAGCACCATTTAAATCCTCCTATGTGATACTTAAGCAGTAGATTTTTGCGTTCGCATTAAATGGATACCAAATATTCGGTGATGTTTTGTGGGGATCCATTTTGTCTTCCTTCGACCCACTTAATATTACTTAATGGATCCACAAGAAATCTGAAATTATATTTTAAAGATGATTTGTCATAAAATATGAAGTTTAAAATTTTAAAGCAAACTGTTCTATATTTAAGATTACCTTAATCTACTCTTGAGTGAAACTTTTTACAGATTTATCATTTTATTTTAAAAGAATGTATATTAAAAATTTAATAAATGTTTATCGATACCACTTATCGACAATTATCAAGCACAATTAAAATTAAACTGACAAGAGAACGAATGATAAACATACGACAATCCTACCGTATAAAGTATATGTTATCTTGTTGATTTTGTAGTTACTGACCACCACTTTTTTAAATGGCAATGTTACTTTTCTCTTGGAAAACACATTTCACTATTTTCATGAAAAATATCAGCTTTTTTGGGATAAAACGTTACTTACGGATGAAAATGAATATTTTTTGTCTTGCCGCTATAATTTTTACACAAAAATAAGCCACATTTACCCACTTTTTCCTTCAATGTTTCTCACTGAGTGATACGGTCACGAGTGGTACGGTGATAGACACCGTACTGACAAGACGGCATCTGTAAGTGAGGCCAAAAAGCCCACTTCGTGGCTAAGGGGGCACAAGCGAAATTGCCCGTCATTGCGCGTCCAGTGGTTTATTCGTCCAAGTTTAGAACTAATAGAATAATTTTATTCATTAACTCTCTGTTAGCATGTAATGCAAATAAAACCATCGAAAACCTAAGGCTACATTTACGTTTTTAACCGACTTCAAAAAAGGAGGAGGTTATCAATTCGACTGTGTTTTTTTTTTGTATCTATGTTACCTCATATCTCAGTCAATAATTGTCGACCGATTCAGAAGTTTTTTTCGTCTACTTAGAGGGTATACCTTCTAGTTGGTCCCATTTTTGTCATTTTAAGATCTGATGATGAAATCTTGGTTTAATCGAGGGAAACCCTCAAATTTCGAAGGCTCATATAGTGTTTTCTAACTAGAATCTTAATGTTGACGTGTTGTTACGTCAGATGGTCAACATTTTGTGGAGCTGAGCTGATGGTGGAACTCCTTAACGCTTAAGAGTTCAGTAATTATAATATCAGAACTTATGATAGGTAATTTGTAGCTTCTTAAAGAACAGTGTCATTAAGTGCAACTCCCCCCCCCTCCTCTCCTGTCATCACTTAAAATGAAGAAATAAAATTAACTTTAAAAAAAGTAAAAACCGAATTCAAAACCAAAATGCATTAAAGTCTTAAATAAACTTTTGATCCTTGAAAGGAAAGGAAGTCATTTTAAGCAAAAAAAATCTTTTTGGAGTCGGTGCCAGCACTTTGGCCATCAAGCATCAGCTATCAGAGCACCGACTCCAAAAAGAAATTGTTTGCTTAAAATGGCTTCCTTTCCTTTCAAGGGTCAAAAGTTTATTTAAGACTTTTTAGTGCATTTTGGTTTTGAAGTCGGTTTTTACTTTTTTAAAGTAAATTTTTCGTTAGTTATCAACACCATTTCCTTAAAATCAAAATCAACTGTCTTAAATTTGCCGTTATATTGGCTCGAGTTTCTTTGAAAAGATAGGTTATAAATAAAACCGTTGCTAAGTCTTTTATTTATTTTTAGAAATCACAAAGAATATTATTTCTTTGGTCAGAACCTTAAAATTTATAAATTTAATTCAACTAGATAGTGGATTATACTTTGAATCGCATATCAACATGATTACCTCAAAAGCATAGAAACTGCTAGGCTTTATTTTTTGTCTAAGTATTGACTTTACAAACGTAAAAACCTTTATTCTATTACATAACTCTTATGTTAGATCGCAGTTAGAATATTGTAATTCCCGATCCTAGTAAGCCCCATATATTTACTTAGTTCTGTAATAGTATACTTCAGCACTAAACCACATTCTCACTGCGTGTGACTTATGTAACCCTATTGTATTCACTAAATTACACAATCTCTTCGTCATAATATGTTCAATACATTACAATTCATACGCCTATCTAGATTTGAAATATTATGATTAACGTAAATGTCGCAAGTGTCCACCATCTTGAATGTAATTCGGCTATGATATAAGAATAACTTGGATTAATCTTTAGATGATTTAATTATTAAAATTGTATTTTATTAATTGTAAATTATTTATTTAAGGATTATTGGGACACTTATTAGATTTGTATGTCTGCCGTATAACAAATGTTCATTTTGGCGCCGAAAGGAAGTTGACTCTGATTGTTTGGTGGCGGTAAGATTTATTTCAAATAATGTACCTATAAAAATTATAATCTAAAAAGCTTTCTTATTTCTTAATTTAGTACCATAAGTAACTAAATAATTAATAAGTTTATATATTTAATAACAAGATTGTTTACCCCTACAAAGAAATATTGTAGTAAATGTTCAGATGTGGAAACGGATGTAGTCCCCACTGTTTTTCTACAGTTGTTCAGGGTTTTGATTTGTATAAAAGCGAGCTGCATGCCCAGAACAGCCTCTATTTGTACTTTCTCTGGATTTGTGTCTTATTTTTGTGCTATTTTGCTGCAATAAATCTATTGGAGAAGAACCTGAAGATTTATGCTACGTGTTTATTATTCAAGCACTACACGTACACGCGGTCACACTACTTTATGGGTCACACCATGCTTCAGTAGTGTGGAATCCTCAGTACTCATAATACATTGATCAAATAGAGCGTATTCAGGATAACTTTTATTAAATGTTTAAGATATATGTTTAAGAATTGTAGTACGGATAATATTCAAATATCATATAATATCTTCAGGCTCCCAGTTCCATGTAATTATTATATTTGCTGTTATTATTATTATTTTTCCTGTTTTTCTCGCATTTGTCACCTTGTTAACAAAATTTTATTTATTATCTTTGAAAGCTTTAAATGCTAATGCGTGACTTCTTTATACTAAGCCAAATTTAATATCGTGAAGCTGTTTGTTTTCAATAAATATAAAACAAATTACTTAATTCGTCATTAGGTGGCCATGAACTACCTGAGGCCAGAAAAGACACGAATAGCCCGTTATTTTGTAACGTTACTAAAAATTTTAAAATTTTGCACCAAAACTTAATTCATCTTACCCCAACTACTAGTACCTTTTTTTTTTTAACGTCAGGAAATGCAGTTTACGCACCGTACCTCTCCGTCGGGGAACGGAGGGGCGTGTGTGGGACTCCCCCTGATTCGCCCCCGGGTATACCCACTAAAACCTGACGACGCCCGCCGCGTTTGGTGGCTTTGACAGCAGGGGCCGCGGTGTCTCAACAGTCCCGCGACCCTTGCCAGCGCAACCTCCACCCTCCATCAGGAGGGCGGATCTCCACGGAGTGGGGCGATCCCACTCCCGACGGCACACTGGCGCCTCAGGAGGGTCCCCGCACCGTCTGTCCGAGACCCTCCCGACGAGGCGAGCCACGCCCGACGGCAAATGCACGCCGAACTCGCCCAGAGGACCAAAGTCCTCAGGACATCCCCTGCCTCCTCTGATAAACCAAAGGGGTGCCGGGAGTCCAACGACTTTTAGTGAGCCGCCGCTCGATGCGAGACAGACGCGACTCACTATGGCCACTGCCGCCCGATACGGGAACAGACGCAGCGGCACTCTCCACGGAGCATCTTGGCTTCACCCGCCGCTGGATTGCGACAGGCTACTGAGCCCCCTCGCCACGACAAGGCGTGCTCCATTCGAGGGGGAACTACTAGTACCTAACAGGTGTAATAATTATAGTGTCATCGAAATCTAAACCAATTATGATTAAGAATTAACGTTTTTTAAAGAAATAATCGGTAATGGTTTTATTCCTTGACTTGCACAAATCAGCACAAAAGATAAATAAGACGACGCGACGCACCACCAACGCGACACCGGTTGCTGCCCCAAACTTTATACGGGCCCTAAACGCTCCAAGAGCTTTCCAAACTCTTTGTGTATCTGACATATCGATGGTTTTTTCACAGATTAGTAAGAGTATGTCTAAAGCATAGTTTAAAGCAGATACGTCTTATGACTTAAAAGCTGCACTTTATGATTAAAGCAAGACACTTTGCACTGTGATAGTTAGGACGGAAATAAGCGATTTTACTGCAGCAGCGACAGTTTCACCACTTAGAAACAGAGATGGCGCTACTTTTATAAAATAACAATTAGACATTTCTACAAATCAATCTATTGCACCGATTTCTATAAAACTGGTGTCAATTTAATGATTAGTATATCATTGAGCATAAAAAAAAACATGGTCAAGATATTACGTACGTAACATGCACAAATATATATTTTTTAGTTTAGAAAAAAAGTTTTCGTCGCTTTTTACTTCATTTTATCAAAAATATACATGGTTGGGTATGTTTTTGGTTAGTTCATATTATTGTTTAGTAAATACGGTATTTGGTAAAGAAAACCGCACTTTATTATTCTTACAGTTATTGAGATGTATATTTTTAATGTTGGCAGGAATTTTTCGGGCGCACCAACATTAATGATTATTAATTACCAAATGTTTTGTTTTATCATTTTAAAGAAATATGTTTCTTGTAAAGAGCGATTAGCGACAAAATTATGCTTGATTTAATTAATTTTAATCTGAAGTAGCAACATTTTTATCCCCAAAGGCACATAGATGGCTCAAATTTCTTTGAAAATAGCAAAAAATTCTACAGTCGAACCCAATTTTGATGAAAAGGGTGTCAATTGAAAGATAAATACAGTAAGATATCATAGTAAGAAATGATTTCAACCTCGCGACATTATAAAATGCCCATTTTTTTTTTAGTTCAGAAATAATTGGTTTAGCTGCTTTTTACTTAATTTTATTAAAAATAATAAACGTGAGGTATTTCAAGGGTAATATATATTATTGCCAATTAAGTATAGTAATATACAGATAAAACCGATCTTCACTTACTTCTATGTCATCTCTATGGCGTTTCTACCCCCATTTTGTGCCTAGGCCGACAATGTTGTGGTGTGTGCACAGATTATGTTTTAGTCATTTTTCATGATCATCGGTGTGTGATTTGTGAGGAATTCGCTTCTTTTTGGGAATATCGACTTTTTTAACGTATTATTGGTGCTGATTACAAGCGTTATATTGTAATACGCTATATTATAATTTGAAACCTAAAAATAGTACCTTATAAACAATAAGATTGAGGCTTTAGTCATGAGGATTGCAGTGTTTACCACCATAGTGTTCGATAGTTATTCAGTGCCTTTTGCCCAATTATGGCTTGTTATACTATCGAAAATGATCTGAACTTTAACAACAATCCAGAACTAAACGATGAGACATCTATTGTAGACGATTTAACTATAGTTCCATTGGAAAAGGATAGTTTTGGTAAGCATCCATGTGTCGGCGACTGCTTTGACGGACTTTGAAGCTGCGTTGCTATTTGTTTGTAATATCACACACGTGCAGTGGATTTTTGCTATCTTAATGTTTCCTTTTCAGCAATATGCGAATTATGCGGCCGTGTAGGGCGCCGTGATCACTTTTATGCCCGTAACAATAAGTTCTGTTCGCCTCGATGTTATAGTAGTTCGTCCAGAAGACGTCATTGTAATTGGCGATTCAGAATAATGGAAAGTGCTGAGCATATGGCTGGTATGATACCCCTCGAGCCATTGCCGCAGCTTCACCAGTGGCATGCTACTTTGAATGACTTACAGGTAGGTTTGTGCCCACTGTCTCTCTGCCACTCAATTGCTGAACTATTTGAATCAAGGATCATAATCCTTCAAATTTTTGTTTACCAACAATCAAAATATGCTCTTGGCCAGATTCAGATGACAGGTAAAGTCCATTTTTTTTTGCTTGGAAAATATTGTTTACTATCTTGACATTCCTTTTTAACAAAATAATTCAAAATAAGAGAATCACAAAACTCACAACATACATAGTTAATTCATTATTGAACCCTGAGAATTTATGCACCAATATTATTTACAAAGTTATAAATAGGTTTACAATATTCACCAAGTGAAGTTAAGCAGACTCACTGAAGTAATAATAATAATAATTATTATTTATAATAATAATAATAATTATAATTTATTATTTTCACTTAAGAAATGTATTCTTGAAAGCTAAGTGTTTTTTTCTTGGTAAGCACGACAAACTCACAGACCTAAGCCAAGTGAGTTGCTCTTGTATTATTATTATACCTTTTTTATTTCACTTAGCAAACATGTATATTTATTATGAGTCAATTTATATCTTTTGTATTATAAGTGATCCTGCTTTGGGTAAAAGCCTCCTCCATCTTTTTCAAACATTACCTGTCTTTTACCAAAAGCATCCAGCTCTTTCCAGCTATCTTTATTCGGTTAAAAGTAATAATAGCAGCATATTAATTACAACAGATGATACGGACACTTATACCATAAGATATGTTAGTCATTTATGTAGATTTGAAATTACCTAATTCAAGTTATTTTTTTTTAAGGCTGGACCTATAAAGCAATCTGCATCAATAGTAGCCAATAGCTATGAATGGAAAGATGAGCTGTTTGGCTGTGATTTTTTGGCAGCTCCTGTAAGTCTTTTCAAACATGCACCGCTCCATGAAATGTGGGATAATACCTTTGAGGGTATGAAAGTTGAAGTGAAAAATACAGACGGAGAGAATAGTACTGAAAAAACAAGTGACTACTTCTGGGTAGCTTCAGTACTTAAGGTAACTTCTATGATACTGTTTGAATATTTTGAATGTGTGCAATGTTTGCTGGTCTTCCTTTATAAAAACTTTTTTGTTCAGGTCAAAGGGTACATGGGATTACTGCGATATGAAGGTTTTGGCAGCGATGATTCCAAGGATTTCTGGGTAAATTTGTGCTGCTCAGAAGTACATCCAGTAGGTTGGTGTGCAACTCGGGGTAAGCCACTTATTCCCCCTCGCACCATAGAAGACAAATATACTGATTGGAAAAAGTAAGTATTTATTATTTCATCCATTTTCAAAATGAAGAGAAAATAGACAGAATTTGCCAGAAGGTTTTAGCTCATAACCAAGCATGTGTGTGTGTTTGAGGCTTACAAAGTGTTTACATATTTTTTATTTATTTTAGGTTTTTAGTAAAGCAGTTAACAGGGGCTCGTACATTACCTGCAAATTTTTATTCTAAGTTAAATGATAGTCTTGCGTCAAGGTTTTCTATTGGATCTATTATGGAAGTAGTGGATAAAAATAGAATTTCTCAAGTAAAGGTATATATTTTCCATTTATGTTTAAATTCTCCTGAGGTTTTCTAGTTTAGTGCTTATTTAGATATATCCAAATTAATGATTTTTTATATTTTTGACAGGTAGCAAGTGTATGTGAGATAGTAGGTAAAAGATTGCATGTCAAATACTATGATAGTTCCCCTGAAGACAATGGTTTCTGGTGTCATGAGGACTCACCCTTGATACATCCAGTGGGATGGGCATTTCGTATTGGGCATCCTCTCGATGCACCGCCGAGTTATTGCCAAAGAGTTGCCGCTGGGAGGTTCATATCTAATGATACTACACCTGACATGTTTCACAAATACCCTTCAAACGAGCCACCATTATTCTCTGAAGGCATGAAGCTAGAAGCGATAGATCCATTGAACTTATCTGCAGTCTGTGCTGCTACAGTAATGCAGATATTGAATGAAGGTTACATGATGATCAGGATAGACTGCTACCCGGCAGATGCCTCTGGTGCAGATTGGTTTTGCTATCATCAAAGATCTCCGTGTATATTTCCTGTTGGATTTGCATTGGCTAACAACATTCCACTAGTGCCGCCTAATGGGTGAGTTTTGGACTATAAGTATAATTCTGGTATCAAGAGTTTGGTATATTTCAAAGCTGTGTCTTGTTATTGTGATTGGAGTAAATGATAATTACTTTAATTGTTATGTTACAATATGGCTAATGACTAACTGCCTCGGTAGCGCAGTAGTTAGAGGGTCGCACTTTAAAGCTACGGCTTCGCCAGAGGTTCCGGGTTCGATCCCCTGGTTGGGTTTTTTCTAGTAAAGTCGTTGGTCCCGCGACTGATCTCTCTCAACTCGTATCTGATTACTGTCCCATCGGACTATGAGAGTGAAAGGAATAGTGCACCTGTGTTTGCGCAGACACTTGTGCACAATATGTCCCGCGTAGTCGGTTAGTCGTTGTGACTGGCCACCTTAGTCGAAATGGGCTGGCGGACTATTATTATTAATATATATCATTCAATTTTTTTTCACAGTTAAGGTGATACCATCTCGCTGGTATTTCAGAAATATTTGCTAATGAATGACATTCTACAGTCCGTTTTTGTTTGCTTGTCTAATATTGTAACCAATCTTGATATTCCTTTTTAACAAAATAATTTATTTAGAAAGATAAGATAAACACAAAACCATAGAAAAAATTAATAAGGCTTATTCATTTTTTTTATGCACAAAACTATATACGTAATTCGTTGAACACTGATATATTCTTAATCCAAATAGTGAAATTGAATTACTGACAAGCTAATTTTACTTACTGACTAGCGGTCCCTCGCGGCGTCGCCCGCGTATATTTCGGATTAACGTAAAATAAATATACCAACGCACATATATTTTTATTTAAGAAGAAGCCAGACATACACCATTTCCTTAAGAGCAAGCGCGTGTTTTATTAAAGCTTCAAGCATTTTGGTTTAGAGTTATTTTAAAACCGTGATAGGTTTTAAGATATTTATTGAAAAAAATGATGTAAAGTGTTATGTTGTTCAAAATGAAATGCTCGTGATGAAGAATATGTTTATTTTGATAAGAATAAATACGCGTGTGCATCAAAACACCTTTGAAAATAGTACGAGTACATTATTTTTTATCAATCTTATGAACATAAAAAAAAGAATTGAGTTAACCATATCTGATAGACACATGCTGTTGTGGATTTTATTGAAGAAATTATAAAGCTGAACAATTCCATCTTACATATTTTTTCTGTATCTTAAACGGTTAACGCTGCGAACGCAACGGAAGCTCTCAAAAGCAATATTTTTCCCCCGTTTTTGCAGCATGTTTCATTGTTGCTCAGCTCTTATAAGTTGCAAATATTTTTTTAATCGGTTCAGTATTTTCTGAGATTAGCGCGTTCAAACAAAAAAAACCGGCCAAGTGCGAGTCGGACTCGCACACTGAGGGTTCCGTGCCAACTTTAACTGAATTTGGGAATCCACTTACTTTCACTTAGTAAAATCCACAACATTTTGTTGACAGCAAATATAACTTTGTTTTTCATAGTTTTTGTGTAAGGTTGGGAGTTAAGAAGAAATGATACAACTGAATGCTGAATAAAGATTAACTTTATTTGAGGTAAAACATTATTATATATTGGGCGAATGCTACAACATCTCATCACCATCCTTTATAGAAAATAAAATAAGTTTACATTATTTTATTTTTAAACCATAGTTACATAAATCTTAATAAGTATAAATCTTTTTAATAAGGCATGGGTAAATGATTGGTTACATAATATCAATTTTATTTTTATTCTTCAGTAGATATAAAACATGATTATATATTGGGCGAATGCTACTACATCTCATTTGTAAAGTACAAAGTTATGTTTGCGGTTGTGCGGAAATGTGCTTTATCTCAAAAACTCGTCGCTCGATTCCGTCCGAACCAATTTTCGTTGAAAGTATATGTTAAGATCTACATTATGTATTTTTTTTCAAAATTTTCACTCGCTCAGTTTAAAAGTTAGATGGGGGGGACGCCCATTTTACCACTTTGGAAGCGTCTAGCTATGAAACGTAAGACTTGAACCTCGGTGTCATTTTAAAAGACCTATCCATAGACACCCCACACGTATAGGTTTCACTAAAAAAAATTTTTTTGTTTATTTTCATGTATGGGAGCCCCCTTAAATGTCATTTTTTTATGTTAATTTTTTGTATGAGAATCGTAAAGCGGTTAACAGGATACATACTCCTACCAAATTTCAACAGTGTGATGCATATAGTTACAGAATAAAATGGCTGTGACATACGGACGGACAGACAGACAGACAGACTTGACGAAAATATAAGGGTTCCGTTTTTTGCTATTCGGCTACGGAACCCTACAATAAAAATCTTCAGCTGCTTTATAATATTACCCTCTTAATCATAAAACGCAAACAGTCTAAACCTGTTATTACACTGTTTTGTCTCGTTCTTTCTTGGAGCTATCAACATTTGGCAGAAAGTGACAAAATAGTGTAATAGCTAAAATTGGTTTATTAGACTATGTGAGTTATTATGAATAAGGGGGTGAGTATAGATATTATTTTAAGAAGTTAGTAGAAGTTATACAAATATTGTTTACAATATTCGACTAGTGTTAAAGAACGGACTATACCACTGGTGCTAATAACACAAATATTTAATATGATAGGATATTTATTTATTTATTTTATAAGGTACACCTTACAACAGCCACACCAACAGTTTCATGTACAAGTCTTTTTTTTTAAATGTCAAAATCAGAAAACATTTAATCGTAAACACCACATGCAATCTTGGATGAATTAACCACTGGATATGAAACGCAAGAGCGAATGTATAAAAACATCATTAACCAATTTCCGCGGGGCGGGGAGAGCTTGTCGTGTCAATTTATGACATTTAGTGCATGAAAGTGTCGATATTTTTTTAACGATATGTGTGGAACGAATGAATTAACGAATCGTTTGTGAAAAGACATAATTTTTATCATCAAATCACTACATTATGGACATGTTTAATGCACAAACCATCGAATGAACAACTGAAACATAGAACGTTTATATGAACGGTCTGGCAAGTAACACTAACTAGAACTTCCTAAGACATTGTGAAATCGCCTATAAGTACATACAGCCCAGCACTTTTCTTTTACTTTACTTTTCAAGATTTTTGCGTTGGCATTAAATCACACTGGTGTTAAATGGATACCACATATTCGGTGATGTTTTGTGGGATTCATTTTGTCTCCCTTCGACCCACCTTATATTCCTTAATGCATATACAGGAAATCTGAAATTATATTTTTAGGATGTAAGTATTGTCATAAAATATTAAGTTTTAAATTTTAAGGCAAACTTGTATTTTTAAGATTATTTTAATCTACTCTCGAGTGAAACATTTTATCATTTTATTTTAAAAGTATTCATTTTAATAATTTAATAATAGTATGTTTATCTTTATGATTTATCGACAATTGTCAAGCACAATTAATACTAAACTGACAAGGGAACGAATGATGAACATACGACAATCCTACCGTATTAAGTACCTATACGTTATATTGTTGATTTTGTAGTAACTGATCACTACTTTTTCAATGGCAATGTAACTTTTCTCTTGAAAACACTATTTTCAAGAAAACGTAACAGCTTTATTGGGATGAAAAGTTACTCACGGATGAAAAGAAATATTTTTTGTGTTGCCGCTATAATTTTTACACAACAATATGGCACATTTACCCATTTTTTAGGGTTCCGTAGCCGAATGGCAGAAAACGGAACCCTTATAGTTTCGTCAAGTCTGTCTGTCTGTCTGTCCGTCCGAATGTCACAGCCATTTTATTCTGTAACTATAAGCATTATACAATTGAAATTTGGTAGGAAGATGTATCCTTTTAACCGCTTACCGATTATCATACAAAAAATAAAAAATAATGACATTTAAGGGGGGCTCCCATACATGAAACTATAACCAAAAAAAAATTTTTTTGTCAAACCTATGCGTGTGGGGTGTATGGATAGGTCTTTTAAAATGATATTGAGTTCCTTAAACAATTTTCTTTTAAAGTCTAACGTTTCATAGCTAGACGCTTCCAAAGTGGTAAAATGGGCGTCCCCCCCATCTAACTTCTAAACCCAGCAAGTGTAAATTTTGAAAAAAATACGAAATGTAGATCTTAACAAAACTTTCAACGAAAATTGGTTCGGACGGGATCGAACCAGTCATCATCATCATCATAATCAGCCAAAGGACGTCCACTGCTGAACATAGGCCTCCCCCACGGCTTTCCACAGCGACCGATCACTAGCGGTCTGCATCCAGTTTGATCCTGCGATCTTTTTAAGGTCGTCTGTCCATCTTGTTGGTGGACGTCCTACGCTGCGTCTTTGGTCGAAGGGTCTCCAATCTAGAACTTTCCTGCCCCAACGGCCATCAGTTCTTCACGCTATGTGCCCTGCCCACTGCCTCTTAAGCTTACTGATTCTCAAGGCTATGTCCGTTACCTTGGTTCTTCTACGTATCTCTTCGTTTCTGATTCGATCTCGTAGAGAAACACCGAGCATAGCCCGCTCCATCGCTCGTTGTGTAATTTTGAGCTTCATTATAAGGCCCATAGTAAGAGACCACGTTTCGGATCCATCCAGATCGAACCAGTAGTTTTTGAGATATAGCACATTTTCGACAACCGCAAACATAACTTTGTACTTCATACGAACACTATGAAAAACAAAGTTATATTTGCAGTCAACAAAATACTGTGGTATTTTACTAAGTAGAAGTAAGTGGATTCCTTAATTCAGTTAAAGTTGGCACGGAACCCTCAGTGCGCGAGTCCGACTCGCACTTGGCCGGTTTTTCCGACAATGTTTCTCACTGAGCTCTGTCACCGTACTGACAAGACGTCACTGTAAGTTAGGCCAAAAAGCCCGCTTCGTGGCTAAGGGGGCACGCGCGAAATGGCCCGTCATTGCGCGTTCAGTGGTTTATTCGTCCAAGCATGCAATATATTAAGATTCACCAGATAACTGTCTTTACCGTCTGCACAACTCAAGCAGTGAATAGTCAAAATTAGTCCCAGAACTAGAAAAAATGAAATTTCAGAACATTGAGTTAATATCTATAATGCTATCGAAGTTTCAACTGTTTACTGATTGAACACAAGGTATCACTCGATTAGCGAAGCTAGGGGGTTCAATTCTCCGCCACAGAAATGTTTAACTTATTACACGGACGAGTAAAAAAGTAAGGACTCCGCGTCACCTACATTAAAGTGAAGCACCTAAAGTAAGCCAGCATACGTGTAATACGAAGCTATAGTCCGTGCCATTTAAACTTGCAAAAAAGGTCATTGCTACGCCATTACTACTGCACGCCGATACGGGAAAGCGGTGAACCAAAACTCAAGGCGCAGCGATAGAAGTCTATGTAAACAAACGTTTATTGGTACGAGGCGACCTTGATCCGAAAAATTGACCTGTATTACAAACATTTGGCTACTGCATTACAAATTTACAAGCATTATGCAGAGGGACAGCCGTCATATAATGTAACTGGACATGAATAATGAAATAAAAACTAGAATCATCATAATTAACAAATTTTGTGTTTTTCTATATCCTGCGTTATTGTCGCGGGAGCAATTGGTAGGTATTATTCAATTTTTTTTTTTTTATCTATAGCTGAATAGTTTGATTGTTTTAACGCGCTAATCTCAGAATCTACTGAATTTGAAAATATTTGGATAGCTTATTTATCGAGGAAGGCTTTAGGCTATAAAACATTAAGCTGCGAACTCATAACATACGGACCAAGTTGGAGGGAACCGCTAGTTGTAGAATAAGAATTAATTCAAAAAGCTATACATAGACCAACATAGACTCGTGTTAGATGCATGTAGCGTACGTAACGTACTTTGTTGGGCAAAGGTCTCCCCGTTTGAAATGGATTGCGTTCATATTTTCGGGTTCATTCTTCTCAGGTTCCATCTTAACATATAATAAGTAAAGAATTGAGAAAACAGCAACAAAATAGCATACACGAACGTAACAAATAACAATAAAAGACTCTTCAAAAAAAACAAAGGCTGATAATAATAACAATAATTTGTGAACATTTCCGAAATTTGTCCGAGCGCGAGCGTAATCCAACACGGAATGACGCGGGAGTCGGGACGCTGCGCCGATTGAGCTATTACAAAGTGGCGAACACAGGTACAGCACCACTGACGGCTCAAACCGCTAACGGCTAAGGGCTCCCACACATAAACACGATACGACGTCGCGTCGTACAACGATGCGGCGTCGTTTCACGATACGACGCCGTGTCGTGAAAATCTACGACACGACATCGTAACGTGTCGATGCGCGATACGACGTCGTGACGTTAGAAACTCACGATGCAATCCTGCGCAGTTGTTATTCAAAATTCAAAGATGACGGATGGTATTGAAGTCGATCATCTAATTACCCTAGTCGAGCAGCGTACTTTGGGACAAAACATCTGAGGAATACAAGAATAAAATTGCAAAAACAAAAGCATGGAAAGAGTTGTGCGAAAATTTATTTCCGGGTTTTCAAGAATAAAGTAATCAAGAAAAAACTAAATTTATTATATCCTATATTTTATTTCGTTGCCAATTAAGAGCTCCTACATCACTATTAAAGTAATCACAAAATTGATTTCTTATGTCGGTAGCTCTTGTTTTTGTTGTACCCTCCTGGGTGGATTGTTGTAGTTCAATAAAAGAATCATCTATTATCATGTTTACCATAAATTAACAGATATTAAATCAACTTAAACATAAAATTATGTAATCAACATTACACCTTTGGATTCCTTTTTTAAGAAAAGTCGTAAAGGGCTAGGGGTGATGCTGTTAGTTCACGTGATGTATTCGAGTAATCATTAGCATAAATAAATAAATAATACATTCACTCGCCCATCCCACCAACACACGCACAAACACGCACCACACTGATACACATTTACAAATGCATATGGGGAGTTTTGCGCGGGAAACGAAAAGGGAAGGACGGACCTTAATTCTTCGTTTTAGTTATCGGTTTTTTCGGGTCAATTATTGTGATTGTGTGGTGGAATTGTCATGATAATTTGTGCTTTTGAAGAAAACAATGCAATTAAAGTGGGGAATTAAGCGAAGCGAGCTGATCGCGCCGTCTTACCCTGATCGCTGTTCCTGTGCCAAGCTTCCTTGTAGAGCATTGAAATGCGAACCACCTCACATTTCAATGAGTTAGGTTAAGATAGGCTAGTTTAGGGTTAGTTTTTAGTTATAAGTGTAATAAAGTTAAAAAATCACTAAAGAATAGTCTGTATGGCGTTGAGCCAAAGACGTAAAACTTGTATTTAAAAAAAAAAGAAATGCATACCTTCACATAGATTATTAATTTAAGTATACAGCTATATGGAAGCATGTTTTGATCAAAAATATACCAAAAATAACTACTGAGTGGCTAACAAAAATTGCCGAGAAGTTTTACAAGCGTGTCAACTTTCCTCATTGAATAGGCGCACTTGACGGGAAACATGTTCGAATTTGGAGTCCCAAACATGGCGGATCGCTTTTTTATAATTACAAAAAATATCATTCTATATTGTTGTTGGCTCTCGTAGATTCTAAATATAGATTTATATATGTTGATATTGGAGCATATGGCAAGGAATGTGACTCAACCGTTTACAATAATTCAAAATTGAATGAATAACTTTTAAAAGGACTATTAGGAAATAAAATATAGGATATTAATAAATTTAGTTTTTTCTTGATTATTTTATTTTTGAAAACCCGGAAATAAATTTTCGCACTCCTCTTTCCATGCTTTTGTTTTTGCAACTTTATTCTTGTATTCCTCAGATGTTTTGTCCCAAAGTACGGGACGCTGCTCGACTAGGGTAATTAGATGATCGACTTTAATACCATCCGTCATCTTTGAATTTTGAATAACAACTGCGCAGGATTGCATCGTGAGTTTCTAACGTCACGACGTCGTATCGCGCATCGACACGTTACGATGTCGTGTCGTAGATTTTCACGACACGGCGTCGTATCGTGAAACGACGCCGCATCGTTGTACGACGCGACGTCGTATCGTGTTTATGTGTGGGAGCCCTAAGTGCAATAAGTCATAATTTATCATATTTTGGAGTGAAAGTTTTATAACGATAAATATCTATGAATGGTCAACTAATCTTGATTCTTTAATGAATGAATGTAATTTCAAATTATTGTGTTTAAATTTCTGGTAAAAGAAACGTCAATTAACTGAGTTTTTGAATGAAAAACCAAATAACTGCTTAGAGGCTTTGTAATACGTAAATTAAAAGGAAATTGATTTTATAAACTAAAACTTTGTTTTATTACAAAAATGCAAAACAATTACTTAAATTTTGATTTTTTTGAGTTGTCTCGTTCTCGGACGGGCCGGGGTATTATGAAATCAGCGATAAGTCGGATTATCGCTATTTTGTACGTTGAGCGATACGTGTCGTAAAATTTGGGCATTTTTTAGTACAGGTGGGGTAAATAACCTTTTGTGCAAGTTTAAATGGCACGGACTATACACGCACACACTAACGCAAAATGAAAGCCGATCGGCCGCCATTACCCTCTCTGCCATCGTCTGTGACAGTGCAAACCTTCGCGTATAAAAAAATTAAAAAATACCGTCGTGTATCGTTAAACGGTTTAAAAATATTACATTTCTACAAAACAGGGCCAAGGAATTCCCTTAATAGGTTAGCCAGTACCTATTACGTTAATTTCTGTTCTTTTTAAAGTACAAAAAATATTTATTTGGAACACAAAACCTCCACTCCACGTCATTTGCCGGTGACAGTAACAGCACAGAAAATAAAATAGTACTGCGTACAGAAGGATCACTGTGCCAAGAATGATAAAGTAAAAACAACTTTCGCTGCAACGCAATGAAGTGCAATTCACTTCGCACGATTTTAATTCAAGGTTGTTTCATCTACCTATCTATACCTGTCTCTTTCTAACACGTAGCGCTTTCCCTGTTTCGCGGCCTTGAATGTGTCAGGGTTGCGAGCGGCGCGTGGCACGAACATACGCGTAGGTACACAACGCGCTACTCAAATCAAATAAATACTCTAGAGGACCTAGCACATTTCTTGACTGTGTTCTATCGGAGAAAGTAGTTGATAGTGTCAGCGTTCGTTTAATATTAAAATAAGTGTGTACTCTCTCTAATTTAATTATTTGGTACAAAATTACTGAATTCGGAGAAATGAAAGTACAAACCAAACACACATGTATGTACGGAAAACAGCACGTCAAGGTAAACACTGCGGTATCTTATGTAGTTGTAATAAGGGCTAGTTTGCAACAAAAGTGGATAACCTGATGTGCTGTCGACTGTACATCACACTTAACCAAATAAAATTGATAGTAGAATTATTTTCTCCGTGCAGTTTGGGTCATAAATCATAGATTAGATTTTGGACTACGTAAAATCCTAACACAAAATTACTTAGGTAATTTGGTAGGTACTTGTTTATAAATATTATGCTAAATTTAAAGTAAGTTTATTGACCTGTTTCCGTTTATTTTAAGTTAGATTGACGTAAGTAACTGGGTAGGTATCTTAAACTCAAACCTATTTCTTTGAACAAGAAATGTTGAATACCTACCCACAAAATTTGTTTTGATAAATAATGTCATAATTAGGAACACATATCTCAAATTATTAACAGTTATTTCGTTATAAAGAAGTCAGTCATAGGCTGAGAAAATAAACACGGTCACAGGCGCGTGGCGCGGTCCGCGAGCGGCACAGCCCCGCGCTCATTTATGCTCGGCGTACCGAGTCGCTCAAACGTACCTAAACTTCGGAGTGACACCCCCCTGGTAACAGCCAGTGTGGCCGGAAAATAAATAGGGACTTTACCCGAAAAAACAGCCTAAGTGCAAGTCGGACTCGCGCACTGAAAAACTACAAGTTGGTTTTAAAGCAGTATTCTACTGCATAAACACAACTTTTTTAAGAATTTTAAATTTAACTTAAGTATATAATTTAAACAGTTCTTTATTTTTTTTACATTTAAATCAATTGTAGTTTGTGTAACAGAAAATCAAGCAAATTAATTATTTTTTTGTATTCGTAAAAATAAATAGAAGAGCTGGCAAGCATTTTTTATTTACATAAAAATTTAATGAAATCCAACTAAAAGAATTACAGGTATGTAATTTATCTAGCCATTCCGATATCAGGTTGGCGACTAACATTATTTTAATTTTAATTGCGGTTTTGAAAGGCACATTACTTCAAATTTTACGCACATTGCTCACGTGCATAAACGAGTAAAATATGCAGTCTCACTACCGCCATTCCGATACACCTACACAATAAAGGGAGAAATATTTGTGTCAACGGGGATACCCCCGTGACGCACACACATACAGCAGAAAAGTGGCTTCACTTACTAGTATCGCGGTGCGGAGTCCTTTCTTTTTTACTCGTCCGTGACTTATTAGTGCAATAACGTTAAGAAATAAGCTAACTGAGAACATTACTTCAAGGGAAAACACTGCGGTGTCTTATGCCGCTTTAAAAAGGACTAGTTTGCAATAAATGTGGGTAACCTGATGTGCTGGCAACTGTACAATTAACTCTTAACCTTTCCAGGTATACCGTAGAAGATTTCAGTTGGGAGCAGTACCTAGCGTTAACTGGTAGCAGGGCGGCCAGTCGGTCGCTATTCGCGGCGCGCGGTCACGTGGTCTCGCACGGCTTCGTGGCGGGCATGCGGCTGGAGTGCGCCGACCTGATGGACCCCCGGCTGGTCTGCGTGGCTACCATAGCCAGGGTTGTGGCCGACTTGCTGAAGGTATGTATCACTCGTGGCGCGCGGTCACGTGCCCGGCACGGCTTCGGCTTCGTGGCTAGAGTGCGCCGACCTGATGGACCCCCGGCTGGTCTGCGTGGCTACTATAGCCACGGTTATGGCCGACTTGCTGAAGGTATGTATCACTCTCGCGGCGCGCGGCCACGTGCCCGGCACGGCTTCGGCTTCGTGGCTGGAGTGCGCCGACCTGATGGACCCCCGGCTGGTCTGCGTGGCTACCATAGCCAGGGTTGTGGCCGACTTGCTGAAGGTATGTATCACTCGCGGCGCGCGGTCACGTGCCCGGCACGGCTTCGGCTTCGTGGCTAGAGTGCGCCGACCTGATGGACCCCCGGCTGGTCTGCGTGGCTACTACACCGTGACTTTTTAATTACCCGAGAAAACGAAAATTTGCGTTTATAAAAATATGTATATCCGTAAGTAACACACAAATATTATAGCGTGCATACAAAAATATCGTTTTATAGGACTTCAAATAAATCCTGTTAATGCACCAAAAACATGTAAACCATCTTCGTAGTATTTGTTCAATGAGAGAGAGAGAGACGCATGCATTCATTCAGACTCGCGCGGCGCTCGCGCTGTCTCCCGCGCATGCGCTACTGCTACGCCTAGTGCCAACGATTGTCAAGATCGCCAAGCATCGCGGGTTCGCATCCGCACTAGCATTTAATAAACGTGATATCTGTTGATTTGTATGTTGTGGCCATTACGAAGTAATAAAAATAGCACGTTTCACGTTTTTTTTATCTGCGTAGTGAATTGTTTATTTTAATTACTTAGTTAAGGTGTATTTTAAAATATGAAATCCACTAGGTATTAACAAGATTAACAAATGATACAAATACCTAAAAACCTTAAAACAAATATCGACATACCTTACACGTATTGCAGTATTTTTTCAAAATGTCCTCCTCCCTCCGAGATACAAACACGTGCTCTTTTCCGCAAGTTATTCTTCAAAGAAATAAGCACGTTTCTTTGAGCTTGAACCTCTTGAAAAGCCGCAATGATCCGGTTTTGCAAATCACCAACACTCGTGGGTTCACTTACAAACACCCGGCGCTTGATCTCGCTCCACAAATAAAAGTCCACGGGCGTAAGGTCCGGGGACCGCGGAGGCCAGGGCACGGGCCCGCCGCGGCCGATCCACCGCGCTCCGAACTCGCCGTTTAGGTACGCGCGCACTGCATTGTGGTAATGGGGCGGAGCACCGTCATGTTGGAAGTACAGTGACTGGAGATACGCGAGGGGCACGTCGTCCATTATGGTCGGCAACATCTCCTGGAGAATAGCTAAATAGCTTGCACCCGTCAACCGCCCTTCGATGAAATATGGGCCGATGATAGTGTCGTTAAACACACCTGCCCATACGTTGAGTGAAAAACGGTGTTGGTAGGAGTGCCGCTTTGTCAATTTTGGATTCACGTAACTCCAGTAGTGTTCATTGTGGCTGTTGAAAACACCGATCCGAGTAAACAAACATTCATCGGTGAACAAAATGTTAGCGTTTGGGTTTGCTAACACCCACTCGCAAAACGACACTCGCGGCTGTCTGTCACTGTCACTGAGCTCCTGCACTTTGCGGTAGTGAAACGGGTGCATGACCGATGAAATTATTTTCCATACGCAGTACTGGCTCACGTGGAAATGTCGGGCTCCTTCACGGGTACTGCGTCGCGGGTCTTCTTCAAAATACTGTACGACGTCATCGTACAGATCTTGTGGGTACGAGACCCCCGAGCGTCCTTGTGCGTGAGCCGGGGTGCGGAACTGCCCATGGTCTAACAGCCTCTGCCAGGCTCCCAACATGGTTTCGTGCGAAGGTTGGCGCTCATTAGGGTATAACTCCCTGTACAAACGTAATCCAGCCGCTACGTTCTCGCCTGACATAATGTACGCTCTCACCATTAGAGCGTATTCACGATTGGAGTACTGATACGCCATCTCGATATTCGTCACTTCACTTTAAACTAAACACAGGTGCGGAGGTCGCGTGCGCCGGTGACCTTGCGTGACACAACCTTGACCGTTTAGGATTCGCGACGGACTGAGCTGAGGACAATGATGGTGCGGGCGGGCGAGGGATGCGCGTGAGACTCCGCCCGCCCGTTCATTCATGAAGGGAGTGCTGGCCAGCTTCGAGCTTAGACGCGAGTTTGCCGAAAGAGAAAGAAACGTCTTTTGTCGGCAGGTTGTGTAATTTGTTTTCATTCATAGTTATTCCTTCCGTACGCCAATATTACGCGAAAAAATTAGGTGGATTTTGGTTCCGTTAATGTTGGAATGATAATGATTACTATTTGAATTAGTAGGACTTTTATGGTGCATATTTTTTACGGAATGTTAGGGACCTTTTAAATAAATTTCTCATAAGAAAAAAAAAATTTTTAATCGTTAAATTCGATGTATATCGATATCTGAGTATGTTAGTCAATTTTCTCGGGTAATCAAAAAATCATTGTGTATAGCCAGGGTTATGGCCGACTTGCTGAAGGTATGTATCACTCTCGCGGCGCGCGGCCACGTGCCCGGCACGGCTTCGGCTTCGTGGCTGGAGTGCGCCGACCTGATGGACCCCCGGCTGGTCTGCGTGGCTACCATAGCCAGGGTTGTGGCCGACTTGCTGAAGGTATGTATCACTCGCGGCGCGCGGTCACGTGCCCGGCACGGCTTCGGCTTCGTGGCTGGAGTGCGCCGACCTGATGGACCCCCGGCTGGTCTGCGTGGCTACTATAGCCAGGGTTATGGCCGACTTGCTGAAGGTATGTATCACTCTCGCGGCACGCGGCCACGTGCCCGGCACGGCTTCGGCTTCGTGGCTGGAGTGCGCCGACCTGATGGACCCCCGGCTGGTCTGCGTGGCTACCATAGCCAGGGTTGTGGCCGACTTGCTGAAGGTATGTATCACTCGCGGCGCGCGGTCACGTGCCCGGCACGGCTTCGGCTTCGTGGCTAGAGTGCGCCGACCTGATGGACCCCCGGCTGGTCTGCGTGGCTACTATAGCCAGGGTTATGGCCGACTTGCTGAAGGTATGTATCACTCTCGCGGCGCGCGACCACGTGCCCGGCACGGCTTCGGCTTCATGGCTGGAGTGCGCCGACCTGATGGACCCCCGGCTGGTCTGCGTGGCTACCATAGCCAGGGTCGTGGCCGACTTGCTGAAGGTATGTATCACACGCGGCGCGCGGCCACGTGGCCTCGCACGGCTTCGTGGTGGGCATGCGGCTGGAGTGCGCCGACCTGATGGACCCCCGGCTGGTCTGCGTGGCTACCATAGCCAGAGTTGTGGCCGACTTGCTGAAGGTATATATCACACGCGGCGCGCGGCCACGTGGCCTCGCACGGCTTCGTGGCGGGCATGCGGCTGGAGTGCGCCGACCTGATGGACCCCCGGCTGGTCTGCGTGGCTACCACAGCCAGGGTTGTTGCCGACTTGCTGAAGGTATGTATAACTCTGGCGGGCGTTGTCGGCAGTCGGTCGCTATTCGCAGCCCGTGATCACGTGGTCTCGCACGACTTCGTGGCGGGCTAGTCTTGTCTTACTCGGACACTGATCAGAGCGCTCCGAAGTAGTAGGTACAATAGATCAAAGGAACTAGTTCGGTCTTTTAGTACTATTAGTTCAATAGTTCAACGATTACTCTGACATCAGTCGTCCGTCGTACACAGCGAACATGGTCGTACGTTCATGTCGTTCAATTTAGTACATCTTCTAGCACGCTCTGGCACACGCGTCTGTTTCGTTCTCGCTTTGTTAGTTTATTTTCCGTCACACTCACGCACACGCGTCTGTCTCGTTCTCGCTCAATCTAGTACATCTTGGATCACGTTCACGCACGCGCGATTGTAATCTTCTAACTCACTCTGACACTTGGAATTATTCGTTTTACTCGGCTCGCGCGAGCTAATCTGAACTATTGACATATGAGATTTGCATAAATGAAATGTACTAAAGACCGATTTGAATGACCAGTAGTAGTTAGGGAGGCGAATAGGGGAATTTTCGGTAATACTCGAGCGTGGCAGTTTAAGATATGAGAGATACCTTGGACCTAATAGAACAACCTTGTAAAGTATTTAGCTCTATATGTAGTGACGCGCGCCTAGGATAGACGATCAGATTAGTAAAAAAAAATCGATAGTCTGTAATACTCGAGCGCGTCAGATTAAGATATTGGGGGTTGATTTTAGTGTTTTAAGACTAAATTTAACTAATCTGACGATAAGTCCTTGACGCCGCCGAGTTATAGGGTCGCGAACTTGTAAAAAAAAAACGTTAATCCGGCATTCTCGAGCGCGATTTTTTTTATTTTTATTTTGAAGAATATAATCTAAAACGTACTAAAAATACAAAATCTGCCGGTTTCCGCATGACCAGGAGTGTGGAGGAGCCATTTCGTCTTCCGAAAAACGGGTTGCGGCATATAAGTCGCGAACGATACATTTTACAAAAAAAAAGTTTAAATAAACAAAAAGGTAATTTCATTTTACACAAAAAAGGTCTCTTTACATTTTTGTCTAAAGTTAAAACTTTTTGACTTGAAGCTTCATAAAAACTCAAACTCCCGGTTTGTTGAGTATATCTTGAAAACTGAGGGTGTTAAAAAAATGATATGAAATAACGATGATTAAATTATGTTACTTTAATCTCAAAAAAATTTTTTTTTTCTAAAGCTTCTCGACAATTTTCGTCGACTTGGAAAAGGTTACGCGTATCTGTATACAAAAGTATTATTAACATGTACAGTTTCATGTATGTATATTATTCAATAGCCTGTTGATCCTCAAATTGTTTTTTGGACGTACCGTCAGCAAAACGAAGTGAAGAATAATTAAAAAGAAAGAAGAAAGGAAAAAACAAGAAACCAAAAAACCTTTCCGGTCAGATTAAGAGAACCCACCAACATTTTTGTCAGATTAAGAAAATATGCTTTCAGGATACCGAGATGAACCTCCCCTATGAAAATCTGACGCGCTCGAGTATTTCAAAATAACTATTTTTTTTTGCATTTTCAAAAATTCATCATAACTTATGGTCACGCCAAAATCGTCAGTTTTTTTTAAGGGAGCTTCCTTGGGGCCTACTTAACACCCCTTCCAAAAATCTGACGCGCTCGAGTAATTTTTTTTTTTTCGCATTTTTGACTAATTTATATGCCTACCCCCACCACGCAAACCGGCAGATTAGTATACCGTTGTTATCAGAGGCACTTGGGGCATACGTAGTATGAATATCTGACGCGCTCGAGAATGCCCAAGTAACTGTTTTTTTTTACATTTTTGAAAAACCGTACACGCCAAACCCACCGCTAAAATGGTTTTTACCATACGAGCTTTTCTTTTCGAAATTATTTTATCTTTCGATTCTGATAGGTCTCGACGGCGCCGTTGAATTACGCCATTTAGCTACCTCGCCTCCCTAACTATAGTGAATAGTTCGTACTCGTCACAAGTATGAACTAGTTCCTAATAGTACATAGTACATGTACCTAGTACACAAGTTTATGGCGGGCATACGGCTGGAGTGCGCCGACCTGATGGACCCTCGGCTGGTCTGCGTGGCTACTATAGCCAGGGCCGTGCGTGGCTGTATTGCTGAAGGTAAATTTAATAGTTTATATGCTTGTTTCTTATAATTGGCTACTTGTTGAGATGAAATGTGTTGGAAATTAAACTATAACCAAAACGTAACTTTTGACCAGACAGATTTGTAAAGTAAGCTAAACAGTACCATCGATAGAGCATATTTGCTTATCCGAAATATCGTTGTTTTGTTATTAATATTTTTCAAAAGTCAATTTTACAATTATGTTTCACATCCGTACGTACTAGGCTGTGATGCCTGTATCACGGGCGGCCATTAAGATTTTACAATTGATATTATTGATATTGGTATTCGTTGGTGTCATTGTAAGTTTGTTATATATACAATTAGCGGACCCAGCGAACTTCGCCCCTAGCTTTGTCCCTCCCCGGCCCCGTCTCGCCCAGCTACGTAATTTTAAAAGTTAAGAACACTAATTGATCAGTTATCGAGCGAGATGAAAAATGATCAAATTACTAAAATGGCTATAAAAAAATTGGGGTTGGTGATAAAAAAGTAAAAAATTAGGGTTGTATGTATTTTTTAATGCCACATTATAAAATAATAAACACATAAAATTTCGTCCAAAAATAAAATAAAATTTTTAAGGGTGAACAACCCTTATCACTTAGAAGTATGAAAAATAGATAGTAGCCGATTCTCAGACCTACTGAATACGCATATAAAATTGGGTAAGAATCGGTAAAACCGTTTCGGAGGAGTAAGGGAACGAACTTTGTGACACGAGAATTTTATATATAAGATGTGTAATATTAAATGCGCAAAACCTCAGACACCCCAAACGCTTTTTAATTCGATTCACCTAATCATGAAAGAAAAAAAAAATAATAAAAAGTTTTATGCGGTGATTAAGTTTTACTGCTACTTCTGATTATTTCTTGGTCTGCGGAGCTCTCTCTCCTCTGTCGAGAAGGAGTTGGTTGGGCCGCTGCGCCGCGCTGACATTATTATTATTACTATCTACGCTCATAAAAAAGTAAACATTGCTTGTTTACGTATTTTGGCGGGTATGCGCACGTGATAGCTCGTCTTATAAAGAAATAGACAGAGCAACATTTTAATGACGATTTTTGAAAAATGTGACCAACATTAAAAACTGGTTCAATTGATTCTACTCGTTATTCTAATCAACCTATTTTTCAGGTTTTGCAAATTTAACGTTATACGTTGTATAAGATGACGTTAGTCACGAGACCAAGCGTTGACGCGCGTATTCAAAATTAATTACAAAAATCTTATTTTACAAATGAATGTATTATTTTCTTATTATATCTTACGCACATATTATATAATAATAAAAAAAAAAAATACTTTTCCAAAAGTTGTCAAGTAGCCAATTATACATAAACGGCATAGAATTCAAGCGATCAGTGTTTTTTATTATGGAATAACAAACAGCATTGATGCATCGCGACTCAAGCAATGATCAAATTTTGCTAACGCGCGTTTGTATCGATGCAGTCGCCAATATACAGATACATTCATCAATGTCCAGCTTCTGCATCAATACTCACTTGCGACAGCATCGTGACTGTATCGATGCTAAAATTAGCGCAAGTGTGTAAAGGTCGACAATTTGCGAGTCCATCGCTGCTGGATCGCGACAGCATCACTCAGGCGCGGTCGCAGCCTGAAATTTTGGAGGGTGTCACTCTAATAAAAACCGGCCAAGTGCGAGTCGGACTCGCGCCAACTTTAACTAAATTAAGGGTCCACTTACTTAGCCAAAATACCACAATATTTTGTTGACAGCAAAAGTTACTTTGTTTTTCATTGTGTTTGTATGAAAGACGAAGGTATTATAGGCGTATGCCTATACCACTCGGCCACCGTCATATTAGCAAGCCTGTTGAATTTTGCAAGCGCTTACTTTAACGCGTAGGCTGCGTGGGGTCATAAATGTCGCGAGATTGCTCTCACAATATCCGAAGGTTTTTTTTTTTTACAAATATTTAACAATCGGTTAAGATAAAGAAGGCCAATTTATAATTACATTTTAGTTTTTATAGTGTTTTGTCACTATACAAACTACATTATTATATATATAAAATTCTCGTGTCACAATGTTCGTTCCCGTACTCCTCCGAAACGGCTTTACCGATTCTTACCAAATTTTATATGCGTATTCAGTAGGTCTGAGAATCTGCTACTATCTGTTTTTCATACCCCTAAGTGATAAGGGTTGATCACCCTTAAATATATTTTTTTTAATTTTTGGACGAAGTTTTTTGTTTTTATTTTTTTATAATGTGGCATTAAAAAATACATACAACCCTAAATTTTTACTTTTTAGGGTTCCGTACCTCAAAAGAAAAAAACGGAACCCTTATAGGATCACTTTGTTGTCCGTCTGTCCGTCCGTCTGTCAAGACCCTTTTTCTCAGGAACGCGTGGAGGTATGAAGCTGAAATTTATATCAATTACTCAAGTCTACTGTCCCTTGAAGCTGTGAAAAAATCAAACTTCTAAGCCAACGCAATCAAAAGATACAGCCGTTAATGCCGCAAATTTTCGACACTTGCAAGGGAATCAAAACCTACAGGGTGCTTCCCGTGAACTCAGAATCTTGAAATTTGGTACGAAGCAACGTCTTATAGCATAGATAAAGGAAAAATTATGAAAACCATAAATTTTTAGTTACATCACATAATATATATTTATTTAATAATTTTAAACTTACTACCCATTTCCTCATAAACGCGTAGAGGTATTAAATTGAAATTCATACCAAATACTCAGGTCTATAATACCTTTAAGCTGTAACAAAATCAAACTTCTATGTCAACGCAATCAAAAGAAACAGCAATTTAAGCTGTATATTTTGAAACTCGCAAGTACTCGCAAGGGAATCAAAACCTAAAGGGTACTTCCAGTCGACCTAGAATCTTGAAATTTGGCATGAAGCAACGTTTTATAGCACACATAAAGGAAAAATTCTGAAAACCTTAAATTTTTAGTTACATTACAAAATATATATTTTTTAATAAATATAAACTTATTACTTTTTTCCTCATGAACGCGTAGAGCTATCAAGTTGAAATTCATATCAAATACTTAGATCTAATTGCCTTTAACCCGTGAAAAAAAAAAACTAAGTCAACGCAAAAACGCAAAAGTACAACTATTGATACCGATTGTCGTAATGAACGAACTTTGTAAACCTTGCAGGTTTGTACGGAACCCTCGGTGTGCGAGTCCGACTCGCACTTGGCCGTTTTTTTTATCACCAAACCCTACTTTTTATAGCCATTTTAGTAATTTAAGGGTAAAACAAAATGCGCTGGGAATGCTTAACTTTTAAAATTACGGAACTTGGCGGGACGGGGCTGGGGCGGGACGGGGCTGGGGGCGAAACAAAGTTCGCTGGGTCCGCTAGTATTATATATATTATTTAATGTGCTATATCTCAAAAAGTACAAGTTCGATCTCGTTCAAACGAATTTTCGTTGAAAGTATTTTTTATGCACGACATTGTCTTTTTTTATTTTTTCCTAGTTTAGCTCAAAAGTTAGAGGGGACGCCCATTTTACAACTTTGGAAGCGTCTATTTAAAGATTGAATTTCAGATAAAATGGTTTGGGAATTGATGTCATTTTAAGACACCTATCCATAGACACCCCACATGAATAGGTTTGAGTTTTTTTTTTTTTGTTTTAGTTCCATTCATTATTTTTTATTTTTTGTATAGGAATTGTAAATCGATTTACAGGACACTTCTACCTACCAACTTTTATCTGTGTAATGCTAATAGTTTTGGAATAATGTGGCTGTGACATGCGGACGGGCAGATAGACAGACTTGAACAAACTATAAGGGTTTCATTTTTTGCCTTGACAGCATTTATTTTGAATCTTTACTATAAAACGACATATTACAATATTAGAATATTGATAAACAATCTTTGTCATGACAACAACATTATGCTATATTGATTTTGCTAGGATTACCAAAACTACGTGGTTCGGTTCCTTGTTTTTAAACTAGATGTAATTTCCAAGTTATTTTGGCCATCGTACTTTGTTCATAAAAACAGTACTAGATGTCAGCAAACTAAAAATGTATTACTGTTAGGGGGATAGCTAGAAATTTCCTTTTGCTATGTGTTTTTTTTTTCAATTTGGAATTAGATTTTGGGGGGGGGGGGTCATGTCCCCTGTGACCCCCCCCTTCGGACCGCACCTGGCATCACTGCTCAAAGTCGCAGTGTGTAAAAGGTCATACCTGTACTAAACGAACGCTCCACTGAGTCCTTAGATGACTTAGTTAGGTGTCAAAATGATCACTTGCAATTCACAGTGCTGCTAAGGGTTCGCTCTCTGGCAATGAAATAGCTAAATAGTTACAGTTTCATGTACCATTTAATCGTCAGTATACAAAAAAACTGATGGATTATCTGTCTTCTCAAGGTCCACTTCGATGGCTGGGGCGCCGAGTACGACCAGTGGCTATGGGCGCACAGCACCGACATGTACCCGGTCGGCTGGTGTCGCGCCGTCGGGCACCGGCTCGAGGGCCCGCTGCAGCCGGCGCCGCGCTGCGTGCGCAAGCTGCCGCCGAAGCAGCCGCGCAGGAAGCGCCGCCACACAGGTGACCGCTAGCGTTACTGGCGAGGGCCCGCGGCACTCGCTAGCGAGGGCCCGCTGCAGCCGGCGCCGCGCTGCGTGCGCAATGTTTATTACGGACAACGAGCTATTTCTCATGTGAAGTCTTCCAATAATTTCTGCGTTGTTGTCGCGTACGGTCCCAAAAACTGATACCAGCTCAGTATCGTTACAAGCGCAATAATCTAAAATACTTGGATTGATTGCGACATTTAGGTATATACCGAAATCTAGTGATCTCATGCGCATCCCATTTTTATGCCCTGTCTTATTAACTTGATTAGTGTATTTCTTACTTATTTCTTTCACTTAGCCCAGATAGCAAAAGTTGCGGTTGTTCAATTCCCCGCTTCAAACAAGATTTTCAGAGAATTAGTTATGTTTCAATTAATAATTGGTCAAAAATGACACTTGCTTCTATAAATGGCGAATTAATCTTATTCTATGTCACCAACAAAAGGAACATCGATACATAATATACCACACCACGAATAGTGGCAATCTTTAAGTGCATTTTATGTTTCCGTCCTCACTATAGATTTTTCTTAACAGCTCCAAAACCAGTGGCCCAACCGCCGAACACAACCGAAGAGAGTTCGCAAAACTCGGACATGGGCGATACGAAGAGTCTATCGCCTCCCACCAGCGTCTCCGAGATATCGGCGGATACGGAACCGCGGACCGATACGGATAATATCAGCAAAATGGACGTAGATGCAGAACCGAAAAACGGATTGCCTGTGGAGGAAAGACTCGCTGATATCAATCAGGATTCGACGGTGAGTTGGTATTGCTTATTTAAAGGTAGGTTGTTTAAGGCAAAGTTTTTCCAACGTTAGATAAGGAATACTCGTCGAATAAAATACGATACGCCTAATTTGAAAACGTCACCAATTCGTTAGCAATCATTTATGTATCATTTTGAAATCGGTTGGCTGATACCACAAAATTATTATTCCTTTTGGAATAGAATGACAAGAGCCAGATGTCAGTAGCAGAAAATTGTGTATCAAAGAGAGTTGCGAGATGCGATGTAGCAAAACCACTTTTGGGAAAATTCTTGCATGACATTTTTTATAATTTCAAGTGAAATTGTGTATATTTTGGAGAAATAGTGCTTTTGACATATGGTGAACATAATCGGAAATTGATAGTTGTTCATCACAGCAAAATAATCACAAAAAAAAAAACAGCAGATAAATTAGTCTCAATCGAAGCCTCTTGCCAAGCACTTCAAATTTAAAGTACGCAGTTTGATTATTATTTTCTATGAACGTTTATTTACGTGAAAATTAAACAGTATGAATATTGTTTGATTTTTACGTCTACACTGTTAACTGTTTTACACATAATGCATATTTACGAATATTATGTGTACCTAATAAAATAATTTCCGTTTTACCACGGTAATATTATGTCAATCAGTATTGTAACCTGAAATAAGTACCTACAGCAGCACAGTACGTTAGCATTCGATAGGGCTGTCGCCCACCTACAGCGTTTTATTTTATTGCATCTGCCTACTTTGAGTTTCTATCTAGTTTTGAGATTGTAAATAAATAAATAAAAAAGAATATGAAATATTAATATGATAACATAAAATACTTCGTGAATTGAATAGAAAGTGTTCAATAAAAATACAAGTTGTATCTTTTATTGGTAGATTTAATTAAAAAATCATGTTTATTTTTATCTATGTTTGATTATAACAAATCGGTATTATAAATTTGCGACCGAAAAATATTTGCGCCTTGACTGAGATGTACGAAATGCTTTATTAATATATTTTAGTGTATAAAAAAAAAATTGGTTGCCTGTAAAGTCGGTATACGGGCGAAAGTTTTACGTGACAACGACTTTTTATGTCTGTCTCTCTCGTTCTTACGCGTGCCTCTCACTCGCTCTCAGTGCTGCGCGCGCGGGCCTCTCTCTCGTTCGGTGACTCATCGTAACGTTACCGAGCGTTACACTTTTTCATAAGTGACTCCCAGCCGCAACCTAATTTAAGACGTTGTCACGTCAAAATCCGCATTCTAATATAAAGCAACAAAAACAGCACAATGTATTATACTTGCCATATTAAATAGCTACTTGTACTTATTTCCCCTTATTTCTAGTAAAAAATCGCGCGGTTACTGATTAAAAACCCACACACCATCCGGTCAAAAAAACCAAACACAGCAAAATATATTCTACTTGCCATATTATATTCGCGCGGTTACTGATTAAAAACCAACACACCGTACGGTCGTCACTGCGGCACGTCCGCGACTGTAGCATGCGGAGCGCATGCCGACATCCGAGTAAGTAGCAGGGACCGGAAAACCCCTTTTTTTGATTAAGCCAATTGTTAGGGAAAGCCTATTAAAAAGGTTACACAAAGACAGGGTTACCCTATTGATATGCTTACCACATTAAATAAGGTTTCAGTAACTTTAATATTTAAGCACTTACCAACGAAAAGGGTTACCATATTTCTATCTTTTTGCCGCGCATTTTATTTCTTTCTTTAAAATGACGTGTCCAGATATTAAATTTTGGACTTGCGGAGATTCGCGGCTGGTGTTTGCTTGTTCCCGTTAATAATTATTTTCAGCTGCTTTTTCTTTTTACATGGAACCTAACAAAATTAAACATGATTCTGATGAAGAATTAAAAAAGTGCATTAAGCGAACTTTGAAATGTAATTAATAATTATATTAGTATCAACTTAGAGATATAATATTATTAATTATTAATATATTCATTTATTAAAATTATTAATATATTATTATTATATTTAAATGATAAGTTTTTCTCTCATGAGTGGTAAAAGAACTGAAACTCACGGGCCTTAGCCAACAGTCGAATGTAGTAAGCGTGATTCCTTGATCGATTTTTAAAACCTATTCATAGGGTAAGCCTATTGATAGTGTTTTTGGATTTGGTAAGCGATTACCCGAATTAATTGTATTAATTTGGTAAGCCTTTCGTTAGGGTAAGTTGACGATTAGGTTACCAAATTGATAAGGGTTCTTGGAAATAACTTTAAAAAATACCCTATCAAAAACCCCTTTAAGGGTAAGCGGTTCCGGTCCCTGGTAAGTAGGTATAGCTCGCGCGTCGTCCGTTTGTATGAAGTTACAATACTGTAGACATAATATTACCGTGGTTTTACACTAGGTAGGACTGCTGTTCGATATAAATTTGTTGACTGTTTATCATTGCGGTAAACAATATGTTTAACTTAGGAATATTGGTATTAATCACTTAGACCGAAGATAATCTCATTTTAAGTTACTTACTGTTACTTAAGTGAGTTACTGACATCCTACATTGGTTTGACAGCTTTTACTAGGCCTTCTCTTCCGATAGGAATAGTAATCATTTGATTATACATATTAAGGGCCAATTTTTCAATGGTCAGATAAAACTTATCAGGCTGATAAATTATAAAGCGACAGATTTAAAAAAAATACAGTTACGTATGATTGCTGACAATTAGGTGACGTTTTCAAATTAGCCATATTGTATTTTGTTCGACGAATATGTCTTATCTGACTATTGAAAAATCAGCCCTTAGTCTGATAAGTCTTACTGACTTGAAAAATCTGCCCTTAGTCAAAGTTGTAGTGACATAATATATTTCACGAATTTCCTATGAATTGAAATATTGTTGAAAGCGTATCTATTTAGCTTGCTCTCTTTTATTTGTATTCTTGCTGTCCCTGCGATCTTCCCCTGTATAAGAACAGAACAGAGATACCATTATTTTATGCAACATAATTTAAAAAATGAATACTGAGATTAATACTTGCATTTCTATAGTTGATCCTTCACCCAGCAGGATATGCCATAAAAATTGTTTTCAACACACATGCTCAAAACGACGTTTTTATTCCACCGATTTTTGGCACATAATCCTAGATATTAAACACGCGTGCTTTTTCGGTATATTATTGCACTAGTGCCTTTAGTTTAATAACCTGACCAATTTAGGTTTGTACCCTAGTACCAAATCGTAAGTAAGAAGAAGAAGCGATGTAATTTAGTCGGGTTATAACTTTTATTTTACCAACAAACATTATTTAAGCGAAAAATAACAGTATTCTACAAAAGCATTTATTTCAATAAATGACAAATCCAGACTTTTCATCTATTTTTCTGTAATTTGTGTTTTTAACACGAATTATTAGATTACAAATCTAATAGTTCGCGCCTTAGCCTTGCGCGCGCATCGGTATCGCGGCAAGAAAAAAAAATAATGCGCCATTTTTCGTAAATAGGTAATTGTCGGCTGTGACGAAATTTGGATTAATTGTGAAGTTTAATATTAACGAAAATGTCTACTTCAAGTAAAGAAAATGAAGAAAACCTATTATTAACTCTGCCGGACATACGAAACGCGTGCGATAGTCTTTTGCCATCAAAGTCGAGTTTAATGTATTTTTACTAAATGTTTTATAAATAAGAACTTAGTAAATGAAGTCTTGTTTTTAACCGACTTCAAAAAAGGAGGAGGTTATCAATTCGACTGTATGTTTTTTTTTTATTATCATTATTTTTTTTGTATGTATGTTACCTCATATCTCAGTCGTTTGTCGACCGAATCGAAAAAAATTTTCACCTACTTAGAGAGTATACCTTCTAGTTGGTCCCATTTTTTCCATTTTGGGATCTGATGATGGGTTCTTGGTGTATTCGAGGGAAACCCTAAAATTTTAAAGGCACGTATAGTGTTTCTTTACTAGAATCTTAATGTTGACGTGTTGTTACGTCTGATAGTGAACATTTTGTGGGGCTGAGCTGATGGTGGAACTCCTTAACGCCCAGGAGTTCAGTAATTATAATGACGAAACTTATGATAGGTAATTTGTAGCTTCGTAGAAATTAGAATCATAAGGTGCAACTCCCCCCCCCCCCCCTCTTATGTAATCACTAAAAATAAAGAAATAAAATAAACTTTAAAAAAAAGTAAAAACCGACTTCAAAACCAAAATGCACTAAAAAGCCATCACTTTGACCATCAAGCATCAACTATCACAGCACCGACTCCAAAAAGAAATTGTTTGCCTAAAACGGATTCCTTTCCTTTCAATGGTGAAGAGTTTATTTAAGACTTTTTAGTGCATTTTGGTTTTGAAGTCGGTTTTTACTTTTTTTTAAAGTTTATTTTTTCCTCGCAAGTGTGTTGAAAAACGTATGATACGCGTGTGCCTGTGACCATAATATACGCGGCTTTCTTATGGCGCACTCGCTTTCGCGGTAGTTTGAGGACGTACGGACATTTGTTGCACTTTCAAGCTATTTTTTTTAGAAAACTTACAAAAATATAGCTTATAAATTGGATGGCTTATTAGGGGCAACTGGGTCCACTCGGAAATGGTCCCAAGGATAAAACGTCCCTTTTTAGGGTTCTTTTGCCGAATGGCAAGATTCGTCAAGTCTGTCTGTCTGTCCGTCCGTATGTCACAGCCAATTTATTCTGTAACTATAAGTATCACACTGTTGAAATTTAGTAGGAAGATATATCCTGTTAACCGCTTTACGATTCTTATACAAAAAGTAAAAAATAATGATATTTAAGGGGGGGCGTCCATACATGAAACTTAAAACGAAATTTTTTTTGTAGTCAATCAATCAAGTCTATGCGTGTGGGGTGCCCATCCATGGATAGGTCTTTTAAAATGATATAGAGGTTCCTTAAACCATTTTCTTTTAAAGTCTAACGTGTCTTAGCTAGACGCTTCCAAAGTGGAAAAATGCCCCCCCCCCCCCCATCTAACTTCTAAACTAAGTGTAAATTAAAAAAAAAAAAAACTTTCAAAGAAAATTGGTTCGGACGGGATCGAACGAGAAGTTTTTGAGATATAGCACATTTTCAACAAACACAAAAAAACTTTGTTCTTCAAAAGTGGAAGTTAGTGAAATCCCTAATTCAGTGAACGTTGGCACGGAACCCTCAGTGCGCGAGTCCACTCGCACTTGGCCGGTTTTTATTTTTGCTAGCGGTCAGTGGCTCGGGCCGAGTTGCCCCCTAAGCCAATAGGATTGTGATACGATATATACGCGAGTAAAATCGCGAAAAACTGCCAGTAAGACCCTAAACAAAATCAAAATAATTGTCCTTATAATTTACTTTATAAATTTCATTTCAGAGTATCCCAACCGATACATCGCAAGATTCGAACCAAAACGCGCCGCAACCGTCGCCCGAGGCGCCTCCCGCGCCAATACAAGCGGACGACAAAGTGATACCCAGACTAGTCAACACAACAGTACCTCTAGACGTTCTCAACTCTGTAGAACCAGAAAACTGGACCACCGCAGACGTAGCCAAGTTCCTCACAGTCAACGACTGCCAACCATACTGCGTCAACTTCAGTCACATAACTGGACCTATGATGCTACAACTGTCTAAAGACGAAATCATCGAGCTACTAGAAATGAAGGTCGGACCGTCTTTAAAAATATTCGACCTGATTCAGCAACTGAAATGCAAAATCAAACAACCTCAATGTAGAATGTTAAGTAGCTTTAAGTAGTGTATAATTGAATGCAACATCACAACGCGGTATATCCAGGAATTGTTTACAAACGGTGGCCTTCACTTCAAAGATCTTTTGTCTTCGGTGTGCTTCTAAAGTTCTATAGTAACAGGATGTTCGCATGTTTCTTACTCTATGCCCGCCTACTTTATGGTATCTCAAATGTAAAATAAGAGGTTTTAATAAGATTTTTGTATAAATCGTTAAGACAGCATCGGTACAAAATATAGTGGATGTGTGTGAATGAGTAGTGGGCGTGGAACGGCTTAGCTTACAATATTTACTTCATGATACCTGTGAACGATCTTCATTCTAAGGCATTATACTAGCCCGAAACATGAGCAATATCAAGTTTTTAGAAGAGTTAACGATTTTACTTTTTTGTATGTTCCAAAAAGACATGTTTTACTGATGACCTCTGTGGTGTAGTAGCTAAGCACGCTGGTTTCAAGGCGTCGCCACTCCGAGGTCCCGGGTTCGATTCCCGGTCGGGTCAATATAGAAATTAACATTTTCTATGTTGTCTAGGGTCTGGGTGTTGTGGTACCACCGTTGTGTCTGATTTCCATTACACAAGTGCATTAGCTACTTACTTTGGAATCGGAACAATGTATGTGATAGGTGTCCAATACAATACAATACTTTCTAGTTTAATTAAACGTTAAATAAATTCTGTGTGCGCATTTGCGCAATTTAGTCACGACAGAATTAGAAAAATATCGTTTAGAAACTAGTTACACTGTATCTGAATGATAAGAAAATAGTGCCACAGAGACACTACTTGATAGATTTTCATACATAAGAAGTTGTCCACACCACACTGCTCATGCTAAGTTTTAAACCTTATCACTAAACGAAACGAAACGCAATATTTAAATCATGTAATATCCAAATTGTAATCATCACATTCGGTGCTTTGGAGTAATGCATGACCTTGAAATCCAATATTAATTATGAGCTTCATTACACTATAAAAATAACATGATATGGGCGATGCCATTTTAATTTTAACTAAATTTTTCATAAATTAAAACTATTCCTGAAGCAAAATAGAATCTTTTACAAATCTTGACTATATTCTTTTTCATAGTATTTATTCAGTATTACTTCTTTTCTTTTATCGACGCCGTTTTTGATTTAACAATCAAGCAGAATTCTGTATCTCAAATGAAATGTCTTAGTTTTACGTATATTTTAAATTTAAATGTTTTTAATTGCGCGTGTATTTTTATAATAGCAGCTAATTCCGCAAATATAGTAGTCATACAATTTAATACACCAAATAAGTACCTCCAATCATAGCATTTATCATGGTAGAATTCGCGATGGCGAAACTTTATTTTTGTCAGAATACATACGACGTTATATTTATACATTTGATATTTTAATTGTTTGAAGCATGTGTACAGATTTGGTGATATTACTAAATTGCCTTTTTAGTGACTTACAAGAAATCAATTAATCATCTATAGCTGGATGTGGTTTGAATGTTTTGGTATTAAATACAAGCAAGCATAATATTTTGTCTTTTATTTAAAATGGACGGAATTATGATATGAGATCTGTTTCTACAATACTTTTTATAGATTTTACCAGTACACCTCTTTGTTTGTACTCAAATCTTGTAATATTTGAGTAGTTATGAGCCTGAAACAAAATAAAATAAGGAAATAGGACTGTTTTTTTAGATAAAAATTTGGTATTCATCATAAGAACTATCTTTCAACACTTCAGTAATCCAGACACAATAAAAATTATATTGTTAACACGCTTAAAGGCGTTCACTGTCTCTACCATCAAATTCAACCGACAGTGACAACGGACAAGTAATTTATTTGTTAGTTACCTCATAGTATGAGTAGGAACAGTTGAAGAGTACAGTACGCAACACAAGAGGTTACCAGACCTCTGGGCATGGCACTTGTGATATTCGGAACTCCAGTATGTTTCTGTTATGCAGTCGGCACTCTCATCTAAAAATACATAAGTATTCACCTCTCAAGATTTTATGGCCAATAGAAACTTTATGAGTAAACGAACTGTGTGGGAGAGGACGCTAAATAAACGCCTAATTACATCATCGTATTGGCTACCACACCGCCACCAAGAGACAGACAGATAGTTCTTATTTCTCAAGGAACAAAGCTTATTTTCATTTCGGCAGCCCTCACAGTCATTTCTTTAGGTCATGCAGAAAGATTGCAACATTGGTGCCTAATGGTACACAGTACAGCTCATCCGCTCCAATATAATCCATTTCTCAATAAAAAAAACATGACATAACAGCGCCACTACTAACCTTGACTGTCGTTCTCTTTATGTTTCAATTCCGGTGCCAGATCTCTTGCAGAGGTCACGTAGAACGTGCGCAGTATATCAGTCCGGTGTGCGCCAGACATCCCTCTGCTTTTTTGATTCGAAACGTTTAGGTGCCGTGAAAACACACACCTTCGCTTTGGTATGTTTATGGCTAGAATTCTGAAAAATGAAAGTTGTTTATGAATGTTGTAGTAAATTTGTTGCTTAGTAGAGGCACAGAAAATATAATAGTACTACGTACAGAAGGATCACTGTGCTAAGAATGATAAAGTAAAAACAACTTTCGCTGCAACGCAATGAAGTGCAATTCACTTCGCACGATTTTAATTCAAGGTTGTTTTATCTACCTATCTATACCTGTCTCTTTCCAACACGTAACGCTTTCCCACACGTAACGCTTTCCCTGTTTCGCGGCCTTGAATGTGTCAGGGTTGAGAGCGGCGCGTGGCAAAAACATACGCGTAGGTACACAACGCGCTAATCAAATAAAATAAATAGTCTAGAGGACCTAGCACATTTCTTGACTGTGTTCTATCGGAGAAAGTAATTGATAGTGTCAGCGTTCGTTTAATATTAAAATAAGTGTTTACTCTGTCTAATTTAATTATTTGGTACAAAATTACTGAATTCGGAGAAATGAAAGTACAAACCAAACACACATGTATGTACGGACAACAGCACGTCAAGGTAAACACTGCGGTATCTTATGCAGTTGTAATAAGGGCTAGTTTGCAACAAAAGTGGATAACCTGATGTGCTGTCAACTGTACATCACACTTAACCAAATAAAATTGTATAGTAGAATTATTTTCTCCGTGCAGTTTGGGTCATAAGTCATAGCTCGGCCTCAGCCCGGTTAGGGCGGTGAGTATGTTGCGCTCGCGCACCGCCGTTTTAAAATTTATATTATTTAAAAATTTTAGTTCATTATAAATAATTTCAATAAATATAAAATTTTATATTAATTTTTTTTTTATAAAAAATTATATAGTACATTCACCAGCATCATAGGTTACACACACTTTTGTTGCAAACTAGCCCTAATGTCAACTGCATAAGATACCAGTGTTAACCTTAATTTGCTGTTGTCCGTACTTAACTACAAAAAGAGACTTTTGTTTATGTGAACCTTATCTATCGTACCTTTATAAATGCTATCAAAATTAAGATTAATTTTATTGGAATACCTAAAAATTAAGGGTGATATTATGTAGCTAAAGTAAAATAATGAACTGTAGCTCTTGGACTATTCGATTTTGGACTACGTAAAATCCTAACACAAAATTAATTGAGTAATTTGGTAGGTACTTATAAATATTATGCTAAATTTAAAGTTAGTTTATTGACCTGTTTCCGTTTATTTAAAGTTAGATTGACGTAAGTAACTGGGTAGGTATCTTAAACTCAAACCTATTTCTTTGAACAAGAAATGTTGAATACCTACCTACAAAATTTGTTTTGATAAATAATGTCATAATTGGGAACACATATCTCAAATTATTAACAGTTATTTCGTTGTAACGAAGTCAGTCACAGGCTGAGAAAATAAACACAGTCATAGCCGCGTGGCGCGTTCCGCGAGCGGCAGCCCCGCGCTCATTTATGCTCGGCGTACCGAGTCGCTCGAACGTACCTAAACTTCGGAGTGACACCCCCCTGGTAGAGGGAAAGCGTGAAAAGGAACTGGAGCTCTATTTTTGAATCACTCGCTTCAAGATGGCGAGTGATTTTCGTTCGAAGATGAATTAAAAGTCATAGAAAAAAACTCATTGTCGAACGAAAATCACTCGCCATTTCGAAGCGAGTGATTCAAAAATAGAGCTGTAGCATTCTAAACTTCTGCTTTTACATTTTGTCATAGTACGGACAACAGCAAGGTACACACTGCGGTATCTTATGCAGTTGTAATAAGGGCTAGTGTACGTCAAAAATGGGTTTCCTGATGTGCTTTGCGACTGTACCATCATCATGATCACATTTTTACCGTAACCATTACCGTTGCCAGCGATTTTATTCGCTAGCGACGACGTGGAAATAGTGTATGGAAAATTTTAGTTCTGCTGCTAGGGTAGGCGTAACCGCTAGGGGCGCTGTGTAATTTTTTCGTCGTTCGTCGCTAGCGAGTACGACCGCCGTAAACACATGGTATTGGTTACGGTACTGAGGGCTTCTGTGAAAAAATACCGTAATTTAGACTAGTTTTCATCACAGAGTATATCTTTCGTTATCGCCTGCTATGTGTGCATGAAAATGACAGTGAGAGTGCTAGCTTCAGATAAACATATAGTCAAAGTCTTTAAAAAGTAGTGCCTTATGTGGTAAAAAAGTAAAAAAATAATGCTTTAGAATGTTTTAACACTCACAGTGTCATATTTTATATTGATAAAGATGAAATAAGAAATCAAAGATTTGCGCACGGGCGGGACTTGAACCAGCAACCTTTTGGTTTCTTATTTCATCTTTATCAATATAAAATATGACACTGTGAGTGTTAAAAACATTCTAAAGCATTAGTTAGCGAAGCGTCATCAATTTCCAAGTTGAATTTATTCTGTAAAGAATAACTGCTTGGGCCATCTGTTTCATAAACGGCCGGCTAGATGGCGCTAAGCGTCACGCAATTGACGTTTTCATAAGAGACCACAAATTTCGCAGGGTCGGACTGACAGCACGGTAGCTCAATTGGTAAGAGCGTTTGGCCTGGTCAGCCAAAAGGTTGCTGGTTCAAGTCCCGCCCGTGCGCAAATTTTTGGTTTCTTATTTCATCTTTATCAAGTAAAAAAATACTTACCCTAAAATACTTGGTTCAAATGTCATACTCATAGGGAAATTCCTAGGATGTATCAACTTGGCTTCCTTTATAGTTTGTGCGTATCCTTCCCAGCATTGGAGGACTATTTCATCTATCTGAGAAAGAGGTGGTGTTGCACCACATACAACAATAATGTAGACGTCCGCTAACAGTTTACAAGTAACTGCTCTGAAAGCTACCTGAAAATAAGACGAAGTCATAGAAAAAGATGATTAATCATTTGCAGCCTTTTTATCAATCAAATGTGTCTTGCTTGTAATATAAGATTTCTATTTGACAATTTTTGCAGCGGCTCTAAAGGTATACATTTTGGAGAATACCACATGGCATTAAGTCTACCTTTTGTACTGAATTAATCAGGACCAACAGTTTAAAGAAAAGTTTGGAATAGATAACTAGTCTCATAATGGAGAAAAAACGTTTTCTCACTTATTATAGCTTTTTTATGGTTAGTGATTATAGTTATTTTAAACACTCACTTCCTCTGTGGAAAAAAATGTGGTACTGGAACAGCGCATGCTTAGCTCGCTTTCACACGGACCTTAGCACACTGCACACGTACAGTTATCGATAACTGCATGCGCGCACAGCTCATTCTCTAGCGCATGAATGATTTATGGCCGCAGAGGAAGCAAGTGATTAACATTAGTATAGAAGTAATTTGATATAAAAATAATAGATATTGTCATAAGCTCTCACATTAGGACTCATTTGAGGTAAATACACTGGTGTGTCTCGTAATGGAGCCCCATCCTGGGCGGCTGCCAGAAGCAGCATGAGTCGGGCTTCTCTTGCATCTAACTCATGGAAATCAGAACTTGTTGCTACTAACTGACCATGGATACTCAAGCATGCCCATCTGCCTGTCACACTTTCTGCATAGTTGTCCAAGGCTTGCTGGAAGAAATGGTTTTTAAAATTGAGATAAGTTTAAGTTGTAAGAAAATTTTGATATAGCATTTTTAAAAAAAAAAATAACACAAAGCAGTGTCTAGTCCTCCCATAAGACATAAAATATATGATAAATTGATTATTCAGAGACAATGAGAGTAAAAGCACTATTATATCTTCTGTGGTAAAGGTACTTGAGTATGATAATGTATATGATAATAAAATTAAACAAATAAACATAATTTTCATACAACACCTGTAGCTGCTGAGCTTGTGGGCACAGCATACTTTGAATAAGATCTAAAGTCAGTGTGGGCAGAGTGTTCGACACTGCATTTGGATCTAACGACTCCAATAAATAGTCCAATATAGGATAACATTGCCTCAAGTCACGCTTTATTTGGTCAATGTTTTTGAGATTCTCCAGCTCTTTTTTACCAATGCAGAATATCATTGTGTCGTGAACACAGGATAGAAGAAGTTCTAGGTCACATTCTAAGCCACCTGAAGCTATTCCAATCAAGGTTACGCTGTAAAAAACAATTAATGCTTTTTAGCTAATCTTAAAAAAAAAATGCATTGACTGACTTATTTTAAACTACCTGGGTGTGTTTCTTACCTTTTACAATACTCTTTCCAAAGAATATCTCCATTCTCAACTTGAGTTTTTATCATGGATAAGTTATGGCACTTACTGAACATGTTGATGCCATGTAGAGATGCAATGGTTGAAAATTGGATCTAAAATAATGCAGTTTAGAATAAAAAAAAAATCAAAGTCAGAAAGTGTTTTAAAGTTTTTATGTATAACTTGAAAAAGTGCAACTTGCATTATCATTGTTCCCACGTTTGCGTGAAAATATTGGCACACCACTTTCACTGGCAACAGCAATTACTATAACCGACATTCCTAGGAAAATTAGTTACAAATAATATCCATGAAGACCATTATAAATAAAACAAAACAAACAACAACAAACAAACAGCGAAAAGTTGGCAACAGGTGTTTTTTTTTTTCATACAAGTTTTACGTCTTCGGCTCTGTGTGCCATACAGACTAATCTTCAGTAAATAATGTTCATTTTTTACACTTATTGACTAAAACTAACACTAAACTAGCCTATCTTAACCTAACTCATTGAAATGCGAGGTGGTTCGCATTTCAATGCTCAACAAGGAAACTTAGCGCAGGAACAGCGATCCGGGTAAGACGGCGCGATCAGATCGCTTCACTTAACCACTGACACGTCCGACTCGCACGATCAATCTCGCGGATAACGTAACGTCCATACACTGCAAGTGACGGCGCGCGCTTCTGTAACCTCAATCCTTCGTCAATAAATGCTTCTTAATTCCCCACTCTAATTGCATTGTTTTCTTCAAAAGCACAAATTATCATGATAATTCCACCACACAATCACAATAATTGACCCGAAAAAACAATTACTAAAACGAAGAAATAAGGTTCGTCCTTCCCTTTTCGTTTCCCGCGCAAAACTCCAACAGGTGTTTTTTTTTTCATACAAGTTTTACGTCTTCGGCTCTATGCCATACAGACTATTCTTCAGTAAATAATGTTAATTTTTTTACACTTATTGACTAAAACTAACACGAAACTAGCCTATCTTAACCTAACTCATTGAAATGCGAGGTGGTTCGCATTTCAATGCTCTACAAGGAAGCTTAGCGCAGGAACAGCGATCCGGGTAAGACGGCGCGATCAGATCGCTTCACTTAATTCCCCACTTTAATTGCATTGTTTTCTTCAAAAGCACAAATTATCATGATAATTCCACCACACAATCACAATAATTGACCCGAAAAAAACAATTACTAAAACGAAGAAATAAGGTCCGTCCTTCCCTTTTCGTTTCCCGCGTAAAACTCCAACAGGTGTTTTGCGACTGCTAGTGATGTAATGCTGATTGAGATCTGGTTGGTTGACGTGAGGTGGTGTTTGCTTGACTATCTTTAAGCCTCTCACCGGTGATCTAGTTCTTAATACAATATCATTGCTAGCAAATAAAAACCGACTAAGTGTTACACGACGATTCCCGATCCTAGTTTGCCCCATATATTTACTTAGTTCTGTAATAAAAAGTAATAAAGTAATACTCGTATTCGACACCAATCCAACTGTTTTTCATTGCTCTGATTCCAAAGTAAGGAGCTAATGCACTTGTGTTATGGAAATCAGACACAACGAAGGTACCACAACACCCAGACACTAGCTTAGCCACTACACCATGGAGGTCATTTGTAATAGTAGACTTATACACTAAACCACATACTCACTGGGTGTGACTTATGTAACCCCACTGTATTCAATAAATTACACACACAAACACCTATCTATCTAGGTTTGACATTCAACGTTTGTTATGGTAATGCCGGAAGTGTCCACCATGTTGAATGTAATTCGGCTATGATATAGGTAAGAATAACTTTTAGATTATTTAATTATTATAAATATATTTTATATATTGTAAATTAAGTATATAAAGATTATTGGGACACTTATTAGATTTTTATGTTTGCCGTACCTATATGTTCATTTTGGCGCCAAAAGGAAGTTGAATCTGAATAAGTACATAATAATGCATGTAATTATTCTAAGGGTGGTGGTTAGATTTATTTTAAATATTGTAACTATTTAAACAATAATCTAAAAGGCTAACTATAATCAGTACAATTAATAACTAAATAATTAATGAATTATCATATTTAATTAGCATATTGTTTATCCCTACAAATAAATATTTAAATGTTCAGATATGGAAACGGATGTCGTCCCCTCTGTTTTCTACTGTTGTTCAGGGTTTTGATTTATATAAACGCGAGCTTCATGCCAGAATATCCGCTCTATTGTACTCTCTCTCACTTTGTTCCCTATCTTTGTGCTATTTTCTTGGAATAAATCTATTGGAGACGAACCTGGAGTTTTTTTTTTGAATTACTCGCTTGGATATGGCGTGTGAGTTTTGTTCGAAAACAAATTAAAAATCAATGAAAATCACGCATAATATTGGCGTTGGTACTCACAAAATTCATTCATCTTTTTCAAATCACTTTCACGTGAAATTAAACTAAATTTCATTGGAAAATCGGACATTAAACAATGAATATCACACGCCATCTTGACGAGAGTGATTCAAAAATAGGAGCCCTGAAGATTTATACTACGTGTTTATTATTCAAGCACCCCACACGCTGTCACAATAGTTAAACTTATGTGTACTAAAACCAAAACTTTGATAGCAAAATAATTTACTTTCTTTCATATAATATAATTAGTAAGTCGATCAGGGAGCTCTATTTTTGAATCACTTTGCATATGGCGTGTGATTTTTGTTCGAAAGCGAACTCAAAATCAACGAAGACGAGCAAAATATTTACGTGAATAACACACAGAATTTAGTAAATAAATTGTTATTCAGATTTTCGAAAATCGATTCTTATTTTGAGGCGAATGATTCAAGAATAGGGCTCCTGGAAGAACACAGTTACAAAGTATGAAAATGTGTTATTAATTTAATAATATTTAGAGTTTTAGTATCATTTATAGTACATTAGCATTTGTAGGTTGAATAAAGTAAGTACAAGCCTATTCAAACAGTCAATCATCAAAGTGCATGCTGATACATAAGTATAGGTACCTATTTGTTTTTGTTTAATTAAATAAATTCATGATTGCGAAAACTATTCTAAACAAGTTAACATTATTTTCTGTTGATTAATAGCTTTATATATAACTACCATTATTCGTGCCTCTTAAAATAATTTTAGATTTCAGAAGGAAGTTTCTTTTAGATCTTTTTTGAGATTAACTTATTAGCATTTTGAAAGTTTTAGGGCCTGTTTCACAATGTCCAATTATAATAAGTTCCGCTAAGTGCTGTCTGCCAGATACTTTATATATGAAATGACATTTTATACTTATTTTAATAATTCATTGGTTAGTGGTACATTACTGGTAGCGTATTACTGGTCGATTGTGAAAAAGGCCGTTAGCGATACTACAGATTAGAACTATTATCTACTGTGGCGATATTCGAAGTATTTTCTACTAGCTTCTTTTCACGCGCTGAAAATTAAATAATACAAAAGATTATTTCATTTAGAAAAATATCCACCTCGTTAATTTCTAGAAAAAGGGGAAGGGCGAAGGTATTCTTTTTTAGCGAAAACCCTTGCATAAAAATACAGCTTTCTTTCCATAGCTCTAATTACTAGGTAATGAACGTGAAAATAGACTTGGTAAAGAAGAGTTTGCGTATACACTATCTTGTTTAAAAAAAAGTTCTTACGCATTTCGTTGCTAAGCAGCCTAGGTCCAGTGATGGCAATGAGCACGGCACCCAGTGGTGCCGATATGATCACGCTCAGTACGCTTACAGATAAAAGTGCTTCGGCGTATCGCGTCTCATCTTCCACTGTGCCACCTGCGTTCGACCCACTGCGCACTAAGTACAGTGCTGCCGGGCCTAGAGCTGCCTGAAATATTGTATAATGAGGCGAAGTCTTAGTGTTACAGGTCTGCTAAAGTTTGTAAGTATTAACTTAGGGACCTGAATCAAAAAGACAAAAAAGGTAAATAACTTTGTTCACTGTTAGCAAAAATATCCTTTTAAGTAGCAAGTGCCATAAATAATCTGTTGCCAATACTTCTAAAGAAGCTTTAAATAATTATATAGTAACTAAACTACACAAAGGAGTTAGATAAATCTTTCAGTGGGCCTGGGCACTGTAGTAGTGCATCGAAATAACGTTCCCAGCCATTCAATTCGAGACTTTAAATCGTTACGTCTTTCCACGGTTCGTGACAGTGACTGTACCTACGTGCAAACATTGTAGCAAGATATATGTTAGTAAGTTATAAGTTAGTAAGTAAGACTGTTATTACCTGTACCGTGGCTTTAGCCATCCACGTTAACCCGATAAACAACTTTTCCTTGTTATTGAGCCCACATCCGAAGCTCACTAAGAAAGTGGCTATGACCCGTATTACTAAACACGCCACCAGGCAGAGCGCCCCCATTTGCATTACTTGCGGATTTAATTCGCTTATCTGTAAACAAAGAAAAAATATTAACTCTTAATAATGTGTTTAGATCATGAAAAGTTATCTCTTTTATAAAACGTTTGTTTAAGCTTACCGTTATTTGAGCACCGGTAAAAGCAAACAAAATGGGTTCGAAAAATATCCATAGAATTCTAAATATGTTGCTCACTGGGTTCTTATTTATAGGCCATCCTTGCTTTTCCCAATAATAAGCAGCAACGAAACCAGAGGACACTATTGCTAGTGGCCCTGAAATTATTCGTTTTTTTAATCAGTTAATTTCTTTAACAAAACTGCCAGTTTCTTGTATGCCGATGCCGGTTGGACTAGGGGACACAATTGGCACTGAAATCCTATGCAAGGATTTAAAAGTGAACTTTATTATTAGAAACAAGAATACCTACATTAAAACTAAGAAATGTCACAGCTTAAACGTGGCAAAGAGACTATATGATATTGGCTGCGTTACCTCGTTGGATAGCAATGCTAATCCTTTGACCCAGAATTTCGCAAAATCAATCATTGTAATTAATTTGAGCATTAGGTAGGAAGGGTCTACCTTGTTTCGCAGAATTTTTATTGTCATAATTTTATTTGGCACATCATCAAATAGCATAAACTTCCTTTCGCAGAACATCAATTAGCATTCACTCATTTATCAGACGTTCAAAACGCATAATCGTGTAAGCTAGAATCATCTTTAGGCAGTAATGTTTTATCCATAATAGTCTTAAAGCAGAATTATCCTAACGCAGAAAGTTCACAGATAGAATCGTCTTGTGGCATACAATTCGTATACATAGCCATTACTAGGCAGAATGATCCTATCGCAGAAAGTTCACAGTCCGAATCGTCTTTTGGCATATTTCTCATATTTAAAATCATTGCAAGGCAGAACTATCATATCTCAGAAATTTTACATTTATAATCATCTTTTGGCATACATTTCATATCCATAGTAATTGCAAGCAAGTATGCAACATGCAAGCAAGCAAGCAAGCAAGCATGCAGCATGCAAGCAAGCATGCAGCAAGCAAGCAAGCATGCAAGCAATCATGCATGCACAACAGCTTGCATGTATGCAAGCAAGGATGCGCCAAAGATAATTATGCCTTATAAATTTCTGCTATCTTAAAAGTATGCCATTGTAAATTCGGGCATATAAATTATCGATCAAACAATAATTATGCTAACAGAAAATTCTGCCTGAATAATATTCGACTAAAGAAAATTATGCCAAGTGTGTTATGCCAAGTGACTTTCGGAGCAAAAAGATTCTGCCAGATAGAGGGAACCCTAGGTGGGAACTTGCTGGCATTAACTGGGATTATTAGGGCAACAATGCTGAATTGCCCTTATGATAACACGACACTCTATTCCTAAAAAGGGTTTAGACCGAATTTTAAGACTTATCAAACTAAATAAAAATAAAACCACTGATTTTAAAATGACAGACATAAATGATTGCTGACAATTAGGTGACTTTTAAAATAAGGCGTATTGTATTTAATTCCACGAATATTCCATATCTGGCGTTAGTACAATCAAACCTTAGGCATATAAGAACGGTTTGCAGATTACCGATTGGTGAAAGGGTCTGTCAAGAGAGAGGCTCGCTTTATAGTCTGATGTTATCAAGACAAGACGCCTTAAGGTGTCGTTAAAGCGACTATAAACTAGTGATAGCTAGGACTACATTTGACCTTCTTTTCCCGGAGTGAACAAACTTGTTAACTTAAATGTTAAAAACCATCTTCTAAATACTTAAAAGCTGAAAATAATGAATTTGTCTTCTATTTAGGAGACACAAATTCATTTGGAGTCGGTGCATGATCTCAAGCTTGCGTACACCAAGACTCTATGCACATCATTCGCAAATGCATTATTTTGAGCTTTTTAGGCAGTTTTCCGAAGGTGGTTAAATATTTCAAATATTTCTTTCAATCCATGTTTTTTAGTCTTATCCATATAAACCATATCTTAAAAACAACTGAAGTGACTTTGACGAATTTAAACAATGTAGGTACCCTTAGTAGAAATATACCTAATTAAACTTTCTTAACGAGAATCGTCTCGATACGACTTTTTGTTTTTTTGAGAAATCCTTGGACAAACATACAAAAATACAGACGTACATACATACTAAATTTAGCACACGTATTTGGAAGCCTGAGTAGATCAACGTAATAAGAATAATATAAAATTCCAACGATATCACATACATACATACACATCTAATTGATAACCTCCTTTCTTCGGTAAGAACATTAATAAACAAATGACTATATTTACCTGCGCCACTCCACCCAATCAGACCCGATATGAACAGTGAAAAGAGTCCTCCCAAAAACAGGTACAAAAACCTCAAAGGTACAATGTAAGTGTCCCCTCTCTCTGGCACTATAGATGCTAGAGCTCCCCAAAAAGATCCAAGTACAATACCGGCTACTATGGATAATGGAGCCTGAAAAAAAATATGAGACGTAGTAAGTCCAAAAACCAAGATGGAAAGACGACCTTGAAGAGAAAGCATCATCACACAGGATGCAGACCGCTCGCAATCAGATGATGTGGAAAACCTTATGGGGTTGTTGGCGTATGTTTAGTAGTGGACGTCTTTTCGCTAAGAATAATGATGATGATAATGTATAAGACGTTGCTAGAGTTATAAATTAAACAGATAGGCTTCGGAAGTTTCATGTTTTTTTTTTCAGGAGAGATACTTCTGTTTTTTAGAAGATGTACTTTGATTGTGTATTTGTAGCGATCAAAGTATCTGTTAATAACATTAAGGGTTTGATGATAGCTTCAGAATGGAACTTCTGTCAGATTATTATATAGAAATTTACCTTAATAATGTTGTAAGTAGTGGACCCGGTAGAAAACATAGCGTTCAGTATAATAGCAAATATAGCTACACTGATCGAGTCATCTATGGCTGTCGCTGCGAGGATCATTGTTGGGATGCCTTTGGACTCACCATAGCCCGCATCTCTTAGCCTGAAGAGACATGGAACCACGACTGCTGGGGATACTGAGGCTATCATTGAGCCAAGAAGAAAACCTGGAAAGTAAAACTATTATCATGACATGACTTCTAAACTGTAAATTTCAGATATACCATCCGGTAATAATGGATCTGTCATATTCCTCCCGCTTCCCCGATCACCCACCCGCGTTCATCCGTAACGCGTCAATACAGTTCATTTTTGCACCATTTTCTCATCGAACAGTGACAAGTGACAGGTTCATTCTATCGATAACCAGGCTGTTAGTATCATCGAAGTCCTAGACATCCATTATGTCTAGATGACGAAAGACGAGTAAACTAACTTTCTTATAAATACCAAAAAAAAAAAAACACAAGTTCAGAGTGATTAATATTGGTGAAGAAGAATCGAGGAAGTTAAAATTGGGCGTGATGAATATGAATAACTCTTACTATGGGGGCAATAGAAAAATCGAGAAGAAAAAATCAGCTGTTCCATACAAAAGTTCAATTGGCGCGCGGTCGAAATGTAAGAAACAGTTCTGTTTATTATTCTGTATATACATTTTTTTCTCGATTTCTGTATATTATGGTGAAATAAATAAATAATGCAACTTTACCCCAGATCCAAGGCAGTTGAAGTAGGAAGTGTGTCGTGAAACCGATGGATACACATTCCACAACCCATGGCAGTAGCCCTAACTGCAAGACTGCTGCGTAATGTTTCCTTAACACTCCGGAATCAAGCCCTAAACCGGCTCGAGTTAAAATGATCACTAATGCTACTTTTCTGTAACAAAAATCAAAATTTCAAGTTTACTTTACTGGCTTATTTCCTGTCTTGAAGTTAGTAAGAAATAGTTCGGACATACGGAATTGGGATTTTAAAAACCTTCTTGTAAGCGTGGTCTTTCTCCAGTCATCTTTGACTACAATATACATAGTGAAAGAACAGAGTGAGCCCTTTGTATTGAGCACATTGTTACTTGAACGCTTTGATCTTTCGCAAAAACGGCTAACTCATTCGAGCTTTTATTCACTGTTACAAAACAACTTACCTTAGATCCTGATTGAGTTGCCTGTACTGCTCTGTCATCGTAACCAAATGGAGGTTCTGGAACAGTATGCCAGTCAGCAGCATCCCGATAAGAGCCGGTAGTGTGGTCAGCTTCAACCATATCCACCCTATTAAGTACGCCGAGATTACTAGAACTGACATGCTCAGCAGCTCGCCTTGTATGCTCATTGGGCTTCCGATCTCTACGTAGAGTATCCCCCAGGTAAGTAAAACTAAAAATGATAACATTAATTTATATCATTTTAATTCTATGTCGCACCGCCCGCAATACTTAGCCCAAAGGTATGACTTTGGTTGGACACCAATCACATAAATTGCTCCTGATCTCAAAGTAAGTAGCCGATGCACATGGTGTTTTGTCAATCAGAAACAACAGTGGTACCATAATACCCCTACCGACCCAAGATAATGCAAAAGTTGTGATTTGAACATTGACCCGACCGAACCCGGGACCTCGGAGCGGAACCGCCTTTAAACGCAGTGTGTTTAGTCTCTACACCGCGGAAGTCGTACTGATAGGAAAAGCGATATCGAGTTAAGTCCACCTTTCGTACAAATTTTGGTTGTGCTATAAAGTATGAATAAATAAGAAATGATACGGTATTACTCATGTGCAAACTATCATATTCAACAATCATGCATAATACTATACTAGAAAAAATGCGGTTCTAATCCTATGATGAACAAAAGATACTCACAGAACAATATTATACAAAGCTGCTGAGCCGTTTGTCTATAAGTCGAGAAGTAAGGATACGGACATAACTTGTTCCACCACGGTGGGCGCCAACTAGGAGTGGTATCAACTTGGTGGCAGCGCAAACATATTTTACTCCACCAATTGCTGAAAAAAAACGTATGTACGTTATAATGTATATTATGGCTTTTAATGAAGGCTTAAAATATTTAGTATCTTCTGAACTATTACAATAGTAAAGTGTTTCACCCTCGACAAATATGTTCTGCACAATTTAAATACGGAACGCCATTTTGTATGAAGTATTAGACAGATAACGCTAACCAGAAATGTAAAATGACATCGTAAAATAAACAGATATGTTGATCGAACGGAATGATAATCTAAAACGCATGAATTCTTAAATAACGCAAGAATACTTACTTCACATAATGCACTTCGTCATCCGTATCTGTGCCAAAAAATAAGGCTTTAGTCAAAACAGTAACACGTGGAAAAGTAAGCCACCCCAAGCTGTGATTCTCCCTTTTATTAACTCATTCAAAACCCAAGGTGCAAAAGTAATACAACATTTTTGCATGCTAAGAAAACCTATGTTCTTATTTAAATTAAAAATTAAAGTGCAATTAACAGAACCATAGAGGTGGAAAATAAAACTATAAAAGCTCCTCGATAAAATCAACACCAATATTTTAAAACCGAACACCACACCAACAAAAAAGAAACCAAAATTCGTAACAACAACACTTTACCTACGAATGTATACACTCGAACATCTATAAAATAAAAATAGACACGTTAAAACAAATGTTAGCAAAATACGATAGATTAATATTATTAATATTACACGTGGACGTACATTTCAGGATAGTTGGGAATTACTTACTCGTAGGAATCACAAGTTTTAAAATATTTATTTCGATTGAATACCTGACACAAATTTAGGATCATCATCATCCTTTTGCCCTTTCCTTAGTTTATCTGGGTTATCGGCGCAGCATGTTTTTCTCTTCTACGCTATTCTATCACTCGTCACTGAATAATCCACTCCTTTCACACTCATATCTTGCTTCACACTTTCCATCCGTCTCTTTCTCGGTCGGCCTCTTCCTTTCCAGCCATACACATTCATACTCATCACTCTTTTAGTAACTTAACTTTCTCCCTCCTAATTACTCGTACATGACTGTACGAGTAATTAGGAGTACTGTACGAAGACAGATGATATCTAACATTTTATGTTGGTTAAAATTTGAAATTACTGTTAACAAATGTTAAAATTACTACTATAACAAAAAAATAAAGCGGGTTAATAAAATGGGTAAAATAAATTAACAAACAGGTAATGATCGTTTTGTAATATAACAAGACCATACTCACTTTTGTTATTTTCTAAATCAGACTCCATGATCTAATTTGTAGTCTTCAATCATTTAAACGTTTCGTTTAAAAATAGGTAAACTTGTCGCAATTAACCTGAAATCATTATACAAATTAAACTTATTTACTGATTCCCCGCTCGATACCGATACGCCGGCCGGGTTTACTTGTAAACAATTTAAATATATAATAATATAAAAGTATGAAACAAGTTCGTATATTCTTTTTCAACACATTTGCTCAAAACGACGTTTTTATACCACCGATTTTTGGCTCATAATCATAGAGATTGCACACGCGTGCTTTTTCAGTATATTATTGCACTAGTGCTTTTAGTTTATTAACTTGACCAATTTACATTTGTACCCTAGTACCAAGTCGTTAGTATTAAGAAGAAGCGATATAATCTAGCCAGGTTATACAATACTTTTATTTTAGCAACAAACAGTATTTATGCGAAAAATAACAGTATCTACATATTTATTTCAATAAATGGTAAATCCAGATTTATTACTAAAAAATAGCTCAAATTCATTTATCATTTTTTGTGATTTGTGTTTTAAACATGAATTATTACATTTTTAATCTTGGCTTTTGGCCGATCTAGTTCGCGCCTAAGCTTTGCGCGCGCATCGGTATCGCGGCAAGAAAAAAAACAACGCGCCATTTTTCGTAAATAATAATAAATGTCGGCTGTGACGAAGTTTATATAAATTATGAAGTTAAATATTAATGAAAATGTCTACTTCAAGTGAAGAAAAGGAAGAAAACCTATTATTAACTCCGCCGGACATTACGTAACGAGGCGAAAAACGTGTGCGAAAGTCTTTGCCATCAAAATCGAGTGAAATGTATGTATGCTGTGACGAAGTTTATATAAATTATGAAGTTTAATTTTAATGAAAATGTCTACTTCAAGTAAAGAAAATGAAGAAAACCTATTATTAACTCCGCCGGACATTACGTAACGAGGCGAAAAATGTGTGCGAAAGGCTTTGCCATCAAAATCGAGTGAAATGTATTTTTACTGTTTTAATAATTAAAAACTTAATAAATGAAGAGTCTTGTTTTTTCCTCGCAAGTGTGTTGAAAAACGTCGTATGAAACACGTGTGCCTGTGACCATTATATACGCGGCTTTCTTATGGCGCACTCGCTTTCGCTCGTGCGCACACAATATCGCCTTATATATAATGGTCAACTTAGCACACTTGTATCATAATGTACCTACTATTAACAGTCCATAATGCGTCACGAATTTATTGAAACTACACAACAATATCACAGTCTTCGCGATGTTTTCAATGTTCGGCACTATTCAAAAACTTACTTCGTGTACATGCGGCTGGCTCTTGCGTGTTTGGCTGAAAAGCACTCATGTTTCTGCATCTGTGTTAGGGTTACCATGTTTATTGTTACGCTTATTTTAAATTTGCACTTTAGTGAATCCTTATCAATGCGAGGATTTATTGTGTTCAAAGTGATTTCTTTTGTTTGACCCCCTCTAATACTCTTCAGGCTAGCTAGGGGTGTTATAATGATATGAGGCAAGCAGCTCTATTTGGCTCTGAGCATCCCTTTTGTGTCATTAAATACCTACTTATTTTTATATCAACTGAAAGGCAGTCAGCCTTAACAAAAATAAATATACGAGGTTGTCAGTAAGCAGTTATCAAAACTGTTTAAAAATATGGCTAGTTTCAAATCAGTCAGGGCAAATGACCTAAGGCTGACAGATATTCCACTTAAGCCGCTTAACATTTAAACAGTAGTTCAAACCTTAATGCATAAAGCGAAGAATTCTCAACCTGGCAACATCTGTAGTATTTACATCTCGCGAAGGCCGCCTCAAGTCAAATGTCAACAAGATAAATTTGTGTGTAAAGGAATCATGTGATAGGTCTGATTGAGTAAACCTACTGAACATTAATTACTAGTTCACGAGCAAGATCTGAGTACAGCGAAATGAAACTGCAAGTATGCCTGACTACACTTACAGATACAGACAGTTCAGAGTTCGATTTTTAAAAAAACGAACCAATTATCGAACTCTGAATTATGGAACTATGGAACTATATAAATATGGAACTATGAGCTAAGGTCATACAGACTGTGGCCTGTAATAGGAGCAAATAATATAACATTGGCCTTTTAAGTTACCAATTCTAAAGGGTTTTTATTTATTATAATGTTAAATAAATGTATTGGTATTTTCAAACAAAATAATTTGAACCAGCAATGTATTGCAAACAAATGCGTCTAGTCATTGAATTTTACATTGTCATTAAGTACAACGAGCTAGCGATTTTGGTATACATTGACTATGGATTATATAACTTTGGATTACTATATAACTGAGTTAAAGCATTTTAGAGCACTATGACCCGGTCAAGGTAACTACGTAAACTCTGTAGAGAATCATTGATCAAAATGTTTGCTCCTATTACAGCCCAAACGCTGTATACGAAAGGAAGGAACCTTTCGTTTATGAACTTAGCTCAGATTAAAAATATTTCATAATTTATTTTGTACTACCAGTCTAACTTTTAATATTTGGTGTCCACTCTCACTCTTGACCTAAAAAACATTAAAAGACTAAAACTTTCGCTGTTAATTTTTTTTGCGACTAAGATAAGCAGCCAGAAATAAAACAGGGACAGTGTAATGCGTAGACAAAAACCGGCCAATTGCGAGTGGTACTCGCGCACGAAGGGTTCCGTGCTTGCTATTTGTGGGCACTTCTCTTCCCTAATAATAAGTATGTCTTGTAAAACATGATTAAGATTGCCTTATAAGGTTTTGATTCCCTGGAAATAAAATATCCGATAGACTCTAAATTTTGATTTATTTTCAGCTGAAAGAAATAATGAAAATTAATATTTTGACTACATTCTCACTCACATCGTGACGCGTTTTGGGTTTCGGTTTGGAAGTTTCGTAACGATTTTTTTGAAAATAAAAATTAAGCCAAAATTAACATACATATTTATTAATTTGCATTAAGTTTTTGGACTTCAACTCTGTAATTTATTAACTTATCATAAGCGTGATGTGTTTTCTTCTAAATTCATTAACGATTTGCCTTTAAAAACTTAATGTTACGGAACCGGGACACTTTAGTGAAAAACGATTTCAGCAAACTGATAATTATTTCAAAATATCTATTCAACGAAACCCCAGCTACACGATAGTTTAGACAATAAAACAATCCCACGTTACTTTTATACGGGAGGTACCCACCCATTTTTTTTTCTAAATTTTATTTGACCGCTATGGCAGGGAGATTAGAATACATTCCCATATCAAATTACAGTTTGTTTTACATTTTTAACTTATGGTCTCTGAGCGGAACTGCGGACGGACGGACATCGCGAAACTATAGGGGTTTCTTGTTGGACTACGGAACCCCAAAAGTGAAAACTCTTTCTTCCATTCTCAAAATAGGTAAAATTGTTATAGCTGCTGTTTTTGTGTGCAACTTACTTACTCTAGTTGCAACTCGAGTATTCATCTACCTACCAACATCATTTTAATTTATCATATTCTCACCATTTTTTTTTTAAATTAAACTCTCAACAAATAAAAAATAAACTGTCAAATACGATGAAGAACATATATGACGTTTTTTTGGCAGTAGGTATTTCTAAAGTATTTAACCTTATAAGTCCTAGAATGACAAATATTACGTTAGATAAGAGATTAAGCGATATTATTTGTTTTTTTAAAAGAATTAATAAATACCTATTTCTTATATAAGTAGTCGGTAAATACTCCAAAAAAGATAACTGTATGGAAAATAAAGATGGCTCCAATATGAAAATGTATATTACGTCTATTTAAGCAAAATACCTTTTTTCTACTTATCACGCGAAAAGTTAAAGGCTATGTTTAGATGTATTTTGAACTTGACCTACATACCTACTTGCCTTTGATGTGATTGTTATCGGTCACTGATAATGGCATTCATTCACCTACTTAAGTTACGAAACCCTTCAATGAAGAACTACCAGTAACTTAGTTAGATTTATGTTTGCTTGCCAGAATAAAGAAGAAGTTGAAGTACTTAATTAGATTATTCAAATTAAGTGTATTAATTTACCTACCTTTTTGAAATCAAATCACACATTTGGTAAAACAACAAAACACGATAACAATGAAAACAAATCTAAATTCTAATTATGTGAACGTTGAATATGAACATAGCCATAAAAACTTTGTTCATATGACTTAAAAGTTTTAAATTTGCGTTAATTGGGAGCTAGTTGCCAATGATAATTAGAACAAAACAACATTTACTGCGTTTGCTCATTCTTCGTTCGTAGTAACTTTTGAGGTTATGTTGAACTACACGTCATTAAGTTTTGTCTTAGTCTGATAGATGGCGCTAGTTTTGCGCGCGCTTTGAATTCTTATTTCAACTTTCAGCATTACAAGAGGAAAAAAACAAAAGTTCTTATTTAGGTGTATTTGCAGGTTTATGCAAGGATCCATGGACAAGTAGACAGTTGACCTACTTTTTAAAACCATCAATCGGTTCGTTTCATTTTGCTTCTGCTCGAAAAAAATGTAATTATAGTCAGTCTGATTTAATTTATTACTAGCGGATCCCATTATTGCCTATGTGTTATTTTATTCATTTTCTGAAGAAGAAACAAACATCCTTATAGTCATCCTCACAAACATAGACATTTATAACATTAGTAGGATTCAAACATTAAAACCCCATCGTTGTTTTCAGCAGTAAAGTTTAAAAGCTAGTTCATCAGCTGAAGGTCCTTATAAGATAGAGAGTCTAGTTATAGTTCTCATTTAGTAGTATATTAATAATTCGAGTCGCTTTTACCAACGTGAGAAAGGCTTATACTGCTAAATAAGTAAGTTTTTAAAATGTCATTTACATAAACGATTGCTCACAAATATGTGACTTTTCAAATTAGACGCTTTTTATTACATTCCACAAATTTTCCTCAAATAATAATAAATGATTTACACTTACATATTAGCACTACGAATGCAAATCAAATTAAAAGTTACTCTGACTAACTTTAAAACTAAACTTTAATGATTTAGTCTATTTGCTTCTGGTCACTTATTATCGTATTTTTTTTGGCATTCTGAAAGCAGAGTTATGTAAGTACCTACTAAATAACTAAATCTGGTACGGACGCTCAAAATAAAACATGGCCCCGGATTTTAAAGGGTTAAACAAAAATAAAAATAAAATAAACCTCAGCACATTTTCGAGTGCACTTGCAAAATTCCTGCAAGACAACGGCACAATTACCCAGAAAGCGAAGTTCTCACAAAGTAAATCTTAAGAATATTTTTACTTTCTTTCCCATAGACGCGATCTGGTTGAATCGGTGCACACCTTCCATGCCTCCATTAGCATTTCTCCACCGTCGGAGTAAGCCGTGTTCAAGGCTGTACGTTTGGTGTGCCTTTGCATCCGCGAAAGCGCGCGAACTGTTCAATGTTGCGTTCTCAATTCAAAATTAATGGAACGAATTGTTACTGGTGATCTAGAATGAAAACAAAAGTAACTAAACGAAGGTTATTGTGTAGTTAGTGTGTAAAATGTGGATGAAAAACTATGGATTATCTCTTGTTTTCCTGTTTGCGGTCTACATGGATGTTGGTAGGTGATTTATTTATGTAATAATCATAAGCTTATTTTCGTTACATTTTAAGTTAAACAAGTTCCTTGTAAATAAACACTCTTTCACTTTTTTATTTTTTATTTTTACAAAAGCGTTTTTAGAAATACTTTATTTGTCTTGATGGATATTCAACTGAAATAATTTTACAGATAATATTTATGTGGCTAAGTGGTAGATAATTAACAGGAGATGATTTCTTTGTAAAAGACTGACGTATTTTTAATTCGTGCAAAACCATTCTGAACCAAAATTGCAAGTCAGCAAAAACAGTTCGAAAACACGCTCTATAAAAAGGAGAGCGAAATAATGACTCTCTCTCTCAGTATGTCAGTAAAAAATATAAAATATTTTAATGTTGAACGGTTAAAAATGTTTCTTACGAATTCAATATCACTGAGTTTTTGCTCGGTGATTGATGAATCGAACTTTTTTACCGACTTGAAAAAGGAGGTAGAAAATTCCACGTGCATTAATGAGACTTTATTAGAATTTGAGACTATTTGAGTATGGTGACCTATTATGGATTCCAAACACATTTGTCATTTGTATGTTTCTCCACGAATTTCTTGAAAACGAAAAGACATAGCGAGACGATTCTTTTTTAGTTCAATCAGGTATATTTCAATTTAGGGTACAGTATAAGTTTTATCAAAATCTGTGAAGTGTTTTTTGAGGTATGAGTTCATATGGGTCATTCAAAACTAAAAATCGCGAAACAAAAAAAACAAATGAAAAAGAAACCGCCTTAAAAAACTGATTAAAGTGATTAATAAAACGCATTTGCCCTCCGTTTATGAGCAACATTTGGAGTCGGTGCATGATTTCAAGCTTACGTACATCAATAGTTTCTCATAAACAGAGGTCAAATGAATTATTTTGAGCTTTTTAGTCAGTTTTAAAATGTTTCCAATTTGTTTTTTAGGCGAGACCGGTCTACATTCTATTGGGGTAACGATTTCTACCATTTATTTAAGTGGTATATAAAGTTAAAGTCTATTACTGAACTAAGTCACGTCTGTGGCACGTTAACGTTTCGACAATGGTAACAAAAAGTAACTAAATTACCTTATTAAGTTCCTGACCTCTATTTAAAAGTATGTTTAAAATAACTTAGTAGAGGTGATTGTGGTCCTAAGTTCCCGATGTAGGTAGAGTATAAGTTTGATTCCTAGATTGATCGTCTGATAGCAATGATTTTTTTTGTCTGTTTGATTTAAGTATTGACCATTATATGTAGAGGTATTTATTTAAAGTATTCAAATATTATAAAAAAAACTTTGATAAACATAAATGGGTTATCCATATGAATGTAACTAGAGTATGACCTTACATCACAGAAAACATTTAAAAAAAAATAGATCATTCAATGAGCCTAATCTAATCAATGTAAAACAAACTATCGGTCCTTCGACGGACTGCGTCCGCGCGACTTGAGATTGCTTCTTCCCCTTCCGTCACAGTGTAATGTTTTATGGCTTAAAACCTTCCTCAATAAATAAGCTATTCAACACAAACTATCCAGTAGTTCCTAAGATAAGCGCGTTCAAACCAACAAACTCCTCAGATTTATAATATTATAGTATATAGCATAGATTCAGACAAATTAATTTAAAAATTACTTTAAAAAGCGGTTCGTCCCCATTTATCTTCTTTTTCACAATAAATCTCCAAATCGGTGATGTGAAGTCAGTTCATCAGTTTCGTAAACATACCTGATGCGCTACAAAAACTTTATGACGTATTGAAATTATTAACGTAATTAGATCACACGATAATAAAAGAAGAGGAACTTCGAACTCGGTCAACTTACTAAGATAAACCGAAATAGTAAAATTAACCGCTGTGCATATCACTTCTAGGAAGCTATTTGGCGTGTATGGCTACCGTCCGTAGAACTATTAAATACGATGAAATCTGAGATATGATCTAAAAACATTAACGTTTTACTATACGGAACCACGAGCATTATGCGATATCCCTATTTGACCGGTTTTCCGCACCGCTGGCCGCACTCGGCAAAAGAGAAATTGCGTTTTTTTCCACCAGTGTCTCAGATATTGCGATCACGCATTCATTTATGCATCGGATCTTGGTATTCAATCGGTCAATTGGATATGGAAAATAAAACACAAAAAAATATTTTACGCGGTTACATAATATCTATGTATGAAAATTAATATTTATTTCCTTTGATCACGCCATGCTGCTACGTAACTTGAAGATCATTGAAATTTATCTTTTAAATTGACATTGTATTTTCATAATGGGAAAGTAGAGAAGAAAATATGTGTAAAAATTACGACTTTTCGCGGTGTTTTCGAAGTCAAGGGGAACTACTCGTACTTACATAAGAGGTATATTTTGAGCAGGTGTACCAGACAGGAACTAAGTATGCAAGCTACCTAATCTTTGTGTAATGTGATTACTTAATATTTTTTGTACGCGCAGAGCAGAAAAATATGTCATAGTAATTTAAAATAAGAGATTTCTATCTTGTGAACGTTCATGGTATTTTAGTAGAGCGATCTTTACACGCATCGTTCATTTAGTAGATTGTCAAAATTTATACATAAAGTTATTTAGCTTTAATTTCAATTTTGTGAAAGAAAAATAAATGAATTTTATTATTATTATTTGATTATCTTATCAGTGGTGGTGCTAATATCTTGCTAAGTTAAAGTAATATTGTGTTTTCAAAATACAATGATTTCTCGTATTGTGTGGCTAGTGGCTATTATTACAGAAACACCTACTTTAACTGTGAAGTTAGGAAATCAATAACTTATTTATCTAATTTGTGGTAGAAATAGGATGAGCCGTATTGTTGTGGTTTGCAAAGCTGATTTGCGGTGTACCTTTATTTTACGAAGGTTGTTGTCCCTTTTTTATTACACTTTTCGACAAAGTTCTAAGTATCTAGATAGTTAGACGATAAAAAGTAGATCACCTTATCTCCAAGACGAGCAAAAAATATAAAAAGTAGCGACACTTTCGATTACTTTCAACGTCTAACAGACAAGCATTGTTTTAGTTTTTTTTTGGTTTTAGGCGTGAGCACGAATATTTCTTTATTCACTCAAAATGAGTTTTCTGTGAAGAACAATGCTATTATATGTTGCGTGCGAGTCAACCAAGCATTAATAGCACATTTCTTTTACGTAGACTCAATGGAATCAATTTATTGAATTAAAGGTGTAACCGATTAAAAGTATTTTACAATACTGAAGAAGGCGTGAAGTTATATGATTTAATTTTGTATTTTATTGGTAGACTTGTTTTTTGACTGTTGCACTCATTCAGCATCATTGGATAATATAATTAAGACATAAACGAAGACAAATTTAAAATGCAGATAATGCTTTCAATGACAATTAAATAAAATACACTCATACACGTAAAGAAACGTAGTAAAGAATGATTAAACTTACATCCGAGTATAACTGCGATTGATCTTTAAATATTAAGATCACTTGTTACGTGTGGTCAACAATTTTATTACGTAATCGAAATAGGTGAAAGACCGGTTGAACCAAACGCGTGTGGGCGTAACGCAAACTTGAATGCAGATGCAACTGGCAGTCAAGTGCATGCGATGAAAGTAGTCCTGGGTCCATCCTACGAGAAATTTAACCTTGCCCTGAGAATACACCTTACCTTTATAATTTAATGTATGTTTTCAAGAGGAGAGTGAAAAGGCTGTCTGTCACTTACTCACCGTAGACATTGGTCACAAACCGCGACCAATGTTTATTTAAAATTATCAAATAAACTTTCAAATAGATACTTCTCACTAAACTTATTTTAAACAAATGCGAAAATAATAAATTAATAAAAGTCTTAAGCTTTAGCTTTAGAAGTAAGGGGATTCCCCAATTCGGTTAAAGTTGGCACGGAACCCTCAGTGCGCGAGTCCGACTCGCACTTGGCCGGTTATTATTACTCGCTTGGATATGACTCGTTAATGTCGTTCGAAAACTAATAAAAAATCAACAAAAAACACAAAATTAAACTATATTTTTACAAATCCCTTCTGTGTGGATTTCAACTGATTTTCATTCCAAATTTAACTTAAATCGATGTTTATCACACGGCATCTTGACTCGAGTCAAGTTTTGGAATAGGGCCTCTTACTCAACAATTACTGAACTATCACTTGGCAAAAATACTTGTTGCTCTTGAGTTATGGTATGAAATACCTTGTCCCAATAATAATAAAGTTGCCAAGGATATTATAACTTTGCTGTCTGGTATATTTATTTTTTACAGTATTATTAATGCCCATGATATTTCAAACAAATTAAAGCTTACATAGTGTAAGACCTCATAAGTAAACTGGTCTAATAAAATATTGTTGGAACGAGATTGAGCTATCGTTAACTTTTACTTTCGCCGAATGATTTATTAGGAAACATTTGCGAAGGAGTGTATTCGGTATGCGGATCTATTTTGAACCGCAAATATGACACGATACTAAATCATGCATGATATTTTTTATGAGAAGTATTAAATATACTCGCCTTCTGACGAACTAATTATTTTTTATACCGTAGACCAACCATTAACATTCAGATTTTATGAACCATAGAGGAATCGTTGCTACTTTAGAATTAATCACTAAGAAGAAAAAAACTATACTATAATGTCGTGCTCTTACCTTCAAAGAAATCACGCAGACTAAACATATATTTTTTCTATATAGAGGTGAAGATAACTCTACTTATTTAACAAGGGTTTAGCTCTGAAATAAATAACATGATAGCTAGCATTTAGCACGGTTTCATATTTTTAAGGAAACCACATCAAAATTGTTTTAGTCAATTGCGAGATAATTACAGACAAAAAACCAACATACATTCGTTTTTGAATAGGTAGATATTAAGTTATTTTTTTATGTTGCATGTCTTAGTTTAATTTTTTCTTGTTTGTTAATAAATAAATAAATAACTTCAAAAATCTGAAAAAAAAACATACAAACTAAATTTAAAACTGATAATCTGCTTTTTCGTCGATGTCATAACTAAAAATCAGGAGCCCTATTTTAGAATAACTCGCGTCAAAATGGCTTGTGACATTAATTGATTAATGTCCGATTTTCGAATGAAAAACAGTTTAATTCCACACAGGTTTGATAATAAAGAATATAACCTTATTTTGTGTGTACTTACGTATATATTTTGTTCAGTTTTTGTTGGTTTTAGTTCGCTTTCGAACGAAAATCACACGCCATATCCAAGCGAGTGATTCAAAAATAGAGCTCCTGGTTAGATATTTTAATGCAATTTCCCCTCAGAACTTTGTTCTATGGTAGGTACACTTCTTCTAAAGAAATGATGGAGGCATCCACTAAATTGAATATTGTATTATTTAGTTCCAGATACAGAAGGCAGTTTGATGTCCATGATCGACTTCCGCTACTGGCGCTGCGTGATGAAGAGAGAGTGGAAGTGTCCCGACAGTGAGATCAACTTCTATCTGTTCACGCCGTAAGTTTCTTCTCTTTTTATATTGGACACCAATTGGTTGGTTGACAAACATTGGTCTGATCCCAAAGTAAGTAGCTAATACATGTGTGCTAAAAAAATCAGAAACAATGGATATACCACATTTAAATGCCGATTGTATAATTCAAATTTAGAAAATAAGATATTCTAAAGACTATATGTACCTACGTCTTGATTGAGCTGGGAATACTCGTAATTCTGCCCTACCGCAAAGAAATGAAATTTATTTATTTATTTAAAACTTCACGCACAAAACATAAAATTGTACATATGGCGGATTTAATGATAAAAGCATACTCTACCAGTCAATCATAGGTCAAAATTTCTGAAAGTATTTTCGTATGAATCTTTGGGTTATCCACGATTGCCGAACGGACACGATTTCCGAAGAGATATAGACTCAAATATGGAATTTCTTCACTAACATTAATTACTTATACAGCGTGTTATTTTCGTTTTCCTGACAATTAAACCAAGGATTCTAAAAAGAATAAGGAATATTTTCCCGTAAGAATTTATGCTACAAGTAATTTAACCTGCACGAGTAAGATTGTTTTTCAAAATCAGTTCGTTATTATTTACTCTCAGTGTTTTTTGTCGTTGTCAACTTTTCTACAACTGCGAATGGTCACCAAAAAAAGGCCAGAAACTAACAGACTTTGTTTTTTATTTTGTTACTGTTTCCTTAATGAGCAGTTTTCACAAATCATTTATCTCTGTCTGACTAAATGGCGTTAAAGTACTCAAAGAACTTTAAAAGATATGGTGGAATAAAAAGTGAAAATTTTAAAATGCTTTGAGATAAAAAAAATATTCCGTAGGTACGCATTATTGTGATTTACTCTTTTATTATTTGCGTTACCTCAGAAGTCAGCCATCACTGCTAGATTTTTTCGTGATTAGACACGACTAGAATTTTTGGTCACCGTACTTGAACGCATTTTACTACTATTATTAGGACACACCGAGGGAAAAGTAGTAATTGAATTATTTTGTGTGAAACCCGAATAAAACTCAAAAATACGAATTTTGTAAAAATCTTTTAATACGACTGACATTTGTGTAGTCTGATTTCATACTTAATTTGAAAACAAAAAGAACACGTTGTATAGATGACTTGTACAATTAAATTATGTCACTAATGCCATGCAAATTAATTTTAAAGTTTCCAATATGAGATAACTGGAATTATTTAACTATGAAATAATCGTCAACTGGATATGCATATAAATTGGCGAAAAGAAAAGCATTTCATCCAATATGCATTAGAAAGTGAATCTAGTCATCATAGTTTAAAATAGGTACTATTACTATGCTAATAATATTGTAACATCGCCGGCTTCTTGTCTAGTCATGCTGTTTGTTGTGATGATATTAAACTTTCGACACGTTTCTGACGGTCACAAAGTGATGTTAGTTTGACTAACACTTAACAATTGAAATAAAAAATAAATTTTAAAAGTAAATCATAGCTAAGAACAATGCAAATCCAATTTTCAGAGCTTCTAGAATACTTAACAGTTTTTGTTTGAAGAAAAGAGAGATAACTTGACACGATTTGTTAGTATAATAATAACAATAATAAATATTTTTATTTATACACCATATACAAAAAATAATTACAAAAAAACATCTTAAATATAACGTAGGGTAAACAATTTAGGCGGTTTTATACCTATAGTATGATATTCACATAAAAACACGATTATTTGTTGTTACTCTATTAAAATGCAAATAATTTATATTTCATACATATTAGCTTAACTCCGAAATTCCGTAAATGGCTGAACTCGTTGTCGGGCGTAACTCCAACAATCCGGCTCGAAGGACCACTTAATGTCGGGCGTAACTCCAACATTAAGAATAAGGGGGTGATGAAGATGGGATGACGGGTGTCCTGTAAGGTAGGGAGCGCTGGGGGAGGTCGCGAGGTGCGATATAAATAAAACGTCCTGTTTGAGTGAAAGATGATGGATGTACACAAATTTATTATACTTACTAACGATTCGGACAGCGTTACACATAATTTGGGTCAATCGTGAAAACGCTTACTCGCTAGATAAATAACTATATGAAGTCGAAATATGACTGTATGTGCGGTAGCTCGTACACTCGTTCCTTTTGCTCAGCCTGAGCTTATTAGTCAAATGGCTGGCTACAGCCAAATCCAAAGCCTTAGAGCGAAACCACATTTATGTTATATTCCGACGACGCAACGCAATGCACCGCGTCGTATGCCATTTTATTTAATGTAAAGCGATGGAACTTCCATGTTGAACCCATGTTGCTTCACTCTAACAGGGTATGACTCGATTGACAAACATTAGTGTGTAGCATTTCGATCATAATGATGTATGTCAGTGTGTTTCGAGCAGGGAACATCCTCACAAGCAGTGGGTGGACGTGCGATACCCGAATCACCTGAGGGACTATGGGTGGAAGGCGACGAGGAAGAATGTTCTCATCATCCATGGATTCAATGGCACACATAGCAAATCACCCATGACGCTGTTAAGAGATGGTAAGGGACATTAGCCTTATAGGCTCTTCAAAGGCTCGTTAGGTCTTAAGTCTTGGACGAATAATTATCTATTTTTTCTCATGTTTGAACTTCTGTAAAAAAGCACAACATGCTATACCGATCCAGAAGGTAATGCGACTCACAATCACTGTATGAAAACCTATGTGATGTGAATATGATAATTTGCAGTGCTAGGAACATGTCGCACCATTAGTACCATTAATTTAGGTTTATTAATCTTTGTTTATTCTAACTTTGGTAACAATTATGGATTTTACTAATGGTATTTTGAGGCCATTTGAAAACCTATGCAATATATTATTAAAATTACAGTACTCAAGTAGATGTGGGTCATAGTACCTAAAAAATTTAAACCAATATAAAAAGAAATATGTTTTTTTTCAGCGTACCTATCTCGGAAAGACCATAACGTCTTTATGGTTGACTGGGCCCCACTTACCAGGTTCCCATGCTATCTCTCAGCCCTATCAAATATGAAGTAAGTCCATTTACAACTAATACGGTCCTTTTTTAACTTTATTGCACAAATAACAAACAGTGTACAAAAGGTGGACTTAATGCTAAAGGCATTATCTTCCAGTCGTACGTTTAGGTCATGCAGAAAGATTTTCGAGGGTGCAGGAGAGAGAGATTTTGGAGGGTCCTTTCACTTAAGATATTTAGTTCAATGGTTTTGTTATTATGTTCGCTACTTATTTAGGGTTCTGAAAATGCATATGTACCTCCTTCTTTGTATCTCTGATATATCGGCATAATTGAGACTCATAGTTAAATAAACTATATATCTATTTCCAGATTAACATCACAATGTACTGCCCAGCTATACTCCTTCATAACGCAGGCCGGCGCTCTAGCAAAAATGATCACCTGTGTTGGCCACTCGCTTGGAGCACACATCTGTGGCATGATATCAAATCATCTGACTGAGAAACAGTATAAAATTGTTGGTAAGTTATCTTGTTCTACATTTGTATCATTAATAATCATAGTTTTTTGGATTACACACATTACACATACACGGAAGTGAAGTAAAAAGCTGAATACCTTTGATAGAAATTAGTTATTTTAATAAAATAGCCAAAAAACTTAAAAAAGACGTAAGAGCTGTAAAATTTGCGACGCAAATTTTACAGCAAAATTGATTTTGTTATCGATATTTTGTTTCTTAGTAATTTGAGTTAATTTTGTCACACTTTAGGCACGAAAAACTTTATAAAACAATTTTGTCTACATAATATAACAAAAAAAGTAAACTACAAAATCCAACTTAATCACTTGTTTGATATCTACTTATAGTCAGACAGTATCGCTTACATAACACTAAACTCTCCTCATCTCCTCAATGTTCGTCTAAATATGAAATTTCACATCTATATTATACTTTTCAGGTTTAGATCCAGCGCGGCCTTTAGTCAACGCCTACGGATCAAGTCTCTTCAGGCTAGGTCGAGATGATGCTCATGTGGTGCACGTCATCCATACCAATGCTGGGTTCCTGGGTGAGACCGGTCTGGTGGGGCATGCAGACTTCTGTGTCAATGGCGGCAGGCTACAACCGGGCTGCAAGGGGCATATGATGCGTAAGTATTGTCTAGAGAGAAATGGTGCTTATTTGGTGCACGTCATCCATATCAATGCTGGGTTCCTGGGTGAGACCGGTCTGGTGGGGCATGCAGACTTCTGTGTCAATGGCGGCAGGCTACAACCGGGCTGCAAGGGGCATATGATGCGTAAGTATTGTCTAGAGAGGAATGATGCTCATGTGGTGCACGTCATCCATACCAATGCTGGGTTCCTGGGTGAGACCGGTCTGGTGGGGCATGCAGACTTCTGTGTCAATGGCGGCAGGTTACAACCGGGCTGCAAGGGGCATATGATGCGTAAGTATTGTCTAGAGAGGAATGATGCTCATGTAGTGCACGTTATCCATACCAATGCTGGGTTCCTGGGTGAGACCGGTCTGGTGGGGCATGCAGACTTCCGTGTGAATGGTGGCAGGCTACAACCGGGCTGCAAGGGGCATATGATGCGTAAGGATTTCTTATCAACTTCTTGCTAGTTGAGGTGTATAAACCTGAGTTTGGTTTTCTGCCATGCTTGAGACCATTTCTTTAGCATTATAAATAGTTCTAGAGATTCTGATCTTTCAACATTTGCAAATGTTTGATAAGTTCCAACGTATATGATTAACATAATCTTAAGATATTTAGCAGCAGATAATTTTTGAACAACTTATACCGAAGTCCATTGCGTTGTATCGACACTGCGCGACGTCAGAGCAGTCTCGAAGCGGCTCCGTCGTAAGCGGCATGTCACACGGTGTGCTGCATCTCCGGATATGAAGAACACTGACCGTCGCGACGCAAATCAACGCCAATGCGGCTGCGCTCTAGATTGTCGCTAATGATTTTTTATAACCTGTGCATTCCTTGTTTCTCATTTTTTTAAAATGATTCATTGAGGTTTAGAATGTTTTTAATACTCACAGTGTCATATTTTATATTCATAAAGATGAAATAAGAAACCAAAAATTTGCGCACGGGCGGGACTTGAACCAGCAACCTCTTGGCTGACCGGGCCAAACGCTCTTACCAATTGAGCTACCGTGCTGTCAGTCCGATTGTGCGAAATTTGTGGTCTCCTATGAATACGTCATTGCGTGACGCTTAGCTCCATCTAGCCGTCTGTGTATGAAACAGATGGCCCAAGCAGTTTTTCTTTACAGAATAAATTCAACTTGGAAATTGATGATGCTTCGCTATCCAATGGTTTATAATGTTTTTAACACTTACAGTGTCATATTTTATATTCATTCATCTTTATGATTCTTTGACACCAAGTTTTGTTGTTGATCTTTGTGTACAATGTTTAGAATCCAACTCGAAGTATTACCTAACGAATCATTTATTTTAATTGCAGGAATAGCCCGATGCAGCCACTTCAAAAGCTCGTGCTATTTCGCGTCCACAGTCCGACGGAGGCTCAAACTGGTGGGTGTGCCGTGCGACACGTCGTGCCCCAAAGTGAGCGGCAAATGGGGCATCAGGCTCGACCGACGCTCGGTTTTGTTGGGAGAAGATACATCACCTGCGTAAGTGCATATTTTATTTCGGACTAGCAAATATAAATAAATATTATTAATATTGAAAACTAATCACATACGTTGCTCTGATCCCAAAGTAAGTATAACCATCGTAGCACTTGTGTTATGAGAATCAGACACAACGGTGGTACCACAACATCACATTGCAACACAACAGCAAAACTGCATTGATTATGATATACTAGTCTTGCCATAAATATTGTACAAGAAAAATAATAATAATGAAAATAATATTTATTACTTTTACAGTGTGTTAGTTTTATACATAAATACAAAACAATTTAAAACATAAAAAGCTTATTCGAAGTAGTCCCCATTAGCTGCAATACAGTACTTTAAACGTTGAGGCCACTTATCAATAGAAGCACGCACTCTTTCCATGGGAAAATTCTTCACTGCCAATCGTATGGATGGTTTTAGGGACTCCAAATTATCATGGCGTTTAGAGCAAGCCGTACGCTCTAAAACTGACCATGAATCATAATCCAGCGGTTTAAGATCCGGACTAGACGACGGCCAGTCTTCAGCTCTGATGAAGTCCGAAACGTTCGCTTATAACCAAGACTGCGTGGACCGAGCTTTATGACCCGTCGCCGAGTCTTGTTGGAAAGACCATGCTTGGTTATTGAACATGGTGTTGTTAAGGGGCTTAACTGCCTTCTCAAAAGTGGTATCTTGATACACTTGTGCCGATGTTTTGATACTTTTTCACAAAAATATGGCTCAGTCACTCTTCCATAGCCAACACCCCACCCAACCATCACTGAAGTCGGGTAATGCCCGACTTCAGTTGGACTCTGCCGCCACCAAAGCAGTGGCTGCTTTGAGCTCTGGTAACTGAACTGGTTAACACAAAGTAGATGACCAGGTCATTTCGGGTTCCCTTAGAAAGTTGGGTGCCTGCCACCAAACTATAGAGTCTTAGACATCTAGAGGATCTACTCCACGAGACTTGATATCAGCTCGCCGCATGAGCCGCACGCGCAATTTTACACTTTGCCCTCCCCTAAAGTGTTATATTAATTATGTTTGTGAGCATCAATTCTTAATAAAATCTTTATTTCGTAACCCCTATTTTACTTTGTACCATTGCGTACAAAAATTGGCTTCTGTTGTTGTTGCGTTGCACTCTGCCGACTGATTAGGAAGCTTCCTTAGAGGTTGGAGCATAAATACGGTCATTTTGTTTGTTAAAGTGTTGCTCAGTTGTAAAGATTTTCCATCTGTAAACAAAATCATTCTGTGACCTCCCTTTGCGTACCGCTTCAGTAGGTTTTTCGATTTTACTAACCTATTCTTTTTTAAATTATCAGTTAAAAAATAACCGTCTCATATAGGCTGCAAGTTCTAAGTCATCTTTAAAATACGCGATATGGTTCTGGGTGCTATCTTCATCTCCCGAGATAAAATCTTTTGCTTTCGGACAGGATTTCTGCGAATTCTTTCCCTTACTGCTTTGACCACCTTTTTCGTACGAACACTACGTGGATGGCCAGATCTTTTTCTGTCACAAACAGAGGAGGTCTCATTGTACCTATTGATAACCCGGTACACAAACATTTGACTAATACCAAGCGTAAGGAGTGTTTTAAAAATTGCATTTGGCTCCATACCAACTTTGTGTAATGCAATCACAGCGATTCGGTTCTCTTTATCACCCCACTCCCTTTTAATAAAAAAATATTTTTCATTTCTTCTGTTCGGAAAATTGAACTTTCATGTGAAGATAGACGGGTGGAAAATAGCTTTTCCATCCCTAGGGTAGAAAGTAATTAAGTTTTAATTGCTACGATCAGACATGGAGCTAAAGGTAATTGAGTCACATTATATTATTATAACTAGCGGTCCCCCGCGACTTCGTCCGCGCGTTTTGAGTTTGCTCTCCCTCCTCTCCCGTCGCAGCGTGATGTTTTATATCCTAAAGCCTTTTTCAATAAATAAGCTATCTAACACAGAAATATTTTTTCAAATCGGTTCAGCAGTTCCTGAGATGAGCGCGTTCAAACCAACAAACTCTTCAGCTTTATAATATAACTAGCGGTCCCCCGCGACTTCGTCCGCGCGTTTTGAGTTTGCTCCCTCCCCTCCCGTCGCAGCGTGATGTTTTATATCCTAAAGCCTTTTTCAATAAATAAGCTATCTAACACAGAAATATTTTTTCAAATCGGTTCAGCAGTTCCTGAGATAAGCGCATTCAAACCAACAAACTCTTCAGCTTTATAATATAATTAGCGCAAGCGCACGTTGTACTTAAGCTGCGAACATTATTTTGGTGCGGAGTTATGTTATAACTGTGATAGCTCCTAAGATAGTTATTGGAATCAAATGATATAAAGGGCAACTTTGTTCTAAATGAAATGCTCGTGATGATGAATCTATTTATTTTGATAAACATAAATACCTGTGTGTATAATACACCTCTAAAAATGATGCATTATTTTTTTACAAATTTATTAACATAAAAAAGGTTGTAGTAAGTCAACCATAAAAGATAGACTTATGCTGTCGCGGACTTTATTATAGAACTCTTAATGCTGAACAATCCTGTCATACATGGTTTTTGTGTACCTTTAGCGGTTTCCGCAGCGTACGCAGCGGAAGCTCTCAAAAGGAATATCTTTCTCCCGTTTTCGCAACATTTTTCATTGCTGCTGTGGTCTTGTGAGTCGTATCTTTATGTTATATAGCTTAAAGCCTTCCTCGATAAATGGACTATTGAACGTAAAAAAGATTTTTCAAATCGGGCCAGTAGTTTCTGAGATTAGCGCGTTTAAACAAACAAACAAACAAACAAACAAACAAACAAACTCTTCAGCTTTATAATATTAGTATAGATAAACAAGCTTTTCATATTTTTAAGATTAGCTAAACATTAAAAGGGTGTTTATTATGGTCACTGATTTGAAATTGTACAATTGGTCTAATTTTTTACAATTTAAAATCTACAAATATATTTCGGTTTCCCGCCATACAAAGTGTCATTTTTTTGTTGTTCATCAATCTTTTTACTAACTCCCACCTTTAGCTGTCATTCATAGCGCTATCTCATGGGGCAAAATTGAACCTGGAATTTGACATAATCTGTGGTAGTTTTGGTGACAAGTAACCTTGTTTTCGCAAGGTTCCGTTCATCGCCTATTATTATTGTCTGTGAGAAAAAATTGATCGATATTTTTAACACTGATTTGAAATATGTAGTACTCTGTTGTCTTCCGTGCCTTTTATGTCCTTCTAATCTTGTGTTTTATGTATAACGACAGTAAACAAACTGATATGTGGTGTAAACACTTGAGATTTCATCTCTCGCCAAACAACATAATATCTAAATATATATTTTTTCCTCACAGTCGAAATGAAAAATAGTATGTATAACTCGGGTGAAAGGACCCATTTCACTCTCGAATTATTCTTCTTCGAATTAACTTCTCGAGTGAAATGGGTCACTTTCTTTCTGCCCTTGTATAACAATCTACTAATAAAATGTATTGGCGCCAAAATTAGAAAACACAATGAGCAATCGTATCAAAATGTCAGATTCCAAATTCAAATGTAATATCTTTCTTATTTTGAATTGTAACAGTATTATGGCCAGATTGTGTATATTTTTTATATGTAGTGTTTTGTTACTAAAGTTATTACATTGCACTTGTAAAAAGTAACTGTGTCAAAAGGAAACCAACCTCGTTACGTTATCTGAACGCATGTCTATACTACTCGGCCAGCGTCACATTGGCAACAAGGCAAGCCAGTTGTATCTTGCTTTTTTTAACGCGTAGGCTACGTCACCCCATCGATATGTAAAAATATTTCCTTCGGATGTTAAGAGAGCAATCTGGCAATATTGATGAGTCGTCACAGCCTACGCGTTAAAGCAAGCACTTCCGAAAATTCGGGCCGGGTGGTATAGGCATGGGCCCGGATACCGTAAGACACAGGGTTCTAGACCTAATCAGACCCAGTTGATTTTAACAAGTGCAATGTATATGATATGCTATTCACTTTCTCCTGTATTGCCTATTATGTTGTTCCCGTAACAATATTGCTATTATTCTAGAACTTGACGACCCGTCTGGTGTAGTGGTTGAGAAATCGCCTACTATCGGTGTTTTCTATGTATATTCAAAAAAAAAGTATTTAAGTATTATATCCGTTGTCTGGCACCCATAACACAAGCTTTGAGAAGCTTACTTTGGGGCTAGATGGCGATGTGTGAGAATGTCCAAGGGATATTTATTTATTTATTTATTCTAGAACTACAATATGGATTCTTCCACTGCTCTGCAAGTTTTCTAATGATGGATGATTTCGGTCTACATTTTAGTAATTTTGATGTTTGCGTTTTTAAATCCGCCTGAAAGACAATCTCGTATCAGCAGATACTTTGTCATATATTAAGTATAATGAATTTTGTTTCAGATCCCGTGGAATGTACTGTGTCAAATTGAATTACGAAGAAGATTGTCCGTTCGACTAGAAGATTATTAGGTATTTTTCTAAATTTCATTGCGGATCCATTCAAAATGGATTTATAAATTCCGCTTAGGAACTACTTATGATTTCTGTTCCGTATTCTTAGATAATGCATTGGTAGGCCCCCGAATGAAACTAAAGATCTTAAAATCTACGCTTTTCACCAACGTAGTTGGTACATTAGTTAATTTTATTTATTAGTTAGTACTAAGATATATTAGTATATGTCTTTGTAAATAGTTATTTATTTTATAATCTAAGATCGGTATAATAAATTATTTAATTGTTTACTTTGTACATTGATTTATACCTCAATATTTTTCTCCTCAATACGCATGTTAAAGTCTGTTTTTGTTTGCTCGTCCATAAATGTAAACAAAATTTTTATAACTTTTAAAAGAATATCAGAGAATCAAATTCATTAACTATTCAACGATGAATTACCTAAGTCACTTCTGAGTTGTGTTTACCTAATTTTAAAATTAATAATTTCTCTTAAAAGGTATGTCAAGATTTTTTACAATGTTTGACTAGGATATAAAAACGGACTTTAGAATAATAGCAACAACCTAGCTCGTATATCTTGCTAATTTAATAAATATAAAAATGAATTAACTAATAGTCTATTTGGCAACAATCGAATAAAATAAATGATAAGTAACATTCATTTTAATAATAACAAATTTGGCTTGTGTAGGTACATTAAAAAGGTCTCGGTAGAACAATTTAACAAATGAGAAACTGATATTGCATTTCAATATTTGCAGTGATCCGAGATAGGATTTACAGTTCCTAACAAAGATATTAAAACACAGAAGTAGGAAATAAAATTAAAGCATTAAATCACGAAAACTGTGGCACTTTAGGTAATGCCACGGTAACAGTCTTGCACTCCAAATATTGGTTGATACCATCCTCTCCTCTGAAAAAGAATAAGTAAATATTGATCAGAAATCAGCACAAATCGATAAAATTGATTGGTTGTAACGTGGACCTAGATTAAAACCAAATTGCTATTTAACAGTAACTGTGTGTTTATGCTACTTACAATTCTCTTCCAAGGCCAGAATCCTTGAAGCCCCCGAATGGGGTTTGGCTGGTTACGTGATCGTAAGTGTTCACCCTGAAATTAAAAAAATACGTAAAAGCATTAGACACTAGAATTTACGAACTGGCATTTGAACTGCATTTGAAGTATGATACGCAATGACTGAATCGGTATGTCATTCGTAGAAATTGTTTATGTCCTCCATACTAACGTATCTACTGTTTCGGGAGAATTACTCTTACCTATAGTAATACTACACTAAACTTACACTAAACTGTGGGTTTAGGTACAGTTATAAAATTTTTAATAACATTCAGTTTTGCCAGGTGTTGCGGGTTTAAACCCAGTCCGTGCGCAAGTTTTTGGGTCCTTATTTAAAAACTGATGGCCTGTTTCACAATGTCTGAATAAGTTCCCAGTACCGTTATCTGTCCACCTGCCCAACTTCAGACGAAATGACACTATTTATAGACGGTGAAACATGCCTGTAACTGCATAAATAACTACTATCACTGTGACGTACCATACGGAGCCAGAGCGGACATGTTTCGCGAAGGTCAAAGCCTTCGTAATATCATTGGTGATGACGCCAGCACCGAGCCCGTAGTTGCTATCGTTGGCTCTGTCCACCGCCTCTTCGAACGTGGTGAACTTGAAGATACTCTGGACCGGCCCGAATATCTGCAAGAAGGTAATAATTTACTCCTTATTGACCGGTAAAAGTCTGTTTTCATTTGTTTTAAAACTTGCAGGTAGGATTCAAGTTATCGTGGCCACTATTTTTGCTGACCGAAGAAATTTCACCCAATCAAGACTAGGTATCAGTTTTTAGAAAATTCTTAACATCATTTAAAAGAAAAAGTATGATTGCTTTTACAAACAACACTATCACCTGATCGTGAGTACGGTGCGACTGAAGATTAATAGGATCATCTATCATCAGAACTGTCATGAAAAGAGTGTATAGAATACTACACTCTTTTCATGACAGTTTCCGGGCATAATTTTTTGCTATAGTATTGTTTTAGTTTTTAAAATGCTGCTCTTAAAATTCAAATATGATCATAAATTTATATATATTCAGACAAGTGCTCAAATAATTGAGGTATGGGTTCTAACCTCTTCTCTGGCAATCTTCATGTCGTCTTTAACATCGGCAAAGACGGTAGGTTGGATGTAGAAGCCCTTACTACCAACTTTGCCACCTCCCGCTATACAGCGAGCGCCAGCCTTCTTGCCTGCTTCTATGTAGCCCAGGACCTTTTCGTACATTTCCTTGTCGATCTGTGGAAGTATTTCATGAATGTTATGAGCAACGACTATGACTGTTAACGACTGAATGTTATGCCATTCATGGTGCATCATGGAGTTCTGTATTAACAATAATAAGGTATGTCAACTTTGTTACCTATGATGACGAATAAATTAATTTGAATTTGAACGACAATTTACTTCAGTATGATAAACGCTTTGAGGTTCGTCTTTGGGTTTAGTCGATATCTTGGTAAGATATTACAATCACTCTCAATCTAAACATGAATTTTAACGTCGAATACATTTTGTTTGGTCCGCAAGTGATAAATGTTTTCACAGGTGAATGTGTATTTGCTTTGTTTAAACGGCTAGAAGTGAAATCATATTTAATATTGTTTTTTCAAGGTTCGATAACCTTTCATGCGTAATTTGTAAGTCTTTAATAGTGCCTTAATGATTATTGTGGCAAACAGCATCTATTCATGCGTGTGTTTATTTACTACTCTGCTATTGTTGCTAATTAGACAAGTTCATCTGTTCTTTCACTGTAGTTTCAAAGGACTGTCAATTCAAACGCACCTGAGGACCTTGTTGCACATCATCGAAGGGGTTTCCAACAGACCTCTTTTGAGCGATCTGGGCCGCTTTCTGCACGAATTGGTCGTAGATACCAGCCTGGACATAGGTCCTGGTACCAGCACAGCAGCACTGGCCGCCGTTTGCGAAGGCAGCTGCGTGTGCTATTTGAGCTGCTTTTTCAACTGGAAATGGGGAAAATTCAGTCTTTACAATTAAATTTTGACGACCTCCGCGGGCGAGTGGCTAGCACGCTGGTTTCAAGCGTCGCCATCTCGTGAGGTTCCGGGTTCGATTCCCGGTCGGGTCAATATAGAAAACGATCTTTTCTATATTGTCTCGGGTCTGGGTGTTGTGGAACCACTGTTGTTTCTGATTTCCATAACACAAGTGCTTTAGCTACTTAGCTTGGGATCGGAGCAATGTATGTGATGTTGTCAAAAAAAAACTTGGCATGTTTTTTGTTATTTGACTTACGATATTGGCTCATTCCGTAACCTGCAAATCATTTGTCAGAACTGAAAAAGTTAAAAACCTATGTTTTAATAGATAAGATTATTAGGATATGTGACTGTCGGTTGCGTCACAGCATAGTAAAAACAGCTGTCGCATTATTTTTTAACAAATGTTTACTTAAGAAGCCTACGTGTCAATAGAAACTCACCATCTGCGTCATCAAATACGACTAAAGGACTCTTGCCTCCCAGCTCTAGAGTCACTCGTTTGAGGTTTACAGCTGAAGCTGCTCCCAATACCAAACGGCCAACCTGTAATACGAAAACTTTTGAGTACCTCCGTCTATATTATTGGATTTAAATTACCTAGCTACCTTAACATTAACGCATAATTAAAAAAAAATATATAAACCTTGTATTAATATTATAATAATGATATTTATGATATAACTTATCGTAACAAAAGAGGTTTTGATTTTTCAAAGTGATCGCAAACTCTCTGATGTGTGTACATACGCTCTAAAAACATTTCTCTTTCTTCTGACGTAGTCGGGTAAAAAGGCAACTCAATCCTGTTATCTTCCCGACGATATTTAGTGTGATTTTTAACTAATTTTCATACGAAAATCACTCGGAACACTCATGCAAGTGATTCAAGGATAGGTCTCCAAATCGTTACCGGTTACCCGCATCTTTCTCTTCTTCACCCTTACTATATACCTATATACTGAGAAACGACTGACTGTCGGTTGTGTCTAAGAAGATACACATATCGTACAAATATTATAAATGCGAAAGTTGTTTAAATGGATGTATGAATGTATGTTTGTTACCTCTTCACGCAAAAGCAACTGGATGGATCTTGATGAAACTTTACAAAGCTCATACATCGGATTAGCACAAAGGCTACAATTAACCCTTACTATATACTAAGAAAAGTTGCAGTGGTGCGAAATATGTTTCGTACCTCAGTAGATCCAGTAAAAGCGACTTTATCAACGTCAGGGTGGTGCGTTAGCGCAGCACCAGCAGTGGGCCCGTATCCAGGCACGATGTTGACAACTCCTGGTGGGAAGCCGACCTCTTTGATCAGGGCTGCTATGGCCAGAGCTGTAAGTGGTGTCTGCTCCGCTGGTTTCACGATGATTGTGCATCCTTGGGAAAAATAAGAGATTGTTCTAAGTACACGGGCTCTACTTTCCGGGTTCCGTAGTCCAACAAGGAACCCTTATAGTTTCGCCATGCCCTTCTGTCCGCAGTTCAGCGCAGAGACCCTGAGCTTATCGAAAACGGTAAATTGGGATGGGTGTGTATTTTTATCTCTTCGCCTAAGTAATAAAAAAATGTCAATTTTGGGGTACCTACCTCTAATATTTTTAATTATAAAATGTATATTTTTTCTTGTGAAACCCATCGTGTAGGGCATCGTTGAATAGGTATTTGCTAACAGCTATATCCGATAAAGTAGCTTGCTTCGTAAATTACAGTTTTTAAGGGCAAATTTTTGTTAGAGTCCTATGTTTCCAACTTAACGGTAGTACGTGATAATTCGTGAAAAAAATACTACACTAGCTATGATGTATTTAGAACGAAAACTATAACGGCTATGATGAGTAAAATAATTACAGAGTTGTAGTACGTAAACTAAAAGCTAAGCTACTACACTTAACTAGCTTAGTAGCTACGGCGTAGTATTTCGTAGATACACGCGAGCTACGCGTGAGGGTGTGAGTTCCTCCATTCGTTTTTTTAGAATGTTGTGAAGAGGTTTTCCTATATAAAACTTGCATAGAATTTAAGTAATACATATTTTTTAGAATAAGCATAACTCATATCATCATTCCTGAGTTGGATGTCACTGACCAAAACAACACCCTGTATTGGCGAAAGTAAACGAAATTGGGATTTATTTTTTAAATCAATTCTCTGTGGATTTTAAATGATTTCAATTCTGAAATCAGCCATGAATCAAAGCAAATAATAGCCATATTGACGCGTGTTATTCGCGATTTCCTGGGCCTTTAATTTATCAATTAGTTAATAGTCATACTTAAAAGACTACGATGTGTTTGTTTTTCTGAGTTTCTGAATGGGACGGTTAATGCTAGACAAAATAAGATAACTTTTATGGGAATCATTATTATGGCTCAGACAAGGCAATTTAGATACGGTTTTTTTTTAATGTTTTCGCTTTATTGCTTTATCATTTCACAGTTTCGCTACTTGTATCCCGCGATTTTATTAGCACTCATAAGGTTGCTGAGGTCTGAAGGCATTATTGCAGTATTGCCTTTGATGGATAGTTTCAAATATAGGTGAAAAGATTTAATGGATGAAAATTGTCGTGCTAACCTGCAGCTAAGGCTGGAGCTATTTTCCAAGACAGCATTGGAATTGGGTAGTTCCAAGGTATAATTTGCCCACAGACACCCACTGGTTCTTTCATTGTAAATGATAGAACTTCGCCATCTGAAACATAACGATGAACAATGTGTAATGTTACATGCGCAATACCTCAGACACACAAATGGCTTTTAATTCAATTGACCTAAATCTGAAAAAATATATATATATATAATAATGTAAGGTTTTATGTGCTGTATATTTCTTTCTCTACGTATGACGTTCTGTCGAGAGAGGAGACATTATAATTATTACTATTTACGTTCTTTTAGAACTAACAACAAGCATTGGTTAGGGTTGGTTCACGAATTTTGACGCGTTTGCGAACGTCATGGCTTATCTTATTATTAAAAAGACAGGTCAACAATTCAATATATTTTTTTATGTGACCTATATTAAAAAGTGGTTTAATTGATTCTGCTCGTTATTCCAATCAAACTATTTTCTGGTTTTGCGCATTTAACGTTACAAGTTGTAACGGGTTTTTAAAGTGCCTGTATCCAAATTATACTTATTTCTGTTTGATTAGATTACATTACACAAATAATCTTGGCAGGCTATAAATAAACAATTGCCTATGTCTGACTGGCTGGAATATGCAGTTCCTTGCTGATAAAGTGAAAGTCGAACATCATTCATAAGAACTGTGATTATTGCAAGAAATTAAACGAATTCAAAAACACGAAACGGCCGGCACATGTCGGATATTATCCCAAAGTTCATGGCCAAGTATGAAGACTGACCTAAATTCAAGTCACACATCGATCACGCATTAATATCGGAGACAGCGTGACAGGACGTCAACCATTGCTGATAAGAGAAACAATCATAATGGCTCCAATTGTAGACGAATGTAAACAAAGAAATGTACTAAACAGCTAACTAATGTAATTAACAGATACATGCAGTTTGATTTGTTCTCTTACTAGTACTCTAAACGAGTCTACATTATGAATACCGCTATTATCGGGAACCTATAAATACATGTCTACTAAAACTCTAACATTCCCTCATAACAGGGCAGGTGGGGTGGAACCGGTGAGTTGTTACTACTACGTATATGCTAAGCATAACTAAGGTAACGGACATAGCCTTGAGAATCAGTAAGCTTAAGTGCAGGGCAGGGCACATAGCGCGAAGAACTGATGGCCGTTGGGGCAGGAAAGTTCTAGATTGGAGACCCTTCGACCAAAGACGCAGCGTAGGATGTCCACCGACAAGATGGACAGACTACCTTATAAAGATCGCGGGATCAAACTGGATTCAGACCGCTAGTAATCGGTCGCTGTGAAAAGCCGTGGGGGAGGCCTATGTTCAGCAGTGGACGTCATTTGGTTGATATTGATGATGATGATGATGATAATATGAAAAGCAAAAAATGAGTTGCAATGAGTCGCTTGCCATCGTGGCAAGATTGTGACATTCTTGAAATTTGAATTTTTAAATAAAACTCTGTATTTGATGCCTGTGTAGTCAATTCATGGAGTAGGTACAAAATTTGTTCGTAGTTTCAGTTACATGCGCTAGTAATAGTAGTTCAATGGGTGGAACACACTAAAAAAATGGCTATTTGACAGTTGTTGCAAAAAGGAACCCATATTTCTTAATTACTCGCGTGTGTTTTTTTAATGATTATTGTTTCATTTTCGATTAAAAATCAATTGAATTCCACATGTCAGCTATTTACAAAATATTGCCAGTTATTTTTAATAAAGGCCATAGTCAACTTTAACCGAATTAGGGGGTCCACCTTCCTCCACTTAGCCAGAATACCATATTTGTTGACTGCAAAAAATGCTTTGCTCGTTCAAAACCAAACGTATTTGTTAAGATCTACAATATGCATTTCTTCAAAAGTTCACTTGCGTTATTTATAAGTGTGTCAGCTGAATTGATACCAAATTTTATTAAAATCGCTCTACCCGTTTAGACGTGACAAAAGAACAAACATACCCACACACTCAAAATCTTTTGCCTTTACATTATAAGCGTTAAGTATTACTAGCGTGACTAGACAGTTTAAAATTTACAGTCTCAAAATTCTATCAATTAAGAAAGGCTCGATATTGAAATATACTTCTCTAATATGAGAACGTTTAATACTATTTTAATTCGAACCGACTGGGACTGAAAATATAAATAAAAAAGTGTTTTTTTGTTTTATCATTGTACCATAAATTAATAAAAATTACGCCAACAGTTGTTGTTGTTGCCAACGAAGTAAATTCAATAGGACGGACAAAGTCGCTGGGTACGGATAGTAATGTTGATAATAAAATAGTTATAAACATAACTCACCTGCCGGAATGGTGTTCCCACAGATCTTGTCAGCTTTTCCAGCGTAATATCTCAGAACCGAAGCTGAGTAGTAGACTTCTTCCTCCGCTATTTTAACTGGTTTCCCGCAGTCTAACGTCTCCAGTTCAGCCAAGTACCTCGCTTGGGACTCGATGAGGTCTGCCAGCTTAAGCAAAAGAAGGCCTCGCTGAGACGCGTCCATGGTACGCCATTCCGAGTACCGGCTGAAGGCTTTCTTGGCAGCTGCCACTGCTTTGTCGATGTCAGCCTTTGGGAAGAATAGCATGTTTTTAAATGCAGCAAGAGTTATTTACAGATAACTTTAATTCTTCTAATAACTTTAAATACAGGATGTTGTTTTGGTCAGCGACGACGACTCGGGAGTAGTTGTACAAACGATACCGATACCAAAATAAATATTAAAAAAAAACAATTTATATTGCGAAAGCAAGTCATAACTACTAACACAGGGTCGCCTTTTCGTGGCTTACTAGCTACGGCGTAGTATTTCGTAGATACGCGCTAGATACGTGCGAGGGTCCGAGTTTCCCCTATTCGTTCTGATTTTTTTATAATGTTGTTAAGCAGTTTTCTTTTATAAAACTTGCAAATAATTAAAAGATTTTTAAGAAGACATACTCGTAAAATTGTAAGGATCATCATTAGTTTCTCATGGGGATTTTATCAGATATCTTTTAAGAGGCTTCATACGTGTCTATAAAATAATCTTAACCTTCAACAACATACTGATGGAGCTCTTGTTTTGTAAAAAAAAAAAACTAAGAATTTATTTACCTTATCTCCTTCTGCAACTTGAGTAATGACAGTCTCATCTTGAGGGTTAATGGTAGGGAATGTCTTTTTGCTGACAGCGTCCACCCACTCATTATTGATGAACAACTGCAACCAAATATCATTTGTATTCCTCATTTTATGTGGCTGGTATTAAAAAAAAAACCGCCATCTGGTACCTATAATATGTGAATATAATCGAAATTTAAATAAACGTAATCTAAAAGTACGAGATGTTTTTAATCTCTGCTTTTCACGCTTTCTGCGAGGCAGTAAAATGGTTTAAACTAATAAGTTAAATGTATGCGCTGGTGGTGCGCAACGCTATATCAATTTTCAACAAAATAAGTGTTAAACATCAACAGAATTATTGTCATGACAAATATTATTGTAATAATAATTAATTACGTAATATTTTTTCTCGGTCGGCGCTTTGAGCGCGAGGAGTTCGAAATCGAACCCCACCGCTTCGATTTTCGAACTATCTCCTCTTCGCTGGATAATAGTGGAGGCAAGTTGTGCATTACCTATCCCACTCAGAACAAAGGACCAGCCCGGCCTCGCCTGCATACGAGCGCGTATTCCAAATTTAAATCTCATTAAAGCTCTTGAGGTATGCTCTCGATTCACATACAATTTTTAGGCCTTTGAGCCGAGATGAGACACATTTCATACGAGTCGTTGCCGAGCAGATAGCGTAAAAAAGTATTTCGCGGGGGTCCGCGTTACTGTATGAGATAATACACTTACCTAACATTCAACTTGACCTCTGCCATTGGAATATTTTTCGCAACGATTAGTTTAAAAAGCAATAAGTTTACTCCAATAACAACTTTTTATCGTTCTTTTAGATATAGGTATAAACTAACAAGTCTGGAATTGTTACATTTAGGCTAGTTTTTTTACTTTAGAAAAACAAACCAATAGGAAATGATTTTTGTATGAATTGTATCATAGCTTTTAGTATCAAAACGTTGAGAGATTAAATATTATGGTTTGGCTTTGTAAATGTCTACAAAATCAAAACGTATTATAATATTATCACGAACACTAAGGAATCAACACGAATCGCGTTACTACTGTTTGTAAGAATCAACGTTCTTTCACCAGGCAGCCGGCCGGTATCGCAGAAAACAGAATATTTTATTATCTATCAACATTTCAATTCAAAATGTGAATATCATCGTCATCTCTACAAAACTAAAGGAATTATCATGGAAAAATTTTAAGAGTTACCTTTGTATACTTCACGTCAATTTTCACCATCTTGTAATATTTGTAGTTTTTCCGCGGAAGTGTGTGTGCACTGTCAGCCGTTCGGAATTAGACTAGACTGAACTTGGCCAACATTACCGGGACGAACAATTTCCTCAAGCTGATTGTACACTCTATTGCTATCAAATAAGGTTCATTATTGAATGACAAGTTGTGATAAAAATTAATAGCTCCAGCCGGCTAATCTTTTTATTGACGAGCATAGTGGTGACTTAATTTCAGCAGTGTTTTAATAAAACTAAGATTGATTTTCCTGTAGGAGCTGATTATGTAGTGAAGTTAGTAACCAGATTATACTAGTGGGTGACAGATGACAACTTAGTGCAGTACATTATGTAGGTAGAACACATTCAACACACATGCGACAGACACCTTCTACTATCGTGTCTACAATTCGGTCTTCTATGTAACTAATGCTTGTAAATTCATCAATACTCCTTAGTTTATTGCATAGTTGGTTATTTAATTCCTAATAAATTATTATATTCTTTAACACTTTTCGTGACAGTGAACGGCTATAGCCTTAAAACAAAATAAGTTCTTTTGTGTCTGAAAAGTGTTAAACATTTAAGTTTTAACATTAAACTTTTTACAGGCTTTGAAAAAAGGAATACCTCCTTTTCTGATTTGAGCTATGGATATTTTTTAATGAGTTACCTATTTAGTACAAAAAAACCCTAAAAGCAGTAAAATATTGCTTGATTGATTAGGTAGGTAATAATTAGTTAGGTTTTATAGGACTTATTTATTTTTGTAATAAGATAAGTAAATACAACTTACCTACTATGATGGGTCAGCTCGGTACCCAACTGTTTTTTAAACCAAAACGTTTCCTGGTTATTGTTGCAATCAATGTCGGCTGAAGCTTTTTCATATACATAAGTATATTCATATTTTTTGGATTCTTCATTTGCATGACAAAGTGTTACACAGTGTTTTTACCAGACTACGGTGAAGCAAAAAGGAGGGTTATGATTCTGACCTGTATGTACGTATGTATGTGAGTATTTAGGTATGGATTTCATCTATTCCCTCATAACTAAATATTTATCATAATTAGACAAATAAGGTTTTGTTGGAAGTCCGCTGATTACAGGCTACATGAAATAACGTTAAATTGACTGCAGCGTCCTCAAAGAGACTTAAACTAAAGAATTGAAAAATGTTATACCTATCTAACACAAGTTAAATAAAAAGAAAGTCTATAAAACCGAAACCCGACTTCTAAAAAACAAGCTCAAAAAAGTACTAAATAAGAAAATAGTCTTAATTCAAGGATAGCCGTGCTCAAATGCTATAGTGGCATACGACCACGTCAGTTAAGTAGTCGGGTTTTTATACATTTGACTTATTGATTGTTATTTATTTTATTTATTTAAAGACTTTATTGGACAAATTAAGTGTACAAAGGTGGACTTAATGCTAAAAGCATTCTCTGCCACTCAAACCTTTAGGTTCAAAAAACTAAGTACATAACTATATCAATAAATAAATAAACTACAAAATTTATATAAGTGAAGCATAAATACATACATATAATAATAATATTGTGCAATTATTCACTCTTTGAGAAATCTACGAACTTTATTCTTGAAGGATAATTTTGCATCGGTTCTCTTTATATCCAAGGGAAGAGAATTCCAGAGTCGTGTTGCCGTCACTGTGAAAGACTTGGAAACGTACGAGGAACGGTGGGCCAGCGTGCTTAGCCGGGTTTTTTTGCTTTATATTGTTCTGTTTGCTGATTAGGTTTAAGTACTTTACAAGCTTTGAGCTCTATTTTTGTATCACTCCCTCAATCTCTCACTCCATCAATATGGCCTTGATAACTGAATTCTGTAAATGCGGCTGATTGATTTTCGAACGATAATCACTCGGAATATCCGATCCGAGTGATTCAGAAACAAAGTTCCAAATTTACAGTTTTTGAATACCATAAAAGCTATAACCGACTTCAAAAGCTAAACTTAAAGTTCTAATTAAGCTCTCGACTCTTCACTTTTTTCATAAAAGTGAATTTTATTTGCTAATTTGTATCGATTCATGAGGAGGGGGGAGTGTGGGATTGTATCTTTTAAGTCTGATTTTAATAAAGCTATGAAGTACCTAGCTAAAGTTCTGGCGTTGTAAGCACTAAAATCCTAAACGTGGATGAAGGTTCGACCATCAGCTCAGCTTGTCTTATTGACTTGTCAATATTAAGGTACTGGTACAATAACACTATACGAGCCTTCAAAATTTAAGGGTTTCCCCTGATTACACCAAGATCCCGTCATAAGATCCTGACTTGCCAGCAATGGGACCAACCAAAAGGTAAACTTTCTAAGTAGGTAAAAAATATGAATCGGCCCGAAATGATTAAGATTTGAGGAAACACGTTTGGTGTAGTGGTTAAAGCTCCTGACTACTATTTCAGTCGTCACGCGTTTGAATCTCGCAAGGGGCAAACATTAGTGTGATTAGCATGAACATTTGTACCTAAGTTAGGATGGTTATATGTATTTAAGTTTTTATGGAAGACACCCTCTTCATAATCGTTGTGTGGTATTCGTGACACAAGAATGCAAATGCCTTACTTCTTAACCACGACAATTGGTGTGTTGTCTGGTGCAAATTTAATTTTATATTTCCAAAAAAACTGGCCAAGTGCGAGTCGGACTCGCGCACTGAGGGTTCCGTGCCAACTTTAACTGAATTAGGGAATCCATTTACTTCTACTTAGTAAAAAACCACAATATTTTGTTGACTACAAACATACTTTGTTTTTCATAGTGTTTGTATGAAGTACAAAGTTATGTTTGCGGTTGTTGAAAATGTGCTATATCTCAAAAACTACTGGTTCGATCCCGTCCGAACCAATTTTGGTTGAAAGTATTTATTAAAATCTACATCATATATTTTTTTCAAAATTTACACTTGCTTGGTTTAGAAATTAGATGGGGGGGGGGGGACGCCCATTTTACCACTTTGGAAGCGTCTAGCTATGAAACGTTTGACTTTAAAAGAAAATGGTTTAGAAACCTCTATGTTATTTTAAAAGACCTATCTATAGACACAGTCAAAAGGTTTTATTTGAACATAATCATACCGCAAGTTTACCTGTGGAAACTATGTATAGGCCTGTCACAGAAAATAGGTTACATAGATTTAGGGATACAATTAACGATACACTATATTCAGTGAAACAAAATACTAATGATAGTGTAGATAAACAATATGATGACCTCTTTAACTTAATTAAAAACGATTTTAATGAAATTTTTCCCATAAAAAAGACTAAATCAAATAAGGTCAAATGACAATTTAATAATTGGGCCACGCCAGGAATTCATAAAAGTAGGATTAAATTATATGAATTATATAGTCTACGAGAAAACTCTCAAGACCAAAACTTTATTGAATACGTTAGAAATTATTCAAAAATATTTAAAAAAGTTTGTGCTATAGCAAAATCCCATCATCTTCGTAGAATATTCTCCAGCTCCAAAAATAAAGCAAAAGCTACATGGAGCATCATAAATAAAGAAACTTGTAAAAATAAATTGAAAGATGGTAAATTTGCATTAAAAATAAATGATAAAACAATAAATTCAAATTTAGAGGTTGCAACTGCTTTTGAATCGTTTTTTTCACATATTGCACCAACAACAACGAAAGAACTTGCTTCTTCTTCAGTAATAGCCGAATCTATTCTAAAAGTAAATGTCAGTGAATGTAATTCTCAACTGCACTTTAGGCATGTAGGACCTGAAGTAATAATAAAAACATTTTTTGAGTTGAATATGAAAAAAACGGAGGATCTGTGGGGACTATCTGTGCATATTATTAAGTCAATTATTAACATAACAGCCCCTCAACTAGCATTAATTTTTAACAAGTGTATTGATGAAGGCCAGTTTCCTTGTTTAATGAAGATTAGTAAAATAATACCGCTTTTCAAAGCGGGTGACAAAAGTGACCCCTCAAACTTCCGGCCAATATCGATTCTGCCAGTCTTGAGTAAAATATATGAAAAGATTATATTCAATCAAATTTTAGCACACTTTTCATCAAACAAGTTATTACAAAACAAACAATTCGGTTTTACTAAAGGAAGAAGCACCACGGATGCAGGAGTTGCTCTTTTAACACATGTATTTGATGCCTATGATGATAGGCATGATGCTTTAGGGATTTTCTGTGATCTATCAAAAGCGTTTGATTGTGTGGATCATGAAACATTACTTAAAAAAATATGTCACTATGGGGCATCATTGAACTCATTAAACTTAATTAATTCATATCTCTCAGGTAGAATGCAAAAAGTATGTATAAACGGAACTGAGTCTTCTGGAGCACCTCTAACAATGGGTGTGCCCCAGGGATCTATATTAGGACCTCTTTTATTTTTAATATATATAAATGACCTCCCGCATTTTGTAGGGAATCTTTGTGATATAGTATTGTTTGCTGATGATACTTCACTTATATTTAAAATTCCAAGAGGTGAAGGAAATTTTGACGATGTAAATAATACTCTTTCACAAGTATTACATTGGTTCACTATTAACAATCTCCTTCTTAATGGAAGTAAAACTAAATGTGTAAAGTTTACGATGCCTAATGTCCGACAGGCATCAACTCAGGTTAAGATAAAAGACAAACCGCTTGACACTATTGATTCCACAACATTCTTGGGAATCACATTAGACTCCAAACTACAATGGGGTCCTCATATAGAGGCCTTGTCAGAGAAACTAAGCTCAGCTGCTTTTGCTGTAAGGAAGATTAGACGTTTGACTGATGTAGAAACAGCTGGGTTAGTTTATTTTAGTTATTTCCATAGCTTGATGTCCTACGGTATTTTACTGTGGGGCGCGGCTGCTGATGTAGAAACAATCTTTGTGTTACAAAAAAGAGCCGTGCGAGCTATTTATAATCTTAAACCTCAAGATTCCTTACGAGAGGTGTTTAAAGAAATTAGAATATTAACTCTAGCCTCTCAGTATATTTACGAAAATTTAATGTATGTAAGGAAAAATTTACATTCATTCACGAAAAATAGTGACATACACAAACATAATACTAGGAATAAGGATAAGCTTGCTATTCCACAATTTAGGCTTCGAAAGGTTGGTAATTCTTTCATGGGGAAAGGTATAAAATTTTTCAATAAACTACCAGAACACATTGTAAACTTACCGGTTAATAAATTTAAAACTGTTATTAAAGAAACCCTTATGACGAAAGGGTATTATAAAGTAGATGATTATTTAAAAGATAATAATGTATGGACTTGCATGATCACTACAAACATTGTAAACCTTTTGAAAAGAGGCATTGACAATAGTGACTGAGTTTCTTGCGCAGCTTCTTCTCAGCACTAGCCCACAATTGTCCCGAAGCTGTGGTAGGGTTTATATTGGGACGTGTAAAAGTGCCCCCAGTGGGCCTATTTGCATAAATAAATGATTTTTTTGACTTTTATGTCTTTTACACGCATAAGTTTGACAATTATTTTTTTTTGGTTTTAGTTTTATGTATCCTTCAACCCTCAACCCTCAACTGTCAATATTTTTTATTTTTTGTGATGAGAATCGGTAAGCGGTTAACAAGATACATCTTCCTACCAAATTTCAATTGTGTAATGCTCATAGTTACAGAATAAAATGGGTGTGACATACGGACGGACAGACAGATAGACAGACAGACTTGACGAAACTATAAGGGTTCCGTTTTTTGCCATTCGGCTGCGGAACCCTAAAAACAAACAGTTGGATTGATTATCTCCTTCATTTTGAAATCGGTTGAAAATAAACTGCCTTTAGCACAAAAAATGTGGTACCTACCAACAAACAATTGAAAGGTAATGTACTTATTAAAAAAGCAAATGGAAAAAAGCTCAGCTCGTGCTTACATAGGTACATAATGTTACATAAGGTTTTGGTGTCCAAGCTGATAGGGAGAAAACTAATTTTGAAAGTAGAGAATAAGCTGTAAGTCGCGGAGAAAAAAATTCTGCGAAAGATTCTGGGGCCAAAAAACTGGAAGGTTGGGAGGTTGAAAATGAGGACATTAAAAACCTCTTTTATCGAACCTAATATTATTGGAGTGATCAAAGCAGCAAGGCTTCGTTGGCTCGAACACTTAAAGAGAATGGACAAGGATCTTGCCGTGAAGAGAGCGTACCTGGGATAACCAAATGGGAGATACTTAGTTGGACGTCCTAGGTACCGCAGGAAAAACGTAGTTGCTCAAAACCTGCTCAACCTCGGCGATTGAGGTCTGCATCATATAGCGATTGGCAAAAAATATCGCAAGACCGAGATGTATGGCGTGATCTGGTGTCGGTTGAGGCCAGGACTCACTTTAGGTCGTTGAGTCACCCTAGTAAGATGTGTTTACATAGGATGTGATCCCATTAAGCGCTGGTTTTTAGCCACTTCCACCTATCTAAAGGTTTAGTAATTTCTATAGGTTTATTTTCAATTAACAAGTTACGCAAACAATGATTAAAAATCGTTACCAGCAGTCGAATATTTCGATTGTGCGTATTTTGAAAATTACCTGCCTTGACCAATGGTGAAGATCATTTCGGCAACAGGATAAATTAGATTTTTTTCTTAGTTTTCTCTAGCAGATACGGAGAGCAGGGATTATGTAAGTAAGTAGGTATAGGTTTCAGAGGTTGTATTTGTTAAAACTGAAAGTAGTAAAGAAGACGAGGAATCGAACCCCGTGTCTTACGCTTTCTGGGTGTATGCCTATGCGACTCGGCCACTGGACCCATAATATTAAGTTTGTGTGGTGACGAAACACTATAAAAAATATATAATTATGATGGTAAGTAATTAAACGAGATGTGAAAATGTAAAGATTTATTTAAGAATAGACACGAATAACAATCAATTTGAATATGGATATTTTTTGGTATCAGTCAGTGTGAATCATCTCTGCTTACAACAGGGGTTTCTTAGGAAGGCTGAAGGAGACAGTCTTATTTTCAAGGTATTGGGAGATGCCGTCGTCACCCCTGAAAGAAAAATATATATAATAAAGTCAAAACTCAACAAATAACTTCTCTTGGATCACCAGTTTAAGTCACCTTTATTGACAAGCATGAAGATATTACACAGGATTTGTATTCCGAAAAATTGAAAGTAACCTTTATAAATTTTTAATATCCAATTCTACTTGTTAAAATGTCCAAATAAGTTTGACTGTTGAGGTGATTTTTATGGTAAAAGTACATTGATCAACCAGTAATGGGGACAGCACCAAACAGGCGTGAACAGCAACGCCCAAGGCGTTGCTTGGATGTGGATTGTGCCCATGTGATCGACGCCAGATAGCAAACGCCTCGCTTCAGATCGTGTTTGCTACAACTTATGACAGTTTGGGTGGATAGTTGACAACCATCGGATCACTCGCTGTGATGATGATGTCCTCCTCGACGTGTCCGTCGACAGCGACACTTTAGGGTTGCCTCCTGGCGTGCGCACGAATGTGGCTAGCAAACCCGAATTTTGATTTAAATATGCGGCTGCATTTGTTACAATATAATTCGCCGAGGTCGTTTCTTGTATAAACGTAGGTAGGCTTCGGTCGTGTCTTCCTTAAGTGACGACGTTTTTCCATGTCTTCGAGGCGCATTTCTTCGAACTTTTCTACACCTTTTCGGATACTTTGTCGCCACTCAGGTCTTTGCAATGCGAGCCTTACCCAGTTTTCTGGTGGTAAGCCGCAATTAGTGAGGTGCCTTTTTAAGACATCCTTGTAGCGTAGATATTGGCCACCCGCTCTGCGTTTTCCTTGGAAAAGCTCTCCGTAGAAAACTGCTTTTGGCAGCCTTTTGTCACTCATACGCACTAAGTGTCCGCACCATCGTAATTGACCCTTGATAAGGAGTGACTCAATGCCAGTCATGCCAGACCGCTGTAGAATCTCAGTGTTAGGGACTCGATCCTGCCATTTTACGCGAAGAATTGCACGTAGGCAATTCATATGGAAGCTGTCTAAGCGTTTTATGTCATTTTTGTAAAGAACCCAGGTCTCTGTTGCGTAAAGTAAAATTGGGAGAACTATCGCTTTATAGACAGCCAGCTTGGTTTTTAGCTGAAGATCATGTGAGTTCCAAACTCTAAGACTTAAACCTCCGTAGACGGCAGCAGCCCTGGCAATGCGCGAAGCTATCTCGGTCTCAAGGCGGTTATCGCTACGAATCATGCATCCTAGGTAGCGGAAAGATGAAACCTCCTTAAGGAGATATTGACCTAGCATAAGGGAACTGACACACGCAGGCACACCTCTTGCAGGCTGCTTGTTTTCTGGACCTCTCCAAGGCCTTCGATCTCGTATCATATGATGTGCTTTGGAGGAAGATGGAGGACAGGGGTATTCCAGCGGAGATGATCAATATCTTTCGATATTGGTATGCAAACCAGACCAATCATGTTAAATGGTCAAACAGTCTCTCCGAGTCATATAGGTTGGAGTGCGGAGTGAGACAGGGAGGGTTATCATCTCCGAAGCTCTTCAACCTGTATGTTAATGATCTCTTGGTGGAGCTCAGCAGCATGCGTGTTGGATGCCGCGTGGGTGGTGTTAGTATCAATAGCATCAGCTATGCGGACGACATGGTGTTGCTGGGTCCCACTGCGAATGCGATCGGAGAGATGTTAAAGGTCTGCGAAAATTACGCCGCCTCGCATGGTCTTGTGTACAACATCGATAAAAGTGAATACATGATCTTTAAGGTCGCCGGCAAGTGTCCCGAATCTACCCCCGCTATAACTTTAAATGGTTCGGAACTAAAGAGGGTTTATCAATTTAAATATCTGGGACATATTCTTGCCGACGACCTTAAGGATGATCTAGACATCGAGAGGGAGCGGAGGGCTTTGGCGATACGCGGCAATATGCTGGCCCGTAGATTTGCCCGCTGTTCGGACCAGGTCAAAATAACCCTGTTCAAAGCATATTGCCAGGGTCTATACACTGGCGGTCTGTGGATTCGGTATGCCAAAAAATCGCTGAACACCCTGCGAGTGCAGTATAATAACGTTTTCAGGATGATGTTGGCACTTCCCCGCTTCTGCAGTGCATCTGGCATGTTTGCGCAGACCCGAACTGACGGCTTTAATGCCGTAGTTCGGAAAAAAGTAGCGTCGCTGATGGAAAGAATACGGAGGAGTGACAACAGCATCCTGAGAACGGTGGCAGATGATCCGCATGCGCCTATTGTCAGGCATTTCGTGCGACTGATGACTCATACAGTGGACCTTAATTCTTCTAGTTGTCGGCCGCACGGAGTGCCTCTTAGGTACATGACAAATTGATTTTTATATTTCTATGTATTTGTAAACATTAATTTTAATTCATATAATTTAATTTAATTTGTTTTTGATGAAGATTGATTTGATTTGTTTTTATTTTAATTTAAATTTATTTTAACTTGATAGAATTATTTAATACATATGTATGTAAGTACTAACACCTAGTTTTTAAGCGCTATTGTACCTATTACTAACCCATGGATTTTTTTGTTGTCCGAAATAAATGATTTTTGAATTTGAATTTGAATTAAGAACTTGTGTCTTTGACACACTTATTACTAGACCAAATTTTCGACATGACGCGTCTAGTTCATGTAAAAATCTTGTAGACTAGACATTTTGTCGGCCATCAAGCAAACGTCGTCAGCATAAAGCACCTCTACAACATTTAGCTGATGCACTTTACGCTTTGCTCTGAAACGGGACAGATCAAATATGCTCTTGTCGGAACGTACGTTCAGCTTGATCTGATTATTACATTGTTGAATTGCGTTGTTCATAACTGCCGCAAAATACAGAGCAAAGAGTGTGGGAGCCATTACACAACCCTGTTTCACGCCACTCGTCACTGGGAACTTGTCTGTGAAGCTGTTTTCGTGCTGGACGCGTGCGGACATACCGTCATGAAATTGTCGAATCAGGTTAACAAGCTTCGCAGGACAGCCAGATTTCTCAAGAACAACCCACAATGCATTTCTTGGGACTCGATCGAAAGCCTTCTCCAAGTCCACAAAGCACATATAAAGATCACGATGCTGTTCAAGACTTTTTTCCTGAAGGTGTTTTACAATGAAGATAGCATCGATCGTGCCCCTGTTTGGGCGGAATCCGCATTGGCTGTCTGGTAAGATTTGTTCAGCGAGAGAGTTGAGACGCGAGTTTATAATGTGTGACAGAACTTTTCCAGCTGCAGAAAGAAGTGAAATGCCTCTATACGAGCCGCAATCTGAAAGATCACCTTTGCATTTGTACAGTTTGCATATTGATGCATCTTTCCAGTCCTATGGTATAACACCAGATTCCCACACTCGCGTAAGGAGGTCAAATAGTCTGCTGTTTATGTTGGAGTCGCCGTACTTGTAAAGTTCTGCTGGAAGACTATCTGACCCAGGTGTTTTATTATTTTTCATGCGCCTTAATGCCTGACAAAAGTCATCAAACGTTGGAGGTTCGTCTAAGTCGGTAGCTGGAAGCCGGGCTTTCATGGTGTTTATAAAATCTAAGTCAACACCTTGGTTCTGCGGATTTAAGACCTCGTCAAAGTGTTCAGCCCATCTTTCAAGAACCTCTCTGGGGTCCGTTAACCTTCTCGTATGATCCCGAGAGTATATTGGGGCAGTCAATTTGCGCTTAGGCCCGAAAACAGTTCTTAAATTTTCAAAGAAACCGCCTATCTGATGCGTGTCAGCCAGATGCTGAAGTTCTGTAGCTTTCACAGTCCACCAACGATTTTTGAGTTCACGAGTTTTAGCTTTCAATTCCTGATTGTTGGCTCTACGACTTTCCACGTTCGTCGACTTTCTGAGGGCTTTTCTTGCGCTATCAAATAGAATGCAAAGGTCCTTATCTGCATCATCGAACCAATCTTGATGTTTCCTCTGTGGTCGACCTATTACTTTCAGAGCAGTGGTATGAAGAACCTCTGCATAATTCTTCCAACGCTCATTAATGGATTCCCCATCGGGTCGAGAGGTCATAGCAGAGCCGAATTCAGCATCAAGTTCGCACCTGAGTTCTTTATTATTAATTAGTATCTTAGTGGCCAGTTTTGCACGTACCTTGTGTTCAGCTCTTCGGGGGGGCTTTAATAACAGTCTCATTTTAGATCTTATGAGCATATGGTCAGTCCAACCCTCCGCCCCTCGCATGGCTCTCGTTATTAAGACTTCTTGAATATCCCTACTACGGACAATTACGAAATCTATCAGATGCCAATGCTTGGACCGAGGGTGCATCCAAGATGTTTTTTTTTTTTTCGCGAAGCCTGAAGAAAGTGTTTGTAATGCTTAGATTGAATTCGGCACATAAGGTAAGCAGCGCATATCCATTGGCGTTACATTTACCGACACCATGACGACCTATAACATTATTCCAGGCCACGTGTTCAGCTCCCACACGAGCGTTAAAATCTCCGAACAAAACTAATCCGTCCCTGTTTGGGATGTTCCGTAAGACTGAGCGGAGTTCGTCATAAAACTTTAACTTGTCTTCATCCGACGATGTCATAGTAGGGGCGTAAGCACTAATCAGATGTATATATTTTCCTCGTGAGGTTTGAACTCGCAAGGTCATCAGCCTGTCGTTAATCCCCTTTGGAGGCTCAGAAAGAGTTCGTGCGAGTGAGTTTTTGATTGCAAATCCTACGCCATTAAAGGACCTTTCACTTTCTGGCCTACCAATCCAGTAGTAAGTATAGTCACCTAAATCTTCAATCAGTTCCCCACTGTCTGGTAAATGTGTCTCACTGATTGCAGCAATATCGATGTTATATCGTGATAATTCACGGGCAATCACAGCTGTTTTTCTTTCCGGACATTGGTTGTTTTCATTGTCTTGTAAAGTTCTTACATTCCAGGTGGCGATATTAATAGTTTTAGTTTTAGTTTTAATTTTATCTTTATTTCGACCGCATATAAAATGGTTCTCTGTGAACGCGGTTACCCACAAAGTTGTAGCTGAGATGGACTATTTTTAGGCCACCTTTTCTAGGCCCCTCCTCGGATTGAGGAAAGCAGAGCGATCCTAAATAGGGCTGCTTTGTCGCCAGATGTGCTGCCGAACCCGTCCTCCCATCTCAGCCGATTTCAGGAGCGACCACTCTCATCTGACCGCCTACGTGCAGAGCATCAGCTAGGACCAGACCAACCAAGTCCAAATCCTCCCACCAACACTCCATCGCCGCAGGGCTTTTTGCTCATTTACCAGGAGACTTGCTATGTGTCATCGGCGCGTGAGTATATTATAGTGGACAAGCAGTTGCGCTGGTACGAGTCCACTCTCTCGTCCTTAGATTCCCATTGCCAGTGGACCGGGGACCGGTACGACCAGCAGAAACCAGAGGATGCAGGGAATTGGCCACATGATACTTTGCGGATCCTAGCATGTGCCCTTTACGGCATATCCCTAACACCTTGCCCAACCGCTGCAGAAGCCGGATGCATTTGTCTATCGACATTGCCCGCCATCTTTACCGACTGGGGCTTGGTATACATACATGGGGGACCTCCCAGACCCAATAGAAGACGATGCGTATTTGGGTTTGCCTTTAGTCGCCTCTTACGACATCCATAGGCAGATAGGAGTGGCGCAATTCTATGCCGGCAACCACACGGCATACCATCACTCGCTGTAAGCGCGTTATAACGCATGCGCCGCTGTTCACGACTGGGTCTTGAGCTGATCTCGATCCGAGGTGAGAACGTTACGAAGTTGGTAGATGTGCGTTGAAGTGTTAAGTTTTTTATACAAAGAATATTGAACGACCGAGTTGATACAGTGTTGTTGCCGTAACGGGTAGATAAATGTCCTACAGGTACGAGTAACCTTAAACATGCAAAAAGTACGAGTAACATTAAACATGCAAAAACAAAAGAACTTAATTTTCGGAATTGGGAGCAATACTTACAATTCCCGACCAATACCGGACTCCTTGAAGCCACCGAAAGGTGTCTGAGGGACTACGTGCTCGTAGGTGTTCACCCTAAAATAAATGGAAAATAGTATTGTAACATTGATTTCAGAAAAAAACTTAGATAAAAATTCATAATATAAAATGTATAATTCAAATTTGGAACATCATTTTGTATGCACTATCTGGCAGATAACAGAACTTATTTAGACGTGATTGAACAGGCCGTATGTTATCGTACTTAAGTATAGAATGACTTAAGAGCTTTTCTTTTGCCAAAGATTATGACCTAAACTTCAATAATGGCCATAAGAGCTTCTTCTCCAAGAGATCATTCGATATTTCCATTGAGCAGGCAGACCGGTGGACACTTTAAAATATCGTAAAAAAAACTGAACCAGATACAAGAATACTAACCACATAGAACCAGCTCGCACGTGCTTGACGAAAGCAAGAGCGGTGGTGATGTCGTTGGTAATGACACCAGCTCCGAGCCCGTAGTTGGAGTCGTTGGCTCGGTCCACCACTTCCTCGAAGGTTTCGAACTTAAGGATGCTTTGCACTGGTCCAAAGATCTGGAAAATGAAAAGTAAGGCATAAAAAAGTTGTATGCAATTACGACAGATTCACCCAGTCTTCAGGAGTCATATAAACTGATAAAGGTGACATTTTTTTTGAAGTAATAGTAATAAGAGATTTGTATGACGTCTGCAGCTAACTGTTTAGTGGTGTGTACGGTCGAAGTCTAACGTACCTTTCCACTTTTTAACAAAAACCGCTTGCACACACGACACAAAATCGAGCGTCACTTCAAATAATGAAGAAAAGAGGGGGGTTAGGTGTGAGAGACCTCGACCGAATATTCAAGTCCTTAGGGTCTAATAAAATCATTAATCTATCAAACTAAAGTCTAATTATAGAGCTTATTGTAGTAAGAAAACAGAGTAGTGTACTGACGGACTGGTGATGATGTGCTGAACTCTAGTTAATGAACGGCCTCCATAATTTGTAGCTATTTACTTATGATACTTTACCTCTTCCCTGGCAATCTTCATGTTATCCGTCACGTCAGCGAAGACAGTGGGCTGGATGAAGTAGCCGACCTTGCCCTGGCGCTCTCCACCAGCGATACACTTGGCACCACCCTTCTTGCCGGCGTCGATGAAGCCCAGGATCTTGTCGAATTGCTCCTTGTCAATCTGCAATAGATTTAGACATGGTCAAAAACAGTTTTTTCCCGCAATTAGAAATCATTAGATAGTAAATGCCTCTTCTTAATATTTGTTGCCATAAGCGTTATCATACCTAGCACTATCATTGGTGGGTGGAACCTTAATGCATTTATCACACGTGTCCAAGTTAATGGGAAAGAATTTATATTTATCATTACACGCACCTGTACTTATGTTTGTATCTCTCTACCTAGTATTCCGCCGTGAGTGAAGATTTATTATTCTTTATATAATTTGGGGCTTTTATCCATATGGATACACCAGTATCCATTGTATCTTCGCTATTACAGATTTGGTTAGGAACAACAATATAAATTTAAAAGTGTAAGTAAAATAAGAACCACATACATTGCTATGATCTCAAAGTAAATAGCTAATGCACTTGTGTTATGGAAATCAGACACAGTGGTGGTACCACAACACCCAGACCCGAGTAAAATATAGAAAATTTTGATTTATATATTGACCCGACCAGGATCAAACCTGGAACCTCAGAGCGGCGTCACCTTGAAAACCATCGTGCTTAGGCACTACACCACAGAGGTCGTCAATTCATAAAGTTATAAAAATGAATATGGGCGAGAATAAATATCAAACCTGAGGTCCTTGTTCAACGTCTTCGTAGGGGTTACCGACGGACCTCTTCTTGGCAATCTCAGCGGCTTTGGCAATGAACTTGTCGTAGATGCCAGACTGCACATAGGTCCTGGTGCCGGCGACGCAGCACTGGCCAGCGTTGGCCATCGCGGCTCTATGAGCGATCTCTGCTGCTTTCTCGACTGGAATTACATAGAAAAGACACGTTATCATTAATTTAGTGGTTACTGATCAATATAGAATAACTTATTTATAATCGTGTTCTAATCAGTGGTCAAGGTCATGTTGCGATTGGTCCATGTGCCATCATTGTAGTGCAGTGAATGAAGTCGCCAACGGTACTCTTTATGTTACGAATAAGAGGAGTTTTCACTCCATCAAATGCACATTGTTCTTAATATTCGCTGTTAACTTATCTTGTTAGTTAGTAAAGTTAGCATGTAAACATCCCACTGCTGGGCAAAGGCCTTATCTCAAGTATAATATATATAAGCAAAAGCCATAATACATATGCCATACTCAACCACGTTCATCAGTTTATATTACTGGTTATGCCTAGTCAGAGGTTTACCACTAATATAAGTGGAAGTTGCCTGATAAAATTTGTCAGCAAAGTTTTTGTCAGGTATTGGAGAAGCAAAGAAAATAATGGAATATTTTTACCATCAGCATCATTGAAGACAACCAGAGGACTCTTGCCACCGAGCTCAAGGGTGACACGTTTCAGATTGACGGCGGATGCGGCAGCCATGATGATGCGTCCGACCTATAATGACCAGAATATGTATATTATTTTTCCCGATAGATGGATAAAGTTTATGTTCCCGCTACGTTCTAAATTCAAGTGTCCAAGTCGACGTAACAAAGCTGCTGAACGACTTTAATTTTGTTGATATGACGGTTAGGGAAAGGTGATGCAGTGATGATCTCATTTCAAGTTGATATTTTGCTACGATCTTAAGATATATTTTTTGTGTCCTCACCTCAGTGGATCCAGTGAAAGCAATCTTGTCGACGTCAGGGTGGTGGGTCAGCGCGTGTCCAGCGGTAGGTCCGTAGCCAGTGATGATGTTGATCACACCAGCAGGGACACCTGCTTCCTTGACCAACGCAGCCATAGCCAAAGCCGTTAGTGGGGTCTGTTCAGCAGGCTTCACAACTGTAGTGCAGCCTGAAGAAATAGAGGAAAAGTGGTATAAGAAAAATGATAATGTAACATCATAACATGTAGATAACATTCTAGGAGAACATAATAACTATACTGTAAATATTCTTAAGTTGAAAAAAGTTTGTATATGTCTAAACTTACCAGAAGCCAAGACGGGGGCAATCTTCCATATAAGCATGGGAATTGGGTAGTTCCATGGCAGAATTTGGCCGCAAACACCAACTGGCTCTTTGAGTGTGAAGGTCACCACTTCTCCGTCTGGAAATATCAGATTAGTATTATGTTAGTATGTTAGTATTAATACATGTATAGTGATATTTGCGTTTTTTTGAAAATGTCCTCTATCTTAAGCACTACTAGTTCAATCTCGTTTAAACCAATTTTTGTTGACAGTGTTTGTCAAGATCTACATACACCCTACACGCATAGGTTAGTCAAAAAAAAGGTTTTAGTTTCATGTATGGGAGATCCTCCTTAAATATCTTTTTTTTATTTGTATGTATTGAATCGTAAAGCGGTTAACAAGATACACCTACTCGTACCTACTAAGTTCAACTGTGTAATACTAATAGTTTCAGAATAAGGTGGCTGTGACGTACGGATGGACAGACAGACAGACAGACTTGAAGAATCTATAAGGGTTCCGTTTTTTGCCATTCGTCTACGGAATCCTAAAAACGAAAGTATACACCAAAGACATAGCTCAGTGAAAGTGATTTATTAAAAAAGTCGGTTAAAATTACGCGAATACTATAATATCCACAGACGACATCGTAAACTGCTTGTTTAGGCTTTTCCAAACATTTACTCGTTTGCGAGATTCGAACCCGCAACCGTTGGCTTAAAAGTCCGGAGCTCCGACAACACTATATGTGTGCACACCTGCATAATTGTTCTGATTGCGGGTTTAATAATAAGATGCTAACGATGCTATATATTTTATCGTATAGAAAGTGATCGTACCAGCAGGGATGGTCTGCCCAAAGATCTTGTCGGCTTTACCGGCGTAGTACCTCAGGATACCAGCCGACCATAGCACCTCCCCCTCGGCTTGCTTCACTGGCTTCCCATTGTCCAGGGTTTCGAGGTTGGCCAAGTACTTGACGTCTCGTTCCATGAGGTCAGCCAGCTTCAGCAAAAGCCGGCCCCTTTGGGATGCATCCATGATGCGCCATTCGGAGTACCGGTGGAACGCCTTCTTGGCCGCTGCTACTGCCAAGTCGACGTCAGCCTAGAAATAAGGTGGATTGTTATGTTATATTGATGGTCTATTTCTCCATCGATAAATAAGCACTAACTAACAGATAATTCAAATATATGTATAACAACTCGTTTAAAGAATTGGACATATGTGATATAACGATAACATGAACTAATTACAAGAACTAAGTACAACGTTCATGGTGTAGTGATATAGTCGTAAAATATTGGGTAATGGTTACGTTGCGAATTATACATTGCTGTAAGGTTTAAAAACGTTGAGTAAATATCTTAAGAAGCACGGTTGGCAAAGCACACATAATATTAGAATAATTCCATGGTAGCAATGAATCACACTTCAAGTGTATAAAATAAAATCTTGCTAGCGTTTTATCAATACTTTATCATGACAGACTTCCACATTACTGTGCCGTGAACACAGGTGAAGATTCACATGCGAAATTTTATGCTATGAGCCGTGGCTATGAGTATGTTTATTGGCGTATTATATTTGGGTTATGGTATTACCTTGTCACCTTCAGCTACTTTGGCGATGACAGTCTCATCTTGAGGGTTGATGGTGGGGAATGTCTTCTTGCTGACGGCGTCCACCCATTCGTTGTTGATAAACAACTGTAACAAATAAAAATGTTCATAAATGAGGAAAAATCTTCGTGAACCTGATTTCCAAGACAAAAAGCCTTATTCATTATTTGACGACCCGTGTGGTGTAGTGGTCGAGAAATCGCCTACTACGCAGCGGGTTGCGGGTTCGATCCCCGCACAATACGAACATTTGTGTGCATGAACATGTCTGTTTGTATTGGTCTGGGTGTTTTCTATGTATATCATGTATGTATTTACAAACAAAAAGTATTTAAGTATAATATCCGTTGTCTGGCACCCATAACACAAGCTTTGAGTAGCTTACTTTGGGACTAGATGGCGATGTGTGGGAATGTCCAAAGGATATTTATTATTATTATTATTCAAAAATCGACATTTACTGTTTACCTTATTAATATACCTGCCTAAGTTATCAGTATATCTACATTTGGTCCTCAACAACTGTTGATTTGAGGGTTAACTTGATGTACTTAAATCGTGAATATGCTATTATTTCTATCTTAAAGTTGTTCAGTCTAAAAAGCAGTTCACTGATAACAGTATTCAGATATTTCACCTATCTACTAACATAAACAATTAGGTATATTTATGTCTGACTGTTTTTGATAAGTTCAGTGTCAAAGAGCTTATCCAATGTTGACCAAAATTATGTAAACACCAGATAAGTCAGCAGATAAGAACATTTTTAGGAAAATGTGACATTACGACCGTACCAAATCAAATTTCATTTGTATTTTAATATTGATTAATGGTAACAAAGCAGGCATTTTTATAAAATGGATTAACTTTTTGTAAATAAAATCTTAGGCATCTTGAATTTATAGACAGGTTAAAAAAGAATTTAAATATGCATCGCGTGGATTATGTAACGATCCATTTTTTATACGGTGGATTAGTTTAAATAGGTAACGAAGCAAGCAGGCATTTTTTATACGACGGATTAGATTTATATTAACCTTGAAATATTTTTTGTTAACAATCTTGGGCATCTATAATTTCCTGGTCAAACCTGTTTAAAAAAGAATTTGGATAAGTTACGCAACACAAAACATCTATAATATTTCTTAGATTAAACATTTTGTTTTTTCTGCAAAAGTTATTTAGTTATCTTATCACCTTCTATGTGAATTTTCGTCCAGTGATGAGCATTTGAATTGCATTCATATCTATTAAACTTACTATTCATTGAGTGTGCCATAATCAGTGCCATTAGCTTTAAAAGTGTACACACTTATGAAGTGTTTGCACTACATTACACTAGAGAAGTTTATCTTTGTTGTCGTTTTTCCGCAATATAATCTTCGATGATCTAAGTTAAGATATAGCATATGTTCAAAAACGATTCTAAACATAGCACACATATTTATTTTTCATCAAAATAGCATGGTATTTATATGTTTCTTGAAAGCTATACGCAAATAAATACCGTTAGTGGTAAATTGTACAAACAAAACGTCATCCATATTGTTATAATAAAACCTTGAATTTGGTATGGTTAAAAAATATTTTTTTGATTTAATTAAATACAAATAGATGAAATGTAATGATGTGCTGCATTTTCAGAAGCCCTTTCAAAACATAATATCACACACGATAGGTTTCTGTCTTTTTTATATTTCGTCACTGCCAACAGCAAAAAGACGACGCGAGGTACAAGAGATTTTGGCTTTCTAGGTGGTCATTTGGTAACATACCCGAAATGTTCATCTAAAACGTTTGGTACGTAATTGCTATTTCTGTAGTGGTCAACTTCATGTAATATCCACAGATATAGCTGATCGATACATAATTCTAGAAACCGTATAATTGTCAAGTTGTTTGGAGTACATTGTCAACAATGAGAGGTGTGTGGTTAGTGGTAACATGAGGAAGTCTGGAATTACACCGGCCCCATTGACCGACGTACAATGGCTGTGACACCGCAACTCTTGATATGACTTTTATATAGACTATACAGAGTGTTTCGTTTTTAACTCACAATAACTTTCGGCATTTGTGCTGTCTTTTGCAAATGACTGTGCTTGTGTAACAGTCATAAGACAATCATTGAACATTATTTAAACGAATTAATATCTACTTTTTTAATAAATATGTTTGACCATTATTTAATAAGTCACTTAAATCAAATTTTAAAATTTGAAAGCAACAAAGTAGACGTGGATGGTGGAATTGATGTATTCATAAAATTACTTTTTTATATTAGTACCTAACCTATAATAAATATCGGTATACAAATGCATCATAATGTTAAGGCCCGATGCATGTATTTGCTACAAATACTAAATATGGTAATTATTCCGCAAGTTATTGTCTTTGTATACTAAAACGGAATCTCGTTTTAAAGATGGTAAACAGAAGAACAACAGAGTAATGAACGTGAATAAAATTCTTAACGAATTTGTGTTTCATTAACATCCACTTGTTTAATTTGTATGCGCGAGACAACTCGTCCAACATGTTAAGTATCTGGACAGCGCCGTTACCATGAGTTTACTCGATAGCGACGACGGTTTTACTCGCTAGCGATGACGTAACTTTTGTATGGAAAATTTTAGTTCTGTCAGTGACCGCTAGAGGCGTTGTGCAATTTTCTATAGACTCTACGTCGCTAAAGAGTAAAACAGTCGATAACTCGTGGTAACGGTACTGAAGTTTGTACTAGTCGTTACCTTCGTATAAAGGCTGGGAAATGTCCACATTGTTTATTAATTCCAAAGGAAATTCGTTAAATTATTTTAAACTTTTCTATAAGTTGCACTTGAAATATGAAGACTTGAATTTGAAAAGTTTTCTCCCTGTATTATGAAACCTTGATCATGATAACGCGTACTTCTACAGCTTGGCAATTCGAGACCCATTTGAGTATTTGCAAGTCATTTGCAGAGATGACTGCATATAGAATCTGAATGATTTCACACTATAAGCTGCGACATAATTTATACAGTATGGCATTCCTATTTCACTTGCTAACTTATGTATTTCGTTCTCTCTTCGTTTACAGAATAACTTTATGCTATAAATAACATTTATTAATGCTTCAACACCCGAGCGGTTGCAGGCAACCGCATAACAATAGAATTTGCATTGTGTCTCGTTCACATACGATTGAGGGATTAATCTAATAGTATTATTATCTCACTTTGTTTTTATAATTTCATGTATGGCCTAGTTTTTTTAATAAATGTACCTATAATTGTTTTTAAATGAAAAATATATAAAATGTTGTTAAGGAGCCTAGATAAGGTTTACTTGCGAAGACATGAGTTTAATCCGAGTTTGAAATGTCAATGTTACAGAAGTTATAATCTCTGTAGCAAAAAAAGAAAAAAAATAGCAACAAATTATCGTTTGAAAGAGTTCGCTAAAAGTGCTAAACAGTTTTTCATAGCTAAAAATACAACTTAAACTCTGTCAAGAGTTGTCACAGCGAAAGTGCATAAATGATTCATGTAAACATCTATAGTACGATCGGCAAGGATTGACAAATATATAAACCACTAACAGTACAGTTTGTTAAGTTCTAACAAGACTAAATATAGAGTAGCCGCACCCAACCAACGCACAGTCATAAACAAATAAAACCAAGGCCAAGTTCATCTCTGTCTTAACGAGCAGGCAGTTCAATATTAGGTGTCCGCGTCTCAATAAAAAAAAACTAACTAAAATGTTTTGGAAATGCGACGTAAACTGTCTCGTAACTTTAAGCTCCAATAACTTACTAATGAGATTTTCATAACAAAATACTGTTACCCAAGTATTTTAGTTTGATATGCCTTTAAGGATTCTGAATGAAATAGCCAGATATAGAGCTGTTATTGAGCTTAAAAGTTAAATATTTTTTACGCTGTATTGTTTGCTTGTCAGTCAGATATGATGATGATCCTTTGGGGACGTAGGTGTGTACGAGATTTCTAGTCAAGACAATATTGTATCGTCCCTGAATCTATTCCTGTCGTATAGAAAAGATAAAAATAGATTATCAAGTATTCTGTATGATGGTGGGCGCTTGTTCGTTCATTTGAGATTGAAATATGTGTCGAGTATCTACAAAATGAAAGCAAATAAGGACTCTTAAAATATAAGGTTACCTTATCACAATTTTGTTACAAATCTTATAAGGAATAATAAAAAAAACATCTCGTCTCATGAACTTAGCCGAGATTATTTAGTCGCTGCGGAGTTTTAGGTAATGAAAATTTGTTACGGTAAATGATATGAATCATTACACATTATGATATTATAACATGATTTTTATATTTTAAGAAAGAAGAAATATGATAAGAGAAACAAATATGATTTCTTGGTACAGTTACATTAAAAAAGTTATGCTAGTTAGTGATTATAAACTTTTTTGATGTGTGTGTATTCCTAAGAAGGAATTACATATATTTTTAGTGACGATATTTAAGTCCATACAGAATGCTATATGGCTAATGTTGTAACATTTAAACTTGCTACAAATATGTATGATTTTATTAATTTAATCATGAATCCCGAATGTTTTGATGTGATTGTATGCAAATTTTTGAAAATTTTCTTGAGACATACTTATCGGCGTCTATCAATTCATTAAAAGATCACCAATAGTTTAATTAGTTTGGTTATATTTTTTGATGTCTAGAAAATTTTGACCAATGATAAGCAAGTATCTCACCAAGAATATTAAAATGACTTATGGAAAATAACATTCAAAATGCCGGTATAAGGTAATATAACATATTATTGCCTACCTTTGTGTATTTGATGTCAACTTTAGCCATTTTGCTGTGATCCTGTGTACGTGCGTGGTCGTCGGTGGCTCCCGCGAAGTAATGTGCCGGCCGGCTTGTGACGATAAATAAACTAACACAGGCATTTGATAAGAGTGTGATAGCAACATTGGTATGTATGGAACTGCGGACTGAGTAAGGCCCGATTTCTTTATTGAGAGTGGTAAAATGTCGTTACCAGCGGTTAAATATCTGGTTAAGGTATTTTTTCTTCAACACACACAATCGTAAATATTCAACCGCTGGTAACGACACTTTACCATTACGATCGATGAAGAAATTACTGAACACATATTGTCATTTTTGAAGTGATCGATCTTCAGAGAAGCCTATGTTAAGCAATGATAATGATGATGTCCAATTTCTTTTGAGCATACAAAATCCTTACCTAAACTTTCCGCAGAAGCACTTTCTCAAAAATAAGTTAAAACAGATACTTATACTTTCTTGACTATATTTTTAGATGGACAACCATTTTATGGAAGCATATAGGATAAATAGTTTTATGAACATTAGTGCAATTTTGAGAGATCGATCTATAGATACCTCCACTCAAGCACAGGTTTCAGTTATTTTTAGTTTTAGTTCCATGCCATAGGTACATGGTTGAATCTATTTTTTTTATATTTTTTTATATAAGAATCGACAAACGGTTAACATGTACAAAGTAACTGTGACATACGGACGGACAGAAAGACAAACAGACTAGACGAAACTATAATATTCCATATATTTTTGCCATTTGGCTACGGAACCTGCAAAATTATTTGTATTTTTATTACATCACCGAAATTCTTAATAAAAATACGACCTTGCTTATTAGCAAGGTCGTATTTTTTTTTATTAGTAGGAATTCTATTGAATTCCTTCGGACAAGATATAAATACTACTCAATTGAAGCTATTATTGACATCTGATAGCTTTTCTTGCAATCACCTCTCCGCCATTCCGTACTGAGCCCGCGTGGTGGCGTATGGCTCATACTACCTCATAGTTGAGGTAAGGCCTTTAACCAGCAGTGAGACATTCATCATCATCATCATTATCAGCCAAAGGACGTCCACTGCTGAACATAGGCCTCCCCCACGGCTTTCCACAGCGACCGATCACTAGCGGTCTGCATCCAGTTTGATCCTGCGATCTTTATACGGTCGTCCGTCTATCTTGTTGGTGGACGTCCTACGCTGCGTCATTGATCGAAATGTCTCCAATCTAGAACTTTCCTGCCCCAACGGCCATCAGTTCTTCGCGCTATGTGCCCTGCCCATTGCCACTGTACATTAGTGATATTTAATTTTACTTTTTAATTGAAGCTATTAGCAATTCTAATCTTATAATAATAGCGCTGCTCTCTATCTCGTACCACTAAACAATATCATCAATATTGAGATAAGAAACAATACCATGAATGATAATATGATTTCATAATATTGTGTCATGTTATGACCCATCCCTATGATGGATACATATCTCTATAACAAGTTACAGTTGTCTACATCTTTAACTAAGTAATATTTGACTACTAATTCCTCTGCATTCTACTCAACCAGGCAAAGTAGGTAACTGAGTGAAATTGGGTATACACTCCCAATTTATATGGGGTTTTTACCCACTGGACACAAGCGATGGGACGTGTTTCGAGTTGGTGAATCTCAAAGATACTACCACTTATTATTTGGTCACTGGACACTCCTTTAAGTTGTTCTATGTGAGCACGCGTAAAAATCTTAAGTTCTCCAGATGATGAAATAATTAGTATAATATTTTAAAGTTTCATCTACTACTTACTATATCTCCACTTAATTAAATTGTGTGGCTTAACGACAGTTTTTATAATGGAGGTATACTTTATAGTCGGCTGATTTTAGTCCTTTAAAACAAACTCTTTCAAAAGACAAAATAGCAAATCTAGTTAAAATAATAGCAGAACGTAGAAAATCAAAAAATAGAAAACTGCTATCTACTGTACCTATATTCAATCATACTGAATATCATGGCAACCAAAAAATGTGGACAGCGGATCCGAATTAGGAATAAAAATTGTAGCTATGATAACTGAAATCATTCAGAAGTATACAGGATTGTATTAGGCGTGTCTTGGTACAATTGAAAAGCTAGAGAGCACACGTACAGTCTCGTCATAATAGTGAAATGACATACAATAATAAAATTATTCTTCAAGCTTCTCTCATCAAAGGAGATAATAGAGGTACTGTACTGTACCGATAGTATTCATAAATGAATGTTTCATAATATGTATAATAACTAGTTACAGGGATAAATTGAACTTTTGTGAGTTGGACTGATAATGAACTTTAGATAAACAAGACACAAGATGAGACCGGCGAGACGTCTAATAAACTTATCAGTTAAATTGTAGATATCTATGTGAATTGGTTAGATGTTTCGATAATAGCAATAGGTATTATACATGCAAGACCGTGCAAAGATTCAGCTTAAGAAAATATGGAGAGATGGGAACATACCTCGGAAAACTAAGATAAACCTTGTCAATACCAGTCTTCCCCTTCTTCAGTTTTGACGCAGAGACATGAAATGGACATTAAAGAAAGCTGACCGGGTTCGCATTGATGCCTCCGAAATGTGGTGCTGGCGGAAGATGCTTGGGATTTTTGGAACTGCATTTCCATCCTTCAAGAGTTTGGTTTAAAAATCAGGCTCTCTATCACGAGCCTTCGAAGGATTTGAAAATTTCTGGCCAGATTGCGAAAAAAGATGGACTCGATCTGAAATAACTAATAGATACCTACAAGATTGGTGGCAAAAGACCGAGAAGACACAGCCCAGTAAGATGGTCCAACCAGATTCACTCTGCGCTGGATGCTAATCTCCACGCCGCTCTACATTACATCAAAGAAATGATTTTATTTTAAATGATATAACATTATTATAATTAATTGAAATTGTATTTTTGATGTGCTTTCTGTGTTGTTTACTTGTCTATGATGTATTATGTTTGTGTTTTTAATGGTTTCCGTTATTTTTTTGTTTTGTTTGCATTTTTTTTATTTTTTTAACAAATTAAATTTTGTTCTACCCACAAAAGTATTCGTAGTCGTGGTATGCGATCCGCTGCCACGACTTATGCTGAGCGCGGGGTGCTTTTTCGACTCGAGTAGTCTTATTTTTTGTATGTATTTTTCAATGTCTTTTTTCGGTTGAATAAAAGTATTTTCTTTATTTCTTTCTTTCTTCTAAGTACAGGAACAGATGGGCATTATCAAAAGGAAAATTATAACGGTGTGTCACGACCCTCAGCAATGATGTACGATGCAAAAAGGAGGTCTTTTAAACACTCATCAATAATCGGCTGACAATTATTAATGCTATCTACAATGTGTAGTGTCAGCTTTGGATGGAAAAATCAAATCCAGGAGAGATACATTACCAATCCCTAAAGCTAATTCAAACAAAAAGCGACACTTAAATAATACAATGCATCTGCTAAATCGAATATGATAATGCATAGGTGAAAGTTCCCTCTAAAATTTCCATTGGGCACGTAAATAGGTAATATCTACCTCTTACTATCTGTATGCTAATTAAATTGAAATTGATTATAACTTTATTTAATAACAAAACAATATTATCAAAACCAATCGAGTGTCAATCACTACAAAACGTTTGAAGGTCTTTATAATCTTCTTGCATAAGTAGGTATACCAGGAGGTACTCAAACGTACTTGACATATGAGTATGTTTATTAGTGTTATTGCTATGCAAAGGGAGTACACTTATGATAAGGGTCTACTTAAATTAAAAGTACTCCATATCAGTTGTTTTCTTTCAAATTAGTTATTTATTAACCGACTTCAAAAAAGGAGGATAAATTAATCACACTGTTGTATAAACAGGTTGTCCCAAAAAGAATGGACAACCTTGTAACGGTCGATAGGCCTCCTCTAATCAATCTAATGTCTATTTTTTTAGAGAACTGCCACCTGTCATTAGGTTTTCCCATGCCATTTTGATAAATAATATAAAATAAACTAGCGGACCCAGCGAACTTTGTTTCGCGCTCATCCTCGTCTTGCTTGGCCTCGTCCCACCCAGCCACGTAATTAAAGAAAAATGTTAAGGGTGGACAACCCTTATCACTAAGGGGTATGAAAATAGATGTCGGCCGATTCTCAGACCTACTCAATATGCTCACAAAATGTCATGAGAATCGGTCAAGCCGTTTCGGAGGAGTATGGGAACGAACATTGTGACACGAGAATTTTATATATAAGATTTTTCAATGCAGTTTTTTTTAGATTCTTCATAGGGCTATCAAAATAAAACTTTATTTTAACAAAGTGTAAGTTTAGAAAAAATAAAATAAATGAAAAACTATTGCCTCGTATTTTTATCTGCCGTAATGTATTAAAAATGTAGGTCTATCGTGCTAATCATCTAAGAAGTTTCTCTGTAATTGAGATTTAAAAAAAGTAACACATGCCTATATGTTTTTAGACATTTTATCTGATACCCACCTAAATAGCAAAACTTATGATTTTTTAAATGTGTGCTTTTGTTTAAATCATAAACCTAACCTATATTTTGTTCTGAAGTTTAACGATTATTAGTAGTATCACGCATCATAAGTCTTAGGAACGAAAATAGTGTTGCTGAACTATTATTATCGATGGTCAATGTGTGTGGAATTATTCAGAATATCGATACTACTATCGATAGTCTGGTCAAATAAAAGGTTATCAATACTGTGAAAATTATAGATAGCAAAATTTGCAAATTACTATTAACTATCATTTAGGCGGTCTTATCGTGATCTCTTCCAGACAACCTTTGAGTAAAGAAATGATGAGTTTTATAGGAATATCAACAGGAATATATTTACAAACAAAATTAAATTTCCAAGAAAAGTCATAACCGACGCTAAAAATAAAATGCACTAAAAAGTCATATATAAAATCTTGACACCTTTTTAACAAAGGACTCCATTTTCGGGAACAAAATATCTTTTGAGTCGGTGCTATTGCATTGGCCATCTCAAGCATCTACATCATCAGAATATGTTCGCCTGAAATGGAGTCCTTTCCTTTATAGAGTCAAAAGTTTGTTTGTATTTTTTTTAATTCTATTGTTTTCGAAGTCGTTTTTTTGTTATTTTTTGCATATTAGTTATCTACAATACAACTGACAGCTATTTAAAGAAACGCCTCTTATTGCATATGATCATGGATGGAGCCAAAACACCTGGACCGCGTATTAGTGAATTTGCTTTTATTAAACGTCAGGCGCGATTGAGTATTATTTTCAGGTTTCCAATTTGTGACTATTGAACATTAAAGGAAGTTTTTATTGTACTTGTATTCTCTTTTAGGGCTAGCATATGTGTCAATCTTTAATTCAAGAACAAACAATATATTGTTTTATTTTTGAGTTTATTAATGTTCCTTTCTTTCTGATTCGTATTATATACTTTCAAACCCGGTAAGGTAAGAGGTAAAACAATGACTGTTTTTTTTTTATTTATTTAAATAAAAAAACATTGTAAGGTGTCAAGCATAAAAACATATTTCACAGCACCAAGTTAACTGCTTATGTGTTCTTAGGGACGAACGTGACTTCCACATCAGTACAGGACAGGTTACAATCCTCAGCTATGAACAGCGACCTGAAAGCAAACTGGCCGAAGAGGAAAGCGCCTCCGTAGTACGTCTGGGCTATCCTGTTGATGTCGAATATCATTTTGTATAGGCCCTGGAATTTTGAAAAGCTTTTAGAGGTATTTTGTTTCTGCTTAGTTTTGTCTTAGACTCATTAGCCTGCATTGATTGGGGGTTTCAAGTTGATCTAGTTGTTAATCCTGGCTAATATCCTGTCTCAGCGTGATTCTATATTGCCTTCCCCAATAAATAAGCTATTTAACGCAAAAAGTTCGATTGCGAGATCCGCCGTCCAAATTAGTTGTGCGGATAGTAAAATGCAGATTTTGGTGATCAAAACGTTGTTAAGTTAGATCAAATTGTATTGATTAAATGTTTACTTACAGATTTTATAACACAGTTCGAAGAGGCATTGAGTGTAGTACGCATTAACTGTTTCATAAATACATGGTCACAAGGATTTCTCATCTGAAGTCTCAGAAAATCGCTGCCATTTGCTTTTGCTATCACTTTTCCCTTAAAACAAAAAAAATATAGTTGATAGAAATAATGTCAGCTTTTCAGCATGTTATTATCAGCCTGATATCAGCCTCTATTGCGTTGCATTACTATTGTATTTGTTGATAATTTAGAGATAGATACGTTTTTAAAATAATTAGATAGTAGTCCCGTATATACGGGATTACGGGTAGCAATCCCGTATCTAACTATGCAAATGTTAGTGACCATGAAAGTATAAAACAAAAGATACGTATCTACGTATAATCTTTTATATAAAATATCTATTTGTACTTACTTTTGTTAGAACCACGGACCTAGGTAAGTTCATGTAGTAATCAACAGCTGTCTGGTTTATAATCTGGACTGTAATGTTAGCACAATCATTGCGTTTCGGTCCCTTACATTTCTCGAATTTGTCAAGATTCAATGTGAATTTGCCCTAAAATGTATCAGAAAGTTATTAGCTTACACATATGTATAGTTGTTTCTGAAGTTTACGCGAATATTACTCATCGACATGAAACACTTTTTTACGGATTAACTTTTCGCGAGTTTATTAATTTTATCCTGACGTTTCGAACACTTTACAGCGTTCGTGGTCACGGGTAGACTTTGATGTTATTTGTCATTTACAGAGTTTTGAAAAATTACACTACGTCACTCAATAATTAACGTTCCTATCTACGCAGAAAGAGCTAACTGTGTGTGTGACTTCACCGTCCCATAATAAATTGTCAGATGTTAGGCAATGTTCTAATAGTTCTGCATATTCTATGGGCATATCCAATTCAACTAACTTCCTTCTGGTAATTTCAATGCAGTCTTTGATTATCGTATTAGAGAGAGATCCAAATTTCAACAGAGAAGATGGTTGGAAAATTCCACCAGCATGGGATGCAGTTCTAACTAGGACCCAAGCTGGACCACTCACTGCAAGATCATAAGACACATTTAGATCTTTTTGCATGGATAGGAACGTTAATTAATACTATTGAGTGTCGGTAGTGCAATTTTTCAAAACTCTGTAAATGACAAATAACATCTTAGTCTACCCGTGACCACGAACGCTGTAAAGTGTTTAAAACGTCGGAATAAAATTAATAAACTCGCGACAAGTTAATCCGTAAAAAAGTGTTTTATTTCGACACATGTAGGTATAGTTCGTGGATGACCCCAGTGGTGTTTCTCCATGTGGTTTTTGACTCCGATTGATTTTTTTCGATTAAAACTAAGCAATTTTTGATCAAAAGTACAGTCAGAGTATAAGGCTTTAGTTAGGCTTTAAAACATCACGCTGTAACGGGAGGGAAGGAAGGAAACTCAAAACGCGTTATTATTTATAATAACAGTAGCGGACCCCTTCTGGGCGCTCTAGCTAACGCAAAAAGAGATGTTGGGAGGCCATTGCTTCGCTTCAAGGACTGCGTCAAGAGGGACATGGTTGCGTTTCACGTTTGCCCCCAAAACTGGGAAAAGCTTGCAGAGACACGTCCAGTATGGCGAATTCGCGTTGCGGAGGGTCGCAAGCATTGCGAAGAGTCCTGGTTCGCGACACTTGCTGACAAGAGACAGAGAAAATCTCGAAGCGACGTGACCTCCATCGGTCGCCAACTTCTCTTGTCGAGCTTGTGGCAGACTTTGCCGCTCTCGCATTGGTCTATTCAGTCAAGAAAAGAGATTCATTTCAAACATTTCACCATAAACCGCCTGAAATAGACTAATAGGCCATTGGGTAGCGGACCCAGCGAACTTTGCTTTGCCCCTAGCACCGTCCCGCCTCGGCTCCGTTTCGCCCAGTCTCGTAATTTTAAAAGTTAAGATAAACACCAGTTTTGACCAGTTATCGAGCGGGATTAAAAATGATCAAATTACTAAAACGGCTATAAAAAATAGGGGTTGGTGATAAAAAAGTACAAATTTAGGGTTGTATGTATTTTTATTGCCACATTATAAAATAAAAAACCAAAAAAATCGTCCAAAGATAAAAATATATATTAAAGGGTGAACAACCCTTATCAGTTAGAAGTATGAAAAATAGCTAGTAGCCGATTCTCAGATCTACTGAATACGCATATAAAATTTGGTAAGAATCGGTTAAGCCGTTTCGGAGGAGTACGGGAACGAACATTGTGACACGAAAATTTTATGTAAAAGATTATACATGCAAGCAGTATTAAACTTTTTCATTGACTGCATTTAGTGTAAAACGCAGAAAAAAAAACACTAAACAGAGATCCCCCGCGGCGCTATCCGCGTACCTTTTGGATGCCAAAAAAACGTTTCAAGGCAATACACGTACCCATTGTCATGGTTGGCGTAGTCGAGGTCTCTGTCGTCAAACCACTTGCACGACGAAAATCGTTTGCACACACCACACAAAAACAGGCGTCACTTCAAGTAAAAGACGACGCGTGGTGCAAGCGATTTTGGTACTCGAAGTGGTTAGGCGATGGTGACCTCGATTGAACCTCCTAGCCGAGCCCAGTGCAGCGACAATAGCGGCTGGCGCAAGCGCGCGTGTCGTACGTACCTACTTTAACTATGAGCATTATTTCGAAGTTATTTTTTTTATTCATAAAGATGAAATAAGAAACCAAAAATTAGCGCACGGGCGGGACTTGAACCAGCACTTTCTGGCTAACCGGGCCAAACGCTCTACCAATTGAACTACCGTGCCGTCTGTCGGTCTGCGAAATTTGTGGTCTCTTACGTATACGTCATTATGCGTGACGTTTATTTTTTAAATCAGATCCGTTGTGTACATATGAACGTTTGTTTTTAATGCTTCAACACCCGAGCGGTTGCAGGCAACCGCATAACAATAGAATTTGCATTGTGTCTCGTTCACATACGCTTGAGGGATTTAATCGGCTTCAAAAAAGGAGGAGGTGATCAATTCGACTGTAATTGTGTTTTTTAGCTGTATTACCTCATATCACAGTCATTTGTAGACCAATTTTAATTTTTTTCGCTTTATTGTATATTTGATAAAAATAAATAAAAAAGCAAAGTAGACCTGACATATTGAAAAAAAGCAACCATGTGCGAGTCGAATCGTGCACTGAGGGTTCCGTTCCAACTGTTTTACTTTTTATAGTACTTGTATGGATGACAAAGTTATATTTGCAGTTGTTGAAATTGTGATATATCAAAAAACAACTGGTTCGACCTTTTTCAAACCAATTTTCGTTGAAAGTATTTGAAAAGATCTACATCATTCATTTTTCGTTTCGTCAAGTCTGTCTGCCTGTCTGTCCGTCCGCATGTCACAGCCACTTTATTCTTAAACTACTATGATTCAACTGTGTGGTACTTATATCACACAGTTGAATCGTAGTAGGTACTAGATGTATCCTGTTAACTAGAGAGTAACCATCATCATCATCATCATCATAATCAGCCAAAGGACGTCCACTGCTGAACATAGGCCTCCCCCACGGCTTTCCACAGCGTCCGATCACTAGCGGTCTGCATCCAGTTTGATCCTGCGATCTTTTTAAGGTCGTCTGTCCATCTTGTTGGTGGACGTCCTACGCTGCGTCTTTGGTCGAAGGGTCTCCAATCTAGAACTTTCCTGCCCCAACGGCCATCAGTTCTTCGCGCTATGTGCCCTGCCCACTGCCACTTAAGCTTACTGATTCTCAAGGCTATGTCCGTTACCTTGGTTCTTCTACGTATCTCTTCGTTTCTGATTCGATCTCGTAGAGAAACACCGAGCATAGCCCGCTCCATCGCTCGTTGTGTAATTTTGAGCTTCATTATAAGGCCCATAGTAAGAGACCACGTTTCGGATCCGTATGTCATCACTGGTAACACACACTGATTGAAGACTTTCGTCTTCAGACACTGAGGTAATTGAGACGAGAAGACGCTCTTGCGCAGTTTCCCGAACGCTGCCCAGCCGAGTTGGATTCGTCGATTGACCTCTTTCTCGAAGTTGGACCTACCCAATTGGATCACTTGTCCCAGGTAGACGTACTCGTCGACAACTTCGAGAGTTGAGTTCCCAATGGATACTGGAGTGGGTACAACAAGGGAACTCGACATAATTTTCGTCTTCTCCATGTTCATTTTAAGACCCACTTGTTGGGATACTCGGTCGAGGTCTTCGAGCATAGTGCCTAGATCATCCAGCGTCTTTGCCACAACGACTATATCATCGGCAAACCGAAGGTGTGTTATGTATTCGCCATTGACGGAGATGCCGAATCCTTCCCATTCCAGGAGCTTGAAGGCGTCTTCCAATGCCGCTGTAAACAGTTTCGGAGATATAACATCGCCCTGTCTTACACCTCTTCGCAATGGAATCGCCCTCGTATTCTGTTCCTGTACTCGGACCGACATGGTGGCGTTGTTATATAGACACTTTAACACCTCTATATACCTATAGTCTATGTGACACCGCTGAAGAGACCGAAGCACCGCCCAAGTTTCGATCGAATCAAAGGCCTTCTCATAGTCCACAAAAGCTAAACATAGAGGCATATTATACTCCTCGGACTTCTGTATAATTTGCCTTAGCGTATGAATGTGGTCTATGGTACTGTAGCCTTTTCGGAATCCGGCTTGTTCGGGAGGCTGGAAGTCATCAAACCTACGTGCGAGACGATTCGTGATGACCCTTGAGAACAGCTTGTAGACATGGCTCAGGAGTGAGATGGGTCTATAGTTCTTCAATAAGGTTTTGTCTCCTTTTTTGAAAAACAACACCACCACACTCCTGTTCCATGCCTCAGGCGTGATGCCCTCTAGCAGAACGGAATTAAAGAGTCTCTGAAGGACTTTAAGTACCGGTGTTCCACCCGCTTTCAGGAGCTCTGCTGTGATTCCGTCCTCGCCAGGTGCCTTATTGTTTTTAAGCTGTTTCAGGGCCATCCTAATCTCGTAGAGGCTGATGTCCGGGATGTCTTCAGTGTAGTGTCGGGTCAGGATAGCTCGTGGGTCTCCGGTCGAGCTATCAACGGGTTTGGCTACTGAGGTGTACAACTGTCCATAAAACCTTTCGGTCTCCCTCAAAACCTCTGCTTTCGTCGACGCTACACTGCCGTCCTCCGTCTTAAGCTTCGTCAACAGGCTTTGCCCAATAGACATGTCCCTTGCAAACACTTTGGAGCCTTGGTTTCGCTCTATTGTTTCTTTAACACTAGTCGTGTTAAAGGAACGAATGTCATGTCGCAGAGATTTCATTATTCGTCTATTAAGCTGCCTGTAGGTTTGAGCATTAACGGAGGTCTGCAGTGCCATAGATCGACGTTCTGCCATAAGGTCGAGAGTGTGGACCGAGAGTTTTTGAGGTCTATTTTTACGGCCAGGTCTAAAAAACTTAGATCCGACCGTTTGGACAGTTTCCACAAACCCGTTGTTTATTTCGTCCACTGATACGCAATTCTCTAGGCAATCAAAGCGGTTTGACAACTCGAGTTGAAAGCTCTCGGGATTTTGGATATGGGCACGAGTTAACTAAGTATTAAATTACTTTATTAAATGTAACAATTACCTTCTGAATGTATCAAAATTAAATGTAGGTGAAGTGCAATAACTCATCTCACAAAACATAACCTCAAAATGTCAAATCAGCCATTGTATTCCTCGTCAACCCCTAATTATTTTTCAAAAATATTTTTTGTCTGTATTCTTTCAAGTATTTATATATTTTATCCGATTTTTTTTAAAGACGCATGTAGACGCAAAGTGGGACGAGTTTCTATAGAGTTTTGGTCAAGATCCTTTCAACAGTGTGACATATGTACGTACGGACAGACGCAAACTTAGACAGACAGACAGACAGAGGGACAAACTTGACGAAACTATAAGGGTTCCGTTTTGTTGCCATTTGGCTACGATAGGGTTTCGTAGCCGAATGGCAACAAAACGGGAAAGGGTTGTTGTGACAAAACTGTAAAAGTTAGAGATTGCAGATTTCGTTAAAGATATTGATGTTCTCTTTAACCCGTCAAACGTCCTGCGCACCACACGTGTGCGTAACTCAAAATGTACCGGTAGCGTCCTACGCACACGTGGTGTGCCTAACACAAACATGACATTTGAGGTCGTGTCTATGGATTTATCTTGACAATTTTTCATTGGTAGAAAATTTAATTCACTCTGCAGTTTTATCTACTAGCTTCGTAAATGCTCGTCAAAAGAATTTTGTAGTAGCTACACCAGAAAAAAAATTAAAAGCAATATTAGTCGACGATCGCCATTTTTGCCATGGCCGGCCGGTTTTTTCGTTTGCGTAAACAATTATGTTTTGTATTAGATTTATAGTGATTTGTGACAAAAACATTAGTGAAATCGAAAGGCAAAGAGTGTGTGTATTGTGTTGTGCCGAAAAACAGTGCGCAGCTACTTTATACTTTGCAAATTAATGGCGGCAAGTTTTAGGTTATAAGGTAACGAAAATAAACAAAATATTTATTTTATTTTTATTTCTAGGAAGTAGCAGACGAACTACTGATAAAATTACAGGATAGCATGGTTCTTCTTCTTTCTTAAAATATATCATATGTAAGGTTTTGTAAAGAAATAAACACTTATATTAACGTACAAAGCTCGATAGTCTGACAAAAACAAGTTTATCATAAAAATCGTATCACGACCCGTGTCGCCCCTCCACAAAGGCGATCACGGGACGGGTTAAAATTGTAAGCACATGACTTTGATTTATTGTCGACAGTTTAGGCAGCGTTCGCGATGATAAGGTTTTTCTTACACACGTTCGGTTACAAAATTGAAATTTTCATACGGATCCCGTAGAATTCTAATGATGAAAGAATTTTTCAAATCGGTCCAATAGTTTCGGTGCCAAATCGATGCAAATAAACAATCAATCAAATCTTTTCTATTTACGAGTATATAATACAGTATAGATTTAGATTATTGAAATTTGGATCAAAAATACCACCGAGGTCATAATCCACGAACCCTGAATCCCATGTCTTATGCATTGTAAACAAGCAGTTAACAAAAAAAACACAAAGCTGCTGAACTTACGAAATTGTCTTGCTTCATGTGCACCATATCCAAAATAAAGATAGCAGTTAAGACTGCCAAAATCAAAATGTGCATTATTGAGAAAAAAATGAAATGAAACTATTATAGTGCCCTTGGTTTATACACAGAGTAAATGTTTACACAGATAAACAAGGATACATTTACAAATAATTATTTGCGGAGCATTTTGTAAGCGGAACTCTTTTGCCATACAAATCAGCTTACATTTACGGTAATGCTACCTAATTACCTAAATAGCACGTATTATATTAAACATTGTTAACCCTATTTACTTAGATATGTAGTAATTCGTCGGGGTGAATTGTACCATTATAAGATTATCGCTTTATTATTGCTAGTGCATCCTTCTTAGATATTCTGAAGGAAACCTGTTTTTGAAGCAGATTTCTGTTACTGAATATATCCTGATATGATAATATCTAAGGCTGCTTTTGTAATTTGTCGTTTTAACATTGAAATAAATCCGTTATTAAGGTTAAGCTATAGGAAAACGTGCTTAGATACATTCTCATTTTAATACTCGGAACAAAGTATTTAGAAATCATAAAAGATGTTATAAGATGATTAATCTCAAAAGATTAAAAGTAAACACTGTAAGTGTTAAAAATATTCAAAACCAAATAATATGACCATTCCATAACCAATGATTATTGGACGGGTTAACGTTACGCCTCGTTGCAACAAATAAATTAAGTAGGTGAATAAGGTCCACATAGACGTAAAAAAACCGGCTAAGTGCGAGTCGGACTCGGGCACTGAGGGTTCCGTGCCAATTTTAACTGAATAAGGGAATCCACTTACATCCATATAGCTAAAATATCACAATATTTTGTTGACAGCAAATATAGCTTTGTTTTTCATAGTGTTTGTATGAAGAACAAAGTTATGTTGGCGGTTGTTGAAAATGTGCTAAATCTCAAAAACCACTTGTTCGATCCGGTCCAAACTAATTTTCGTTGAAAGTGTTTGTTTAAGATCTATATTATACATACATTTTTTTAATTTACTTTCTCCTTATTTTATAGTCGGTAAATAAGAAGGTCAAATCCGTAGCTCCAGTTATGTCGTTACTATGGGAAATATACCTACATTAATTGATAGACAGAAAGGCGTAGATTACGCAAGATACGTTGGTTTGGCGTTGATACCCAAATAAAATATCAGAAAAAATATAATAGTGAACATAATAGTATATTAAAATATACAGTACAATATATAAAAGTAAGAAATAAATATTTTAGTATTAACCTATGTTATTATTTTCAAATTAATAATATCACGAAGTCGGTTAGAGTAAAAATGCCAGCTAAGAAGCTTAGTATTCCTATGGTTAGATAGACTTTGTCGTATTCTATTTTGAAGCTTACAACTTTAACTGCTTGTGGGTTTGCTAGTCTTCTTTGACGTAAATCACACTTTTGACGGCATATAGACCAACATTCGTGTATGATCTGTAAATAAAATATTAAAGTGAAAGCTGTATTTACGTAAAAAATAGGCAAATCTATGTATAGGACTACAGGTTAGCCGTTTGACTTTGACGCCAAGTACCCAAGATAACTTTGGTAGGAGGGTTCACCAATTTTTTTTGTATTACTTTTAAAATTTCACAACAAAAATATTGTTTTGTCCTCTAGTATGCGTATGCTAAACGGCTAAAACCTACATCGAATTGCAGTTTTTCTTTGAAATTAGATTGGTACGACGTCCATTATTATAATAGTCGTTTATAAAATTACGTAGCCGCCTGTCGGTCTGTCTGTTTTTCTGTATGTCACAGCCACGTAATTCTGAACCAATTAGCATTACACAGCTAGAACATGTTCAGTGTGTGTGTGTGTGTGTGTGTGTACCGCTTTACGATTCTTTTACATTAAATATGTTTTTTTCTAAAATATATTAATACGTAGGACTTAAACAATGGCAAAATATGAGTGTCACCCTGAAACTGAGACCCATTACACACTGCAATCTTTTAAGGGTTGTTGCGGACCTTTTTATATACTTTTGTATTTTTCTTAATTTATGATTATTCTCTTTAGTCTATGTTTAGTTGCTTGAAAATGTCGGTGCAGTAAAAGTGTGAATTATTTAGTTTATTAATGTGTGGTGTTATTTTGGTTTGTGTACATATTTATTAAAGCCTGAGCTCTGTTAACCAGCATATTATATTTATTTACAGTCCACCTTTCCCCTTTCCTAACAAGGGTCTTAGTTTTGGCAACTGCTTCGATACTAAGCGCGACAGTATCGCTGCTTAATTTGCAGTGTGTAAAAGGTTTTAGAGAGGCTGTCTTATGAAGTCTTACATGTGTCCAGTTTTACAATGGTTGAGGCAACCTACCAAAATAAGTCCTGTGGCAATAAGAAGCAAAGTGCCAGAAATCAGATAGTATCCATGTATGAAAGTTGTCAAGTCTTCGCCCGCAATCCTCGATATTATGAGACCTATAGGTATTATTATCTGGCTCCAAATAGCCCCTCCGACTAGCGTTTGCTCGTCCATGTATTTAGGTCTGTTGTCCACTCGAGCAACGGCCCAAAAGCTACCAGCTGCTATCATAAGTCCAACACTTAACAACTTCAGCCCTAAACTTGTGTATTGTTTAATATTTGACATGTCAGCTGTAATGCCTTAAGACTCCCTTACGAACATTTTGCTACGGAATATCTTGATAGTCTCTTTTTTGCTTGTAAATGCTTATTTTTCGCTCCATTTAGATGGCTTCTTGCTTGTTTTTTGGGAATTTGTCATAATGACATAATCTGACAATGACATGGAAATGCATTCGTTAAAATATTTTTTTAGAAGAATGTATTCCTTTCTTTAATATTTTTGATAGTGAATGATGAATGAGATAAAAAAAACATCACGAGCCTGCTTCAAAGTTGTAGTCTTAACATATTCTTTATGTATTTTTGTTAGCAGCATTGAATCCGAATCTGTCCCCTTTTCAAAACTATTCGGTTACGGATGCGGTAACGATTCGATAACCTTTACTTATTTATAAAATCAATAGCGGACCCAGCGAACTTTGTTTTGCCCCCATTCTCATCTCGCCCCGGCCCCATCCCACCCAGTCCCGTAATTTAAAATTTTAAGCGGTCTCAGAGTAACTTAAAAAAATGATGGGTATGAAAAATAGATTTTGGCCGATTCTCAGACCTACTCAATATGCTCACAAAATTTCATGAGAATTGGTCAAGCCGTTTCGGAGGAGTACGGGAACGAACATTGTGACACGAGAATTTTATATCTAAAATAACAGCGTGGATTAATCCGATACAACTATTTTTTTATATTTGTTACCGAATTGACATATCGATATCCTTTCAAATACGACATTATTTAAAATAAAACTGTCAAATGCTAGTGCGAGTCAGAATCGCGCACCGGGGAAACCCTTGGGCACTGTATAAAACCAAATTAGGGGTCCACTTACTTCCAGAGCCCCCCTCCAATGACATTATTATTATATTTTTGTATGGGAATTGTAAAGCGGTTGGCAGGATTTCATATATTTGATGCTAATAGTTACAAAATAAAGTGGCTGTGGCATACGGACGGACGGACAGACAGAATTGACGAAACTATAAGGGTTCCGTTTTTGCCATTCGGCTACGTAACCTTAATGGATAGAAAATCTAGCCGAAACCCAATCCGAATGGCGTTTCGAACGTTCTGAATCCTCCTGCTGGTTTGATAAAAAAAAAAAACATAAGTATACATATTCGGCTTATACTATGTGGGCGCAAAGTAGGCAATGGCAAAATCATTTATTTCACGTTCAAATTCAAATCAAGGTCGTCTGTCTATCTCGTTGGTTGACGTCCTTCGTTCACGATCTAGAACTTTTCTTCTCCAACGGCCATCAGTTCTTTGTGCTATGTGCCCTTCTCTGCCATTTGAGTGTACATACCGATAGGTACGCATAATTATCTACATAAAGTACTAAACGACTGCAATTTTCCTATCTTTGAAATCAAACATCATTAATTCTAGTCATTTCAAATGTCATTTAGTATTATTAAATGCAATAGAGCCTAATAACGGCCGTTAAAAGCCTATCCTTAAAAATAGATAAAATAAGAATAGCTTTTTTTAAATTAATTCGAATATTTGTAACGCAATAGACATTTCGTTTTGTAAATGTTGATATCCTTTTCAGATATGAAAAACGTATTTTATATTTTTAACATGATAATAATTGTTGTATCTGTGGAAGAAAAACTTTTTGTAAGTATTTTGAATGTATTCTAATTTACAGTTTATTTTGTTTTCTCTGAGAATATGCTAATGTGTTTGTCATTTTTTTGCAGTTTCCTTAGAAATAAGGAAACTGCAAAAAATGATGAAAAACATATAAAAAAAAAATAACTGCAACTGATTTATAATACGGTACATGATATTACTAACGTAATATTTTTGTTACAGGGAAAATATGACTTGACGGTCAATAATTTCCAAGCATGTAAAGGGCCCAAGTCCAAAAATTGTACGGAGACGAAAACGGGTATCGCTAATCGAACTACAATACTTTTTGACATATTGATAACCGATGCTATTACATTAACCAAAGTAAGAATAAAAAGAAAATCATTTTTTAGAGTTCCGTAGGCGAATGGCAAAAAACGGAACCCTTGTAGTTTCGTCAAGTCTGTCTGTCTGTCTGTCTGTCTGACCGTCCGTTTGTCACAGCCACATTATTCTGTAATTATAAGCATCACAATGAAATTTTGTAGGAAGATGTATCCAGTTAACAATTTTACTATTCTTATACAAAAAATAAATGATTTAATATTAATAATAATAAATAATTTAACTTTTAATTAAAATGTCATAGATGTTCTTAATTCATTTTCTTTTAAATTCTAACGTAAGACGCTAGAAGCTAGACGCTTCCAAAGTGGTAAAATGGGTGTCCCCCAACCTCTAATTTCTTAACTAAGCAAGTGTAAATTTTAAAAAAAAAGTAGATCTCAGCAAACACTTTTAATGAATATTCCCTCATTCAGTTAAAGTTGGCACGGAACCCTCAGAAAGCGAGTCCAACTCGCACTTGGCCGGGTTTTTTTGGGTTTGAAATGGAAGAGATACTAAAATACATGAAAAAATCAAGTTTATTTTTATTTAAGGGTAAAATCATGGTAGAAGCCAATGGGAAACGTTTGATGAGAATGCAAATGAACAGTCCCTGCCGCCACATATTCCTGCAATCAATTTTTATGACAAATTTTAATATGACCAAGAATTGTTTATGTTCTAAGGTGAGTTTCTTACTTGCGAGCCTGACTTAGATTGTAAGCTAATGGTTGGATGTCGTTACCAGCAGGCTTAACATGCACGCCGTGATAAAAAAATATCGTGGCATTCTATCCCGTTTGTTTGTCAAAAATCGACTTAACCACAGTTACTAACATGGCTGCCATGAAAGTCATGTCGTACTGTCAAATTTTGAAATATTACAAAATTATCATTGAACGCGAACATGCGACACATATTGTTACCGAACATTGATGTTTTGACATTTTGCCGTGAAACATTATCGTCCACCATTAGGGTCGACGATAAATGAAAAACAACTTATTTAGAGAAAATATTTATGACTGTGTCGTGCCATATCTTATCCTAGGCTCTCAAAAAACAATAACGGGTAAAAATATTGAAAAGAAAGTCCTCGTGGTTTTTTTTATCCCTAAGATATTTATTAGTTTCATTTCATTATCTATGGCCAATATCGAGTCAATATGTCATTGTGTTAAATTATCATTCTCAGCCAAATTTGACATATAATTGAGTGAATGGTTAGAATTTGTCTAATCTCGTTATCGTCTTGGATAAATTTGTTCAATGTGGTTGGCATGTTAGGGAATATGATAAATTAGCATAGGTCGACTAATTTCATCATGTCGATTGTAATAAATATTGTGACATGCATGTTAGGCCTACAGGGGTTCCATATTACTTTGGCGCAACTGGGTTAGGAAGGCAAAGGGCAGCGCTTTCCACCGACCGGGTGTTATGGTCAGGGACCAAGGTCCGATGATCACCGTCTTTGTTTATTCATATATAGTTAGTCCGCTCTAAATCTTTAATATCGTGTTTCAGTCTCCATACTTTGACTATAGCGCCATCTAGTCGCGTCGAGCCGAGTCAGCGTGTTGCGTTGAGTGTAGTGACAGTGATTGATCATAGATGTCGCTACATGACGATTGTTTATGATGCATGCATGTTTAAAAAAAGCTTAACTAAGGAATCATACAGCATTATGCTGTTTATTATAATAAAACAGCCATTCTGACATATGGTTTAGGTATAAGGCAAGACACGCACAATCATATAATAAACAGAAAGAGAAAGAAAGGTGAAAGGCCTAAGAGAAATAAAAAATGGATAGGAGTTTTTTTTATTTGATCTCATAAATGCTTTTGAACTTTTATCAACTTTTTTTTGTGAAGTAGCTGTTACGAGTTTAAATTAAAAATTAAGAAATTGAAAGCTTGTAGCTAGCCATTGCATTCCATACTATTCACGGAAATTTGAACATTTATCGGACAGATACATTTTGCTTCATATCATTATTAGCCAAAGGACGAACTGCAGAACACAGTTTTCCACAGTGACCGGTTACACGCGATTTGCATCCAGTGTGACTCTTGTAATCTTTACAATCCATCTTGTTTGTGAACCCTACGCTTTATTTATTAACGAAATATATTTTTTCTTTAATTTTCAGGGCCACTTCAAGGGCTATTTTGATATAGAAGAACTAAGTAAGCGTTACCATGGTGGTTCGTTTATTTATGGCAACATGACATTTCATAGCAATTTCTTCTCCGATGTATGCAATTTCTCTTGTACTATTCTTGAACTTACATTGACCCCACAGAAGGAGCATTAATATAATGTACTAATCATAAAAGTATTTCTTATTACTCGTATGGTGCTTATTGTATATTCTAAGGGCCTGTTTCACTATCAAGAAATAAGCAATATCTTTATTGTAAATAATATTAATGGTAATAACTGACGAACAATTCACATATGAAACGTCATTTTGTTTAAAAATATTGGACAAATAATCAGAAATTATAAGCACGTAGTGAAAAAGGCCATAGTAAATAGGTTTTAATAACGCAATATATTGGGTTTATTAAATGGCTCTGATACAATTTTTCTTTTGTTTTATTTGTAATATGCTATACCTAAAATATAAATAGTGTAACAAGACCTGCTCATAAAGGCCCTTTTTTAGAGACGTGTTGTACTCAATTTCATATCCCCAAACCTTATGTATACCAGACTATAAGAACAAAACACTGTATAATCTAAAATCCAAATCCACATAATATCCAATCTTTATTTTTTATGTCTGGAAATGCCTTACACATACAATGGCCGCCAGTAGATTATGTATCCTAGGGTGGGTATACCCACTAAAACCTAACGATGTCCACAAGTGCGGTGGTAATGAGGTGAGAGCCACGAGTAAGTGCCCTAGGCATTTGCTCTGGGCATTCTTCCGCAGTACACACCTCAAGATAGCCGATGATACAGTTGTTGTGGCAAAGATGCTGGACGACCTTGGCACTATGCTCGAAGACCTTGACCGATTATCCAAATCATGCCGAGCTCCTTCATTGTACTCACTCCAGTATCAGTTGGTACTCAATTCTCCAAGTTGTCGACGAGTATATTTACCTGAGATGTGTAATCCAATTAGGTCGCTCAAACTTAGAGAAAGAGGTCAATCGACGAATTCAATTTGGTTGAGCAGCGTTCGAGAAATTGCGTAATAGTGTCTTCTCGTCTCAATTACTTCACTGTCTGAAGACAAAAGTCTTCTCCAACCAATGTGTGTCTCTTACTATAGGCCATATGAGGAAGCTGAAAATCACACAGCGAGCGTTGGAGACGGCTATGCTCGGTGTTTTTATCCAAGATTAGGTCGAGGTACTTAAGACTCTTGCCTATTTCAAACGTCGTGCTGCCCACTACGAGGTGTGAGCCTTATGGAGGCACTCGTCTTGGCCCATGGAAACATAGAGCCTCAGACTTTTCGAGAGCCACCTTCAATCCTAGGTCACAAATTAATGGGACTACCACCTCAACCCCCTCAGTAGCGTTTCTAACAGCTCTTCAAATTTCTGCGGGCTGTGACGAGCTTGTCGTCGGCGTAACATGTATCACTATCACCCTCAATAAGACGCCCACAGTGCACCTACATACCCGTATGTTATGCCATTGTCCTCTGAATCATTCTTAAATCTTGGTTCAAAGTGCTTACTTTAATACGACACGCCAAGTTATTAGGCGTTCAGTTACGTGTTTGTTATCGAAATAATCATTGGTAGCTTCATTAGTGGAAAATTGTGAATGATACACGTCTTTTTCGTTCTCGTTGTGTTTGTATTATTTAAGTAAAATTAAGCTGTGATTATTAATATTGTCAAAATAGTTTTAAACCGCTGTCGCTATGTCTTTTATTAGTAAATATGGAGGTTATTAATATAATACATGGTTTTGTTTGTATGAGGAAAATGTCAACATGATTTAAAATAACAAAAAATATGTATGTTAGTTAAGCTTATGCTTTTTCGGAATGTTTTACGATAAAAAGTACCGGGAATAATAACATACATTCAGTCAATCAACTGACTCCCCCAAAGTCCTAGTACGAGTTATTTTCTTTTCAAGTTCGATTGCATTTTGTACGGAAAAGATAAAGATGTGAAAGGGTGGGTCCGTAACCTTCATACAGGCCCTCTGCTTATAGATGTCATTTATAATGACACTTTAACATAAATAGATTGAGTTGCCTAACTATGGAAAGTATATTATTTCCTAATTAATTTTACCTGTTAATATTAAATTACAATAAGATTAAAAAAAAGTCCGTTCACATAAAAAACTGTGCACGGTATTTCATTTCTTCAACTCAAACATCGTGAATTCGTCAACTAAATCTAAAACTAAACGACAGTCCACACAAGTTCAACCATCTCTTCAGCCATTCCATTTCATCTAATGAACTGCCTAGGAATCCAACTAACTGACTAGTTTAACCAGATTGCTATGACATTTACTTTTTAATGTCTTTCCTTCAAGGTACTTTTGAAAGAAGAGACTTAGGTGACGTGGCTAAACAGCTCTTGGCATATCTATTATGTCTAGTTTTGGGTCCAGTATTTGCGTTCTAGTACTAAAGAAGGGTACAGACTAGTGATACGCATGAATAGTATTATTCTGTATCCTGACCTACTACGAGAAACTGTGTGTGACTTTTCATGATAGATTGCAGTCATATGCATTGCAAAATGCAAGATGTTTCGCAACTATGTTAAGAAGGCAAATGCCAGCACTTCCTACCGACCGGGTGTTATGGCCAGAGACAAAAGTCTAATGATCACCGTCTTGGTTTTTTGATATATAGTTATATCCGCTCTAAATCTTTAATATCGCTGTTCAGTCCACCACCATACTTCGACTATACCGCCATCTAGTCGCGTCGAGCACAGTCAGAGAGTTGCGATGAAATGTAGTGACAAAGGTTGATCATAGATGTCGCTACAACATATTTCAGTATTGCGTTTCCCTCAGTCTGTACCCACCTTAACATTGAATTGAACTACTGAACCACGGTAATAATATCTATATAACTAAACTGCTCTATGTTTAATTAAACACCAATGATATAACGCACTACATGGGTAGTATTAATACAAAGGATAAGGATAATAGCAAGCCTGATGACAACCATATACCTTTTGACCTTAATGACATAAACCGGCATTTTACGAACCTCCCGACTCTTGATGTCCTCATTAAATCTAATTCTTTAGCATATTTACATTCTCTCCCTGCTCCTGATGTAGACCCGTTCTCATTTTCCCCTGTCACTGAAACTGATATAAGCAAGGCCATCTTCGCAATAACATCTAAAGCGACAGGGGTGGATGGCGTCAGCCGTTTGATGATAGTGCCATTGCTGAAAATTATATTACCTGTCATCACACATATAGTCAATTGGTCTTTAGTCACTGGCACGTACCCAGATGTTTGGCGTAAAGCTCTCGTCGTACCACTCCCCAAAGTTGCCAATCCCACTTCACCGAGCCAATACCGGCCGATTTCTATTTTGCCATTTCTTTCCAAAATAACAGAGTCATGTGCTCTTAAACAGTTATCCTCCCAACTTTTTAAGAACAATCTCTTGAACCCTTTTCAGTCTGGGTTTCGCGCAGGCCATAGCACTACCACTGCTCTGCTGAAGGTAACTGAAGACATAAGAGATGGGATGGATTCTTCTAAGGTTACACTCCTTGTTTTAATCGATTTTTCTAACGCATTTAATGCTGTTGATTATGATCTCCTTCTGGCTGTCCTATCTCACTTAAAGGTGTCTCCCTCAGCTCTAGATTGGTTTTCATCCTACCTGCGTGGTCGCCAGCAGTCAATCAAAACTTCGAATTCATGTTCTGACTGGCACAAGCTGACTTCTGGTGTTCCACAGGGTGGGATAATATCGCCCCTTCTTTTTTCAATATTTATAAATATAATCACCCTCAACCTTCGCTGCTCGTATCATTTGTATGCCGATGATCTTCAATTGTATGTGCAATCTGAAATTGCTGACATATCCACTGCAATACAGTTAATGAACGACACCTTAGAATATATTTCATCTTGGTCGCATAATTTTGGAATCTCAGTTAACCCTACCAAGTGTCAGGCTATCATCGTAGGCAGTCCAGGACTGATCTCTAGGCTTAGTTCCGTTGATCTTGACCCGATAACATATGAAGGCACGACAATTCCTTTCTGTTCTAGTGTCAAGAATTTGGGCCTAATCATTGACACTACGCTGGGATGGACTGATCACATGGCAGAGGTCAGCCGTAAGGTTGTTACTTGTTTGAGAAGTCTCTACCGCTTTAAATTCTTTCTCCCATTTAAGACAAAACTTCTGCTTATGCAAACTCTTGTAATACCTATCATTGATTATGCTGATTCGTGCTGTACTAATCTCACTGAAGCCTTCATCGATAAACTCAAACGTCTTCTCAACAGTTGTATCAGATTCATTTTCGGCCTCCGTAAATACGATCATGTCTCCAGTTACAGAGAACAACTGAATTGGCTTACCATCCGTCAACGTAGAGACTCTCGAGTTCTTTGCATTCTACACGCTATTCTTTATAACCCCTATTCTCCTTCTTATCTTCAAGATATGTTTCCATATCTGTGTCAAACCCATGATCGGTCTCTCCGTTCATCTGACAATCTCCGGCTAGGCACGCTGGCCCACCGTTCCTCGTACGTTTCCAAGTCTTTCACAGTGACGGCAACGCGACTGTGGAATTCTCTCCCCGTGGATATAAAGAGAACCGATGCAAAGTTGTCTTTCAAGAATAAAGTTCGTACATTTCTGAAAGAGTGAATAATTGCATAATATTATTATTATATGTATGTATTTATGCTTTATTTGTGTTTATGTTTATACTTATAAATATTTTGTAGTTTATTTATTTATCGATATAGTTATTTATTTAGTTTATTTAATTCAATAATATATTTATTAGATTCTTGTTACTATTTTCCTATTTTAATTTGTGTTTTTTTTTCACTGCACCCGTTGCTATCTTTCTGCATGACCTAAAGGTTTGACTGGCAGAGAATGCTTTTAGCATTAAGTCCACCTTTGTACACTAAATTTGTGCAATAAAGTATTTAAATAAAAAAATAAATAAGGATAATCATTCCCAACGATTCTTATTATGATTAAACTCATAAATTAATACTAATATTATCAAGCTGAAGAGTTTGTTTGTTTGTTTGAACGCGCTGTCTCAGAAACTACTGGACCGATTTGAAAAAATATGTTTGTGTTGTATAGCTAATTGATTGAGGAAGGCTTTAGGCTATAAACCATCATGCTGCGACGGGCGGGCGAGAGCAAACTCAAAACGCGAACGAAGTCACGGGGGACCGCTATGCAATAGATAATAGTAACAGGCCTAACAACCTTACAATTGCTTTTGGTACAATTGGCCATTTAACCTAAACGAAATAGACTAGGATTATGCCAATAGACATGTCGTTTAGTAAATATTTATCTATTTTAGATATGAAGAAAATACTTTATGTTTTGAATATGGTTATTTTAATTGTTTTATCTGTTGAAGAAAAACGTTTTGTAAGTATTTTAATTTACTATTGAATCAATTTCATTCTGACACTAGAATTAGCTAATGTTTTTAAAAGTGACTGTTGCTGCAAAAAATAATAATAAAAATGTTACAGGGAAAATTTGATTTGACGGTGAATAATTTCCAAACATGTCAAGGACCCAAATCAAAAAATTGTGCAGTGCTGAAAGCGGGGGTTGTGAATCGAACTACAGTGCTTTTTGATCTGCAAATAACGGACGCTATTACGTTAACCAAAGTATGAAAACTTAGCTTTTCTAAACAAGTTGATTAAAAGGCAATTTATATTATATGACTAGTGGTCTTCTGCGACTCAGTCCATTCTTTTTGATTATTCTTAATATTCGTCAAATATAATACAACACGCCTAAATTGAAAACTACACCAATTTGTCAGCAATCTTTATGTAAATGTCCTTTTAAATTGGTTGTTTTATGCTTATCCAGTAGGATAAGTATTTTCTGACATTGGTAAAATCGAACCTTAATAGATTTAAAACTGTATTATATTACGTTAAGAAGAGCAATCAAGAATTTAGGAAGAGCGGAAACCGCTCTTAATTGTTTAAATCGGACGGTGACGAAGTCGCGGGGAGCTAGTTAAATACGTGTTATAACGTTTAAAAATTCACGTTGATTCTGGAACAACAAAGTTTAAGTATCTTTTATATTTCAGGGAAAAATCACAGTAGAAGCCAACGGAAAAAGCTTGATGAGGATGCAAATGAACAGCCCTTGCCACCATATATTCCTGCAATCAATTTTCATGTCGTATTTTAATATGACACAGAATTGTTTATGCCCAAAAGTGAGTTTTAATTGTTTAACCGCTTCATAATTTCATTCACTTAATGATTATCGACATTAAATTAAGTATTAGTAAGAAACAAAAATATTTATTATATTTGATACTTAGTTACATCATGAAGCTGATGCTTATTTGGTACAGCATAGACACATCAAAAAAAGTTTCTGATCGCTAGCCAATTTGATTTTTTAAACGTAACTGTATCAAAAAAAAACATATTTCTTGTGTGTTTTCTGAAAATGTAAAAGCCATATTATAATATTATAAGTTAAAAATATGATATCATTTACCGAAATAAAAAAGATATTGATTTTTCAAAGTGATCGTAAACTTTTTTTGATGTGCGTAGGCTCCCATCATAAAGTACATACAATAACAAATGTAAATAATATAAAATTTGTGTCAAATTAAGCTAGTTCTTCCACCAAATTCTGGACATTACTCATTTCTCATTCGCTATTACAAATCGGGAATTGTGCGTTGCTTAACGTTGAATATTTTTTTCAAAATTTGAGGTCATAAATACTTACATTAATGTTTTCTATTTTCAGGGCCACTTTGAGAGGTATTTTGATATTGAGGCTCTTAGTAAACGTTACAATGGTGGTACATTTATGTACGGTAATATGACTTTCTATAGCGCTTTCTTCTCAAATGTATGTAATTTCTCTTGTTCGTTACTTGAACTAACAATTTCACCAAAGAAGGGACTGTAATATTGTACTTACAATCACATTTAAGGTTGATTTGAAATCCATTAAGAAGCCCAAATATCTCTATGTCTTAATAGATTATGTTGTTGGTATTTCCTTTACTAAAATTGCAAATGTACGCAAAAAAAACACTGCAAGATAAATAGTAATTCATTATTCTGTTTTCATCAGTTTCAGTCATCAGTGGCTAGAGTAAATGATTTTTGCCATTCTACTATGCCTACACCTTAATTTATTTATAGTAAACTTTCATATCAAAAATTATATATTGTAGTAAAATAATAATTTTAGTTTTTTCTACTGATTTTTATAATGCTTTGGCGTAAAAAGGCACTGTCTAGGGAGGAATAATTTAAATAAAATTGGGTTACGAAATGGCTTCTATATATTTTTTGTTTCATTTTAATAATTTTATACCGAATGTGTAAGATTTTAGAGTGATAACTTAAATAAGGCATTTAAGTGAAAACTAGATTAACCACGTTGTATTGAAAATTCAGGACGCCGCCGTGACAAGAAATACAAGTTTGACTGGATCCGTTCCAGTCAAAATTTTGATTAGGTCGATATAATTCGTACAATTGGCAAATATAAAATTATTATGGTCTTAAAATCGCGGCCCCACACATCCATCACCCTCTGATGAGCTCCGCTGTCAAAATCGCGCCACAGATTGAAAAATGTCTGTGGTTCCCTTAGATTAAATCAAAGTGGTTCCTTTTAATTGAAGTTGATATTTTAGCATTTTATAATAAAAGTAAAAAATAATTAGTTCAACTCTAATGGATCGATAAATATAATTTTGATTACAAATCCTAACACTTGTATGCACATCGTAAATAAAGCAGAGACAGGTGCCTATTTAAATATGGAGGAAAAATGACTAGAAAAGAAAAGATTTATCCAAATCCTTCCAAATTTCTCCTGCTATTTAAATATTTAATTACGTAGTCAATAACTACGCCTATGAAGGAAAATATGTTAATTATGTATGGGGTATTCCAGTTTTTTTTTTTAAAAATATATTTAAAAATAACCACTAGCTCCAGCTGGTTACTACAATATAAGACTTTTTCGGTATTAAATACATACTAAATACTCATTCCTCAACTCGTCCCATATTATTACGGCCCATTTGGGACAAGATGCAATAATTAATTTTAATCATTATGCAAATCGTCTCCTGCTTTTTTGGGTGTAAAATAATAACCATAAAACAGCGCAGAAGGTGAAACGCAGTTCTCTGTGTCGCAGTCACTCCCGGCTAGTGTGGACAAAGGGTGTTTAAAAGGTACTTATACTCAAATGAAATAAAGAAATCCGGGTATAGCATTTGGCAACAAAAGTTTATTCAAATTTGCTATTACACATCTACCTTTTAACACCTTTAAACAAATCAAATTCAAAACTTAATAGCTCAGAATTCAGTAGAGACTAGGTTAGGTTCTAATTTAGTTATCAATATCTATACTATTACAAATCTTAATGTTCACAAATTTCTAATTAAATAAAGATAAACCACCAATTTAAGTGTTTAATTACCTAAATAAATTCCAAAATTTATCCTCAAAGGGATTCCTAAATTATGCCTAAATTAATAGCTAAATTATCCCACTTTTCACTAAAGTTAAAGTAATACAAGGAAACCCAACCTTTGATTTCAACGGAGGTTACTATTTCAAATCTTTGTTGCATCAAACTACAAACAATTCTGCAACATTACCCCAAAATTTCACCGATACTGATCCATCCTCAAAACAGCAGACAAGAAGCAAATCAATCCATAAGGAAGTTCTGACTTCAAAAATTAATCCAAATGAGGTCTTAGTAAGGTCTAAGTAAGGTCTAAGTAAGGTCTTAGTAAGGTCTAAGTAAGGTCTTAGTAAGGTCTAAGTAAGGTCTAAGTAAGGTCACTGAAAAGAATTTACAAAAGGTTAGTTCAACGCACAAACCAAAGTAAAAGTTAAAAAACACTAACTTTTCATAATAAATATTTACCTGAGGTTACAACATGATCACCAAATTGTGACTGTTCAACTTACAGACACATATCAAAAGCGAAACCTAGAAATAAAAGAAAGTTCTAGTTAACAACCAATTTTTTTTTCTAAGTGAGGGTGGTTATACTTTTCATCACCCTATTTATGAAATCTATAATAAACCAATTTAATACCTGCAAAAGCTGGCTCGCCATATAATTTCTGAATTGATTACTAAACAGTTATGCTAATTATTCTATTTGAGACCTGAAATTATAAAAATTACAACTCTCAATACAATATGCCCAGATGTAGGTAGGCTACATTTTCTTTACAAGGATTTCCAAAGGAGTTTCTCAACATACTTACCATTTTTCCAGTCATTTATATCAAATCATTTTCGAAATTAATTCATCCAAATTGACATGTTGGCGGCGTCTGAAACGATAAAAAGAACCATGTGCTCAGACTCTAAGAAATGTCTCGCAACAAACAAAATTCAACGCAAACCTTTCTGCAGATACTTACCAGGAGTAACTATCAAACTACAAAATAATTTGGGGCGTGCCCCATTATAATTTTCACTTCTAATACATTATTATAACAAACGTTCCACTCCGACGCACGACCAACAGTGCGGAACCGGAAAAAAAGCAGCTGTCACACTTGACACATGTCAGTGTCACCATCCATCTTATCTATGCCAAAATATGGACTGAAGTCCTACATCCATTTAGCTTTTCGTTTCACGCGAACTTAGACAAAAATGTACAACGTTACATCTGGGACCGCTTATTATTATTACGAGCAAAAATTACTGAGCCAGCCTTATTTCACCTTCGGAACACGAGACGCGCGCCATCTTTTTGTCCATCTTTGTTCGAAAACTATTTCTGATGCGGGGGAATAAATAATGGAATGCGCTACCGGCTGAGGTGTTCCCGAAACCCTTAATTTGGGCATTTTCAAAAGAAGAATGATTACGCTATTACTGATCAGACATGACCAATCCTCGACGACATCATCACTTACCGCCAGTTGTGATAGTGGTCAAATGGCTGATCATATATATAAAAATATATAGACAGACTATAAAATTATGCAGGATGGAAAGAAATCATCCACTTAAAATCATTTATTTTTATAGCCCAAAAGATTGTTGTTGAATTTTACAAGAAAGTTTAAATATGTTTGTTACAAAATGTATACATAATAAATAAAAATGTAAGTAAGTAACAATGGATATGGCGGTAAGAGAGGTGCGTAGAAACCAACTTACGAAAATAATGAAAAAAAAATATTTTGTCTTGGACCTGTCATGTTTATTACCACAGGTTGTAGCGTTTATCTTCTTTTAAAGTTTATGTTCATAGGACAAGTAATAATTATTTTGTTTTAATAAAGCAATGATATAAATTTTGTGCTCGTGGATTTTTACTTAGTTCGTAGACTTTATTGATTTTATGACGAGTATAGTATACCTATTTACGAGGAGTATTATTCAAATTTGACTAAAATTGTTTTATCAGATGTATATTATATTTTAAAAGGGTTTCCTTTCATACAACAAAATTGTGTTAACTTTTTTGTAACAATATTATTGTCTTTTTTCTGATTATACTCATATTGATAGTTTTAACTTTTTGATTACATAAAATGACGTTAAAAATCATTTGATTAAATTATCTGCATCTCGTCCAAAATAAGCTGTAGACATGTATGGGATGAATTGATGAACTACTATTTGTATAAATGCTACACCAGAAACAATTCGTAAAATAACTTTATTATTTACTAAAATATCAATAACAGGAGACTTCCACATGGTAATTCTTAGACGTTGGGTGATAACAGAATTATCAGTAAACAGCTATCTAAACGCCGCGTAAAAAAGTAAGTGCAAAGCGCTGAGTATGCCTAGTCAGCCTGGAGCCTAGCTTTTTTCAAGAGAACGCTGACTACGCCTAGTAAAAGTAGTAAATAGTCCAACTAAATACTGCTCTGCTTACTGAGGTTTGAGTCTGGAGCTCACGTCAAAACTTGCCTGATTGTTGTCATAAGTCTTTGTGCCCCCTTTTAGTATAACTAGCCCAATATTATCACCATAAATTTCTTTAAATGCATTTTTTAATGATTAACTTCGTAAGTGCAGGTTTCCTTGTCAGTACATCAGTAGTGCGGATTTTTTTTCAGCAACTGTCATCACTGTAAATGTCTACTTTTTCGTCTGACGCTAACTTGCATGTCGAATTAACAGTGATTAAAAAGTGTTTTAATGTTCTTATTTAACATATTTTCTTTAACTTGATAGCATATTCCTGATTTTTTAAATGGTGAATAAAATATGAGCCTGTACAAGTGTACATGGTCTGATAATCTTGGTAAGATCATCTCTTTAAACTAGAAATAAAAATAAAAGCCTTCTTTTAAACGTTGAGAAAGTTTAAGAATTACTCAGGAAGAGCTGCAGTTTGTAAATATATCTTTGATTTTCCGCATTTCGTCCCAAATATTATATAGGCATGGTGGGACGAGTCAATGAATTACTAAGTTTTCCATCCAAACAAAAAAGGAAACGACTTGCAGGATTAAGTTAGTATTTATATTGATTTTTTGCATCTCGTCCCAAGTGGACCGTAAAATCACATGGGAAGAGTCGAGTAATATGTAAGTAGTATGTACCTTACCAAAATTCTCTAATATTGTAGTACCTTAATTAAACTAGCGGTTGTTTTCAAATAAATAGTAATAATCTAACGATTTTTTTCCTTGGAATACCTGAGACCATAAATAATAAACATATTTTCCTTCATAGGCGTAGTTATTGACTACGTAATTAAATATTTAAATAGCAGGAGAAAGCATCCGCCTTGATATGAGGGGCTTAAACTTACATTTTCTAGTAAATTGTCTTTCCGTTTCCATAAAGAGTGCGAAGTGTGGCCACCCAAATGCATCGATGTATGGAAAACATTTGAAATGCTTATAACTTTTGATTGGCGGCATATAGAGCCGTCACTTACGATTTTTTGTACTTAGAGGCCGCGTCACATCAGATTAGATGACTTTTCAGCTTCGTACAACACCTGGAAGTGGTAGAACTGGGTGGCTCAGACAGCCAGCATCCGGCTGTCTGAGCCAGCAGTTTTTTCTCAATTTCTCCAAAACGCGTGCGTCACGAAGGTTTAAATCTGGTCGAGAGCTGTCACTAACGTCGTCACATCAGTAAATCCTAAAAACATTTGTTCGAAACGTAACATTTCGTGAAATATAGAGAAAAACAAGTTGGCTCAGACGACCGGATATCAGGCTGTCTGAGCCACACGTTTATCACGATTTCTCAAAAAGTACTTGATCAAAATGGATGGAACTACTTCGGATGACCGTCACTTACGCGTCACATCACATTTTATAAGAAACAGCGCCCTGAAACCCTCTGATAGTTGAGATCTGGAAAGTCAGAAAATGCGAAATTCTGGCTGTCTGAGCCTAGTTTTTTTGATTTTCCAAGAAAACTATTGCGTCACAAACGATGAAACCTGGATACATCAGCGTCACTAACGATTCCTTATAAGCCTAGATATGCAAGATCTCTATAGAAGCCTGGCTCAGACGGCCGGATGTACACTTTTCTTGTACGACACGGACGAAGAATTCTCTCTCCAATAAATAACTGCAAACATTGAAATTTTGGGTTTCTTTGGTATACGAAGGCGAGGAACCCAAACAGTTAGTTTTGGTGTACATCCGGCCGTCTGAGCCAGGCTTCTATAGAGATCTTGCATATCTAGGCTTATAAGGAATCGTTAGTGACGCTGATGTATCCAGGTTTCATCGTTTGTGACGCAATAGTTTTCTTGGAAAATCAAAAAAACTAGGCTCAGACAGCCAGAATTTCGCATTTTCTGACTTTCCAGATCTCAACTATCAGAGGGTTTCAGGTCGCTGTTTCTTATAAAATGTGATGTGACGCGTTAGTGACGGTCATCCGAAGTAGTTTCATCCATTTTAATCCAGTACTTTTTGAGAAATCGTGATAAACGTGTGGCTCAGACAGCCTGATATCCGGTCGTCTGAGCCAACTTGTTTTTCTCTATATTTCACGAAATGTTACGTTTCGGACAAATGTTTTTAGGATTTACTGATGTGACGACGTTAGTGACAGCTCTCGACCAGATTTGAACCTTCGTGATGCACGCGTTTTGGAGAAATTGAGAAAAAACTGCTGGCTCAGACAGCCGGATGCTGGCTGTCTGAGCCACCCAGTTCTACCACTTCCAGGTGTTGTACGAAGCTGAAAAGTCATCTAATCTGATGTGACGCGGCCTCTAAGTACAAAAAATCGTAAGTGACGGCTCTATATGCCGCCAATCAAAAGTTATAAGCATATCAAATGTTTTCCATACTATGATGCATTTGGGTGGCCACACTTCGCACTCTTTAAGGAAACGGAAAGACAATTTAGTAGAAAATGTAAGCTAAAGCCCTTCATATCAAAGCGGATGCTTTCTCCTGCTATTTAAATATTTAATTACGTAGTAAATAACTACGCCGATGAAGGAAAATATGTTAATTATGTATGTGGTATTCCAGGTTTTAAAATTACTCTTTATTTAAAAATAATCACTAGCTCCAGCTGGTTACTACAATATGTCTTTTTCGGTATTAAATACATACTAAGTACTCATTCCTCAACTCGTCCCATATTATTACGGCCCATTTGGGACAAGATGCAATAATTAATTTTAATCATTATGCAAATCGTCTCCTGCTTTTTTGGGTGCAAAATAATAACCATAAAACAGCGCAGAAGGTGAAACGCAGTTCTCTGGGACCGCTTATTATTATTACGAACAAAAAATACTAAGCCAGCCTTATTTCACCTTCGGAACACGAGACGCGCGCCATCTTTGTGTCCATCTTTGTTCGAACAATATTTCTGATGCGGGGGAATAAAGAATGGAATGCGCTACCGGCTGAGGTGTTCCCGAAGCCCTTAATTTGGGCATTTTCAAAAGAAGAATGATTACGCTATTACTGATCAGACATGACCAATCCTCGACAACATCATCACTTACCACCAGTTGTGATAGTGGTCAAATGGCTGATCATATATATAAAAATATATAGATAGACTATAAAATTATGCAGTATGGAAAGAAATCATCCACTTAATATCATTTATTTTTATAGCCCAAAATATTGTTGTTGAATTTTACAAGAAAGTTTAAATATGTATGTTACAAAATGTATACATAATAAATAAAAATGTAAGTAAGTAACAATGGATATGGCGGTAAGAGAGGTGCGTAGAAACCAACTTACGAAAATAATGAAATAAAATGAAAAAAATAAATTTTGTTTTGGACCTGTCATGTTTATTGCCACAGGTTGTAGCGTTTATCTTCTTTTAAAGTTTATGTTCATAGGACAAGTAATAATTATTTTGTTTTAATAAAGCAATGATGTAAGTTTTGTGCTCGTGGATTTTTACTTAGTTCGTAGACTTTATTGATTTTATGACGAGTATAGTATACCTATTTACGAGGAGTATTATTCACATTTGACTAAAATTGTTTTATCAGATGTATATTATATTTTACTTTGTAATCATTAAAAGGGTTTCCTTTCATACAACAAAATTGTGTTAACTTTTTTGTAACAATATTATTGTTTTTTTTTCTGATTATACTCATATTGATAGTTTTAACTTTTTGATTACATTAAATGACCTTAAAAATCATTTGATTAAATTATCTGCATCTCGTCCAAAATAAGCTGTAGACATGTATGGGATGAATTGATGAACTACTATTTGTATAAATGCTACACCAGAAACAATTCGTAAAATAACTTTATTATTACTAAAATATCAATAACAGGAGACTTCCACATGGTAATTCTTAGACGTTGGGTAATATCAGAATTATCAGTAAACAGCTATCTAAACGCCGAGTAAAAAAGTAAGTGCAAAGCGCTGAGTATGCCTAGTCAGCCTAGAGCCTAGCTTTTTTCAAGAGATCGCTGACTACGCCTAGTAAAAGTAGTAAGTAGTCCAACTAAATACTGCTCTGCTTACTGAGGTCTGAGTCTGGAGCTCACGTCAAAACATGCCTGATTGTTGTCATAAGTCTTTGTGCCGCCTTTTAGTATAACTAGCCCACTATTATCACCATAAATTTCTTTAAATGCATTTTTTAATGATTAACTTCGTAAGTGCAGGTTTCCTTGTCAGTACATCAGTCACTAATCAGTAGTGCGGATTTTTTTTCAGCAACTGTCATCACTGTAAATGTCTACTTTTTCGTCTGACGCTATCTTGCATGTCGAATTAACAGTGATTAAAAAGTGTTTTAATGTTCTTTTTTAACATATTTTCTTTAACTTGATAGCATATTCCTGATTTTTTTAAATGGTGAATAAAATATGAGCCTGTACAAGTGTACATGGTCTGATAATCTTGGTAAGATCATCTCTTTAAACTAGAAATAAAAATAAAAGCCTTCTTTTAAACGTTGAGAAAGTTTAAGAATTACTCAGGACGAGCTGCAGTTTGTAAATATATCTTAGATTTTACGCATTTCGTCCCAAATATTATATAGGCATGGTGGGACGAGTCAATGAATTAGTAAGTTTTCCATCCAAACAAAAAAGGAAATGACTTGCAGGATTAAGATAGTATTTATATTGATTTTTTGCATCTTGTCCCAAGTGGGCCGTAAAATCACATGGGAAGAGTCGAGTAATATGTAAGTAGTATGTACCTTACCAAAATTCTCTAATATTGTAGTACCTTCGATAAACTGGCGGTTGTTTTCAAATAAATAGTAATCTAACGATTTTTTTCCTTGGAATACCTGAGACCATAAATAATTAACATATTTTCCTTCATCGGCGTAGTTATTTACTACGTAATTAAATATTAAAATAGCAGGAGAAAGCATCCGCTTTGATATGAGGGGCTTTGGCTTACATTTTCTACTAAATTGTCTTTCCGTTTCCATAAAGAGTGCGAAGTGTGGCCACCCAAATGCATCATTGTATGGAAAACATTTGATATGCTTATAACTTTTGATTGGCGGCATATAGAGCCGTCACTTACGATTTTTTGTACTTAGAGGCCGCGTCACATCAGATTAGATGAGTTTTCAGCTTCGTACAACACCTGGAAGTGGTAGAACTGGGTGGCTCAGACAGCCAGCATCCGGCTGTCTGAGCCAGCAGTTTTTTCTCAATTTCTCCAAAACGCGTGCGTCACGAAGGTTCAAATCTGGTCGAGAGCTGTCACTAACGTCGTCACATCAGTAAATCCTAAAAACATTTGTCCGAAACGTAACATTTCGTGAAATATAGAGAAAAACAAGTTGGCTCAGACGTCCGGATATCAGGCTGTCTGAGCCACACGTTTATCACGATTTCTCAAAAAGTACTGGATTAAAATGGATGAAACTACTTCGGATGACCGTCACTAACGCGTCACATCACATTTTATAAGAAACAGCGACCTGAAACCCTCTGATAGTTGAGATCTGGAAAGTCAGAAAATGCGAAATTCTGGCTGTCTGAGCCTAGTTTTTTTGATTTTCCAAGAAAACTATTGCGTCACAAACGATGAAACCTGGATACATCAGCGTCACTAACGATTCCTTATAAGCCTAGATATGCAAGATCTCTATAGAAGCCTGGCTCAGACGGCCGGATGTACACTAGTTTTGGCATTTGGTAACAGTACATATTATTACAGTTACGGAAGCTGGGGACAGCTTATAGGACTCCAGTCTATATTTTGGCAAAGATATGATGGATGCTGACACTGACATTTGTCAAGTATGACAGGCTGTTTTTTTCCGGTTCCGCTACTGCTGGTCGTGCGTCGGAGTGGAACGTGTGTAAATATGTAAAAAAGTATAAATTTTGATTATGGGGCACGCTCTATTTATTTTGTAGTTTGATAGTTATTCTTGACGCCGCCAACATGTCAATTTGGATGAATTAATTTCGAAAATGATTTGATATGAATGACTGGAAAATGGTCTCAAATAGAATAATTAGCATAAATGTTTAGTAATCAATTCAAAATTTATATGGCGAGCCAGCTGTTGCAGGTTTCGCTTTTGATATGTGTCTGTGAGTTGTACAGTCACAATTTGGTGATCATGTTGTAATCTCAGTGACCTTACTTAGACGTCATTTGGATTATTTTTGAAGTCAGATTTTCCTGATGGATTGATTTGCTTCTTGTCTGCTGTTTTGAGGATGGACCGCTATCGGTGAAATTTTGGGGTAACGTTGCAGAGTTGTCTGTAGTTTGATGCAACAAAGATTTGAAATAGTGGCCTCCGTTGAAGTCCAAGGTTGGTTTTCGTTGTATTTGCTTTAACTTTAGTGAAAAGTGGGACAATTTAGCTATTAATTTAAGCATAACTTATCAAATCGGAGGTAGGTAGGCAGCGTTCGGGAAATTACGCAAGAGTGTCTTCTCGTCTCATTTACCTCAGTGTCTAAAGACGAAAGTCTTCAACCAGTGTGTGTTACCAGTGATGACATACGGATCCGAAACATGGTCTCTAACTATGGGCCTTATAAAGAAGCTCAAAGTTACGCAACGAGCGATGGAGAGGGCTATGCTGGGTGTTTCTCTACGGGATCGAATCAGAAATGAGGAGATACGTAGTCGAACTAAGGTAACGGACATAGCCTTGAGAATCAGTAAGCTCAAGTGGCAATGGGCAGGGCACATAGCACGAAGAACTGATGGCCGTTGGGGCAGGAAAGTTCTAGATTGGAGACCTTTTGACCAAAGACGCAGCGTAGGACGTCCACCCACAAGATGGACAGACGACCTTATAAAGATTGCAGGATCAAACTGGATGCAGACCGCTAGTAATCGGTCGCTGTGGAAAGCCGTGGGGGAGGCCTATGTTCAGCAGTGGACGTCCTTTGGCTGATAATGATGATGATGATGATGATCATTCACTTTCAAAAATATTAGAAAAAGGAAACATTCTTCTAAAAATATATTTTAACAAATGCATTTCTTCCATGTCATTGTCAGATTATGTCATTATGACAAATTCCCAAAAAACAAGCAAGTAGCCATTTAGATGGAGCGGAAAATAAGCATTTACAAGCAAATAAGAGACTGTATCAAGATGTTCCATAGCAAAATGTTCGTAAGGGAGTCTTAAGGCATTACAGCTGACATGTCAAATATTAAACAATATACAAGTTTAGGGCTGAAGTTGTTAAGTGTTGGACTTATGATAGCAGCTGGTAGCTTTTGGGCCGTTGCTCGAGTGGACAACAGACCTAAATACATGGACGAGCAAACGCTGGTCGGAGGGGCTATTTGGAGCCAAATAATAATACCTATAGGTCTCATAATATCGAGGATTGCGGGCGAAGATTTGACAACTTTCATACATGGATACTATCTGATTTCTGGCACTTTACTCCTTTAGAATTGATTGTAACGGGATTGCTACCATGTACCTTATTATTATTTTTATTTATGAGTTTCCGATATTTCGGCACTGTTGCAAGTGCCATGGTCACGGCGTAACTGAAGTTGTTGCGGGTAAGCTGTTATTGGCAGACATATCGGTCTACCATCCTTCGAAGTCTTTTATTGCGATCACTTGCAGTACCATTGTTCACAAACTCAATATTTTCTCGCACCTGTTCTCGACACACAACTAACTACTTTACTCCTTATTGCCACGGGACTTATTTTGGTAGGTTTTGTAAAACTAAACACATGTAATAATTCAAAAGACAACCTCTATATCTAGGGATAAAAACATATTTATTGTATTAGAATCGTAAAACGGTACATACCTCACATGTTTTAGCTATGTAATGCTAGGTTCAGAATAACGTGGCTGTGACATACAGAAAAACAGACAGATCGACAGACAGCTACGTAATTTTATAAACGACGACGACATAATATACTCGCATAAACCTTACTATAGTCTTGCCATAAATATTATCACAACATATATTATTTATTACTTTTACAGTGTGTTAGTTTTCTACATAAATAAAAAACAATTTAAAATATAAAAAGCTTATTCGAATTTCGCCATTGCCTGCAACCTGCAATACAGTCCTTTAAACGTTGAGGCCAGTTATCAACAGAAGCACGCACACTTTCCATGGGAAAATTCCTCACTGCCAATCGTATGGATTGTTATAGGGACTCCAAATTATCATGGCATTTAGAGCAAGCCGTACTCGACGCCGAATTCAAATGTAATATCTTTCTTATTTTTAATTGTAACAGTATTTAGGGCTAGACTATGTACGAGTATATATATATATATATATATATATAATAGTTGACGTCGTACCAATCAAATTTTAAAGAAAAACTGCAATTCGATGTAGATTTAAGCCGTTCAGCATACGCATACTAGAGGTCAAAACAACAGTTTTGATGAGAAATTTTAAAAGTAATACAAAAAAAATTGGTAAACCAGCGCCTCTCCTACAAAAGTTATCTTGGGTACTTCTTATTTTCTTACTGTAGTCCTGTACATCGATTAGCGATTTTTTTGCGTAGCTACAGCTTTCACTTTAATGTTTAATTTACAGATCATACACGAATGTTGGTCTATATGCCGTCAAAAGTGTGATTTACGTCAAAGAAGACTAGCAAACCCACAAGCAGTTAAAGTTGTAAGCTTCAAAATAGAATACGACAAAGTCTATCTAACCATAGGAATACTAAGCTTCTTAGCTGGCATTTTTACTCTAACCGACTTCGTGATATTATTAATTTGAATTTTATATAAATATGGTTAATACTAAAAAACTTATTTGTTACTTTTATATGTTGTACTGTATATTTAAATATATTATTATGTTCACTATGATAATGTTTCTGATATTTTATTTGGCTATTAACGCCAAACCCTGCGCCTTTCTATCAATTAATATAGGTATTTTTCCTATGGTTACGACATAACTGGAGCTACGGATTTGACCGTATTTACCGACTATAAAATTAGGAGGTAATAAATTCAATATAAGGTAATAATTGTGATATCGTTATAATTTAATAATCATTGAGTTGGTTGACCTATAGGCCAGTCGCACATTTGAGATTGCATTAATTGCGGTTAAGTTGCGTTTCTGATATGTTATCCATATGGATATTATTATATTTCTCCAGAAGTGCAGCTCTCTTAAATGTCAGCGTTCTAAGTTACTACGGAAAAACTGATATCATTCTCGTCGTTCTTGAGTTTAATGCAATAAGGCCCGAGTGCACCAACAGATGGTTACATTTTAAACAGTCGGTTATGTCTTAAACGACTGTTTAAAAATATTTTGCTGTTCACCACTCACTAACCAATGATTAGGTGCTCTAATCAAGTGTTTAACTTAAACGAGGTAGCCATCTTGGTTTAAACATCGGTTAGCGTGTTAACATTGACATTTCTATTGTTTTGTGTGATCCTCTTTCTTTGTCCCTGCTTGTGACTGTGATTGAAGTGAACCTGTTTGTTTGTAAAAATGGAAGATGCCATGAATTACATTTTTTAAGAAGATAATGTTTTAGAAAATTATGAACAGCTTGAAAATGTTTTACGTACACCACGCCTACTTCAAATACGGCGCAATTACTATGAGGAATATGATGAGAAAGCATTCCAAACAAGATTTCGTTTGTTAAAAAAAGAGTGCCATCGAGGTTCTTGAAATAGTTGAAAGTAATTTGGAATACCCGAGCGACAGGTAAAACTCGATTTTCCATACCCTTTTTTTTCATCAACATCATCATTCCTGTTGTTATTTGCTCTAATTTTATGAATATGTAACGAAGGTAAATCTTTTTTCAGGAACAACTCTTTGTCGCCTATAAATCAGCTGCTACTTACTTTGCGGTACTATGCGACAGGAAGTCAGCAATTAACAATTGGAGACTTTTTTGGTGTAAGTAGATCTACTGCAAATAGGACGATACATCGAGTGACTGCAGCAATTGTTTCACTTCACAAGAAGTTCATACGATTTCCTGATACTCCAGACGAAATTCGATACACTAGCATTGGGCATGAATGTTAATTTAAAAAACAGTCTTCCCATAATTGTTGCCACTGGTGTATTACACAACATATTGCAATTAAAGGGAGAGGAACTACCTCTTGATGACCCTGAATTGCAACTGCCTGCACCATGGAAGACTATCTTAGAGCAAGGCAGCATAAGGCAACGATATACTGGTGAAGATCAAGGCCAGACATTAGATATTAACCCAACAAGAAGGCAGTTAATTAACAATTATTTTAGTTCACTATGAAGAAATAACAACATGACTGAACATTTAAACAACTTTCTTTTTATAAATAAAATGATTATACCAGATAAGAACCTAGTTTTTCTGTTTATTCTCTTATTAAATGTAACTTACATAAGTAAATAAAGTAATTGCTACAGGTGCTTAATAAATAAAATGAAATATGAATATGTTAAAATATTTATTATATACACATTTATCTTTAACTAGGTATCATTTTCTAATTTATTTGTTTTAATTTTTTCCTGCTTTAATTGCTCTTCCAATATCAGCAATCGCTTTTCTGATTCATTTTGAGCATTACTAATCAGTGTTTTAACGAGATTGATCTTTTCTCGTATTAACTGATCTCCCAAATTTTCTTTTTCTGGTCTGCGTCTTCGTAGCCAAGCATTATTTTTATTCTTCAAACACTCTGATACTGGTCTCTTTAAAGAATTAGGGGTCCACCCTTCCCATTTTAAAGTATCATCCTGCAACAAGATGTGTATTTGTAGTTATTATATACAATACATTGTAAATTAACGACAGTAGTTACTTATTATGATTAATGAACTTAGATCAATCATGTGTGAAACATTCCTAAAATGCTCACATCACACTTTTTGTTTGAACTTGAAGCCTGAGATTTAAAAATATTCCAACTAAAAACCAGTATTTTAAAAGCTAAATATAATCAAACACAACAAATTGGGATTTCACAAAATAAGGACGTAAGGGAGCTTGACCAAGACCATAAGCTCCAAGCCAACCTCACCTTCACGTGGTGCGTCCTGTTTATACAGACGAGGCTCTGGCGACCGACCGATGGCGGTATAACCATCCAATGTAAGGCGCAGCTAAATGTTAGACTGTGACGGGCAGCAGCGTCACAGCTGCAAGGGGCTGCGCCTCTGCGCTCGCCAACCCGCCTGCCAAGCGTGGCGAGTATTGGCAAAATCCCCTCATGAGTGCACACAAAGAAACCAGGCCCCCAGTCTCCGGCAGCCCCGCTATTCCTGACTTTGGTAGCGGTCACGGTAACGGCGGGGCAGGGGGTGCTAAGAATCCCCGGAGGCGATCGCGCTGCCACCCCCGACGACAACTGGCCCTGGTAACGTACAACACGTGTACACTGAGGACAGATGAGAAGTTGCTCGAGCTGGAGGAAGAAATGAGCAGGTTACACTGGGACATAATGGGTCTATCAGAAGTCCGTAGAGAGGGAGAGGACACGATAACTCTACAGTGCGGAAACCTGCTCTACTACCGGGAAGGCAACCAACGAAAGTCCCAAGGTGGTGTCGGGTTCCTCGTTCACAAGTCCCTCGTCAACAATATCGAGACCATCGAGAGTGTGTCGAGCAGGGTAATATACCTCATACTCAGAATATCCAAGAGGTATTCGCTGAAGGTCATACAGGTATATGCACCGACCTCGAAACACCCGGATGAAGAGGTGGAGGAAATGTATGAGGACGTAAGTAGAGCCATACATACTTCCAAAACCTATTATACTGTTGTAATGGGGGACTGCAACGCGAAACTGGGCAAGCGAGGCGAGAATAAGTTGAAGGTGGGACCTTTTGGATACGGGCAAAGGAACGCCAGGGGACAGAGGCTGGCCGACTTTCTGGAGAAGGAGGGACTCTTTGCGATGAACTCTTTCTTCCAGAAGCCGCCTCAAAGGAAGTGGACTTGGTTGTCCCGATGGCTTCACGAGAAACGAGATTGACTTCTTCATGACCTCCAAGAGACGGTTATTCAATGATGTCTCCGTGATCAACAGGGTGAAAACCGGAAGCGATCACCGAATGGTTCGAGGCACATTGAATATAAATGTCAAATTGGAAAGATCCCGCCTGATGAAGTCCACGTTCCGACCGACTCGTGCTCATATCCAAAATCCCGAGAGCTTTCAACTCGAGTTGTCAAACCGCTTTGATTGCCTAGAAAATTGCGTTACAGTTGACGAAATTAACAACGGGTTTGTGGAAACTGTTCAAACGGTGGGGTCTAAGTATTTTAGGCCTGGCCGTAAAAATAGACCTCAAAAACTGTCGGTCCACACTCTCGACCTCATGGCAAAACGTCGATCATTGGCACTGCAGACCTCCGTTAATGCTGAAAACTACAGGCAGCTCAATAGACAAATATGGAAGTCCCTACGACACGACATTCGTTGCTTTAATACTAATAATGTTAAAGAAACGATAGAGCGGAACCAAGGCTCCAAAGTATTTGCAAGGGACATGTCTATTGGGCAGAGCCTGTTGACGAAGCTTAAGACGGAGGACGGCAGTGTAGCGTCGACGAAAGCAGAGGTTTTGAGGGAGATCGAAAGGTTCTATGGGCAGTTGTACACCTCAGTAGCCAAACCCGTTGATAGCTCGGCCAGAGACCCACGAGCTATCCTGACCCGTCACTACACCGAAGACATCCCGGAAATCAGCCTCTACGAGATTAGGATGGCCCTTAAACAGCTCAAAAACAACAAGGCACCTGGCGAGGACGGAATCACAGCAGAGCTTCTGAAGTTGGGTGGAACACCGGTACTTAAAGTCCTTCAGAGACTCTTTAATTCCGTGCTGCTAGAGGGCATCACGCCTGAGGCATGGAACAGGAGTGTGGTGGTGTTGTTCTTCAAAAAAGGAGACAAAACCTTATTGAAGAACTACAGACCCATCTCACTCCTGAGCCATGTCTACAAGCTGTTTTCAAGGGTCATCACGAATCGTCTCGCACGTAGGTTTGATGACTTCCAGCCTCCCGAACAAGCCGGTTTCCGAAAAGGCTATAGTACCATAGACCACATTCATACGCTTAGGCAAATTATACAGAAGTCCGAGGAGTATAATATGCCTCTATGCTTAGCGTTTGTGGACTATGAGAAGGCCTTTGATTCGATCGAAACTTGGGCGGTGCTTCGGTCTCTGCAGCGGTGCCACATAGACTATAGGTATATAGAGGTGTTAAGGTGCCTTTACAGTAACGTCACCATGTCGGTCCCAGCTACACTGCCGTCCTCCGTCTTAAGCTTCGTCAACAGGCTTTGCCCAATAGACATGTTCCTTGCAAACACTTTGGAGCCTTGGTTCCGCTCTATCGTTTCTTTAACACTGTTAGTGTTAAAGCAACGGATGTCGTGTCGCAGGGACTTCCATATTTGTCTATTGAGCTGCCTGTAGTTTTCAGCATTAACGGAGGTCTGCAGTGCCATAGATCGACGTTTTGCCTTAAGGTCGAGAGTGTGGACCGACAGTTTTTGAGGTCTATTTTTACGGCCAGGCCTAAAATACTTAGACCCCACCATTTGAACAGTTTCCACAAACCCGTTGTTAATTTCGTCCACTGTAACGCAATTTTCTAGGCAATCAAAGCGGTTTGACAACTCGAGTTGAAAGCTCTCGGGATTTTGGATATGGTCACGAGTAGGTCGGAGCGTGGACTTCATCAGGCGGGATCTTTCGAATTTGACATTTATATTCAATATGCCTCGAACCATTCGGTGATCGCTACCGGTTTTCACCCTGTTGATCACGGAGACATCATTGAATAACCGTCTCTTGGAAGTCATGATGAAGTCAATCTCATTTCTCGTGAAGCCATTGGGACTCAACCAGGTCCACTTCCTTTGAGGCGGCTTCTGGAAGAAAGAGTTCATCGCAAAGAGTCCCTCCTTCTCCAGAAAGTCGGCCAGCCTCTGTCCCCTGGCGTTCCTTTGCCCGTATCCAAAGGGTCCCACCTTCAACTCATTCTCGCCTCGCTTGCCCAGTTTTGCGTTGAAGTCCCCCATCACAACAGTAAAATAGGTTTTGGAAGTATGTATGGCTCTACTTACGTCCTCATACATTTCCTCCACCTCTTCATCCGGGTGTTTCGAGGTCGGTGCATATACCTGTATGACCTTCAGCGAATACCTCTTAGATATTCTGAGTATAAGGTATATCACCTTGCTCGACACACTCTCGATGGTCACGATATTGTTGACGAGGGACTTGTGAACGAGAAACCCGACACCGCCTTGGGACTTTTGGTCACCCTCCCGGTAGTAGAGCACGTTGCCGGACTGAAGAGTTATCGTGTCCTCGCCCTCTCTACGGACTAAAGTGAATGATGTATGAGATAAAATAACATCACGAGCCTGCTTAAAAGTTAGCCTAGTAGCCTTAGCATATTCTTTACGCATTTTTGTTCGAATCTGTCCCCCTATTAAGAATCATTCGGTTACGGATGCGGTTACGATTCAATAACCTTTACTTATTTATAAAATCACTAGCGAACCCAGCGAACTTTGTTTCGCCCCCATTATCATCTCGCCCCGGCCTCATCCCGCCAAGTCCCGTAATTTAAAGTTGCTGCTTAAAGTCTCAGAGTAACTTTTAAAAAAAAAGGGTATGAAAAATAGATTTTGGCCGATTCTCAGACCTACTCAATATGCTCACAAAATTTCATGAGAATCGGTCAGGCCGTTTCAGAGGAGTACGAGGAGTGATACAACTATTTTTTTATATTTGTTACCGAACTGACATATCGATATCCTTTCAAATACGATATCATTTAAAATAAAACTGTCAAATGCTAAAGTGCGAGTCAGAATCGCGCACCGGAGGAACCCTTGGACACTGTATAAAATTAAATTAGGGGTCCACTTACTTCCAGAGCCCCCCCCCCCCCTCCAATGACATTATTATTATATTTTTGTATGGGAATCGTAAAGCGGTTGGCAGGATTTCATATATTTGATGCTAATAGTTTCAAAATAAAGTGGCAGTGGCATACGGATGGACGGACAGACAGAATTGACAAAACTATAAGAGTTCCGTTTTTGCCATTCGGCTACGGAACCTTAATGGATAGAAAATCTAGCCGAAACCCAATCTGAATGGCGTGTCGAACGTTCTGAATCCTCCTGCTGCTGGTTTGATAAAAAAAAAACATAAGTATACATATCCGGCTTATACTATGTGGGCGCAAAGTAGCCAATGGCAAAATCATTTATTTAACGTTCTAATTCAAATCAAGGTCGTCCGTCCATCTCGTTGGTGGACGTCCTATGCTGCGACTTTGGTTGAACGAGCCACGATTGGTTCACGATCTATTAGAACTTTTCTTCTCCAACGGCCATCAGTTCTTCGTGCTATGTGCCCTTCTCTGCCATTTGAGTATACATACTGATACGCATAATTATCAACATAAAGTGCTAAACGACTGCAATTTTCCTATCTTTGAAATCAAACATCATTGATTATAGTCATTTCAAATGTCATTTAGTATTATTAAATGCAATAGAGCCTAATAATGGCCGTTAAAAGCCTGACCTTAAAAATACATAAAATAAAAATAGCTTTTTAAAAATTAATTCGTTTGTTTGTAGCTCAATAGACATTTCGTTTTGTTGATATCCTTTTCAAATATGAAAAACGTATTTTATATTTTAAACCTGATAATAATTGTTGTATCTGTGGATGAAAAACTTTTTGTAAGTATTTTGGATGTATTCTAATTTACAGTAGGTATATTTTGTTTTCTCTGAGAATATGCTAATGTTCTCTAAGGTAACTGCAAAAAAAATACAATTGATTTTTAATATTGTACATGATATTATATGTTTGTTACAGGGAAAATTTGACTTGACAGTAAATAATTTCCAAGCATGTAAAGGGCCTAAGGCCAAAAATTGTACAGTGATGAAAACGGGGATCGTAAATCGAACTACAATACTTTTTGACTTACTGATAACTGATGCTATTACATTAACTAAAGTAAGAGTCAAAGATGCTTGTGTGTGTTTGTTCAAAATCATCATCATCTAAGGTAAATATAAACTTTAGAGATGTTAAGGTCAAAGCATGGAAAGAAGTTTTTTTTTTTATTTTAGGGCAAAATTACTTTAGAAGCCAATGGGAAAAGTTTTATGAGACTGCAAATGAACAATCCCTGCCGCCATATATTCCTGCAATCAATTTTTATGGCCAGTTTCAATATGACTAAGAATTGTCTATGTTCTAAGGTGAGTTTCTTACTTGCAAGTTTGACTTAGATTGTAAGCAAATGGTTAAATATCGTTACCAGGGGTCGAGTATTACGACTGTGCATGTTTAAAAAAACTTTAACTAATTGTCATTAAAACCGCCATTCTGACATATGGTTAAGGTATAAGGCAAAACACGCACAATCATATAATAAACAGAAAGAAAGGTGAAGGGCCTAAGAGAAAAAAAAATATGGATAGGATTTTTTATTTATTTGATCTCATAAATGCTTTGGAACTATTATCTAAATTTTTTTTGTGAAGTAGCTATTACGAGTATAAATGAAAACCTAAGAAATTAAAAGCTTGTAGCTAGCCATTGCATTCCATACTATACACGGGAATTTGAACATTTATCAGACAGATACATTTTGCCTCATATCATTATTAGCCAAAGGACGTGAACTGAGGAACACAGTTTTCCACAACGACCGTGATTTGCATCCAGTGTTGCATTCTTGTAATCTTTACAATCAATCTTGTCTTTGTACCCTACGCTTAATTTTTTTACGAAATACATTTTTTCTTTAATTTTCAGGGCCTCTTCAAGGGATATTTTGATATAGAGGCAATTAGTAAGCGTTACCATGGTGGTTCGTTTTTTTACGGTAACATGACATTTCATAGCAATTTCTTCTCCGATGTATGCAATTTCTCTTGCACTATTCTTGAGCTTACATTGACCCCACAGAAGGAGCATTAATAATGCACTTATCATAAAAGTATTTCTTATTACTCCTATGGTGCTTATTGAATATTCTAGGGGCCTGTTTCACTATCAAGAAATAAGCAATATCTTTCTTGTAAATAATATCATTGGTAATAACTGACGAATAATTCACATATAAAACGCCATTACATTTGAAATATTGGACAGATAATCAGAAATTATTAGGACGTTGTGAAACAGGCCATAGTATGTAGGTTATAATAACGCAATGTATTGGGTTTATTAAATGGTTCTGATACAATTTTTCTTTTGTTTTATTTGTAATATGCTATACCTAAAATATAAATAGTGCAACACAACCTGCTCATAAATGCCCTTTGTTAAGAGACGTGTTTAACTCGATTTCATATCCCCAAAACTTATGTATAGCAGACGATAAGAAAAACACTGTATAATCCAAATCCACATAATATCCAATCTTTATTTTTTTTGACTGGAAATGCTTTACGCATACAATACCAGCAGCGTGGGCCGCCAGTAGGTTATGGTAAACCCCCCATAGGGTTCCCTCTATCTGACAGAATCTTTTTGCTCCGAAAGTCACTTGGCATAATTTTCTTTAGTCGAATATTATTCAGGCAGAATTTTCTGTTAGCATAATAATTGTTGAGTCGAATATTTATATGCCCGAATTTACAATGGCATACTTTTAAGATAGCAGAAATTTATAAGGCATAATTACCTTTGGCAAAATTTTACTTTGCATACTTTCGCTAAGCATAATGTTTATGAAGTACGATGTTTATTTGGCATAATTTGACAAGGCATACTATGAAGAAAGCAGCATTTCGTTTAGAATAATTTCACTACGCATATTGCTATTTCTTCTAAGATTGAATTAAAAAGTCATTAAGTTGTGGTACAAAAGTTAGTGACAGAAACGAATCGGTGCAAAACCGACTCCACGCAGTCTTGTTTGCCCCACCCCTAGAGTGTAATTCAAAATCACGTAGGCGCGGAGGGGTGAGGCAGCCCGCGAGCTGAGGAGCAGGTGGTTTGAAAGCTCGCCGCCGCGGCCGAGGCTGGCCGGCCAAGCCGGCCAGCAAGCCGAAGCTGCGGTGGTAAGCGAAAACCCTCTGCGACGATAAGCTCGCGTGGGACTGCCGGAGCCCCGCAGCGCCGGAGCCTTGACAGAAACCATGCATGTTGCATGCTGCATGCAAGCTGTAGCTTGCTTGCATGCTGCATGCTTGCTTGCTTGCTTGCTGCATGCTTGCTTGCTTGCTGCATGCTTTGCTTGTTTGCTTGCATGCTGAATGCTTGCTTGCATGCTGCATGTTTGATTTGCCATGCATGTTGTATGTTAGTATTGCTGAGATAGAACTACTTGGGATACACGGAGAAATTAAGGTTTAGAGGAGAATATTAAATATGAAAAATATGCCAAAAGACGATTCGGACTGTGAACATTCTGCGATAGGATGATTCTGCCTATTAATGACTATATATACGGATTGTATGCCACAAGACGATTCTATCTGTGAACTTTCTGCTTTAGGATGATTCTGCTTTAAGACTATTATGGATATTAAATTTCTGCCTAAAGATGATTCTAGCTTACACGATTATGCGTTTTGAACGTCTGATAAATGAGTGAATGCTAATTGATGTTCTGCGAAAGGAAGTTTATGCTATTTGATGATATGCCAAATAAAATAATGCGAAAATTATGCGAAACAAGGTAGACCCACCCCCATAACCTACTGGCGGCCCACCTACCCAAATGTACGCTAGGGTGGGTATACCCACTAATATCTTACGGCGTCCACCGTTGCGGTGGTAGTGAGGTGAGAGCCACGAGTTAGTGCCCTAGGCATTTGCTCTGGGCATTCTTCCGCAGTACACACCTCCAGTTAGCCAATGATATAGTCGTTGTGTCAAAGACGCTGGACGACGACGTTATAAGGAAGTTGAAAATTACACAGCGAGCGTTGGAGACGGCTGTGTTTGGTGCTTTATCCAAGGGGTCTACCTTGTTTCGCAGAATTTTAATTATTTATTTATTATAATTTTCAACGTCAACACATCTTTAAAGTGTATTTATTAATTATGTGATATAAGTTCCATGACCTTTATCTTATTAAATTATACAATGATATGAAACATAAATTATTAGCATCAATTTACCGAACAAAACTTATATTTCTTCTTACATCCTTAAAAATTCGCACATAAATCTTCAATGTTTTTTTTAAAAAATTGGCACATTACAAATACTCAACATCTTTATTATTTATCCAACCCTTTAGGTACATTTATACTTATTTGGCATATCTACCTATCATGTTACTTGCATATTTGGGTACTTATTATTTTACTGAGGCCGGCCGGCTCTACAATATTCATATACATATTATTTTTAGGTGTCAGTCTTATTTATTTTATTAATAGTCGACTAATTATTATTAAAAGACATTTAAGTCCTTAATGCTATACATAGACTTATTTTAAGGTTCATGTTTTAAGATCACTTGATCTCCAACTATTTTCACGGAGAGAAACTCTTTTGCACCATGATCAAATGAAGGATCTGATACCCTTCTTGACTGTACCTTGTACCTTTAATACACCATTTTATAACGAGTCCTCTTTTAAGATCCTTATTGACCTCCAACGGCTTACACGAAAAAATCTCGTTTACATCATGTTAAAACTGAAGGATTCGACATCGTTTTGTACCTTTTAATAAACGCCATTAGTACCTTAATCAATTACATATTGAGCTCTTTCATATCTAAAAACTATCATTTCCAACTGTGACGTACAAACCAACAAAATGAATTCCTTAGCATAAATGACTTTGTTTACTTATGGTTAATCAGGCCATTCGTGATACAAAATATTTCAACTAAGTATTCCCTAACTATGCAATTACGTTTGCGTCATACAAACATAACCAACTTGAAATTTCTTTCATTAATCCATCTATCTACATAAATAACAATTCCATCTCCTACCTGTTACTTCTTCTAGTCTTACCGATTTCGCATATTTAACTCCTGTAAGCCTAGCATGCACGTGTTAGGGCCGTCAGCCCTGAGCCATTACGCTTTGTCAGCAGCGACCACCACTCCAAGTGAACTAGTTTTAGTATCGTTTACTTAGCAATAATTATAATATAAATACTAGTGTTTAAGTTAGTTAAGATGAATTGTTTGTAGTAGTGTAAGGCTGCCCAATTGTGAAAATAAATATTTTTTTAGTTAAACTCCGACTTCGTTATTTAATTGGCGCAGCCGGTAGGATCCCAGTAGTTGGGTTCGCGAGTGTTTTCACCAAGTTTAAAATCAACTAGTAAACATAGTCGCTGCACAACGTCTGTTTCTACAGTTCAACTGGGATCGCCGAACAAATAAATTAATTGAATAATACGTCGGGACACAGCAGCAGCCAGAGCAACTACAACTCTTCCACGTCATGGGAATAACTGCGGGTTTGTGAGTAAAACTTTTCACTTTCCTGTCTTTTTTTTCCTCTATGAACTTTATTTTAATTATATGTGTTATTAGGGTTTAGATAACGCCATAATAACATTAGGATATAAATCTCCGCATTAGTTTATTGATCTAAATACAATTTTAAAGAACTCTTTTTCAAATTAAATTCCATTTATAATAGTCATTTAATTACTTTGGTATCGCTTTGTTTCGGTACTTTCAAGTGTTGTATAATCTCTAGTTTTTTTTTACTTGCAATAAAATGGAGAACATAAATCACGTTCCGTCTGAAATGGTCAACATGATTCCACTGTTCGAGGGCGACTCAAGGCAACTGGCGTTGTTCAGTAAAAAATGTAAATATATTTTAGACACCTATAGGGGTGGAGACGTACAAAACCAGTACCTATTTCACGTAGTGACGAGTAGATTAACAGGTAGAGCAGCAAATCTAGTTGGAGAGAGGGACAATATTGATACGTGGGACGATCTTATAAACCTTTTGCAACAACATTTCGGGGACCCACGTACAGAAGAGTGTCTCTTACTCGAATTAGAAGCAATGAAAATACAAAGAGGTGAAAGTTATTTAGATTTTTGTCATAGGATTCAGAACCTTAGGAGCATTTTATTAGCAAAAGTAAATGAGACCATTAGGGATAAAAATATGATTAGAGCTTAACAGAAAATATCCTTCATGACTGGTTTCAATGTAACCTACTTACTATCAATGTCTCCAAAACAAGCTACATAATTTTTAAAGCCAAAAAAAAAATAAACCAATCTCCAATTATCCACCTCTCAAAATAAATAATATGCCGTTGCTCGAAAAAAACCATGAAAAATATCTAGGCCTTTACATGGATACCAATTTAACGTGGAAAATTCACATAAAACATTTAATTTCGCGACTAACATCCCTCCGTGCCACTCTTCGGATCAATGTACGTAGCATACCACGTAAATTACGTTATACCATTTACAATTCATTAGTAAAGCCCCACCTGTTATATCTAATAGAAATCTGGGGAAGTGCAGCTAAAACTAGTTTGGATAAATTACAAGTCGTACAAAACAAAATAATAAAAATGCTTTTTAATTATAATTATCGAACATCCACTGAACAAATTTATCGAGAGACCAATTTAATGAACATTAAACAGCTATATACATACAACACATGCATTTTTATACGCAAAACAATAAAAAATAAAATCCACACTGATCTAAAATTTATCAAACGGAAAACGGTTGGGCACCCCTGCACTCGACGCGCGAGCTTCATAGTTTTGCCAAAGACTCGAACGAAGTATGGTCGAAGCACAATAACATGCGAAGGAGCGCGCCTCTTTAACAAAATACCCTCAGACATAAAAAATATTGATGGGTACAACATGTTCAAAAGACGACTGGCAAATCATATCAAAGGTCTCAGAGAATGATCAACATACCTAGTTGGTAGGTTAATATTGGAAATGAGGATTGTGTTATAATGACTGTTGTTTGTGCGTTTGTGAGCGTTTTATAACTATTGATGACAATGACATTGAACATAGTGCGACAACGACTTCAATTGTGTATTTAATTTAAGTTCTCATGTAAGTGGCTTTAGTGTAAGTCTTAATGAGAATAAATGTCTTTTAACCTTAACAGGAAATATACACACACACATCTCTAAATGTGTTTATGTATAATTTGCCTGCATATCTTGTACGTTTGGTACGCCTCAGAAACGGGTTGACATTAGAAGACGCGTTGAAAATTGTTTTAGAAGAACAAAACTTTCAAACTGTTTACGACCACAAAAATAGGAATCGAGATTTCAGAAACCCTTGGTATAATAATAATTTTCAACAATATAATCAAAATTATGTTCAACGTCAATCTGATTTTCAGGCACCAAGTAGACACCAAAATTTCGATAACAACCCTCAAACTTTCAATAATAGGGCTCAGAATTTCAACAACATGTCCCAGAATAGAGTTCAGAATTTTAATAATAGACCTCAGAACGATAACTCTACCTTTAGAACGCAAAACTTTAATAACTCTCCCAATAGCTCGATGCAATCGCGGAATTCTTTTCGATCTAATAATTCGCGACCTAGTCAGTGGCAACAACCGACCTTTAACCGGCTGATGCAAAATCAGCAATTAGGAGACATTGCCCCGCGTAACACGAGCAGCCCATATGTTGGGTCAGGTAGCAACACTGACGTAACAATGCGCACAGCTAGTTCGCGACGTATCAATTTCACAGACGACTCGTATGATAATGTAAACAATCACGAACCTGTCGCGGGAACGTCTGGAGAGCCAGACAGCGTCGAAAATTTTTGCATACTCGCCTCACCGATAGAGAAACGATAGTGTTAAATTTCAATAAACAACTTAACCTTCCACATATTAGAATACCGGAACTTAAAGCAGTTTTTATGATAGATACTGGCAGCACTCGTTCATTTATAAGCCCGCAAAAGGCGGACGAGTTTTATAAAAACAATAAACAACACGAACCTTTCGAGGTAGTAAGTACCCATGCATCGAGCCAGCATAATGAAGTGATTAATATTCAATTACCGTCTATTTTTAAAAGCACACAAAAACATAAGTTTTACATCTACAGCGTCGATAATAGGTACGACGGTCTAATAGGTAGCGATTTATTAAAACAATTAGACGCGAACATAGACATGAAGTCACAAACACTTTTTACTAGGGACACTAGTATCCCTATCATATATAAACCGCCCATGAAAATACATTACGAGTTACCAGGTCGAAGCGAAATACGCGTGAAACTGCCCGTTAACTTATTAAAGGGCGATGGCATATTAGAATATGTTACTTTTAGTGAGGGAGTTAGAATGCCAGCCGCACTAGTTTCATGTGAAGACGGCTTTGCCACTACAGTGATACAAAACTGTAGGTCTGAAAATATGACTCTCACAGTGACTTCACCTTTCAAAGTAGAGCCTTTCCAGATGACCCAATGTCATTTAAACTTTAATAGAGAAAATAGTCTAATAGATAGTTTATTATATAACAATCTTTCAAAATTAAGGTTGGACCATATGAACGAGGAGGAGAAAGAAATGATAAGTAGCATCTGCAAGGAATATAAGAACATATTTTATTGCGAGGACATCCCTTTGTCGTTCACAAACCAAGTTAAACATGAAATCAGAACGACAAATGAGGACCCTATATTTAATAGAGCACATAGGCTACCACCAGCTCAAACAGCAGAAATAAAAAATCAGGTAGACAAGATGTTAAGGGATAATGTCATACAAGAATCCCATTCTCCCTGGAGTGCACCAGTTCACCTGGTACCAAAAAAAATAGACGCCTCCGGGAAACAAAAGTGGAGAATGGTAGTCGATTACCGTCGTTTAAATGAAATTACGGTCGACGATAAATACCCACTCCCAAATATAAGTGACTTATTTGACATGCTAGGTAAAAGCATATACTTTACTACCCTGGATCTGGCCAGTGGCTACCATCAGCTCGAGGTCAAGGAAGAAGATAGACCGAAAACCGCTTTTAGTACACCATTCGGACATTATGAGTTCAACAGGATGCCGTTCGGTTTAAAGACAGCACCTGCTACTTTTCAAAGAGCCATGGACAATGTGCTGAGAGGTCTCCAAGGTATACACTGCCTGGTCTACCTTGATGACGTCATAATATTTTCAAAAAGCCTCCCCGAACACATCCAGAAGTTAAGAGCAGTTTTTGAGAGGTACCGTCAAACAAATCTTAAAGTTCAGTTAGACAAATCGCACTTTCTTAGAAAAGAGGTACTTTATTTAGGTCATACTATCACAAGTGAAGGCCTTAAACCTAATACCGATAAAATTGACGCAATTTTGAACTATCCAATACCGAAAACTACCACAGAAATAAAAAGTTTTCTGGGCTTAATAGGGTATTATAGGAAATTTATTCGGGATTTCGCCAAAATAACTAGACCACTAACTGTATGTTTAAAGAAAGGCCGTAAAATAGTACTAGACGAAGAATACATAAATAGCTTTGAAACATGTAAAAAACTCTTAACTAATGCCCCGTTACTACAGTTCCCAGATTTTAAAAAACCTTTTATTCTAACTACAGACGCGTCTAATTACGCGATCGGTGCCGTACTATCACAAGGTTCGTTAGGGTCAGACAAACCTATAGCATACTTCAGTAAAACCTTAAGTGAAACTCAGAGTAAATACAGCACGATAGAGAAAGAACTTTTGGCAATAATCGAAGGAGTAAAGCATTTTAGGCCGTATTTGTATGGCAATAAGTTTACGATATACACAGACCATAGGCCGCTAGCATGGTTGTACTCGTTAAAGGAACCAAATAGTAAACTCACGCGATGGAGATTAAGACTAGAAGAATATGATTTTGAGATAAAATATAAAAAAGGTCCTCAAAACACTAACGCCGATGCTCTGTCCAGGATAAGAGTTAACGTACTAGATGATGACATAGAGTCAATGTTAGTAAATATAGACACGAATGACGAGAGAATACAGGACGTGGTTATGGAAATAGAACAAGATATAAACAGATATGCTAATAGGGAACCACAGCTAGACATTGAGGATATTTCAGACTCCGACGACGGAGCCACAGCTCATTTCATTTCAAATAGGGAACATGAGGGTATACCTATATTAAACGAAGCCATTGACACAAAACCAAAACAAATTTTAATACACAAGTGGTTAATGGACAAGCTACAAGTTAAGGATATCTCTAACAAAAAACAAAGGATCCTAGATGTTTACTTACCATTAAATAAGGAAAGTCTTGTCAAAAACTTTTTCAAGGAATATGTAGATTTTAAGCATAAATATTTTATTCACTTCGAGGATACTGAATTTAGACCTATATTTACGAAGGTAGTCACTGAACTATACAAAAAGGGCACGGTTAATTTAGTTGAATGCACAGAACGAATAATAAACTTAACAAGTTCTGAGGATGAACAAATAGAATTAATTCGTAAATATCATTGAGGTAAAACTTGTCATCGGGGTATAAACGAGACTTATGCAAGACTTAGGAGAAACTATTGGTGGAACAATATGAAAGAGACAATAACCGCCATTATCAATGGATGCAATCAATGTAAAAAAATGAAATACGAACGAAAGCCCATCAAAGCTCCCATTCAAATAACACCAACACAAGACGCACCATTCCAAGAAATCTTTATTGATTTACTGTTTATAGAGGGAAAATATTATTTGACAGCCGTAGATGCATTTAGTAAATTAGCTCAAGCTATACCGATTCCAAACAGAAGCACCCCTGAAGTAGTTAGAGCATTAATAAAATACTTTAGTATGTATGGTTTACCTAGAAAGATTAACAGCGACTCAGGAGCAGAATTCAATAACGAATTATTGAAAGAACTTTTGAACTTTTATAAAATTAATATCCATATAGGAACTTCAAATAATCCAACTTCAATGGCCGTAGTAGAAAGATTCCATTCGACTATAATAGAAATATATCGCATTGCTAAATACGAACGGAGCGAACAAGATGCTTGTTCTGTAATGACGTACGCAATAATGGCATATAATAACGCGATTCACACAGCTACAAACTTTACACCGTTTGAAATAGTATTTGGTCACACCGAATCGGGTAACGTATTTGATACTGATAGAGAGCTAAATCTTCTTCAAGTATTAGTCCGAGACCATAGGAAAAGGCTGAAGGTACTTTACGAATTCGTTAAAAATAAATTGGAAACTGATAAAATACAGGTTCGAGACAAAAAAGGAGGCGAAGAACCACCCAAAATAAACACAGGGGACAAAGTTTTTATGAAAAATACCAGAATTAGAAAAGCTAAAGACTTACCACGGTTTGAAGAGGCTAAAGTATTAGGGGAATGTAATAGGAATATATTACCGGTACAAGTTAAAAATAGGAAAACTAGAGTAGCCATTAAGAATATTAAACGCCCTTCGCAGGTGGTTCGCGATGGTGCTAACCCTGGCCCTTCAGGCACACGGTCTGAACCTCCAGAGGCTAGACCCGAATCCCGGAATAGCACCCATTCGGATCGGGACAGCGACGAGGAAGATTGACCACTGGAGTATCATTAAGACATTAGACTTAGAGTTAATAGAAAAACAAATAGAAAGTAACACTGATGAATATTATAAGATAAAAATGTTAGCGTATAAAGACACGGAAACGCATAGAGAACTAATAGGATTAACTTTACAAATAGAATCTATAATTAATTTAACAAAAGATAGGTTAGCACAGATTCTTCCAACCCCTAGAATCAAACGAGGTATATTAAACCCCTTAGGATCCGTCATTAAGTTAATTTCAGGTAATTTGGATAATGAAGATGCTATTAAATATAATCAAGAAATAGGCAATCTAAGAAATCAACAACATAGTGTACAAAAAAAGATATCACTAATGAATATTGCGATCGAAAAATTAGTTAACGTTACAAACGATATTAATATCAACGTAAATCATATAAACTTCAATAATAACAGATTGGGACTAATAATAAATAATCAAAGTGCTATTTTTAGGTCATTTAGGATAATGAATAGTATGTACCAAATTTTAAATAACTTTCGCACACTCTACCAAATAATCTACGAATTGGAAACCGCAATTGCCTTCAGTAAGCTCCATACCGTACACAAGTTCATCATCAACTCAACGGAACTAGTAAACATTTTGCTGGAAGTAGAAAAACATGCAAACCTTTTATATTCAGTAAATTATAGTAATTTAACTAGACTAGAACAAAATATGATAATGAAATCCTATATAGCTGATAAGAAGTTAGTTTTTATTTTAGAAATACCATTAATAGAAAATAACACATATAACTACTATAAAGTTATGCCTATCCCAATCCATAATTCCACAACAAACACTACCCACGTAATTATTCCACAATACCCCTACCTAATAGTGAAAAGAATGAAATACATTCCCGTAGCCACACCCTGCGACGAAGTAGAAGACAGCAGATATCTCTGTAGCAACGAGGAGATCGTTCAATTTACCGAAGAACTATGCATTATACAATTAATGCTCCTGAGCAGTAACTACAGTGCCTGCCGACAACGAGAGGTACACATAGAAAAAACAAGGATTCAACCCATCACGGATAGCCAGTGGATGATATTCCTCAAGGACGACACTATCGCAACTGAGAAATGCCACGACGAAATCTACAAACAAACACTACGAGGAACGTACATATTGTCACGCAGTGGAAAATGCGAAATCGAGATTGGAGGAACACTAATACCACCACTCAACAAAACGACGACCACAGTGATTAACCTACCGCCAATACCCCGCCAGCTACCCACATTGACCACACGCAAGGACCTGTCGAGATGGACACCAGTCAACCTTCGCAACGTGGATCTAAGAGACATAAGTGCAGTAGTGAATCAAATCAGTGACATAGAAAGTGACTACAATGAAAACGTATTTTGTGTTACAAATCAAATCAGTGTATGGACCATAAGTATTTATATAATAATAATTACTGATTGTATTCTTAATTATGTCACATTTTAAAAGGAATTTTCAAAGGACAATTGTATTGCCCGTAGAAAATTCCTCATCAGGGCAGGGAGGTGTTAGGGCCGTCAGCCTGTACCGTTGTACATCTATAACGTGTAATAAATTGAGTACCTTAATATTTTTAGTATTCATCGGATCCACATTAACATTCTCATCACATTATCTTTGTTTTTCCATGCTTTCATTTCCTTTTTGCTGGTTCGTTTGCTGTAAACACGAACATAAGAGTTAATCATAGATTCTATCTACCATAACGCAGTTCGTATTTTCTCCCTAAAAAGTCGTACTGTAGACATTAAACTATAGGCATTACCTGCCTTTCTACTCTTCTTATTACTATTACTCTGTATTTTTGGATTATTGATGTTTTCTAATCCTTTTTGAACAATATTTATTGTGAATCTAAAAATGTCAAACTTTCAAAGCTCTGTTATTCTACTTTTCTTTACATAATACTGTAAAAATAGCTGTGTTTTACCTTTGTTTGCAATTTTCCTTTAATTTGCATTGGGTGATGATTCGTTTTCCTGTATTTTCGTTATTTGCTTACTTTTTGACAGTATTTTTATCTTTATTGACATCGTTGTTATGACAATATCTTTCAAAGTCTGACAACTTCTATCAAAGTTTATTACTTTTTCGGGTTTAATCCTTTGTAAACCACCAGTATTCATGTTCTATTTTTGAACCTACCTCGATCTAAATTTGAACGGCCCCGGCCCCCTATATAAGCATTAATTTTTGTCATTCAACTCATTCGATTCCGAGTTCTAAGCTCGAACAGTTCTATTACACTCCAATAAATAAATACTCTACATCTTCCCTCAAGAAGTCTTGAAGAACCGCCGGTGACTACTGAAACACCTCCTCACGCTAGGGGAGGGACCGGACACCGGAGGAGTATCCAAGCACATTGACTGCAGTAACACCTCCTCGCTCTAGGGGAGGGACCTGTCTCCTTCTCGGAAGAGGATCCGAGACCAAGTACTTCTGGCACTCCAACTGATCACAACATTTTCTATATAGTGCCCGTTACCCTCATTACTGCACATCGGCGTCTCTGCTCTTCACGGCGCCTGTCACCGCTGCACATCGGCGTCACTGCTCTTCACAGCGCCTGTCACCGCTGCACATCGGCGTCGCTGCTACCTCCGCTGTGTCGGCCCTGCACTCCGACGCCGCCCTTTGCTGCCCCAGGACAATACTTATTGAAGATTTGAAGATACTTACTCACGCCCACTGCACTTTACTTACATTCATACAGACATCACCTCATCTCATTTTTCGGTACTGTATTCTTTTTGTTGTAATATAAATTCTATTCCCTCTTCTACCTCTTTCTTTAACCTTCTTCTACCTCTCCACATTTGTCGCTTCACGACAAATTGGCGCCCAACTTTTAGTCTTCAGTCTTCCCTCTTTCTTTCTTTTCTTACATCTCATTCTTTTCATCTTCTATCTTTTTCTAAATTCAAAAATAACACTTTATCTAGTGTTCTTTACCTTTTCACCCTCTTTACCTTTTCACCCTCTTTACCTTTTCACCTTCTTTACCTTTTCACCCTCTTTACCTCATTTTTCTAAATTCAAAAATAACACTTTATCTAGTGTTCTTTACCGTTTCACCCTCTTTACCTTTTCACCCTCTTTACCTTATCACCCTCTTTGGCTATCTCTTTTGGTTAACATATTATTAACTCCTTCACTATCTTCATATCTTAACCCCTTCACTATCATCTCATATCATCTTAAATCTTAACACCTTAATTATCATCTCAGAACTTAACCCCTTGAAACTCGGAGATAGTAAAATTTTGTTTTAATTAACTTAACTAAATCTACCTTAATTGGTCTTAAGTTAACTTTGTTCTTTTAACTTAACTTTGATTTAAATAACTGTTCTCTAATTGACTTAACTTGAGAATAATTAACTTAACTTAATCTTTCTTAATTGATCTTAAGTTAACTTTGTTCTTTTAACTTAACTTTGATTTAAATAACTGTTCTCTAATTAACTAAACTTGAGAATTATTAACTTTACTAAATCTACCTTAATTGGTCTTAAGTTAACTTTGTTCTTTTAACTTAACTTTGATTTAAATAATTGTTCTCTAATTAACTTAATTAACCGAGAACTCTTATTTTTCTTAAACTCTCTTCCTATTTATTTTTACTCTCCGATTTTCTTTCTCAACCTATATCTTCACTAATTCACTTTAATCACTATTTGAAGAGGAATTAAGGTACCCAATTTTATTTTGAACTTTATCGAATTATTCATAACTTTTTAACTTTACTATGTCTCGTTTAATTAAATTTGATTATCTTAACAAAGCTGAACTTATTTATGAAATAAAGATTAGACTTGAGGAACCAACAAACACGGTTATAGACTTAAGAAAACAAGTACAACAACTTTCTTCAATAACTTCATCAGAGGAAATATTAATTTCTCCTCTTCCTATTGATGAGGAACTTCCTGAAATTGAATCTACTCTTAACTACATTGAAGGAAAAATCTCTAGATTAATACAGGGTGATTCTAAATTTACTCGCTTAATTGAATCTTATCTAAATCATGTTTACTATAGATTTGAACGCATTGATATTGACTTAAGTCCTGAATTCTTAACTACTTTTAATGATCTTAAAAATAAATTTGATGGCTTAACTAATAAATTTGAGTCTTTTACCTTTCATCCAGCTGAAGATATAGTCAGAACTATTGATACCTCAGCTCCAATTACTTATAATCCTATAGATCCTCAACCCTCTCATAACTTTGTAATCCCTCAAACCTCTTTTCAACCTCTAACTTCCTCCCTTACCCAACCTACTATAAATCTTAAGATTTTCAAAGATATAAATCGTTATTCTTATAACGGTAAATCTTGCCCCAGGCCTTTTCTTCAAAAGTTAGACGAATATTGTATTTCAAGAAACATAGATAAAAATCTTCTTATTACTCAGGCATATGAAATCTTTACTGATAATGCTCTCCATTGGTTCAGATTCCAAATTAAAAGGAATCCTAATTTATCCTGGTCTGAAGCTTCCCAACTTTTAATTAAGGACTTTGGTCAATTTGATTTTGATAATAAACTTCTTGAGGCTATTAAAGATCGGACTCAAGGTTTAAATGAACCTATAGCTATTTATATTTCTATTATGTCTGGGATGTTTGAGCGTCTTTCTGAAAAATTACCTGAATGTAAAATTGTTGACATCCTACTTAGAAACATTAGACCTTGTTACTCAGTTTTTGTGGCTCTTAAAGATTGTAACACTATTGATTCTTTATTAACTACTTGTCAGAGTTATGAAAAATTCCTTGATAGAGACCAAAACTTTAAAGAACCTTTGGAAAACTTTTTAACACCTGAATTTAATTTTAAACCTCAAACACCATCCTCCACAAAACCACAATTCTTTAAAAAACCTTATCATGTTAACACCGTTCAGGAAGATATTAATACTCTTACTAAGGACATCTTCTGTGTTCGTTGTCGCAAACATGGACATAATCTTAGATCGTGTGCTCAACCTCACTTTATAATTTGTTTTAAATGCGGTTTGAAAGATTTTAAAACCCCAGATTGCCCTAAATGTAATTCTAAACCTAACACTAGCTCAAAAAACTAATAACTGACTTGAATAGCACTTCTAAATTTGACATTACTGAATGGAATAATTGGATCTTAACTCTAAAAAATTTTTTTTCTTCTTATAAAATCTCTTCTACATTATATTCTAGTGAAATAGATTCCAAACGTCCTTTCATTAATGTGCGAATTTATAACTTAAATATTTCTGGTTTACTTGATTCTGGTAGTTCAATTACTATTTTTGGCAACAATTCTCACTTTAAAATTCTCGAACTGGGTTTTAAGCTTTTCAAGTCAGACTACATTACTATTTCAACTGCGAGTAATCAAAAAATAAAATCACTAGGTTATTTTGAATTACCAATGATTTTTAATAAACAAACACATTTAATTAAAGCTTATGCTTTTCCTGAATTATTTCCTTCTCTTATTCTTGGTATTGATTTTTGGAAGAAATTTAATTTACTTCCTTCTATACTGTCTTCGTCTGGACTTTCCGATCTCAATTGCTCATCTATTCAAGAAGCTAATAGAAAAGTACTTCCTTATGATCATCTTTCTGAAGATCAGAAGAATATCGCGGATACCATTATAGGTCGCTTTAGAGAAATTTCTTTTGAAGAAAAAGGAGTATTGGGACGAACTCATCTCATCACGCATAAGATTGATACTGGCGATTCTCTTCCGATCAAACAAAGATGTTATCGGTTATCTCCTGTAAAACAAAAGGCATTAGTTGAAGAAGTGGATAAAATGCTGAAATGGGACGTCATCGAACCTGGTGAAAGTCCCTGGCTATCTCCAGTGATTATCACTCCCAAGAAGAATGGAGAATGGCGCTTCTGCATTGATAGCAGGAAACTCAACTCCGTCACTCGTCGGGATGCTTATAACCTCCCTCTTATGAGTGAGATTTTGGACAACCTCAAGAATGCCAAATACTTATCTAGTATTGACATCGCCAAAGCGTTTTGGGAAACGCCACTGAATACTGAAGACAAAGACAAGACTGCATTTTACGTTCCTGGAAGAGGCATGTACAGATTTAAAGTCATGCCCTTTGGACTAACTAATTCTCCAGCTACTCAACAAAGACTTATGGATATGTTGTTTACCCCTGAGTTTGACAGCAAGGTCTTCTGCTATCTTGATGACATCGTTGTCATAAGTGAAACCTTTGAACAACACATTGCTCTTCTATTAAAAATCCACGAAAAACTTTCTTTTGCAAACTTGACTATAAATTTTGAAAAATCACAGTTTTTTAAAAAAGAGCTCAAATACCTCGGTTACGTCGTAGACGAGTATGGTCTCCGTGCTGATCCTGACAAAATCAGGCCGATTTTGGAATATCCTACCCCATCTTCCAGAAAAGAAGTAAGAAGATTCATTGGCACTTGCAGCTGGTTTCGAAGATTCATCCCAAACTTCAGCACAATTGCTGCTCCACTTAACAAGCTTACATGTACAGGGAAAAATGCTCCGAAGTTCGCTTGGAACCCTGAAGCTGAATCTGCTTTTCTAAAGCTGAAGGAAGCTCTGGTTACTACTCCGGTGCTCGCTTGTCCAGATTTTAGCCTCCCTTTCTCGGTACATTGTGATGCGTCAAATTATGGTGTGGGAGCAATGCTTACTCAAGTCCAGAATGACAGGGAAGTGGTCATTGCTTACATGAGTAAATCTCTTAATAAAAACCAGCAAAATTACTCGACCACGGAGAGAGAAACCTTGGCTGTTATTACTGCTCTGGAACATTGGCGCTGTTATCTCGATAATGGTATGCAATTTACCATTTACACTGACCACGCAGCACTAAAGTGGTTCCTGAATTTATCTAATCCTTCTGGAAGACTTGCTCGCTGGACTCTACGTCTATCTGCTTTCAACTTTATCCTTAAACATAAAAAAGGTAAAGATAATGTTGTTCCGGATTTGCTTTCAAGATCTAAACCTTTGGACAGTGTGGACTCTTTTCATCATGGTGTTCTTCCTATCTCTACTGAAGAATCATCTCCTAACCGCGATTTGGAACAGTACAACAACATTTTACTTGGCTGCAGAAATAATCCTGATTCTTTTCCTAATTATATGGAGAAAGATGACAAGCTATACCGACATATCTATTCTCCACATAATCTTAGTGAAGACTTCACTTGGAAAGAAGTTCCACTACCTCAAGACAGACAAATGCTCATCTCAACTAATCACGGCTCCGATACTGAACCTCATCTAGGGATCTTTAAAACTTATAAAAAACTCTCTTTCCGTTATTACTGGTCTGGAATGTTTAAAGACATTGCCAACTTTATTTCTAAATGTGATAAATGCCTAGCTTATAAACATCCTAACCATTCTCCATACGGACCTATGGGAAAACCCAAGATCTGTTCTAGACCCTTTCAAACTATTTCGCTTGACCTTCTGGGCCCATTACCCATGACAAGAAATCGAAATCAATATATTCTAGTGATTAATTGTTGCTTTACCAAATATACTCTAATTTTTCCTCTTAAACGTGCTACCGCTTCTAATATAATTTATTTTCTCGAGAATTCCGTTTTTCTGACACATGGTGTACCTCAAACGGTTATCATGGATAACGGACCTCAATTTCAATCTCACGAATTTAATTCATTTTTAAAGAAATACAAGGTTCCTTTTATTTCTCACTCTCCTTTTTACTGTCCTCAAGTCAATCCTACAGAAAGATATAATAGAACTATAATTACTGCGTTAGCCACCTTAGTAGGAGACGATCATAGAAAGTGGGATAATTACCTCTCTAAAATTCAACAAGCCTTAAACAGTTGCGTTAGCTCTATAACTGGCTTTACGCCTAATTTCTTAGTGTTTGGTCGAGAAACCATTCCCTGCGGTTCTTTTTACACTTCATCTCGAAGTATCGAAGAAATTACCTTTCTACCTCGCGATATTTACGCTGAAAATGTTGGTTTTCTCGCGTCTTATTTCGATAAAGTTCAAACTGCATTATATTTAGCTCATGCTAAAAACAGCGCGCGTTATGATTTGCGTCGAGCTTTTAAAGAATTTAATGTCGGTGATATAGTTTGGCGTAAGAATTATGTGCAAAGCAATGCAGGTTCTTACTTTAGCGCAAAACTTGCCCCTAAATTTGTAAAATGTAAAGTTTTTGAAAAAATTTCACCTTTAGTTTATATATTGGAAGATGCTAATGGTTCTAAAACCAAATGGCATATCAAGGACATTAAAATCTAATTTTCATAACTTCTATTTTTTTCTCTAACTTTCATTTCGTAACTTCATTTACTCATCATTCATAATTCATTCATCAATCATCTTTCGTGATTATATTTATTTCGTATTTAGTTGTATTCTGGCTTTTAAGCTTATACGACGTACTTTAAATACGTTATCCTTATCCTCTAGTTTTCTTTTCTTTTAGGAGCATTTAATAGCTCTTATTAATTGTATCTTTAAATCTCTTTTCTTCTTTTCTTTCCTTAAGGAGGCTCTAAACCTCTTCTCTTTACTTAAGGGACTCTAAATCCCTTACGTTAACTAGGGAGGCTCTAAACCTCTTCTCTTTACTTAAGGGACTCTAAACCCCTTAGTACTAACTAGTACGTTCTTTTGAGCGGTTGATTACTCGTTAAATAAGCCTTAGGTCCGAGCGGTTGATTACTCGTTAAATAAGCCTTAGATTGGAGCGGTTGATTACTCCTTACGTAGGCCTAGAATCAAACCTTTTTTTTCCCATCTATGGAGCGGTTGACAACTCCCTAAATAAGCCTGTCGTTATTGAGGAATTCTTTTCTAGAGTGGCAGTCATTGAATGTGAACTCCACCCTTACGGTATGAAGATGATAGAATGCAAGAAGAAGAATAATATTTTTATGTAAGGTTGTATATTAGGCGAAATAGATTCCTAGGTTTTCTTTAGGTCTTCTTTCAAAAATTTTCTCTAAGTCGAAAATTTTTCTGGGGTTGTGGGGGAAATGTACCGTTGTACATCTATAACGTGTAATAAATTGAGTACCTTAATATTTTTAGTATTCATCGGATCCACATTAACATTCTCATCACATTATCTTTGTTTTTCCATGCTTTCATTTCCTTTTTGCTGGTTCGTTTGCTGTAAACACGAACATAAGAGTTAATCATAGATTCTATCTACCATAACGCAGTTCGTATTTTCTCCCTAAAAAGTCGTACTGTAGACATTAAACTATAGGCATTACCTGCCTTTCTACTCTTCTTATTACTATTACTCTGTATTTTTGGATTATTGATGTTTTCTAATCCTTTTTGAACAATATTTATTGTGAATCTAAAAATGTCAAACTTTCAAAGCTCTGTTATTCTACTTTTCTTTACATAATACTGTAAAAATAGCTGTGTTTTACCTTTGTTTGCAATTTTCCTTTAATTTGCATTGGGTGATGATTCGTTTTCCTGTATTTTCGTTATTTGCTTACTTTTTGACAGTATTTTTATCTTTATTGACATCGTTGTTATGACAATATCTTTCAAAGTCTGACAACTTCTATCAAAGTTTATTACTTTTTCGGGTTTAATCCTTTGTAAACCACCAGTATTCATGTTCTATTTTTGAACCTACCTCGATCTAAATTTGAACGGCCCCGGCCCCCTATATAAGCATTAATTTTTGTCATTCAACTCATTCGATTCCGAGTTCTAAGCTCGAACAGTTCTATTACACTCCAATAAATAAATACTCTACATCTTCCCTCAAGAAGTCTTGAAGAACCGCCGGTGACTACTGAAACACCTCCTCACGCTAGGGGAGGGACCGGACACCGGAGGAGTATCCAAGCACATTGACTGCAGTAACACCTCCTCGCTCTAGGGGAGGGACCTGTCTCCTTCTCGGAAGAGGATCCGAGACCAAGTACTTCTGGCACTCCAACTGATCACAACATTTTCTATATAGTGCCCGTTACCCTCATTACTGCACATCGGCGTCTCTGCTCTTCACGGCGCCTGTCACCGCTGCACATCGGCGTCACTGCTCTTCACAGCGCCTGTCACCGCTGCACATCGGCGTCGCTGCTACCTCCGCTGTGTCGGCCCTGCACTCCGACGCCGCCCTTTGCTGCCCCAGGACAATACTTATTGAAGATTTGAAGATACTTACTCACGCCCACTGCACTTTACTTACATTCATACAGACATCACCTCATCTCATTTTTCGGTACTGTATTCTTTTTGTTGTAATATAAATTCTATTCCCTCTTCTACCTCTTTCTTTAACCTTCTTCTACCTCTCCACATTTGTCGCTTCACGACAAGCCCTGAGCTTGGACGAATAAACCACTGGACGCGCAATGACGGGCAATTTCGCTTGTGCCCCCTTAGCCACGAAGCGGGCTTTTTGGCCTCACTTACAGGTGACGTCTTGTCAGTACAGTGATAGAGCTCAGTGAGAAACATTGACGGAAAAAAATGGTAAATGTGGCTTATTTTTGTGTAAAAATTATAGCGGCAAGACAAAAAATATTCATTTTAATCCGTAAGTAACGTTTTATCCCAAAAAAGCTGTTATTTTTCATGAAAATAGTAAATTGTGTTTTCCAAGAGAAAAGTAACATTGCCATTTAAAAAAGTGGTGGTCAGTTACTACAAAATCAACAAGATAACGTATACTTTATACGGTAGGGTTATCATATGTTTATCATTCGTTCTCTTGTCAGTTTAATTTTAATTGTGCTTGACAATTGTCGATAAAGCATATCGATAAACTTTTATTAAATTTTTAATATAAATTATTTTAAAATAAAATGATAAATCTGTAAAATGTTTCACTCGAAAGTAGATTAGGGGAATCTTAAAAATACAACAGTTTGGTTTAAAATTTTAAACTACATATTTGACAATACATCTTTATAATATTATTTCATATTTTTTGTAGATCCATTTAGGGAAATAAAGTGGGTAGAAGCAGTCCAAAGAGAGGCATAATGGATCCCCACAAAACATCACCAAATATGTGGCATCCAATTTACGCCAAGCGTGTTTGAATGCCAACGCAAAAAATCTACTGCTTTATTATCCCATAGGAGGATTTTAATGGTGCAAGGCTATATTGTGTACAAACGGGCTGTTTCAAAATGTCTTAGGAAGTTCACACTAACTAAGTGATACTTGCCAGATCGTTCATATAAAACGACTTTCTATGTTTCAATTGTTCATTTGATGGTTTGTGCATTACATGCCCATAATGTTATTTATTGTTTTGATGATAAAATTAAATATATTTATTTAAAAGATTCGTTCATTCATTCGTTCCACACATATCGATAAAAAAATATCGACACTTCCATGCACTAAATGTCAAAAATTGACACGACAAGCTCCCCCCGCCCCGCAGAAATTGGCTAATGATGTTTTCATACATTCGATCTTGCGTTTCATATCCAGTGGTTAATTCATCCAAGGCCCTGAGCCATTACGCTTTGTCAGCAGCGACCACCACTCCAAGTGAACTAGTTTTAGTATCGTTTACTTAGCAATAATTATAATATAAATACTAGTGTTTAAGTTAGTTAAGATGAATTGTTTGTAGTAGTGTAAGGCTGCCCAATTGTGAAAATAAATATTTTTTTAGTTAAACTCCGACTTCGTTATTTAATTAGACGTTCCCGATACCGTTTATCGCATCGATAAAATATTTTTATTTCCTAAAGCACCTATTTTGACAAGTATTTTCCACTTGTAAATCAATCCTAATTGCTTTTAAAAACAAATGAATGCAAGAAAGTAAGTAAAACCTCTTTAAATATGATAATAATGACGTTTGAAATGTATCGATTGCCGCGATAAATGATAAATAGGCGCGCATCTTAGGCCCGCTGGACATTTGTTAATAAGTACACCATTAACTACTTATCCACAAAAAGATGTAACAGATATACCTGACAATCGATTAAGTTATTGGCACTCTATTGAAAAAATTAGGCAGCAATTCTGGAAGGTGTGGAGTAAGCAATATTTGAATATTTTACAATCGCGACCTAAGTGGCGTGATTCATTACCTAATATTACTGTAGGTTATTCTTAAAGAACCTAACCTGGCTCCTTTGTATTGGCCTATGGCCCGTATAGCAAAGGTTTTCCCTGGTAGGGACGGAAAGGTAAGAGCTTTTGAAGTACTGGCTCCTAATGGTAAAACTTATTTGATATCACTGTCAGGCATTTGTCCCTTACCTTTGTCGGACTAGAAAGATGTATGTATACTACTCATTTTGTGTCAAGAATAAAATACCAGGTATTTGTATTTATGTGAAGATTATTGTAAATCCCAAAACACAAGTTACATCATCGCTTATCCAATTTAAGGAAATGTGTAACACATCTTTGTCCTTTTTTGTTAATTTAAATTTAAGATAGATCGATAAGTAAACCTGTTCTAATAAGTTAACTTACTTTAAGATTATTTAACTCACCTTTCGTGTGGCGGCGCAGCATGTTGCAACCCCAAAATACTAGCAACATTAAGACTTATTTTTAATTCTGTTATTGGTAACACTAATTGTCTATGAAAACCTTCTTCCTACCACCACTGACGTCTGTGTATCGTTTTATATTAGATACTTACGCAATTAATATCAAGTTTAAGTTTAAATCAAGTGCCTTTGATTCCAAATCATCATAAAATAAGCTCCAGTGACCTCAACAGCAAAACCTACAGTCCACAACACTAATAATTGCATCAGCTGTGCCGCATGCGTATTGAGGGAGGGTGGGTGGTGCATCCTGCATTTGCCTGAACTAATACTAAACGCGGTGACGGTTCGTGGTGTTAGTTGCCTGCGCCGGCGTCGCTTCGCGGAAATTTAAAGCAAAATAATTTTATAAATTTCAACTTAATAATGGATTTTCGCAAAGTAACGCCTGATTCCATTTATTAACATACATTCAGTCAATCAACTGACTCCCCCAAAGTACGAGTTATTTTCTTTTCACGTTCGATTGCATTTTTTATGGAAAGATAAAGATGTGTTAGGGTGGGTCCGTAATCTTCGTACAGGCCCTCTGATTATAGATGATATTTATAATGACACTTTAATATTAATAGATTGAGTTGCCTAACTATGAAAGGTATATTATTTCCTAATTAATTTTACTTGTTTATATTAAATTAAAATAAGATTAAATAAAGTCCGTTAACATAGAAAAAAACTGTACACTGTATTTCATTTTTTCATGATTTTACGTAAAAAAATAATTATAAACTCAAATTGACTTAACCCAAACATCGTGAATTCGTCAACATCTAAAACTAAACGACTGTCTACACAAGTTCAGCCATCTAGTTAAACGTTGCGTTCAATGTCTTGGCTACTTGACGTTCAGCCATTCAATTTGATTTAATAAACTGCCTAGGAATCCAATTAACTGACTAGTTTAACCAGATGGCTACGACATTTACTTTTTAATGTCTTTCCTACAAGGTATGTCTGAAAGAAGAGACTTAGGTGACGTGGCTAAACAGCTCTTGGTTTGCCTATTATGTCTAGTTTTGGGTCCAGTATTTGCGTACTAGTACTAAAGGAGGGTACAGACTAGTGAAACGCATGAATAGTATTATTCTGTATCCTGACCTACTACGAGGAATTGTGAGTGACTTTTCATGATAGATTGCAGCCATATGCATTGCAAATTGCAAGATGTTTCGCAACTATGTTAAAAAGGCAAATGCCAGCGCTTCCTACCGACCGGGTGTTATGGCCAGAGACCAAGGTCTAATGATCACCGTCTTGGATTTTGATGTATAGTTATATCCGCTCTAAATCTTAAATATCGCTGTTCAGTCCACCACCACACTTCGACTATACCGCCATATAGTCGCGTCAAGCCGAGTCAGTGAGTTGCGATGAAATGTAGTGACAAAGGTTGATCATAGATGTCGCTACAACATATTTAAGTATTGCGTTTCCCTCAGTCTGTACCCACCTTAACATTGAATTGAAATACTGAATCACGGTAATGATATCTATATAACTAAACTGTTCTATGTTTAATTTAACACCAATGATATAACGCACTACATCATTGGGTAGTATTAATACAAAGGATAATCATTCCCAACGATTCTTATTATGATTAAACTCATAAATTTATACTAATATTATCAAGCTGAAGAGTTTGTTTGTTTGTTTCAACGCGCTATCTCAGAAACTACTGGACCGATTTGAAAAAATATGTTTGTGTTGGATAGCTTATTGATTGAGGAAGGCTTTAGGCTATAAACCATCATGCTGCGACGGGCGGGAGAGAGCAAACTCAAAACGCGAACGAAGTCACGGGGGACCGCTATGCAATAGATAATAGTAACAGGCCTAACAACCTTACAATTGCTTTTGGTACAATTGGCCATTTAACCTAAACGAAATAGACTAGGATTATGCGAATAAAAATGTTGTTTAGTAAATATTTATCTATTTTAGATATGAAAAAAATACTTTGTATTTTTAATATGATTATTTTAATTGTTTTATCTGTGGAAGAAAAACGTTTTGTAAGTATTTTAATTTACACATAAATCAATTTTATTCTGAGACTAGAATTAGCTAATATTTTTGTAAAGTGACTGTGTAGCTACAAAAAATAAAATTTCAACATAAATGTTACAGGGAAAATTTGATTTGACGGTGAATAGTTTCCAAACGTGTCAAGGACCCAAGTCAAAAAATTGCGCAGTGCTGAAAGCCGGCGTTGTGAATCGAACTACAGTGCTTTTTGATCTGCAAATAACGGACGCTATTACGTTAACTAAAGTATGAATACTTAGATCTTCTAAAGAATTCGATTAAAAGGCAATTTATATTATGTGACTAGTGATCTTCTGCGCATTCGTCCATTCTTTTTGATTATCCTTCTTAAGCGATGTGGGACTGCTACTGAAGCTGTATTTATGAATCACTCGTGTCGTATCAGTGGTTTTATTGGAGATACAATAAAAATCGCGATTAATACGCGAGACGTTACAAAATTGAGTTATCTTTTATTAAAAAAACTGCCGTGTAGTTTCAATAGAGAATTATTCTAAAATCTAACATGACGAGAAAAAAACAGATCCACGCGCCATCATATTGAGACGAGTGATTTAAAAATAGCGCCCCTTGAAATAACATATTGCTCTTTTTGGATTTCATAGCTTTTTATTTTATTTGGTTGTGACCCAATTTTACCAATGTCACAAAACGAATATTCGTCGAATATAATACAAAACGCCTAATTTGAAAACTTCACCTGTATGCCAGCAATCATTTAAGTATATGTCTTTTTAAAAACGGTCGTTTTATGCTTATACAGTTGGATAAGTCTTATCTGACATTGGTAAAATCGAACCTTAATAGATTTAAAACTGTATTATATTACGCTAAGAAGAGCAATCAAGAATTTAGGAAGAGCGGAAACCGCTCTTAATTGTTTGAATCGGACGGTGACGAAGTCGCGAGGAGCTTGTTAAATACATATTAAAACGTATAAAAATCCACATTAATTCTGGAATAAAAATATGTAAGCGTCTTTTATATTTTAGGGCAAAATCACAGTAGAAGCCAACGGAAAAAGCTTGATGAGGATGCAAATGAACAGCCCTTGCCACCATATATTCCTGCAATCAATTTTCATGTCGTATTTTAATATGACACAGAATTGTTTATGCCCAAAAGTGAGTTTTAATTGTTTAATCTCTTCATAATTTCATTCACTTAATGATTATCGACATCAAATTAAGTATAAGTAAGAAACAAAAATATTTATTATATTTGATACTTAGTTACATCATGAAGCTGATGCTTATTTGGTACAGCATAGACAGATCAAAAAAAGTTTCTGATCGCTAGCCAATTTGATTTTTTAAACGTAACTGTATCGAAGAAACATATTTCTTGTGTGTTTTCTGAAAATATGAAAGCCATATTATAATATTATAAGTTAAAAATATGATATCATTTACCGAAATAAAAAAGATATTGATTTTTCAAAGTGATCGCAAACTTTTTTTGATGTGCGTAGGCTCCCTCATAAAGTACATACAATAACAAATGTACATAATATAAAATGTGTGTCAAATTAAGCTAGTTCTACCACCAAATTCTGGACATTACTCATTTCTCATTCGCTCTTACAAATCGGGAATTGTGCGTTGCTTAACGTTGTTTATTTTTTTCAAAATTTGAGGTCATAAACACTTACAATAATGTTTTCTATTTTCAGGGCCACTTTGAGAGGTATTTTGATATTGAGGCTCTTAGTAAACGTTACAATGGTGGTATATTTATGTACGGTAATATGACTTTCGATAGCGCTTTCTTCTCAAATGTATGTAATTTCTCTTGTTCGTTAATTGAACTAACAATTTCACCGAAGAAGGGACTGTAATATTGTACTTACAATCACATTTAAGGTTGATTTGAAATCCATTAAGAAGCCCAAATATCTCTATGTCTTAATAAATTATGTTGTTGGTATTTCCTTTACTAAAATTGCAAATGTACGCAAAAAAAAAAACACTGCAAGATAAATAGTAATTCATTATTCTGTTTTCATCAGTTTTAGTCATCAGTGGCTAGAGTAAATGATTTTTGCCATTCTACTATGCCTACACCTTTATTTATTTATAGTAAACTTTCATACAAAAATTATGTATTGTAGTAAAATAATAATTTTAGTTTTTTCTACTGATTTTTATAATGCTTTGGCGTAAAAAGGCACTATCTAGGGAGGAATAATTTAAATAAAATTGGATTACGAAATGGCTTCTACAATTTTTTTGTTTCATTTTAATAATTTTATACAGAGTGTGTAAGATTTTAGAGTGATTACTTAAATAAGGTTAGGCATTTAAGTGAGAACTAGATTAACCACGTTGTATTGAAAATTCAGGACGCCGTGACAAGAAATACAAGTTTGACTGGATCCGTTTTAGTCAAAATTTTGATTACGTCGATATAATTCGTACAATTGGCAAATATAAAATTATTATGGTCTTAAAATCGCGGCCCCACACATCCATCTCCCTCTGATGAGCTCCGCTGTCAAAATCGCGCCACAGATTGAAAAATGTCTGTGGTTCCCTTAGATTAAATCAAAGTGGTTCCTTTTAATTGAAGTTGATATTTTAGCATTTTATAATAAAAGTAAAAAATAATTAGTTCAACTCTAATGGATCGATAAATATAATTTTGATTACAAATCCTAACACTTGTATGCACATCGTAAATAAAGCAGAGACAGGTGCCTATTTAAATATGGAGGAAAAATGACTAGAAAAGAAAAGATTTATCCAAATCCTTCCAAATTTCTGATGTACATCAATGTCAACTGCTGGACATAGGCAGGGTAATATTATTTATACAGTATTGTAACTGGCGCGTATTTTTATATGCGCATATGTCTGTCCGTCCGTATGTCACAGATTTAATTCCGTAAAAATAAGCATCACACTGTTAAAAATTAGTAGGAAGATGTATGCTGTTAACCGCTTTATGATTCTGAAACAAAAAAATAATGATATTTAAGGGGTGGCTCCCATACATGAAACTAAAACCATTTTTTTTAGTCAAGTCTATGCGTGTGGGGTGTCTATAGATAGGTCTTTTAAAATGAAATAGAGGTTCCTAAAACAATTTTCTCTAAAAATCTAACATTTGCTAGATATACGCTACCAAAGTGGTAAAATGGGCGTCCCCCCTACCCCCTTTAACTTCTAAACTTAGTGAGTGTAAATTTTGAAAAAAATATGTAATATGGATCTTAACAAGTACTTTCAACGAAAATGAAACGATGGTTTGGACGGGATAGAGCCAGTAGTTTTTGAGATATAGCACATTTTCAACAACCGCAAACATAACTTTGTTGTTCATACAAACACTATGAAAAACAAAGTTATATTTGCTGTCAACAAAATATTGTGGTATTTTAGCTTAGTGGAAGTAAGTGGATCCCTTATGCAGTAAAAGTTGGCAAGGAACCCTCAGTGGGCGAGTCCGACTCGCACTTAGTCGGTTTTTGAAATAAATGCCAACAGCCGCGTGGTACGTAAGCACGCGATAGGGGTGTCCGTCTCCAGCATTTTATGTACATTTACTTACTATGTGTTTTCATCTAGTATTATGGTTGTAATTATATTGCTTTATATGAACAAACAAAACACTTTGTGAATTGAGTTACTATGAGATGCTTGATTATTGAATTTTAAATAAACAAAATCTCCATTATTTTATGATAAATAAATGTGGATGGTGATGATTCTGATGGTGGTGAATCAAAATAAATATTTTATTAAAAACAATTATTGTTTATATTCTATAAGTGTATTAAATATTTCCGATTTTTCTTCGCGAAACGAAAAAATATACTAGGTTAATTAAAAATGTACAGCGATCATCATTAAAAATGGACTATAAATAACCAATACACCGTGCGTTCGATACTGCGGCACAGTCGCAGTGTTTTACACAGTATGGGAGGGTTGGCAGAAATTATATAGGGTCTAACAAAACTAGTGATCGATAGCCAAAGGGGGGTTCTATACATCATACTGAATACGATGACAAAATATTGACATATGTTTTATAGTGATTTTTCAAAGTTATGTTTTCAAACAAAATAATTCAATTAATTACGAAAACATGCTGTCGTTTACTTACGCACACACAGGCTTCAACCCACAGATATTGTACAGTTACACGCACACTGTTCAAATTAATTCAACTTTCAAGGAGCATTGTACGCTATTTACACACACACATCTGTTAGATGATATAAGTAAGGCCATCTAACAGCTGTGTGTGTGTGGGGACGAGAAGGCTAGAAATAACTACTTTGTATGGCCGAGCTTTGTCACTCAAGCCGTCTCTGTCATTTTTTCTATCAGGTATGCGCGAGCGAGCGTGACAAAAAATAAGGTGCCTACTTTGTAATCAATGACATGTTTTTACTTGAGCCGTCTCTTTCTTATGTGATATCATGATAGTGCGAGCGAGACGTGACGTGACGGCTAGAGTCAAAATCATGCATTGAGAGTAGGACCCCAGGCTACTCATTTAGTTTACCAGTGCAGTGACAAACTTACATACTTACTTTTCATGATTTCCTTTAGTCAATCTAAATGATCCTACCTTCTTATAACCCCAATGATAATAGAAAACAATCGTATTATGAAAGTCAAGCCTATGGCAATTAAATGGACAAACAGTTTAATAAGAAACAAATAGGCTTTGATTAGCAAATTAAAGTTTACCTAAGTTTTATTTGTATTTTTTTACTAGCAAAATGAGGTGTAGCATAGGTTGATTGGAATAAAAGGAAAGTGTGCAATTATTTTAATAATTTATTATGACTTACAATCACACTTAAGCAAGCTTTAGACTGGCAGGTTAGTGTTATGGATATAACCGAGAAATTAAGGCTAAACATTAACTTTATTTTAGAATGATTTGTTTAAAAGCATTAAAGAATGATAATTTTTACCTGAATTGTTTTTTTTTAATAAATCATTAAATAAAAAAGTACACTAACTTAGAAAGTATTTACACAATTTACACAAAAATACAGTACTTAAAGATATGAAAGTGTTCTCCTTGGGTATTCACACGTAACACTGCTTACACTGACCTTTTTATAATGTTTTCACGCACACTTGTCTCTAATCACTTTTAACAATTTCTAACGCATTAACAATCCGCTGGCGTATTTTTTCTAAGCTATCAATGTGATGCCTATCGTCACTGTAAACCAAGTCCATAACCCTACCCCAAACAAAACAGTCCAGTGGAGTAAGGTCGGGAGAACGCGCTGACCAGGGTACCGGGTCAGCGACGCCCACACCGGTTCATTAGGTATGCACGTATGTCGCGATCGAAGTGGGTCGGCGCTCCGTCCTGCCGGAAGTACAATCCCCGCAAAGATGTAGAGGTACGTCGGCCAGCAGCTCCTCTAGGGTTTTCTGCAGGAAATCCAGGTACGTCTTGCCGTTCAGCTGCTGCTGGATACACTCGCAAAAATGGGCACGACGTTCGAAGTCCTCTTCAGCCCCTGCACCCGGGGGAAGTGGTATGTGTGCCTCTCGGAACGCTTGAGATGAAAGAGATAAAAATTGGCTAAGGAATGATGGAATGGCCATGTATATTATCACGTCGAATATGGATTTAAAACAAATTTCGTTAGTACAGAATTGTAAAACGGCGAAGGAGATAATGAGAAAATTAGATTCAATATATGAAATGAAGTCTGAAATGAATCAAATGATGATTCACGAAAAATTCTATCAGTACAAAATGAACCCAAATGAGAAAATGGCACAGCATATTGCAAATGTAGAGAGTCTTGCACAGAGGTTGAAGGATAGTGGTGAGAGTATCAGTGATACGGCAATTATCACGAAGATTTTGAGTACGCTAACTCCTCAATATAGAATGGTGCGACAAGCGTGGATGTCTTTAGATCCTGCAAAGCAAACTATTTATAATTTGACATGTAGACTCTTGGATGAGGAAGCTAATATGAAGAGTGAAGAAGAAGAAGAAGATATTGCTTTGATGGCTTCTTCTTCTCGGGTTCAGGTCAAATATACTGTTGAGAAAGGAAATAAAACTATGTTTACTTGTGGCAATGAAGCAAACAAGAACAGGTTTACTTGTTTTGAATGTGGAAAAAGGGGACACTTTGCAAGACAGTGCAGAGCTCCTAAGAAGAGACAGAATGAGAGTGATGATGATGTTTTGGCATTTATGTCATGTCTTGATAATTCTGCTGTACTTAGATGAGAGTAAGCTTTGGTTACTAGCACGGGTTACTAGATAGTGGAGCATCTGCCCATATGACAAATAAGAGAGAATACTTTTGTGAGTTGAATTTGAATAGCCACAAAAATGATACTGTAAAATTGAGTTTGGTTACTCAATTTTACAGTATCTTTTTCAATCACACGACCTCACGAAACGTCCATAACACAACGGTTTTCTTGAATGACAATCATAGACAGGTGTCTGTCATTAGCACTTTTAGTCTATGATCTTTACTAAGAAGAAACATTGAATTTTAATGCTTCAACACCCGAGCGGTTGCAGGCAACCGCATAACAATAGAATTTGCATTGTGTCTCGTTCACATACGCTTGCGGGATTATGGGAGAGTGTTGGAGTTATAAAATTCAATGTTCCTTCTTGGTAAAGATCATAGACTAAAAGTCTTAAGTGTAATTATAGATATAGATAACTAAATTAGAACCTAACGTAGTTTCTACTGAATTCTGAGCTATTAAGTTTTGTATTTGATTTCCTTAAAGGTGTTAAAAGGTAGATGTGTAATAGCAAATTTGAATAAACTTTTGTTGCCAAATGCTATACCCGGATTTCTTTATTTCGTTTGAATATTAGTGCCTTTTAAACACCCTTTGTCCACACTAGCCGGGAGTGACTGTGAAAAATGGCGCTTAACTTTAGAATTAGTTATTAGTACAATTTTGAGCACTTTGTTGTTAGAATTTTATGCTAATTAACCACCATATTATTTGGCTTGGGTTTGGTTTTGCCTGTGTTACTAACTGGTTAAAAATTATCCCACAAGTTTAGTGTTGCATCAAACAATTTGTATTTACTAACCAAATAAAAGTTATTGTTATGGTGTAAACCTTATTTTGTGAAATCCCAATTTGTTGTGTTTGATTATATTTAGCTTTTAAAATACTCACAAGCTGTTTAAGTATTGAGGTTCTTTTGTATTCGTTTTGATTGTGATATTTTCACACCTTATTATAACTTTGTTGTAAAAAGAAAAATTTTGCCTAGGTCAAAACTTGTAAAAATATAAACCACCAAATAATAGTTAACATGATTAATTAATGTTACTTAACAGTGATTTAACAGTAAATTCATAAGCTTGCGTTGCGAATTAGTTTTGGATTTTAATTATTGCTTTTGTTGTGGGTACATTGATAAATGTACATTGGTACATTGATAATGTATGTAGGACGTAAGGGAGCTTAACCAAGACCCAAAGCTCCAAGCCAACCTCACCTTCACGCGGTGCGTCCTGTTTCAACAGACGAGGCTCTGGCGACCGACCGATGGCGGGATAACCATCCAACAAAAGGCGCAGTAAAATGTTGAGCTGTGATGGGCAGCAGCGTCACACTTAAAAGATACTGCGCCACTACGCTCGCCAACCCGCCTGCCAAGCGTGGCGAGTACTGGCAAATACCCCCCTAAATGGTAGGACACAAAAAAACCAGGCCCCCAGTCTCCGGCAGCCCCGCTATTCCTGATTCCGGTAGCGGTCACGGTAACGGCGGGGCAGGGGGTGCTAAGAATCCCCGGAGGCGATCTCGCTACCACCCCCAACGACAATTGGCCCTGGTAACTTATAACGCGTGCACACTGAGGACAGACGAAAAGTTGCTCGAGCTGGAGGAAGAATTGAGCAGGTTACACTGGGACATAGTGGGTTTATCAGAAGTCCGTAGAGAGGGCGAGGACACGATAACTCTGAAGTCTGGCAACCTGCTCTTCTACCGGGAGGGTGACCAAAAGTCCCAAGGTGGTGTTGGGTTTCTTGTCCACAGGTCCCTCGTAAACAACATCGTAACCATCGAGAGTGTGTCGAACAGGGTGATATACCTTATACTCAGAATAACCGAAAGGTATTCGCTGAAGGTCATACAGGTATATGCACCGACCTCGAACCACCCGGATGAAGAGGTGGAGGAAATGTATGAGGACGTAAGTAGAGCCATACACACTTCCAAAACCTATTTCACTGTTGTTATGGGGTACTTCAACGCAAAATTCGGCAAGCGAGGCGAGGATGAGTTGAAAGTGGGACCTTTTGGATATGGTCAAAGGAACGCCAGGGGAAATAGGCTGGCCGACTTTCTGGAGAAGGAGGGACTCTTTGCGATGAACTCTTTCTTCCCGAAGCCGCCTCAAAGGAAATGGACCTGGCTGAGTCCGGATGGCAAGACGAGAAATGAGATAGACTTCATCATGACCACCAAGAGACGGTTATTCAATGATGTCTCCGTGATCAACAGGGTAAAAACCGGTAGTGATCACCGTATGGTCCGAGGCATATTGAATATAAATGTCAAATTGGAAAGGTCCCGCTTGATGAAGTCCACGCTCCGACCTACTCGTGCCCATATCCAAAATCCCGAGAGCTTTCAACTCGAGTTGTCAAACCGCTTTGATTGCCTAGAGAATTGCGTATCAGTGGACGAAATAAACAACGGGTTTGTGGAAACTGTCCAAACGGTCGGATCTAAGTTTTTTAGACCTGGCCGTAAAAATAGACCTCAAAAACTCTCGGTCCACACTCTCGACCTTATGGCAGAACGTCGATCTATGGCACTGCAGACCTCCGTTAATGCTCAAACCTACAGGCAGCTTAATAGACGAATAATGAAATCTCTGCGACATGACATTCGTTCCTTTAACACGAATAGTGTTAAAGAAACAAAAGAGCGGAACAAAGGCTCCAAAGTGTTTGCAAGGGACATGTCTATTGGGCAAAGCCTGTTGACGAAGCTTAAGTTGGAGGACGGCAGTGTAGCGTCGACGAAAGCAGAGGTTTTGAGGGAGATCGAAAGGTTTTATGGGCAGTTGTACACCTCAGTAGCCAAACCCGTTGATAGCTCGACCGGAGACCCACGAGCTAACCTGACCCGACACTACACTGAAGACATCCCGGACATCAGCCTCTACGAGATTAGGATGGCCCTGAAACAGCTTAAAAACAATAAGGCACCTGGCGAGGACGGAATCACAGCAGAGCTCCTGAAAGCGGGTGGAACACCGGTACTTAAAGTCCTTCAGAGACTCTTTAATTCCGTTCTGCTAGAGGGCATCACGCCTGAGGCATGGAACAGGAGTGTGGTGGTGTTGTTTTTCAAAAAAGGAGACAAAACCTTATTGAAGAACTATAGACCCATCTCACTCCTGAGCCATGTCTACAAGCTGTTCTCAAGGGTCATCACGAATCGTCTCGCACGTAGGTTTGATGACTTCCAGCCTCCCGAACAAGCCGGATTCCGAAAAGGCTACAGTACCATAGACCACATTCATACGCTAAGGCAATTTATACAGAAGTCCGAGGAGTATAATATGCCTCTATGTTTAGCTTTTGTGGACTATGGGAAGGCCTTTGATTCGATCGAAACTTGGGCGGTGCTTCGGTCTCTTCAGCGGTGTCACATAGACTATAGGTATATAGAGGTCTTAAAGTGTCTATATAACAACGCCACCATGTCGATCCGAGTACAGGAACAGAATACGAGGGCGATTCCATTGCGAAGAGGTGTAAGACAGGGCGATGTAATATCTCCGAAACTGTTTACAACGGCATTGGAAGACGCCTTCAAGATCCTGGAATGGGAAGGATTCGGCATCTCCGTCAATGGCGAATACATAACACACCTTCGGTTTGCCGATGATATAGTCGTTGTGGCAAAGACGCTGGATGATCTAGGCACTATGCTCGAAGACCTCGACCGAGTATCCCAACAAGTGGGTCTTAAAATGAACATGGAGAAGACGAAAATTATGTCGAGTTCCCTTGTTGTACCCACTCCAGTATCCATTGGGAACTCAACTCTCGAAGTTGTCGACGAGTACGTCTACCTGGGACAAGTGATCCAATTGGGTAGGTCCAACTTCGAGAAAGAGGTCAATCGACGAATCCAACTCGGCTGGGCAGCGTTCGGGAAACTGCGCAAGAGCGTCTTCTCGTCTCAATTACCTCAGTGTCTGAAGACGAAAGTCTTCAATCAGTGTGTGTTACCAGTGATGACATACGGATCCGAAACGTGGTCTCTTACTATGGGCCTTATAATGAAGCTCAAAATTACACAACGAGCGATGGAGCGGGCTATGCTCGGTGTTTCTCTACGATATCGAATCAGAAACGAGGAGATACGTAGAAGAACCAAGGTAACGGATATAGCCTTGAGAATCAGTAAGCTTAAGTGGCAGTGGGCAGGGCACATAGCGCGAAGAACTGATGGCCGTTGGGGCAGGAAAGTTCTAGATTGGAGACCCTTCGACCAAAGACGCAGCGTAGGACGTCCACCAATAAGATGGACAGACGACCTTAAAAAGATCGCAGGATCAAACTGGATGCAGACCGCTAGTGATCGGTCGCTGTGGAAAGCCGTGGGGGAGGCCTATGTTCAGCAGTGGACGTCCTTTGGCTGATTATGATGATGATGATGATGACATTGATAAATGAGTTATAAAGTAAATTTAGGGTCATTGTGGTTACGCGTCAGCGTTATTGGAGTTGTTCTGAAAACGAATGAAATTATGTTACTTGCGTCTGTTTTGTACACACGGCAGCACGTCAGACTACTACACTTTGACCTTGAGCGCTTTGAAAGTTGAACGGAGAGAATCGTGCGAAAGAGACAAATATCCTATTTCAGTCTTACTTCAAATGAGTTGTGCAGTCGTGCTGCATGCATTGCGCCGCGGGCTCGCTTCTCATGTGATTTTGGCGGGAAGGATGGTGTGATTTATTGAAATGCAAACAAGCGGTTGCGTATTTTTTTACTTTTCGTTTTTTATTATATAGGAGCAGTTTTGCAGATTATATATTTATTACTTTTAGTGCCTGTATAACCGGTTCCTGTTAAAGTTCCATATAGCTATCTGGAACCCGTGAAACAAGCCCTTAGAATACTTTTTGAGTTTTATCTCATTTAAATTTTTTACGCTCTCGTTACACTTTCAAAGAATGCTTTGGCCCCCTTTTATTAATTACTATTAGTAACGTCGCCCGTTTTTGAAACAAATATTTATAAAAGTAGGTATCGTGAGAAGTAAAATAGCCCTTATGCACTCAAAATGAACATTACTTTTTTAACTGTCTTTTGATATATTGTTTGAACCGTTTAGCCTTAGGTAAAGCATTTCAAGCATAATGTAGATAATACCCGCTTGATATGCGAAGTGTGGGTTCAGATCCAGTCTTGGACAGAAACATTTTATTCCAAGCGTGTGCAATAAGTGCAATGAACTAATGAATGACTGACTTATTATTACGCTGTTACATTACCTTTTGTTCTGCATTAGCGGCAGGTTTACCTACCACAAACCATTACAAAATAGTGAAGCTGAAGGGCAAATCACAACTGATAATCTTCACTGATCAGATTGACGAGTTCAGAAGGCACTTAGCCTATCAGTTCGCGGTCATGCAACCATGAGGTTAGTCTAGTAGTATTATATTATCTGGGGTCTTAAGTTAGGCTAAAAGCGCACATTTGGCGAGACGCGACAAAGAGAACGAAAAGATAACAATTGAAACTAAACCCTAACTTAATTACATACAGTTGAAATAGCAAACGGCTCGCTCTCAAGGACATCCCGATGCCACAAGAGCCGCCGCGCGACTCTCACGACTACTCCTACTAGCTTCAACCGTATATCATTACTTTAAGGTTTACTTTAAATTGTTATCTTCTCAATTTTTTCGCCGCGCCTCGCCAGCTGCGCGCAAAGCTAAGTTAACTTGTTTGCGACTGCTTCACGTTCGCGCGACCAAGAGTTGAACCCAACAAACGATAAAGTAATCAAATTCTAGTCTGAGAATTGAGTCCAATTGAGCTCACGGCATCCAAATTTGGTGAGTCCGATCGCATGAGCTTATATTGATTATTTATGATATTTAATATCTATATCGGATAGCTAATATTGATTATTTGGGATATTATATAGAGGACATTAGTTAGTATTGAAGGCCACAGAACGAACGATCGATTGGGTGACGATTTGACGAGTTTTGAAACGCAATAGGAGAATCCGAGGCATGATAATGGCTCATAAAAAGTTACTTTTATAATTCTGATATAAATAACAAAGTATAAACTAGCTATTGATTAGAAAAAATAATAACAACATAATAAGTGAAAAATATTTATTTATTAATTAATAACTTATAACAGCATAATAAATTATTTATACCAAGATATTTATAAAAACGGCAGTTAAAAAATGAAAGAGAATTACATACTCCATCATAAAATTTGCAAAATTCGATTAAATTTGTAACAAAATGAATACCTATAGAAACAGAAAAACAAGCTCACCTAAAGAATTACAATATTTATTTTATAATAAAAACTCTCGATGATATCTTTATTCATGATTGATTGATGATTATAAAAATTTGCAAAAACAATAATATCTCAAAAACTTTTTTAAAATAGATGTAATTTTTAATAACATTTTATGAAAAAAAGATAACTTCTTGATAACATTATTGACAATAACATTTGTAAGAATAAAAAAACATATAAAACTTCTCTACGCTCGTTCATTATGGTTATGCCATCATGAAACAAGAGGCAAGAATATTTTTTTGCTCAAATTATTATAACTTTGATTGGGAGTTCTAAAGTTACTTTTTTAAATTATTACCAACCTAAAAATAAATCTGATTAAACAATTCAAACCTAACCATCTTAGGACCAGAACTACCATTTATTTATATTTTTTTACCTTTTTGTGTGTCCAACTGGTGATTGGACAAGATTACCAAGATTTACAGACAGAAGAACGAAAATTATTATTATGACAGTAGTAACAAGCAATATGGCTGAAATTCAATGTCAAATTCATCATGGTTTGTAGGTAATAATGAACATGTTGATTCAACATGTTGATGCTGATATTACTATTGACATAGATACCTACAATTAAAGCCATCGTATCGCTAGGAGCGTTCTCTTCCAGACAACATCTAGGTGGAGAAAAGAGGTCACAACTAACATAAAATTACCTACGTTAAAGTCATTATTTTTGTAAATAGGCCCACATAAGGCATTTTTCCATGTTCTAACTTAATGTTATCATACCACAGCTTCGGAACTTTTTTGGGCTACCACTGAGAAGATGGAGCGGAACAAACTCAGACTTTATTATCTTGCCACTTTTTCAAGATTTACAATAAGTTTAATACAATTATGTCTTTGTGAGAGCCGAACATTAATTTGTTTGCTCACCAATAATATGAACCCAGGACTACTTTTCTCGTCGACAAAAATAACAATGTTATTCTCCCAATCAAAATTACAAATTTCTAAGCAAAAACTAACTCTTCCCTCTTTGTGATGAGCATTTAGTTCTATTTTCTTGTCTGGCCGGCAGCACTTCTTCCCCGCTTCCTTCAAGTCTCCTCCTGACTGTATCCAAGGAAATCTAAAACAAAAAAAAAACAGGTGTTGGTTCCTTTTACATAGAACATGATAGTGTGAACCAACGCTATACTGCTGCAACTGTAAAAGCTTGTATGGCCGCAGCTGTACAGGCCCTGATCACACGTCTTTACCTTAGCAAACCAAATGAACACTATGTTTTTTTTTGATATTTTTGAGACTTATTTTTACTTTTATTGTTATGATAATGAATTATATTATAATATAAATTTATTCATAACAACCACTGAGATATCGGGCCGATATGGAAAATAAATAAAAACTTCATTACTATATATTGCACTTGCACAGCCAAAGTTGCTTTTTACAAGTGCAATTTATATTATTAAGTTTGTATAGTGACAATACATTATAAAAACAAAAAAAATATATAACTTTATTACTCTTTTTTCCCTATTAAGGAGGGACCTAACTAATAAATATAACTTGTGACTCGATTAAATTAAAAGCAAAATATATTTTGAAATAACTCTAGCAGGGGTAGTCAATAAATTATTATAGAGTATGCATTGGGCGAAGGATTGCCTTTGCAAATTTTCCATCAATTCTTTTTTATAGTCGGTCTACTTCCTGAGAGTTTGAAACAATCAAATAAGTAAGTATTTAAGCAAACTAAATGCCAGTGTTTAAAAATATGCTATATATTTTTCATTCTATTTCTATAGATAAATCTAGGATTGATGCAAAAAACTCACATCGTAAGTAGAAGAAGTAGCTCTCGTACTGGGGAAGGGATCAGCGGAGTGTGCCGCGACTATGGCCGCGTCCTCCTCTGCCGTCGTGACTCTCTCATAACGCTGGCGGTGGTGGGCTTCGATGGTCCCTGACTCTTACCACCGCCGCAACCAGAAATAAACAGTTTTTCGCTAAAACAAAACGTCAAACTTAGTTTATTTGCTATTTTAAAAGTTATTAGTAAAACCATCTCAAAACTAAAAACAAAAATGGCATCGATGACGTTGGTCGTGAGTAAAAGTTAATAACATTTTAAATAAGTTAATAACATGTTGATGATTAATATATATATATATGTTACGGCTAATAGCCGAAGTGCGGCTACACCTAGTTTTAGCCGGCTACAACTAGGTGCAGCCCGCCACATGCGGTTAATCTTAGGTGTATCCTACTTATCTTCGGTTACAACTAGGTTTAGCCTTCATTATAGCGGCTAGAACTAGGTACAGCCGAACACTAGTGGTTAAACTTAGGTGCATCCTATTTATTATCGGCTAGAACTAGGTTTTCAGTTCAGTTAAGGATTTTGATTGTATTTTGAGATTCGTATTTTGCGTTTCCTGATTGTTTAGATTTTTAGTTAAGTAGTAAAACTTTATTTTTTATGTTTATTTTTCTATCTTTGCGCCAAAGATATCTAGTTCTGTTAGTTTATGAAGAGAAGATTTATAATATTTTGTGTTTTAATTACTTAAAATAACGTCTTTTTTCGTTAATAGATATTTTCCAGCGAGATAAGAAAATATGTAAAATAATTTCCAATACTTTTCTAAAATAATAATATTATAGTATTTTGTATGACTCTAAATGTCATTCAAGTTTATCTTGTACAAATAAGTGATAGACATTATTGCAACATACTTTCATATATGAGTGTTTGTTAATTTTTGTGTAAATAAAACTGAGTAAAAAACTTATCTTATTTGTTTTAACATAAAAATATGACAAAAGGAAACAAAGACTGTTAGTTAGTTAGTTAGTTAGTGTTAGTTGATTTTTTCATAGTTAAAAAGTAAAACTTTATTTTTTATGTTCATTTTGTTATGTCTAGTTCTGTAAGTATATGTTGAGAAGATATATAATATTTTCTGTTTGATTACTTATAATAACGCCTTTTTTGTTAAAAGAAAAATGTTGCCTGTCAAATAATAAATAATAAATGTCACTTAAACATCCCTGTCTTTTATTTATTCCATGTAATCGAATCAATTGGGAAACGCAATATTAGAATCACAAAACAACTGAACTGAAAACACAATAGCCGATGATAAATAGGATACACCCAATTTTAACCACCAGTGTGCGGCTGTACCTAGTTCTAGCTGCTATAATGAAGGCTAAACCTAGTTGTAACCGAAGATAAGTAGGATACTCCTAAGTTTAACCGCATGTGGCGGGCTGCACCTAGTTGTAGCCGGCTAATACTAGGTGTAGCCGAACTTCGGCTATTAGCCGTAACATATATATCTACATTTTTCAAGAAAAATATGATACCTAGCTAAGTAAATGACACATCGCTCAGGTATCAAATGGTCGCCGGCGGTCGCGTAGGTAAACAAACAAGATAATAACAACAGATTGTTGTTAAACACATCCGTAAGATTCATCCATTTTATTTTGTAATGTGATATTTAAATTGAATCGTTATCTGAAAGCCAAACACTCGTAATAAAATCAAATAATGAATTGAGTCTTTTGTTATAATTGTTACGTTTATTTATGAAAATTTTAAAACTCAACTTTAGTTAGCTAAAAGTGCTTCGAAACAGTGAGTAAACATGAAAACAAGTAAAGTGTTTGGGAAACTGTTTGTGTGTCTATAAATTCGAATGAAATTTATCCAATGTAACTAATTTGAGGTTTTAATTGATGTGAGGAAAATCATAGCTAAGTTATCTTGTTGTTTTTGTTTACACTTTCAAACAAAACGAAAAAGTAAATAAATAAATAACTTACCGTTTCTCCAGTCTGATCACAAATGTCTTTCACACGTAACACGCAATTATTCGCTCCCTCTCTACTTGGGACAGAGAAGGCGCCATATTTATACACTTTCTTTTTGGTAATTAACAACATGCAAACAATAGCAGTAATGCCGAAAACGTGACTGAGGAGCTCGGGTCCGGTGGCAGACTGGCGGCGGCGCAGGTAGGCGTGGCCAACCCCCAGTATTTTGTCTCTATTGGCCGTTAGCTTTGAGTCTAATCGCACATTGGCAAATTTTGATAAAATAGACAACTTCACCAATAATATCAAGGAGACTTTCTTTCTAACACTCCATACTGCGTCGTAGTTATAGATATGTATAATGGGTAGCATGACGTGCTGCCGTGTGTATATAAACCAAGAAATCAGTTACAATTTTCTCGGTGTAACGCATTGTTTTGGTAAATCGACTCAGTTGTTTCCTATTAGGCGTGCTACTGGTACGGATGTTGCCAAAAATTTTAGAAACCATTTATAGTGATTCATGAGTTACTGAAACCGTGATTGTGGTTAATTGGACACATATTATGGGATCGTGATTCAGGGAGGCACTGGTTTGTTACAACATTCCTTAACATAATTTTACAGGGATACCGGGACGGAGTACGCAATAACTATGCCTAAGGAGTATTATGTCGGTGAGTTCGGTTGTTTAAAGGTTTTTTTTTCTTGAAGTTTTTAGTGTCCGTGCTAGACATGCCACAAATTTTGTTGTTTGGGGCGCAGAAATGCGTTGTGGTTTTTGGTTGGTGATGTAGTTTGGAAGTCCAGCTACACTCAGGTGATGCCCAATTTGGCACCAGTTTGTTTGTTTTTTTGTTTGGTGTGGGATCACTGAGGTATTTTTCACCATTTTGTTTACGAGTTGGAGGCTATGGATGGTCGTTCACTCGGTTCGTGGCATATTAAGGATATTAAGACATAAGTTTTGATGCGACTAGAGTTTCTTTGGTTGTGTTTAAATTGATGAAAATTCTAAATACAAAAGTGAAAGTGTTCAGTTTTATTAAGATTGAGAAATAAAACTGTTTAGTTTTTGTATGATGAAGTATGAAAGACGAGGTTGATAAGATTGTTTGCTTGTGGAAAAATGAAATTAATTTGTTTGTGGTTATGTTTTAGCGGAAACCCTTAAGTTAAGTCGCTTGAAACTTATGATTTTGAATTGTTGTCTAGCATGAGGTCGTTTTGGAATTATTTGAATGTGGTTTTTTTTTGCCCGATTTTCGACTTAATTAACTTTATGAGTAAATTGAGAAAAAAAGAAATTACTTTGATATTGAGATTTTATTCTGAGGGCTTTTGGGTAATTTTGATCAGAACATTCAATGTAGTTAATTTGTTTTTTTTTGTGAGCTTTTGAATTATTTTGAACAGAACAATCTTTAATGGCGTTATCGTTGAGATCTGTAAGTATTTTGGGATGTTTTTAGTTGGAATATTTTTAAACGGCGTTTTTGAGTTTTTTTTTCAGGGGTTTTGTATATTTTGAACAGAAAATCTTAAATAGCGTTGACGTTAAGATTTTTTTTGAGGTAATGTCGATATTTTGGAATAGAATATTCTTAAATAGCGTTGATTTTGATTTTTTTGTAGGTCTTTTGAATAAGTTTAGCAGAGCACCCTTAAATAACATAGAATTAGCTTTTTGAGGTCCTTTGGGACATATTTTTTTGGTATATACTTTTTTGGATCTACTGTAATAGTTTGAATCGTTAATGTGAAATGTTTGCCCTATTAGTGTCGGTTTGAACCTGTTGGATAGTGGAAGGCAATTATTTTGGTTAGTTTTGGCATTTGGTAACAGTACATATTTTTACAGTTACGGAAGCTGGGGACAGCTTATTTGACTCCAGTCCATATTTTGGCAAAGATATGATGGATGCTGACACTGACATTTGTCAAGCGTGACAGGCTGTTTTTTTCCGGTTCCGCCACTGTTGGTCGTGCGTCGGAGTGGAACGTGTGTTAAAATGTAAAAAAGTATAAATTTTGATTATGGGGCACGCTCTATTTATTTTGTAGTTTGATAGTTATTCCTGATGCCGCCAACATGTCAATTTGGATGAATTAATTTCGAAAATGATTTGATATTAATGACTGGAAAATGGTCTCAAATAGAATAATTAGCATAAATGTTTAGTAATCAATTCAAAATTTATATGGCGAGCCAGCTGTTGCAGGTTTCGCTTTTGATATGTGTCTGTGAGTTGTACAGTCACAATTTGGTGATCATGTTGTAACCTCAGTGACCTTACTTAGACGTTATTTGGATTATTTTTAAAGTCAGATTTTCCTGATGGATTGATTTGCTTCTTGTCTGCTGTTTTGAGGATGGACCGCTATCGGTGAAATTTTGGGGTAACGTTGCAGAGTTGTCTGTAGTTTGATGCAACAAAGATTTGAAATAGTGGCCTCCGTTGAAGTCCAAGGTTGGTTTTCCTTGTATTTGCTTTAACTTTAGTGAAAAGTGGGACAATTTAGCTATTAATTTAAGCATAACTTAGGAATCTCTGTGAGGATAAATTTTTGGACTCAATTAGGAAATTAAAAACTTAAATTGGTGGTTTATCTTTATTTAACTAGAAATTTGTGAACATAAAGATTTGTAATATTATAGATATAGATAACTAAATTAGAACCTAACGTAGTCTCTACTGAATTCTGAGCTAAAAGGGAGATGTGTAATAGCAAATTTGAATAAACTTTTGTTGCCAAATGCTATACCCGGATTTCTTTATTTCGTTTGAATATTAGTGCCTTTTAAACACCCTTTGTCCACACTAGCCGGGAGTGACTGTGAAAAATGGCGCCCAACTTTAGAATTAGTTATTAGTACAATTTTGAGCACTTTGTTGTAAGAATTTTATGCTAATTAACCACCATATTATTTGGCTTGGGTTTGGTTTTGCCTGTGTTACTAACTGGTTAAAAATTATCCCACAAGTTTAGTGTTGCATCAAACAATTTGTATTTACTAACCAAATAAAAGTTATTGTTATGGTGTAAACCTTATTTTGTGAAATCCCAATTTGTTGTGTTTGATTATATTTAGCTTTTAAAATACTGGTTTTTAGTTGGAATATTTTTAAATCTCAGGCTTCAAGTTCAAACAAAAAGTGTGATGTGAGCATTTTAGGAATGTTTCACACATGATTGATCTAAGTTTAAGTAACTACTGTCGTTAATTTACAATGTATTGTATATAATAACTACAAATACACATCTTGTTGCAGGATGATACTTTAAAATGGGAAGGGTGGACCCCTATTTTTTTAAAGAGACCAGTATCAGAGTGTTTGAAGAATAAAAATAATGCTTGGCTACGAAGACGCAGACCAGAAAAAGAAAATTTGGGAGATCAGTTAATACGAGAAAAGATCAATCTCGTTAAACACTGATTAGTAATGCTCAAAATGAATCAGAAAAGCGATTGCTGATATTGGAAGAGCAATTAAAGCAGGAAAAAATTAAAACAAATAAATTAGAAAATGATACCTAGTTAAAGATAAATGTGTATATAATAAATATTTTAACATATTGATTTTTCATTTTATTTATTTAGCACCTGTAGCAATTACTTTATTTACTTATGTAAGTTACATTTAATAAGAGAATAAACAGAAAAACAGACTAGGTTCTTATCTGGTATAATCATTTTATATATAAAAAGAAAGTTGTTTAAATGTTCAGTCATGTTGTTATTTCTTCACAGTGAACTAAAATAATTGTTAATTAACTGCCTTCTTGTTGGGTTAATATCTAATGTCTGGCCTTGATCTTCACCAGTATAACGTTGCCTTATGCTGCCTTGCTCTAAGATAGTCTCCCATGGTGCAGGCAGTTGCAATTCAGGGTCATCAAGAGGTAATTCCTCTCCCTTTAATTGCAATATGTTGTGTAATACACCAGTGGCAACAATTATGGGAAGACTGTTTTTTAAATTAACATTCATGCCCAATGCTAGTGTATCGAATTTCGTCTGGAGTATCAGGAAATCGTATGAACTTCTTGTGAAGTGTAACAATTGCTGCAGTCACTCGATGTATCGTCCTATTTGCAGTAGATCTACTTACACCAAAAAAGTCTCCAATTGTTAATTGCTGACTTCCTGTCGCATAGTACCGCAAAGTAAGTAGCAGCTGATTTATAGGCGACAAAGAGTTGTTCCTGAAAAAAGATTTACCTTCGTTACATATTCATAAAATTAGAGCAAATAACAACAGGAATGATGATGTTGATGTAAAAAAAGGGTATGAAAAATCAAGTTTTACCTGTCGCTCGGGTATTCCAAATTACTTTCAACTATTTCAAGAACCTCGATGGACTCTTTTTTGACAAACGAAATCTTGTTTGGAATGCTTTCTCATCATATTCCTCATAGTAATTGCGCCGTATTTGATGTAGGCGTGGTGCACGTAAAACATTTTCAAGCTGTTCATAATTTTCTAAAACATTATCTTCTTCAAAAATGTAATTCATGGCAACTTCCATTTTTACAAACAAACAGGTTCACTTCAATCACAGTCACAAGCAGGAACAAAGAAAGAGGATCACACAAAACAATAGAAATGTCAATGTTAACACGCTAACCGATGTTTAAACCAAGATGGCTACCTCGTTTAAGTTAAACACTTGATTAGAGCACCTAATCATTGGTTAGTGAGTGGTGAACAGCAAAATATTTTTAAACAGTCGTTTAAGACATAACCGACTGTTTAAAATGTAACCATCTGTTGGTGCACTCGGGCCTTATTGCATTAAACTCAAAAACGACGAGAATGATATCAGTTTTTCCGTAGTAACTTAGAACGCTTACATTTAAGAGAGCTGCACTTCTGGAGAAATATAATAATATCCATATGGACAACATATCAGAAACGTAGCTTAACCGCAATTAATGCAATCTCAAATGTTAATGCGACTGGCCTATAGGTCAACCAATTCAATGATTATTAAATTATAACGATATTGTGATATCGTTATAATTTATTACCTTATATTGAATTTATTACCTCCTAATTTTATAGTCGGTAAATACGGTCAAATCCGTAGCTCCAGTTATGTCGTAACCATAGGAAAAATACCTATATTAATTGATAGAAAGGCGTAGGGTTTGGCGTTAATAGCCAAATAAAATATCAGAAACATTATCATAGTGAACATAATAATAAATTTAAATATACAGTACAACATATAAAAGTAACAAATAAGTCTTTTAGTATTAACCATATTTATATAAAATTCAAATTAATAATATCACGAAGTCGGTTAGAGTAAAAATGCCAGCTGAAGCTTAGTATTCCTATGGTTAGATAGACTTTGTCGTATTCTATTTTGAAGCTTACATCTTTAACTGCTTGTGGGTTTACTAGTCTTCTTTGACGTAAATCACACTTTTGACGGCATAAAGACCAACATTCGTGTATGAAGACGATTCCTCATTGTGTTTTCTAATTTTGTTTTTTTTTAAAACTCTCCATACGGTTGGTATTAGTCAAATGTTTGTGTACCGGGCTATCAATAGTAATAAGACCTCCTCTTTTTGTGACAGAAAAATATCTGGCCGTCCACGTAGTGTTCGTACGAAAAAGGTGGTCAACGCAGTAAGGGAAATAATTCGCAGAAATCTTGTCCGAAAGCAAAAGATTTTATCACGGGAGATGAAGATAGCACCCAGAACCATGTCGCGTATTTTAAAAGATGACTTAGGACTTGCAGCCTATAAAAGACGCACTGGTCATTTTAAAAATGAAAATTAAAAAAGAATAGGGTGGTAAAATTGAAAAAACTACTGAAGCGGTACCGCAAAGGGAGGTCACAGAAAAATTTTGTTTACGGATGAGAAAATCTTTACAATTGAGCAACATTTTAACAAACAAAATGACCGTATTTATGTTCAAACCTCTAAGGAAGCTTCCCAATTAGTCGGCGGAGTGCAACGTGGGCATTACCCGACTTCAGTGGTGGTTTGGTGGGGTATAAGATATGAAGGAGTGACTGAGTCATATTTTTGTGAAAAATTTATCAAAACATCGGCACAAGTGTATCAAGATAACATTTTTGAGAAGGTAGTTAGGCCCCTTAACAACACCATGTTCAATAACCAAGCACGGTCTATCCAACAAGACTCGGCGCCGGGTCATAAAGCTCGGTCCACGCAGTCTTGGTTAGAAGCGATCGTTTCGGACTTCATCAGAGCTGAAGACTGGCCGTCGTCTAGTCCCGATCTAAATCCGCTGGATTATGATTTATGGTCAGTTTTAGAGAGTACGGCTTGCTCTAAATGCCATGATAATTTGGAGTCCCTATAACAATCCATACGATTGGCAGTGAAGAATTTTCCCATGGAAAGTGTGCGTGCTTCTGTTGATAACTGGCCTCAACGTTTAAAGGACTGTATTGCAGGCAATGGCGAAATTCGAATAAGCTTTTTATATTTTAAATTGTTTTATATTTATGTAGAAAACTAACACACTGTAAAAGTAATAAATAATATATGTTTTGACAATATTTATGGCAAGGCTATAGTAAGGTTTATGCGAGTATATTATGTCGTCGTCGTTTATAAAATTACGTAGCTGTCTGTCGATCTGTCTGTTTTTCTGTATGTCACAGCCACGTTATTCTAAACCTAGCATTACATAGCTAAAACATGTGAGGTATGTACCGCTTTACGATTCTAATACAATAAATATGTTTTTATCCCAAATCTATCTATACGTAGGACGTTTACAATGGCAAAATATGGGTCTCACTTTGAAACTAAGACCCCTTACACGCTTCAACTTTTTTTGGCCTCTTGGACTCTCTTTGGGTTTTAGTTTTGGCAACTGTATCATTACTAACGCGCGACAGTATTGCGACTCCATTGCTGCTAAAATTTGCAGTGTGTTAAAGGTTTTAGAGAGGTTGTCTTTTGAATTCTTGTGTTCAGTTTTACAAAACCTAACAAAATAAGTCCCGTGGCAATAAGGAGTAAAGTGCCAGAAATCACATAGTATCCATGTATGAAAGTTGTCAAATCTTCGCCCGCAATCCTTGATATTATGAGACCTATAGGTATTATTATTTGGCTCCAAATAGCCCCTCCGACCAGCGTTTGCTCGTCCATGTATTTAGGTCTGTTGTCCACTCGAGCAACGGCCCAAAAGGTACCAGCTGCTATCATAAGTCCAACACTTAACAACTTCAGCCCTAAACTTGTATATTGTTTAATATTTGACATGTCAGCTGTAATGCCTTAAGACTCCCTTACGAACATTTTGCTATGGAACATCTTGATACAGTCTCTTATTTGCTTGTAAATGCCTATTTTCCGCTCCATTTAGATGGCTACTTGCTTGTTTTTTGGGAATTTGTCATAATGACATAATCTGACAATGACATGGAAGAAATGCATTCGTTAAAATATTTTTTTAGAAGAATGTATTCCTTTCTTTAATATTTTTGATAGTAAATGATGTATGAGATAAAAAAAAACATCACGAGCCTGCTTCAAACTTGTAGTCTTAGCATATTCTTTATGTATTTTTGTTAGCAGCATTGAATTCGAATCTGCCCCCCTATTAAGAAACATTCGGTTACGGATGCGGTTACGATTCAATAACCTTTGCTTATTTATAAAATCACCAGCGAACTTTGTTTCGCCCCCATTATCATCTCGCCCCAGCCTCATCCCGCCCAGTCCCGTAATTTAAAGTTTTAAGCGGTCTCAGAGTAACTTTAAAAAAAAAAGGGTATGAAAAATAGATTTTGGCCGATTCTCAGACCTACTCAATATGCTCACAAAATTTCATGAGAATCGGTCAGGCCGTTTCAGAGGAGTACGGGAACTAACATTGTGACATGAGAATTTTATATCTAAGATAACAGCGTGGATTAATCTGATACAACTATTTTTTTATATTTGTTACCGAACTGACATATCGATATCCTTTCAAATACGATATTATTTAAAATAAAACTGTCAAATGCTAAAGTGCGAGTCAGAATCGCGCACCGGGGAAACCCTTGGGCACTGTATAAAACTAAATTAGGGGTCTACTTACTTCCAGAGTCCCCCCTCCAATGTCTTTATTATTATATTTTTGTATAGGAATCGTAAAGCGGTTGGCAGGATTTCATATATTTAATGCTAATAGTTTCAAAATAAAGTGGCAGTGGCATACGGACGGACGGACAGACAGAATTGACGAAACTATAAGGTTTCCGTTTTTGCCATTCGGCTACGGAACCCTAATGGATAGAAAATCTAGCCGAAACCCAATCTGAATGGCGTATCGAACGTTCTGAATCCTCCTGCTGGTTTGATAAAAAAATACATAAGTATACATATTCGGCTTATACTATGTGGGCGCAAAGTAGGCAATGGCAAAATTATTTATTTCACGTTCAAATTCAAATCAAGGTCGTCTGTCCATCTCGTTGGTGGACGTACTATTCTGCGACTTTGGTTGAAGGGTCCACGATCTAGCACTTGTCTCCAACTGCTACAGTTCTACGTGCTAAGTGCCCTTTTCTGCCATTTGAGTATACATACTGATACGCTTATCTACATAAAGTACTAAACGACTGCAATTTTCCTATCTTTGAAATCAAACATCATTGATTATAGTCATTTCAAATGTCATTTAGTATTATTAAATGCAATAGAGCCTAATAACAGCCGTTAAAAACCTATCCTTAAAAATACATAAAATAAGAATAGCTTTTTTTTAATTAATTCGTTTATTTGTAACGCAATAGACATATCGTTTTGTAAATGTTGATAACCTTTTCAGATATGAAAAACGTATTTTATATTTTTAACATGATAATAATTGTTGTATCTGTGGGAGAAAAACTTTTTGTAAGTATTTTGGATGTATTCTAATTTACAGATTATTTTGTTTTCTCTGAGAATATGCTAATGTTTTCCAAGGAAACTGCAAAAAATGATGCTAACCATATATAAAAAAATAACTGCAACTGATTTATAATACGGTACATGATATTATAAACGTAATATTTTTGTTACAGGGAAAATATGAGTTGACGGTCAATAATTTCCAAGCATGTAAAGGGCCCAAGTCCAAAAATTGTACGGAGACGAAAACGGGTATCGCTAATCGAACTACAATACTTTTTGACATATTGATAACCGATGCTATTACATTAACCAAAGTAAGAGTTGTCGTGCAATTATAAAATCATTTTTTAGGATTCCGTAGGCGAATGGCAAGAAACGAAACCCGTATAGTTTCGTCAAGTCTGACTGTCTGTCTGTCTGTCTGACCGTCCGTTTGTCACAGCCACATTATTCTGTAATTATAAGCATCACACTGTTGAAATTTTGTAGGAAGATGTATCCAGGTAACCATTTTACTATTCTAATACAAAAAATAAATGTAATAATAATAATAAATAATAATAAATAATAATAATAATAAATAAATAATTTAACTTTTAATTAAAATTTTATAGATGTTCTTAAAATCATTTTCTTTTAAATTCTGACGTCTTATTGATGGACGCTTCCAAAGTGGTAAAATGGGCGTCCCCCACCCTCTAATTTCTTAACTAAGTAAGTGTAAATAATAAAAAAAATGTAGATCTCAGCAAACACTTTTAATGAATATTCCCTCATTCAGTCAAAGTTGGCACGGAACCCTCAGAAAGCGAGTCCAACTCGCACTTGGCCGGGTTTTTTTGGGTTTGAAATAGAAAAGATACTAAAATACATGAAAAAATCAAGTTTAATTTTATTTAAGGGTAAAATCATGGTAGAAGTCAATGGGAAACGTTTGATGAAAATGCAAATAAACAGTCCCTGCCGCCATATATTCCTGCAATCAATTTTTATGACAAATTTTAATATGACCAAGAACTGTTTATGTTCTAAGGTGAGTATCTTACTTGCAAGCCTGACTTAGATTGTAAGCTAATGGTTAGATGTCGTTACCAGCAGGCTTAACATGCACGCCGCGATAAAAAAATATTTATTTATTTATTTAAAGACTTTATTGCACAAATCATAGTGTACAAAGGTGGACTTAATGCTAAAAGCATTCTCTGCCAGTCAAACCTTTAGGTCATGCAGAGAGATGGCAATGAGTGCAGCGAAAAGAAATTTAAAAGCGAAAATATCGTGGCATTCTATCCCGTTTGTTTGTCAAAAATCGCCTTAACCACAATTACTAACATGGCTGCCATGAAAGTCATGTCGTACTGTCAAATTTCGAAATATGAGAAATTTATCATTGAACGACATGCGACACATATTTTTTCCGAATTTTGACGGCAAAATGCCGTGAAACATTATCGTCCACCATTAGCGTCGACGATAAATGAAAAACAACTTATTTAGAGCAAATATATATGACTGTGTAGTGCCATATCTTATCCTAGGCTTTCAAAAAACAATAAAGGGTAAAAATATTGAAAAGAAAGTCCCTGTGTTTTTTTTTATCCCTAAGATATTTATTAGTTTGATTTCATTATCTATGGCCAATATCGAGTCAATATGTCATTGTGTCAAGTTTATCATTCTCAGCCAAAGGACAATATTTTTTTTGTATGGGAGTTGGGCTTAAAATAAAATTCTTACTAACAGAAACAAATGATACACCAAATGAATGAATAAATTCATACAAACAAAAAACACACATTTTTGTTAATTTTTCGATATGTTTTGTTTTTATTTTCAATCTAAGTCTTTTGTTACTGGCAAGTGCAGCAGAGAGTTGTAACACTGTCCGCAGTAAGTGCGTTTTGTTTACAGTTATGGAAACATTTTATTTTGTTAATTTTTGAGAAAACGAATACAAAGATACTTAAATTACATTAAAAATCCAAAAAGAGAAAATGAGCACTTTACAATCAGCTTGATACTTATCCTAAAACAATGATTTTTACTCTTTAGTTTTTTTTAAATTCGACGAACAAAACGCTGGTTTGGTTCCATCCACTTCTTCGTAAATATTGACATCTGTCATATGTCAGTGCCAGCAAATCAAATGTCAAAAGCGGGATAAATCAACGTTCTGTTCGACGCATTTTCAAGAATAATAAAATGTTTTCAAAAAGAAAACGGGCGTATTAAAAAATCTAAAAATAATGTTAAACGAAAGTATTTAAGTTTATAAGTAATCCACAACTAAATATGACCCTGTTAAATATTCACGTATTTTAGGCCCAAAAAAAATTATGTCCTTTGACATAAAATTGAGTAAATGGTTAGAATTTGTCCTATTTTGTTATCGTCTTGGATAATTTTGTTCAATGTGGTTGGCATGTTAGGGAATATGATAAAATAGCATAGGTCGACTAATTTTATCATGTCGATCGAAATAAATATTGTGACATGCATGTTAGGCCTACAGGGGTTGCATATTACTTTGGCGCAACTGGGTTAGGAAGGCAAAGGGAAGCGCTTCCCACCGACCGGGTGTTATGGCCAGGGACCAAGGTCCGATAATCACCGTCTTTGTTTATTCATATAAAGTTAATCCGCTCTAAATCTCTAATATCGACGACCCGTCTGGTGTAGTGGTCGAGAAATTGCCTACTACGCAGCGGGTGCGGGTTCGATCCCCGCACAATACAAACATTTGTGTGCATGAACATGTCTGTTTGTATTGGTCTGGGTGTTTTCTATGTATATTACGTATGTATTTACAAAACAAAAAGTATTTAAGTATTATATCCGTTGTCTGGCACCCATAACACAAGCTTTGAGTAGCTTACTTTGGGACTAGATGGCGATGTGTGGGAATGTCCAAAGGATATTTATTTATTTATTATTTATTTATTAATATCGCGTTTCAGTCTCCATACTTTGACTATAGCGCCATCTAGTGGCGTCGAGCCGAGTCAGCGTGTTGCGTTGAATGTAGTGACAGTGGTTGATCATAGTTTCGCTACATGACGATTGTGCATGTTATGCATGCTGTTTATTATAATAAAACAGCTATTCTGACATATGGTTTAGGTATAAGGCAAAACACGCCAATCATATAATAAACAGACAGAGAAAGGAAGGTGAAAGGCCTAAGAGAAAAAAAAATGGATAGTAGTTTTTTTTTTTATTTGATCTCATAAATGCTTTTAAACTTTTATCAATTTTTTTTTGAAGTATAAATGAAAAAATAAGACATTTAAAGCTTGTAGCTAGCCATTGCATTCCATACTATACACGGGAATTTGAACATTTATTGGAGAGATACATTTTGCCTCATATCATTATTAGCCAAAGTACGAACTGCAGAACACAGTTTTCCACAGTGACCGGTTACACGCGATTTGCATCTAGTGTGACTCTTGTAATCTTTACAATCCATCTTGTTTGTGAACCCTACGCTTTATTTATTAACGAAATATTTTTTTTCTTTAATTTTCAGGGCCACTTCAAGGGCAATTTTGATGTAGAAGAACTAAGTAAGCGTTACCATGGTGGTTCGTTTATTTACGGCAACATGACAGTTCATAGCAATTTCTTCTCCGATGTATGCAATTTCTCTTGTACTATTCTTGAGCTTACATTGACCCCACAGAAGGAGCATTAATATAATGTACTAATCATAAAAGTATTTTTTTATCACTCGTATGGTGCTTATTGAATATTCTAAGGGCCTGTATTACTATCAAGAAATAAGCAATATCTATATTGTAAATAATATTAATGGTACCTAATAACTGACGAACAATTCACATATGATAAGTCATTTCGTTTGAAATATTGGACAAATAATCAGAAATTATAAGCACGTTGTGAAACAGGCCATAGTAAATAGGGTTTAATAACGCAATATATTGGGTTTATTAAATGGCTCTGATACAATTTTTCTTTTGTTTTATTTGTAATATGCTATACCTAAAATATAAATAGTGTAACAAGACCTGTTCGTAAAGGCCCTTTTTTAGAGACGTGTTTTACTCAATTTCATATCCCCAAAACTTATGTATACCAGACTATAAGAAAAAAACACTGTATAATCCAAATCCACATAATATACAATCTTTATTTTTTATGTCTGGAAATGCCTTACACATACAATGGCCGCCAGTAGATTATGTACCCTAGGGTGGGTATACCCACTAAAACCTAACGATGTCCACAAGTGCGGTGGTAATGAGGTGAGAGCCACGAGTAAGTGCCCTAGGCATTTGCTCTGGGCATTCTTCTGCAGTACACACCTCCAGATAGCTGATGATATAGTCCTTGTGGCAAAGATGCTGGACGACCTTGACACTATGCTCGAAGACCTTGACCGATTATCCAAATCATGCCGAGCTCCTTCATTGTACTCACTCCAGTATCAGTTGGTAACTCAATTTTCCAAGTTGTCGACGAGTATATTTACCTGAGATGTGTAATCCAATTAGGTCGCTCAAACTTAGAGAAAGTGGTCAATCGATGAATTCAATTTGGTTGAGCAGCGTTCGAGAAATTGCGCAATAGTGTCTTCTCGTCTCAATTACTCCATTGTCTGAAGATAAAAGTCTTCTCCAACCAATGTGTGTCTTACTATAGGCCTTATAAGGAAGCTGAAAATCACACAGCGAGCGTTTGAGACGGCTATGCTCGGTGTTTTTATCCAAGATTAGTTCGAGGTACTTTAGACTCTCTTGCCTATTTCAATTCCCACTACGAGGTGTGAGCATGGTGGTGGCACTCGTCTTGGCCCATGGAAACATAGAGCCTCGGACTTTTCGAGAGCCACCTTCAATCCTAGGTCACAAATTAATGGGACTACCACCTCAACTCCCTCAGTACCGTTTCTAGCAGCTCTTCAAATTTCTGCAGGCTGTGTCGAGCTTGTCGTCGGCGTAACATGTATCACTATCACCCTCAGTAAGACGCCCACGGAGCACCCACATACGGGTTATGCCCATTGTCCTCTAAATCATTCCTAAATCTTGGTTCAAAGTGCTTACTTTAATACGACACGCTAAGTTATTAGGCGTTCAGTTACGTGTTTCTTATCGAAATAATCATTAGTAGCTTCATTAGTGGAAAATTGTGAATGATACACGTATTTTTCGTTCTTGTTGTGTTTGTATTTTTTAAGTAAAATTAAGCTGTGATTATTAATATTGTCAAAATAGTTTTAAACCATGTCTTTTATTAGTAAATATGGAGGTTATTAAAAAATACATACATGCCAACATGATTTAAAATAACAAAAAATATGTATGTTAGTTAAGCTTATGCTTTTTCGGAATGTTTTTAAATAAATGTACGATAATAAGAACCGGGAATAATGACATACATTCAGTCAATCAACTGACTCCCCCAAAGTCCTAACGAGTTATTTTATTTTCACGTTCGATTGCATTTTGTATGGAAAAGATAAAGATGTGATGGGTGGGTCCGTAACCTTCATACAGGCCCTCTGCTTATAGATGTCATTTATAATGACACTTTAACATTAATAGATTGAGTTGCCTAACTATAAAAAGGATATTATTTCCTAATTAAAAAAAGTCCGTTCACATAAAAAACTGTGCACGGAATTTCATTTTTTCATGATTTTTCGAAAAAAAAATATTATAAACTCAAATTGACTCAACTCAAACATCGTGAATTCGTCAACTAAATCTAAAACTGAACGACAGTCTACATAAGTTCAGCCATCTCTTCAGCCATTCAATTTGATCTTATGAACTGCCTAGGAATCCAATTAACTTACTGGTTTAACCAGATGGCTACGACATTTACTTTTTAATGTCTTTCCTTTAAGGTACTTCTCAAAGGAGAGACTTAGGTGACGTAGCTAAACAGCTCTTGGCTTGTCTATTATGTCTAGTTTTGGGTCCAGTATTTGCGTACTAGTACTAAAGGAGGGTACAGACTAGTGAAACGCATGAATAGAATTATTCTGTATCCTGACCTACTACGAGGAATTGTGAGTGACTTTTCATGATAGATTGCAGCCATATGCATTGCAAATTGCAAGATGTTTTGGCGCAACTATGTTATGAAGGCAAAGGCCAGCGCTTCCTACCGACCGGGTGTTATGGCCAGGGACCAAGGTCTAATGATCACCGTCTTGGGTTTTGATATATAGTTATATCTGCTCTAAATCTTTAATATCGCTGTTCAGTCCACTACCATACTTCGACTATACCGCCATCTAGTCAAGTCGAGCTGAGTCAGCGAGTTGCGATGAAATGTAGTGACAAAGGTTGATCGTAGATGTCGCTACAACATATTTCAGTATTGCGTTTCCCTCAGTCTGTACCCACCTTAACATTGAATTGAACTACTGAACCACGGTAATGATATTTATTTATTTATTTAAAACACTTCATGCACAAACAAAAGGTACATATGGCGGACTTAATGCTAAAAGCATTCTCTACCAGTCAACCATAGGTCCATACAAAGAAATTGCTGGCGGCGCGAAGGAAGTGATAGAAGGGCAAAAGTGAGAGCTTGATTGAAACTACGATATCTATATAACTAAACTGCTCTATGTTTAATTAAACACCAATGATATAACGCACTACATCATTGGGTAGTGTTAATACAAAGGATAATCATTCCCAACGATTGTTATTATGATTAAACTCATAAATTTATACTAATACTAGCTTTTGCCCGCGACTTCGTTCGCGTGGACTTCAGGTTCGTCCCGTCTAGTCTAGTAATAAGTAAGAAATACGGTAACTAAGCACTGCAGAGCCCTAATCATAGGTCTATAGGTAGCTACTGCAGTATGCTCCTATAAACTACATTTAACGATCTTTTTCCTTCAGCATAAACATGCAGATTCTTCGCTTTGGAAACACGTGAGCAAGCCACATAGAGCTGACCGTGAGAAAAACATGGCCCGTTCGCCTGGCACCGCTGCCGGTATTTATCACCGAAACGGTATTTATCGCCGAAATTGCTATGACTCTGCATTTTAAATCTGTGATATCTTCGAAAATATTTATTTAATTTACATGCTGTAAAAAGCCATATTGATCTTTATTAAATGCACAATGTATTTAAGATACTTAATTGGATAAGGATTAATACTGTATTGCTTAAAATCGCTTCGTAAATAAGCCATTATTTCTCGTACAAAGTAAAGGATAAAAAATGGTTATTGTGGGTTATTCCTAAGAGATAAACATATACCATCACGGACTTTTTAGAGACCTTTTTAAGTTGTACAATACTGTAGTACATTGTTTTGATCTATCTTGTAGGATTCAGTCAGCGTTTGCAATGTAAGCGCAAAAAATGTGTTTTTTTACGACCTCACATTAGAAACCTCATGTTTTTTTACGACCTCACAATTCACATTAGAAACCTCAAAAATTGTAGCCTATATGTTATTCTGATGTATAAGCTATATTTTGGTAAAGTTTCATTCAAATCCATTCAGTAGTTTTTACGTGAAAGAGTAACAAACATCCATACATCCATACATCCATACTTACAAACTTTCGCCTTTATAATAGTAGTAGGATTATCAAGCTGAAGAGTTTGTTTGTTTGTTTGAACGCGTTGTCTCAGAAACTACTAGACCAATTTGAAAAAATGTTTGTGTTGGATAGTTTATTTATTAAGGAAGGCTTAAGGCTATAAACTATCATGCTGCGACGGGCGGGCGAGAGCAAACTCAAAACGCGAACGAAGTCACGGGGGACCGCTATGCAATAGATAATAGTAACAGGCCTAACAACCATACAATTACTTTTGGTACAATTGGCCATTTAACTTAAACGAAATAGACTAGGAATATGCCAATAAAAATGTTGTTTAGTAAATATTTATCTATTTTAGGTATGAAAAAAATACTTTATATTTTGAATATGATTATTTTAATTGTTTTATCTGTGGAAGAAAAACGTTTTGTAAGTATTTTAATTTACAATTAAATCAATTTAATTCTGAGACTAGAATTAGCTAATATTTTTTTAAAGTGACTGTATAGCTACAAAAAATAAAATTTTAAAATAAATGTTACAGGGAAAATTTGATTTGACGGTGAATAGTTTCCAAACGTGTCAAGGACCCAAGTCAAAAAATTGCGCAGTGCTGAAAGCCGGCGTTGTGAATCGAACTACAGTGCTTTTTGACCTGCAAATAACGGACGCTATTACGTTAACCAAAGTATGAATACTTAGATCTTCTAAAGAATTCGATTAAAAGGCAATTTATATTATGTGACTAGTGATCTTCTGCAACTTCATCCATTCTTTTTGATTATTCTTCTTTAGCGCTGTGGGACTACTACTGAAGCTGTATTTATGAAAGGCTCGCGTCTGTATTTCCTTTGTATCTCTAATAAAAATCATTAGAGATACGGTACGGTAATATGACTTTCTATAGCGCTTTCTTCTCAAATGTATGTAATTTCTCTTGTTCATTAATTAAACTAACAATTTCACCGAAGAAGGGACTGTAATATTGTACTTACAATCACATTTAAGGTTGATTTGAAATCCATTAAGAAGCCCAAATATCTCTATGTCTTAATAAATTATGTTGTTAGTATTTCCTTTACTAAAATTGCAAATGTACGCAAAAAAAAAACACTGCAAGATAAATAGTAATTCATTATTCTGTTTTCATCAGATTCAGTCATCAGTGGCTAGAGTTAATGATTTTTGCCATTCTACTATGCCTACACCTTTATTTATTTATAGTAAACTTTCATAACAAAAATTATATATTGTAGTAAAATAATAATTTTAGTTTTTTCTACTGATTTTTATAATGCTTTGGCGTAAAAAGGCACTATCTAGGGAGGAATAATTTAAATAAAATTGGATTACGAAATGGCTTCTATAATTTTTTTGTTTCATTTTAATAATTTTATACCGAGTGTGTAAGATTTTAGAGTGATTACTTAAATAAGGTTAGGCATTTAAGTGAGAACTAGATTAACCACGTTGTATTGAAAATTCAGGACGCCGTGACAAGAAATACAAGTTTAACTGGATCCGTTTTAGTCAAAATTTTGATTACGTCGATATAATTCGTACAATTGGCAAATATAAAATCATTATGGTCTTAAAATCGCGGCCCCACACATCCATCTCCCTCTGATGAGCTCCGCTGTCAAAATCGCGCCACAGATTGAAAAATGACTGTGGTTCCCTTAGATGAAATCAAAGTGGTTCCTTTTAATTGAAGTTGATATTTTAGCATTTTATAATAAAAGTAAAAAAAAAATAGTTCAACTCTAATGGATCGATAAATATAATTTTGATTACAAATCCTAACACTTGTATGCACATCGTAAATAAAGCAGAGACAGGTGCCTATTTAAATATGGAGGTAAAATGACTATAAAAGAAAAGATTTATCCAAATCCTTCCAAATTTCTGATGTAAATCAATGTCAACTGCTGGAAATAGGCAGGGTAATATTATTTGTACAGTATTGTAACTGGCGCGTATTTTTATATGCGCGTATGTCTGTCCGTCCGTATGTCACAGATTTAATTCCGTAACAATAAGCATCACACTGTTAAAAATTGGTAGGAAGATGTATGCTGTTAACCGCTTTATGATTCTGAAACAAAAAAATAATGATATTTAAGGGGTGGCTCCCATACATGAAACTAAAACCATTTTTTTAGTCAAGTCTATGCGTGTGGGTTGTCTATAGATAGGTCTTTTAAAATGAAATAGAGGTTCCTAAAACAATTTTCTCTAAAAATCTAACATTTGCTAAATATACGCTACCAAAGTGGTAAAATGGGCGTCCCCCCTACCCCCTTTAACTTCTAAACTGAGTGTAAATTTTGAAAAAAAAATATGTAATATGGATCTTAACAAGTACTTTCAACGAAAATGAAACGATGGTTTGGACGGGATAGAACCAGTAGTTTTTGAGATATAGCACATTTTCAACAACCGCAAACATAACTTTGTTGTTCATACAAACACTATGAAAAACAAAGTTACACTTTGTATTTGCTGTCAACAAAATATTGTGGTATTTTGCTTAGTGGAAGTAAGTGGATCCCTTATGCAGTAAAAGTTGGCAAGGAACCCTCAGTGGGCGAGTCCGACTCGCACTTAGTCGGTTTTTGAAATAAATGCCAACAGCCGCGTGGTACGCGATAGGGGTGTCCGTCTCCAGCATTTTATGTACATTTACTTACTGTGTGTTTTCATCTAGTATTATGGTTGTAATTATATTGCATTATATGAACAAACAAAACACTTTGTGAATTGAGTTACTATGAGATGCTTGATTATTGAATTTTAAATAAACAAAATCTTCATTATTTTATGATAAATAAATGTGGATGGTGATGATTCTGATGGTGGTGAATCAAAATAAATATTTTATTAAAAGCAATTATTGTTTATATTCTATAAGTGTATTAAATATTTCCGATTTTTCTTCGCGAAACGAAAAAATATACTAGGTTAATCAAAAATGTACAGCGATCATCATTAAAAATGGACTATAAATAACCAATACACCGTGCGTTCGATACTGCGGCACAGTCGCACAGTGTTTTACACAGTATGGGAGGTGTACGTGATGTGGGGGATTTTAGAGGATAAATATAAAATTTCGGTAATATTTTTAAGAAATTGATGTAATTCGTATGAAGTAAAAGAAACAACTGCGTAAATAGTAAAAACGTCAAAAAAGAGAAGGAAAATGATACATAAAAAAGAGTATAAAAACAGAAAAGAGTTCGGTTTGCAACATTCTCCCCCCTCGTATGAGAATACATAGTTTGTAGGCATGTGGCAAACCGAAATGCCTATCGTTAACAGTAGCTAGGCAATAACAGCTATTTTCTTTACCGGCCTACGTAAAATTCCCCCCTTTGTCGCAACGTCGACGACTCTGATAACACCATCTCGTCCCGGGTAGACCTGGGTTATTCGTCCCTTCGGCCATACCCCTCGTGGTAGGTGTTCATCTACTATAACAACTACATCGCCAACGCTTACATTGCTGGGTTTCTTAGGGGATGGTGGTCTGGCGTGCATCATCGGTAAAACTTCTCGCACCCAACGTGCCCAAAAATGATCTGCGAGGCGGGAAGCTTTCTTCCACTCTGACCTGCCCACCAGGACGGAATCTGTCAAAGCCGGTGCAGGTGAAGAGTTGTGTGAAGACTGGCCGATGAGAAAATGAAAAGGCGTGAGGGTTTCGTGATCATCCGAGTCTACAGAAACATGAGATAAAGGCCGAGAGTTAATAATTGCTTCAGCTTCTAAGAGGAGAGTAGAAAAAGTTTCTTCTTTTGGCGCTTTCTGGTGGAGCGTGGCTCTTAGCGCTGTCTTCGTCGAGCGCACCAGGCGCTCCCAACAGCCTCCAAAAAATGGTGCGGCAGGAGGCAAAAACTTCCAAGTTATACCACGTGTAGCTGCAAACTCTTCAATGGCACTTCCAAAAAACTGTTTCAACTCCTTGTTGGCGCCGACAAATGCAGTACCATTGTCCGAAATGATAGTGGTGGGGGTGCCTCTTCGTGCAATAAAACGCCGGAGGCTCATGATTGCGGAGTCAGCGGAAAGGCTATTAACGACCTCTAGGTGAATCGCTCTGACTGTCAGGCAAGTGTAAAGAGCGACATATCGTTTTTCTCTTCGGCGGCCGATAGCAACTTCTAGAGGGCCAAAATAGTCCAAACCAACATTCGTGAATGGCCTTTTATGGTGATCCAGTCTTTCAATCGGCAAGTCGGCGGTAGGTGGAGATAACGGAAGGGTTTTTTTTACTCGACAGAATTGACAACTTCTGGCGATTGCTCTGACGGTTGGTCTCAAACGTAAAATCCAATATCTCTGGCGAATTTCATTGACCACTGTTTCGTTGTTCGCGTGCGCCATCAGTTTATGATAATGATGAATCAGAAGACGTGTGATTGAATGACGTCCGTCGAGTATCACCGGATTCCTTGCATCCACGTTGATGTTTGGAGCTGCACAAATACGGCCTGCCAGTCTCAATATGTTATCTTCTCCAAGCGTTGGCGAAAGCTTAAGAAGTGGGCTGTGCTTGGGAAGAGCCTGAGATGCCAGAATGCAACGTAATTCTTCGTCGAAGCTTTCTAATTGACATCGTTTCACTATCTGTTGTTCGGCAGTTTTAACAAACTCGGCGGAAAGTGCAGGTAGTGTCGACAGTTGCGCCCCCAATCTACGATGATGAGATGAGTTACATACAGATGAGTCGTTTGATGAAGTAGAAAAAACGGTACTTCGGGGTTTAGAATTTTGACCATGAGTTTCTAAAAGTTTCTTAAACAGTGTCGCGGCTTGGTGGGCTCGCGCGGTTGCCCTTACAAGACGCGTCCAGATGCTAAACCGATCTGGGTCTGCCGTTATTGGTGTGGGCAAGAGCTCACGCGTAGTGGTGAATCCCACTAATTCACACAAGTTAGCTGTCTTCAGCTCTGTGAGAACTGGTGCGATTACAATTGATGGTTCGGTTGGCCACGTTTCAGATTGCGTGAGTAAAAATGGCGGACCAACAAACCACCTCGACGACAATTCGATTTGTCGAACCCTCGTCGCATCATCTGCAACATTTAAGTCTGTTGGGACCCATCGCCAATCGCTGACGTTTGTGTTCTCAATGATTTCACCAACGCGATGGGCCACAAAAGGCCGAAATGAGCGAGCGTCGGCTCGAAGCCAACTTAGTACCGTCCTCGAGTCACTCCAGTAAAATACCCGTTCTGGCTTATTTTTGTGACTTTCCATAATCGAGATGGCAAAACGTGAAGCTATGAGGGCCGCCTGAAGCTCCAACCGCGGGATAGAAACCGGTTTAAGTGGTGTGACTCGAGACTTGCTTCCAATGAGTGCGAGCTTAATGGTACCATCTGACAGAATAAAACGCCAATAGGCCACACAAGCGTAGGCAAGCTCGCTCGCATCAGCAAAAATGTGTAACTCTCGTTTCGAGATTTCGGCTTTGAGATAGCAACGTGGGATGCGGATGTTCGCGATAGAATTTAGTTCGGAAATCCAAGCCTGCCAAGCGTTGATCTTGGCTGGTGGCAGCTGATCGTCCCATCCGATGTTGCTACGCCAAAGAGATTGAAACAGAATACGACCCTTAACTACTATGGGAGCCAGCAATCCCAAAGGATCATATACACGCATCAATTGAGACAGAGTGTTTCGTTTAGTCAGGTTAAGGCTTTCTGACATTAAATATTCATGTGAACCTGTCCTTAAGCCTAAAGTATCGTCCTTCGGGTACCAAATAATACCTAAAGCGAATACTGGGCTGCCTAAAGAAACTTCAGGAGTAGGGGCTGCACGTAATTCAGTTGGGACTAAAGCGAGAGCTCTATCATCGTTGGACAACCAACCTCTCATCTCGAAGCACGCTGCCTTGTGTACCGCGATAATGTCAGCAGCCAAGCGCGCCGCTTGATGAACGTCGTCTACGCTCCCAATATAATCGTCCATATAATGGTCATAAATGATTGCATCAGCAGCCTCAGGGTACAAATGAGCTATGTCCTTAGCGTTCCTATTTTTTACATAAAGCGCAGTGAACGGACTAGAACACGCACCGAAAATAACAGACGTCATTCTAAACTCCTTTATTGCCTCTCTAGGATTTGATCTCCACAAGTAACGAAGGGCGTTGCGGTCTTGGTCCCTTACTTTTACTTGCGGAAACATCTCTTTGATGTCAGATGTCATAGCTATGCAACCTTCCCTGAATCGGAACAAAACACCTAAAAGTGGCTGAAGTAGATCAGGCCCCGATAGCAACAAAGAATTTAAACTGACGCCGTGAGTTTTCGCAGCCGCGTCATGCACCACACGAAGCTTCTTTTTCTGCGGGTGGTAAACGCCAAAGTGTGGAAGATACCAGCGAGGAGAAGTTTCGAAAGTGTGAACTAAGCCTTTAGTATTATCGTTCGTGTGGTACGTGTCGACGGCACATTCCTCTGCGTATCCTTTTTTGATCATCTCAGACATGTAAATATTATACGACTCCACGAAAGCACTATCCTTAGCCATTCGCTTTTCTAACCCTTTAAGACGTGACTCGGCCTGGTAGTAACTATCCGGAACGGTAATGCTTTCGTGGCGCCATGGTAAACCTACCATAAACCTACCTGAAGGCAGGCGTTCGGTTGTGGTGTCGAGTATATCAATAGCACGTTGATCTTGAGAATTATAAATTTTGTGTTTACTAATGCCAATCGAATCTAATTTATATTGTTCTTTAATAAGAAATTCTAAAGAATCAACTGTTTCGTTTTCAAAATAAGGGGTGGTACACACAGTGTAATTTACAAACGTCATCGGAATAGTTCGCCTACCTAAAGAGCCATATAAAGTCCAACCTAAAGCAGTGAGACACGCTACTGGTTCGGAGCGGCGGCCCTTCCGGACCTCGCGAGTGATTGACAAGTGCCAGTCCTCCGCACCAATAAGTATAGTTGGTACCGCATCAGTATACGTGAGCATGTCCAATAAATCAGCTAAATGATTGTATTTTGCAATATCAGAATTATCTATGGTTTGCTTATGCAATGTCAAAGAATCGATAGTTCGAGCGTTTTGAATTTCATATGACTCATGTGTGTACCTGCCTTTAATATCAAAAGTGACGTAAGAAATATTTGTGTTTTTGTTCATTCCACCTATTGCGTTAATCTTAATTGTATCAGATGGTCCCGTAGCCCCGATCTTGTTGGCTACCATGGAATCTATAAGTGTGGCGGTGCTGCCGTCATCTAAGAGTGCGTACGTATCGTAAGAACCAGCAGGGCCGGTGACGGTTTCGGGTACAACTTTCAGCAAAGTGGTACATAAACGAGCTGTAGTATGTGAAGTTGACAAACCTACAACTTCTTCAATCTGTGGTCGTGACGTTGATGAAAGTGCTGGTGGTGCAGCCGAGCCGTGCAGAAGTGCGTGATGCCGCCGAGTGCAGCCGTCAACGCCACATGCTGCTGCTTTACAACTATTCCATGTGTGAACGTTGCCCTTAAGGCACCTATAGCAAAACTTATTACTACGCAACCAACACCATCTATCCTCAATAGACAGAGACTTGAAACCAGTACAATCTTTGATGTTATGAATTTTGTCGCAGTAAGTACATTTATTTTTAGGTTTCGAGTCGCCTACTGCGTGTACTGATATTTCAGAGCGTCCACTAGATTTGTTAGTAGAAGATTTAAGTGTAGAGGCTGATTGGATGCATTCAGGTGACAAACCAAACTTAATATGACGGTCGAGCTCTCGTACTAAGAAATCACTCAGTAACTCTAACTTACTTTTGTTGGCTTGGTTGTCGAATGCAAAATCAGTCCATCTCATTCGCATTGTATAATTAAGTTTGTTCAGAATGCAATAAAATAGCTCTGGAGAATGTAAATATTCGTTTTGGTTCAATAGCCGTATTGTAGCTACACTATTGCGTACTCGAGACGTAAAGTTAGCCAAACCCTTCAAGTCCAGTGTGAGATTTGCCAAGTTCTTCAGGGACGTCATTTCGTGGAACACGATCACCTCTGGACGTGCGAAGCTGTGCTCGAGGAGCTGCAAAACATCCTCGGGCGCCTCCGCCGAAAGCAACAGCGACGCGACCGCCTCGCGTGCCGCCCCTTGCAGTGCGTGTTGTAGACGAACGACGTTCTCTAGCGGAGAATAAAAATCTTTAGTATTGTCATAAGCCCTCTTAAATTGTAACCAATGTGACGCATCGCCGGAGAATTGTGGCAAGTCTATGTGATGCGGCTTTTTGTGTTGCGTTTGGCTTACAACAAGAGCCCTTGTAGCTGAAGCTGATTCCGTTATGGCCTTGACCATATCAGCAAAAGCGGGAGACGACGCATTGTGTTGTGAGACCTCAAATGTATTATATGGTATATCAGTCGGCATGGCTCGGGTTACTGATGGTGCGACTACCGAATTTGCTTGTGATAGCCGGGTTACCCTCGTGAGCGTTCGTATGCTCGGCTAATGGAACATTATACTTAAAAGTCGATGTCTGTGCAACAGCCTGTGTTACAGTCGGTTGTACAACCTGTGACTGCATTGGCAGTGCATCATTTATAGAAACAAAATCATTTACCTTTGATCTTTGAGTTACATCTTTTACCCAAGTGTCAATCCGTTGTGATGAACAAGAGCTGCGGCGCGAAACACGACAGCTGCGATGCGAGTCGTGCGTGCCAACAGATGTAGCCTCGATCATGGCTAACTTGGCGCGCAGTTCGTCTTCGTCTGCCTGTACCTCTAAGGCGGCAAGTTCGCGCTCACGTTCGCGTTCTCGCTCCGCCTGCTGTCGGGCCCGTTCGAGCTGGCGACGACGGAATTCGGCTTCCGCAGCCAACTTCTCAGCAAGCACCGTCGCGGTTGAAATGGCCGAGTTCGCACGTTCACTTATTGCACTCACAACTTCACTACCGCGATCCTCATGATCCCCCTCGTATGTGACCGCAGGGCATGCCCCGGGATCAGAAGTTGAAATCTGCGCCATCGGAGCCGCTTTTGCCTGGCTCCTCGTGATGGGCATAATAAATAAAGAAAATTTAGTGAAAATTTGGAATTTGAACGAAATTTAAAAACTGGTTCAAGAGTTACGTGGAGAAGGACCAAAATGTACGCGATGTGGGGGATTTTAGAGGATAAATATAAACTTTCGGTAATATTTTTAAGAAATTGATGTAATTCGTATGAAGTAAAAGAAACAACTGCGTAAATAGTAAAAACGTCAAAAAAGAGAAGGAAAATGATACATAAAAAAGAGTATAAAAACAGAAAAGAGTTCGGTTTGCCACAGGAGGGTTGGCAGAAATTATATAGGGTCTAACAAAACTAGTGATCGATAGCCAAAGGGGGGTTCTATACATCATACTGAATACGATGACAAAATATTGACATATGTTTTATAGTGATTTTTCAAATTTATGTTTTCAAACAAAATAATTCAATTAATTACGAAAACATGCTGTCGTTTACTTACGCACACACAGGCTTCAACCCACAGATATTGTACAGTTACACGCACATTGTTCAAATTAATTCAACTTTCAAGGAGCATTGTACGCTATTTACACACACACATCTGTTAGATGATATAAGTAAGGCCATCTAACAGCTGTGTGTGTGTGTGTGGGGACGAGAAGGCTAGAAATAACTACTTTGTATGGCCGAGCTTTGTCACTCAAGCCGTCTCTGTCATTTTTTCTATCAGGTATGCGCGAGCGAGCGTGACAAAAAATAAGGTGCCTACTTTGTAATCAATGACATGTTTTTACTTGAGCCGTCTCTTTCTTATGTGATATCATGATAGTGCGAGCGAGCGTGTGCGTGACGGCTAGAGTCAAAATCATGCATTGAGAGTAGGACCCCAGGCTACTCATTTAGTGTACCAGTGCAGTGACAAACTTACATACTTACTTTTCATGATTTCCTTTAGTCAATCTAAATGATCCTACCTACTTATAACCCCAGTGATAATAGAAAACAATCGTATTATGAAAGTCAAGCCTATGGCAATTAAATGAACAAACAGCCAAAAGTAAAACCTTTGTTAGAAATTAAATGTTTAATAAGAAACAAATAGGCTTTGATTAGCAAATTAAAGTTTACCTAAGTTTTATTTGTATTTTTTACTAGCAAAATGAGGTGTAGCATAGGTTGATTGGAATAAAAGGAAAGTGTGCAATTACTTTAATAATTTATTATGACTTACAATCACACTTAAGCAAGCTTTAGACTGGCAGGTTAGTGTTATGGATATAACCGAGAAATTAAGGCTAAACATTAACTTTATTTTAGAATGATTTGTTTAAAAGCATTAAAGAATGATAATTTTTACCTGAATTGTTTTTTTTCTAATAAATCATTAAATAAAAAAGTACACGAACTTAGAAAGTATTTACACAATTTACACAAAAATACAGTACTTAAAGATATGAAAGTGTTCTCCTTGGGTATTCACACGTAACACTGCTTACACTGACCTTTTTATAATGTTTTCACGCACACTTGTCTCTAATCACTTTTAACAATTTCTAACGCATTAACAATCCGCTGGCGTATTTTTTCTAAGCTATCGATGTGATGCCTATCGTCACTGTAAACCAAGTCCATAACCCTACCCCAAACAAAACAGTCCAGTGGAGTAAGGTCGGGAGAACGCGCTGACCAGGGTACCGGGTCAGCGACGCCCACACCGGTTCGTTAGGTATGCACGTATGTCGCGATCGAAGTGGGTCGGCGCTCTGTCCTGCCGGAAGTACAATCCCCGCAAAGATGTAGAGGTACGTCGGCTAGCAGCTCCTCTAGGGTTTTCTGCAGGAAGTCCAGGTACGTCTTGCCGTTCAGCTGCTGCTGGATACACTCGCAAAAATGGGCACGACGTTCGAAGTCCTGCGGCTTCAGCCCCTGCACCCGGGGGAAGTGGTATGTGTGCCTCTCGGAACGCTTGAGATGAAAGTGTTATGCCTGAGCTTTATCTATGGTTATTAGTTTATGGTATGACAATTCTAAATATAAAAACGTGTCACTGTGAATTACTCGTATAACTTCAAAATAAAACGTGAACTAAAAAGCATATTTTTAATAATTATAAAAATACCTCTGAAACTATAAAATAAGAAACCTTTCATGGTAGCATCGACGTAAGTATAAGATTGCGATGAAAATAATATAAAAAAGAGAAGAAAATAATTACAAAAAGTAAAAACCGAAAAAACAAAATGGACATAAAATACGAAGAAATTAGTAATATTCAGTTACTAAAAGACTCGGAAACATTCAATATATGGAAATTCCAACTCCAAATATTATTGAGAAGCTCTGGAATGTTAAAAATGATTACCGAAAATATAGAAACGAAAAACGAAAATGAAATAAAAATGGATGCCAAAATACAAAATGTAATATGCCAAACAATAGAAAGAAAACATATTCCACTCATAATGACTTGCAAAGACGCTAAAGCAATGTACGACAAACTTTGTTTTATTTTTGAGAAGGGAAGTGAACAACAAAAATGTAATTTACTTCAAGAGTTTTACAAATACAATTATAATGAAAATAAAGACATACTATTTCATATTTCTCATCTTCAAAATATCAGTGATCGTTTGAATTCACTAGGCGAAAACATAAACGAAAAAATGATCATCTCAAAAATTATAGCAAGTCTTCCATCCAAATACAACGTGTTCATAACTGCCTGGGAGTCTGTTTCAAGTTCAGAAAGAACTTTAAACAACTTAACATCTAGACTTCACACGGAAGAAAACAGATTAAAGGGAGATGAACCAAAAGGCATGGTTTTTAAAAGCAACTAATAAGAATACAAATAAAAAGCAATGTAAAATATGCAAGAAAACAAATCACTCACAGGAAAATTGCTATTTTAATAAAAACAAAGAAAATAACAACACTAAAAAGGAATGTAAAATATGCAAAAGGACAAATCACGTAGAGAAAAATTGTTATTTTAATAAAAACAAAGAAAATGTCAAGTGCACAATATGTAAAAAAACAAATCATTCAGAAGAAAACTGTTTCTATAAAGATAAAAAAGAATGCCCAATTTATAAAAGTTTTCTAACTTATAAAGAAGAATTTATAATAGATTCTGGTTGCTCTGGTCACATGACTAAAAATGAAAACATACTTCATGACAAACAACATTGCACAACTAAAATTCAAACAGCAGGAAAAGACAAAAGCATAGAAGCTAAATCCATTGGAACAGTCATTACAAAGGATGTAAATTTTTCAGATGTTATGTTCATCCCAGACCTAAAAGAAAACTTACTATCCGTGAACTCTATTACAAATAAAGGCGGAGAAGTAATATTTACTAAAGAAAAAGTTATAATTAAAAAAGAAAACAATATAATACTTGAAGGAAAGAAAAATGAAAATGGTTTGTATAATATTGCCTTAGAGACTGATGTTCACAATGTTCATTTGGCAAGGACAATAAATAATGCTGAAGATTTACATAAGAGATATGGCCATCCTGGTAAGGAAACAATGAAGAATATAATAAAAACCGTAGACGGTATAGATATTTCAAATAAAGAAGTAGACAAACTGACAAAAACTTGTGAAATATGTATAAAAGCAAAACAAACACGTTTACCTTTTAACACATCTAGAAATACAGCACAAAGAAAATTACAAATTATACATACAGATGTATGTGGACCGATAAGTCCTGAAACTTGGAATAAAAAGAGATATGTACTATCATTAATTGATGACTACACTGATTATACACAAATTTACCTAATTACACATAAAAGTGAAGTATATGATTGTATCAAACAGTACATAAGAGAAGTCGAACGAAGCCAAAATATGAAAATAAGTACCATTCGATGTGATGGTGGTGGCGAGTACACAAGTAATGCCCTAAAAGATTGGTGTAAAGAAATTGGTATTATTTTAGACTATACAGTACCTTACAGTCCCCAACAAAATGGCAAAGCAGAACGGTTCAACCGCAGTCTAATGGAAAAGACTCGAGCTATGATGTTTGAATCCGGAATAGAAAAAGCAATGTGGGGCGAAGCTGCGTTGACGGCTACATACCTTATTAACAGAATACCCAAAGAAGGTCAGACACAAACACTTTTTGAAAAATGGACTGGTCATAGACCAAATGTTAAGAATATACAGATATTTGGTATAAAAGCATACAGTAAAGTTTTAACACCACTTAAAAAACTAGAAGAAAGAAGTGAAGAATATTTGATGATTGGATACGCTCAAACTGGTTACAGATTATGGGACCCAAGTAAGAAGAAAATTGTGATACGACGAGATGTTATATTCACAAATGAAAACCAGAAGAAAAATAAAGAAGATAATAATAATATAAAAATAAGATACAACTTTTGTGAAGAAAATACGAATACAACTTTTGAAAATATGATAAATAACACAGAAGATTACAAATACAGAGTACACCTGAAACTCAATCTCAAAATGAAGATACTCAAAATAAAGATTCTGGAAATACACTTTCAACTGAAATTTATGAACAAATTCAACCAGATATTATTGATGAAGAATTAACACCTGAAACAAATACCGTTAACTTGCAAGAAATAGAAAACAGAAGACCACAGCGAATTAAGAAAATTCCTGAAAAATTTCAAGACAATATCACCTATATAACTTATAAAAAAGCAATAAATAGCCCAGAGAAAAATGAATGGATAAAAGCAATTGAATCTGAAAAGAAATCATTAGAAGACAACAAAGTTTGGAAGATAGTTGACAAGAATGACATTGAAGATAAAAAACGAAAAATTCTTACAAATAAATGGATATTAAAAAGGAAAAGTGACGGAAGATATAAAGCTCGACTTGTAGTAAGAGGTTTTGAGCAACAACCTGGAATAGATTATGAGGAAACATTTAGTCCAGTGATAAATGACAGCTCGCTGTGAGTAATACTTGCTATAGCTGCAAATAAACAATGTCATATAATGAAACTTGATGTAAAAACTGCCTTTCTTTATGGAGAAATAACAGAAGATTTATATATGCAGATACCAGAAGGATATGAAAAACAAGAAGAAAAAGTATGTAAGCTACAGAAAAGCTTATATGGATTAAAGCAATCTCCTTTGAAGTGGAACCAGAAGTTCTCATCAACTTTAAAAGAAAAAGGTTTACATCCTCTCGATACTGATCCCTGCATTTTCATGTCTATGGATGGAGATGTCATCCTGGGAATTTATGTCGATGACGGAATTTTAATTGGAAGAGATAGATCAAGATTACTTAATTTGTTGAAAAGATTAGAAGAAAGTTTTGAAATGACATATTCAGAAAATCCTACAGATTTTTTAAGTATCGAAATAGAGAGAACAGATGACAAAATCAAACTTGGTCAGAAAAACTATGCAGAAAAAGTAATAGAAAAATTTAATATGCAAGATTCAAAAGCCTGTCCTACACCTTTGGTGAAAAATACAGAAAAGAAGGACGAGATTCAGGAAACTGGAGATTTTCCTTATAGAGAAGCAATTGGATCATTGATGTATTTAAATAAGAAAACAAGACCTGATTTGTCATTTGCCGTAAACTATGAAAGTCGATTCATGGAAAATCCTACTCAACAAGATATCATTAATGTAAAAAGAACATTAAGATATATACAAGGAACAAAAGAACTATGTATTGGTTATGATAATAATTCAGACCTAACCAAGCTAAATGCTTATAGTGATTCTGATTATGCTGGCGATTCAGAATCAAGGCGGAGTACCACTGGTTATGTCATCATGTACTGTGGAGGACCAATACAATGGTGTTCAAGAAAACAACCAATCGTAGCACTATCTAGTTGCGAAGCAGAATACATAGCCGCAGCCGAATGTTGTCAAGAGCTCCTATATTTGAAAAACCTGATTAAAGAGTTATTGGGAGGACAACATATCGAGACTAAAATGTATGTTGATAATCAAAGCTCTATAAAACTAATGGAAAATGGAGTATTGAATCGCCGTTCAAAGCATATAGATGTGCGATATAAATTCATACACGAAAAAGTAGTTAGTGGTGAAATAAGTGTTTTGTATGTACCTACTTCAGATCAATATGCAGACATACTAACGAAACCACTAGAACCTATTAAATTTAAAAAACTGTTACATAATTTAATTGTAATGTAATTTTATATTTTTTATTTGTAAAACTATGTTAAACTTAAACGTTATTAAGATTTTTTTTAAATTAATTTTGATAAAGTAATATGAAAATTTTAATTTAACATTTGAAAGTTTAACATAGTTAAAGTTTTAAAAAATATTAAAATTAGGAGGGAATGTTATGCCTGAGCTTTATCTATGGTTATTAGTTTATGGTATGACAATTCTAAATATAAAAATGTGTCACTGTGAATTATAACTTCAAAATAAAACGTGAACTAAAAAGCATATTTTTAATAATTATAAAAATACCTCTGAAACTATAAAATAAGAAACCTTTCAGAAAGAGATAAAAATTGGCTAAGGAATGATGGAATGGCCATGTATATTATCACGTCGAATATGGATTTAAAACAAATTTCGTTAGTACAGAATTGTAAAACGGCGAAGGAGATAATGAGAAAATTAGATTCAATATATGAAATGAAGTCTGAAATGAATCAAATGATGATTCACGAAAAATTCTATCAGTACAAAATGAACCCAAATGAGAAAATGGCACAGCATATTGCAAATGTAGAGAGTCTTGCACAGAGGTTGAAGGATAGTGGTGAGGGTATCAGTGATACGGCAATTATCACGAAGATTTTGAGTACGCTAACTCCTCAATATAGAATGGTGCGACAAGCGTGGATGTCTTTAGATCCTGCAAAGCAAACTATTTATAATTTGACATGTAGACTCTTGGATGAGAAAGCTAATATGAAGAGTGAAGAAGAAGAAGAAGATATTGCTTTGATGGCTTCTTCTTCTCGGGTTCAGGTCAAATATACTGTTGAGAAAGGAAATAAAAATATGTTTACTTGTGGCAATGAAGCAAACAAGAACAGGTTTACTTGTTTTGAATGTGGCAAAAGGGGACACTTTGCAAGACAGTGCAGAGCTCCTAAGAAGAGACAGAATGAGAGTGATGATGATGTTTTGGCATTTATGTCATGTCTTGATAATTCTGCTGTAGATGAGAGTAAGCTTTGGTTACTAGATAGTGGAGCATCTGCCCATATGACAAATAAGAGAGAATACTTTGTGAGTTGAATTTGAATAGCCACAAAAATGATACTGTAAAATTGAGTAACCAAAATCACACGACCTCACGAAACGTCCATAACACAACGGTTTTCTTGAATGACAATCGTAGACAGGTGTCTGTCATTAGCACTTAAGACTTTTAGTCTATGATCTTTACCAAGAAGAAACATTGATGCTTCAACACCCGAGCGGTTGCAGGCAACCGCATAACAATAGAATTTGCATTGTGTCTCGTTCACATACGCTTGAGGGATTATGGGAGAGTGTTGGAGTTATAAAATTCAATGTTCCTTCTTGGTAAAGATCATAGACTAAAAGTCTTAAGTGTAATTATAGATATAGATAACTAAATTAGAACCTAACGTAGTTTCTACTGAATTCTGAGCTATTAAGTTTTGTATTTGATTTCCTTAAAGGTGTTAAAAGGTAGATGTGTAATAGCAAATTTGAATAAACTTTTGTTGCCAAATGCTATACCCGGATTTCTTTATTTCGTTTGAATATTAGTGCCTTTTAAACACCCTTTGTCCACACTAGCCGGGAGTGACTGTGAAAAATGGCGCTTAACTTTAGAATTAGTTATTAGTACAATTTTGAGCACTTTATTGTTAGAATTTTATGCTAATTAACCACCATATTATTTGGCTTGGGTTTGGTTTTGCCTGTGTTCTTAACTGGTTAAAAATTATCCCACAAGTTTAGTGTTGCATCAAACAATTTGTATTTACTAACCAAATAAAAGTTATTGTTATGGTGTAAACCTTATTTTGTGAAATCCCAATTTGTTGTGTTTGATTATATTTAGCTTTTAAAATACTCACAAGCTGTTTAAGTATTGAGGTTCTTTTGTATTCGTTTTGATTGTGATATTTTCACACCTTATTATAACTTTGTTGTAAAAAGAAAAATTTTGCCTAGGTCAAAACTTGTAAAAATATAAACCACCAAATAATAGTTAACATTATTAATTAATGTTACTTAACAGTGATTTAACAGTAAATTCATAAGCTTGCGTTGCGAATTAGTTTTGGATTTTAATTATTGCTTTTGTTGTGGGTACATTGATAAATGTACATTGGTACATTGATAATGTATGTAGGACGTAAGGGAGCTTAACCAAGACCCGAAGCTCCAAGCCAACCTCACCTTCACGCGGTGCGTCCTGTTTCAACAGACGAGGCTCTGGCGACCGACCGATGGCGGGATAACCATCTAACAAAAGGCGCAGTAAAATGTTGAGCTGTGATGGGCAGCAGCGTCACACTTAAAAGATACTGCGCCACTGCGCTCGCCAACCCGCCTGCCAAGCGTGGCGAGTACTGGCAAATACCCCCCTAAATGGTAGGACACAAAAAAACCAGGCCCCCAGTCTCCGGCAGCCCCGCTATTCCTGATTCCGGTAGCGGTCACGGTAACAAACAAATAACGCGTGCACACTGAGGACAGACGAGAAGTTGCTCGAGCTGGAGGAAGAATTGAGCAGGTTACACTGGGACATAGTGGGTTTATCAGAAGTCCGTAGAGAGGGCGAGGACACGATAACTCTGAAGTCTGGCAACCTGCTCTTCTACCGGGAGGGTGACCAAAAGTCCCAAGGTGGTGTTGGGTTTCTTGTCCACAGGTCCCTCGTAAACAACATCGTAACCATCGAGAGTGTGTCGAACAGGGTGATATACCTTATACTCAGAATAACCGAAAGGTATTCGCTGAAGGTCTTACAGGTATATGCACCGACCTCGAACCACCCGGATGAAGAGGTGGAGGAAATGTATGAGGACGTAAGTAGAGCCATACACACTTCCAAAACCTATTTCACTGTTGTTATGGGGTACTTCAACGCAAAATTCGGCAAGCGAGGCGAGGATGAGTTGAAAGTGGGACCTTTTGGATATGGTCAAAGGAACGCCAGGGGAAATAGGCTGGCCGACTTTCTGGAGAAGGAGGGACTCTTTGCGATGAACTCTTTCTTCCCGAAGCCGCCTCAAAGGAAATGGACCTGGCTGAGTCCGGATGGCAAGACGAGAAATGAGATAGACTTCATCATGACCACCAAGAGACGGTTATTCAATGATGTCTCCGTGATCAACAGGGTAAAATCCGGTAGTGATCACCGTATGGTCCGAGGCATATTGAATATAAATGTCAAATTGGAAAGGTCCCGCTTGATGAAGTCCACGCTCCGACCTACTCGTGCCCATATCCAAAATCCCGAGAGCTTTCAACTCGAGTTGTCAAACCGCTTTGATTGCCTAGAGAATTGCGTATCAGTGGACGAAATAAACAACGGGTTTGTGGAAACTGTCCAAACGGTCGGATCTAAGTTTTTTAGACCTGGCCGTAAAAATAGACCTCAAAAAACTCTCGGTCCACACTCTCGACCTTATGGCAGAACGTCGATCTATGGCACTGCAGACCTCCGTTAATGCTCAAACCTACAGGCAGCTTAATAGACGAATATTGAAGTCTCTGCGACATGACATTCGTTCCTTTAACACGAATAGTGTCAAAGAAACAATAGAGCGGAAAAAAGGCTCCAAAGTGTTTGCAAGGGACATGTCTATTGGGCAAAGCCTGTTGACGAAGCTTAAGACGGAGGACGGCAGTGTAGCGTCGACGAAAGCAGAGGTTTTGAGGGAGATCGAAAGGTTTTATGGGCAGTTGTACACCTCAGTAGCCAAACCCGTTGATAGCTCGACCGGAGACCCACGAGCTATCCTGACCCGACACTACACTGAATACATCCCGGACATCAGCCTCTACGAGATTAGGATGGCCCTGAAACAGCTTAAAAACAATAAGGCACCTGGCGAGGACGGAATCACAGCAGAGCTCCTGAAAGCGGGTGGAACACCGGTACTTAAAGTCCTTCAGAGACTCTTTAATTCCGTTCTGCTAGAGGGCATCACGCCTGAGGCATGGAACAGGAGTGTGGTGGTGTTGTTTTTCAAAAAAGGAGACAAAACCTTATTGAAGAACTATAGACCCATCTCACTCCTGAGCCATGTCTACAAGCTGTTCTCAAGGGTCATCACGAATCGTCTCGCACGTAGGTTTGATGACTTCCAGCCTCCCGAACAAGCCGGATTCCGAAAAGGCTACAGTACCATAGACCACATTCATACGCTAAGGCAAATTATACAGAAGTCCGAGGAGTATAATATGCCTCTATGTTTAGCTTTTGTGGACTATGAGAAGGCCTTTGATTCGATCGAAACTTGGGCGGTGCTTCGGTCTCTTTAGCGGTGTCACATAGACTATAGGTATATAGAGTTCTTAAAGTGTCTATATAACAACGCCACCATGTCGGTCCGAGTACAGGAACAGAATACGAGGGCGATTCCATTGCGAAGAGGTGTAAGACAGGGCGATGTAATATCTCCGAAACTGTTTACAACGGCATTGGAAGACGCCTTCAAGCTCCTGGAATGGGAAGGATTCGGCATCTCCGTCAATGGCGAATACATAACACACCTTCGGTTTGCCGATGACATAGTCGTTGTGGTAAAGACGCTGGATGATCTAGGCACTATGCTCGAAGACCTCGACCGAGTATCCCAACAAGTGGGTCTTAAAATGAACATGGAGAAGACGAAAATTATGTCGAGTTCCCTTGTTGTACCCACTCCAGTATCCATTGGGAACTCAACTCTCGAAGTTGTCGACGAGTACGTCTACCTGGGACAAGTGATCCAATTGGGTAGGTCCAACTTCGAGAAAGAGGTCAATCGACGAATCCAACTCGGCTGGGCAGCGTTCGGGAAACTGCGCAAGAGCGTCTTGTCGTCTCAATTACCTCAGTGTCTGAAGACGAAAGTCTTCAATCAGTGTGTGTTACCAGTGATGACATACGGATCCGAAATGTAGTCTCTTACTATGGGCCTTATAATGAAGCTCAAAATTACATAACGAGCGATGGAGCGGGCTATGCTCGGTGTTCCTCTACGAGATCGAATCAGAAACGAGGAGATACGTAGAAGAACCAAGGTAACGGATATAGCCTTGAGAATCAGTAAGCTTAAGTGGCAGTGGGCAGGGCACATAGCGCGAAGAACTGATGGCCGTTGGGGCAGGAAAGTTCTAGATTGGAGACCCTTCGACCAAAGACGCAGCGTAGGACGTCCACCAACAAGATGGACAGACGACCTTAAAAAGATCGCAGGATCAAACTGGATGCAGACCGCTAGTGATCAGTCGCTGTGGAAAGCCGTGGGGGAGGCCTATGTTCAGCAGTGGACGTCCTTTGGCTGATTATGATGATGATGATGATGACATTGATAAATGAGTTATAAAGTAAATTTAGGGTCATTGTGGTTACGCGTCAGCGTTATTGGAGTTGTTCTGAAAACGAATGAAATTATGTTACTTGCGTCTGTTTTGTATATAAACCAAGAAATCAGTTACAATTTTCTCGGTGTAACGCATTGTTTTGGTAAATCGACTCTGTTGTTTCCTATTAGGCGTGCTACTGGTACGGATGTTGCCAAACATTTTAGAAACCATTTATAGTGATAGATTCATGAGTTACTGAAACCGTGATTGTGGTTAATTGGACACATATTATGGGATCGTGATTCAGGGAGGCACTGGTTTGTTACAACATTCCTTAACATAATTTTACAGGGATACCGGGACGGAGTACGCAGTAACTATGCCTAAGGAGTATTATGTCGGTGTGTTCGGTTGTTTAAAGGTTTTTTTTTCTTGAAGTTTTTAGTGTCCGTGCTAGACATGCCACAAATTTTGTTGTTTGGGGCGCAGAAATGCGTTGTGGTTTTTGATTGGTGATGTAGTTTGGAAGTCCAGCTACACTCAGGTGATGCCCAATTTGGCACCAGTTTGTTTGTTTTTTTTGTTTGGTGTGGGATCACTGAGGTATTTTTCACCATTTTGTTTACGAGTTGGAGGCTATGGATGGTCGTTCACTCGGTTCGTGGCATATTAAGGATATTAAGATATAAGTTTTGATGCGACTAGAGTTTCTTTGGTTGTGTTTAAATTGATGAAAATTCTAAACACAAAAGTGAAAAGGTTCAGTTTTATTAAGATTGAGAAATAAAACTGTTTAGTTTTTGTATGATGAAGTATGAAAGGCGAGGTTAATAAGATTGTTTGCTTGTGGAAAAATGAAATTAATTTGTTTGTGGGTATGTTTTAGCGGAAACCCTTAATTTAAGTCGCTTAAAAATTTATGATTTTGAATTGTTGTCTAGCATGAGGTCGTTTTGGAATTATTTGAATGTGTTTTTTTTTGCCCGATTTTCGACTTAATTAACTTTATGAGTAAATTGAGAAAAAAAGGAAATTACTTTGATATTGAGATTTTATTCTGAGGGCATCGGGTAATTTTGATCAGAACATTGAATGTTCTGATCAAAATTACCCGTAGTTTATTTGTTTTTTTTTGTGAGCTTTTGGATTATTTTGAGCAGAACAATCATTAATGGCGTTGACGTTGAGATCTTTAGGTATTTTGGGATGTTTTTAGTTGGAATATTTTTAAACGGCGTTTTTGAGTTTTTTTTTCAGGGGTTTTGTATATTTCGAACAGAAAATCTAAAATAGCGTTGACGTTAAGATTTTTTTGAGGTATTGTCGATATTTTGGAATAGAATATTCTTAAATAGCGTTGATTTTGATTTTTTTGTAGGTCTTTTGCATAAGTTTAGCAGAGCACCCTTAAATAACATAGAATTAGCTTTTTGAGGTCTTTTGGGACATATTTTTTTGGTATATACTTTTTTGGATCTACTGTAATAGTTTGAATCGTTAATGTGAAATTGTTTGCCCTTTAGTGTCGGTTTGAACCTGTTGGATAGTGGAAGGAAATTATTTTGGTTAGTTTTGGCATTTGGTAACAGTACATATTTTTACAGTTACGGAAGCTGGGGACAGCTTATAGGACTCCAGTCCATATTTTGGCAAAGATATGATGGATGCTGACACTGACATTTGTCAAGTGTGACAGGCTGTTTTTTTCCGGTTCCGCTACTGCTGGTCGTGCGTTGGAGTGGAACGTGTGTAAATATGTAAAAAAGTATAAATTTTGATTATGGGGCACGCTCTATTTATTTTGTAGTTTGATAGTTATTCCTGACGCCGCCAACATGTCAATTTGGATGAATTAATTTCAAAAATGATTTGATATTAAGGACTGGAAAATGGTCTCAAATAGAATAATTAGCATAAATGTTTAGTAATCAATTCAAAATTTATATGGCGAGCCAGCTGTTGCAGGTTTCGCTTTTGATATGTATCTGTGAGTTGTACAGTCACAATTTGGTGATCATGTTGTAACCTCAGTGACCTTACTTAGACGTCATTTGGATTATTTTTGAAGTCAGATTTTCCTGATGGATTGATTTGCTTCTTGTCTGCTGTTTTGAGGATGGACCGCTATCGGTGAAATTTTGGGGTAACGTTGCAGAGTTGTCTGTAGTTTGATGCAACAAAGATTTGAAATAGTGGCCTCCGTTGAAGTCCAAGGTTGGTTTTCCTTGTATTTGCTTTAACTTTAGTGAAAAGTGGGACAATTTAGCTATTAATTTAAGCATAACTTAGAAATCCCTGTGAGGATAAATTTTTGGACTCAATTAGGAAATTAAAAACTTAAATTGGTAGTTTATCTTTATTAAACTAGAAATTTGTGAACATAAAGATTTGTAATATTATAGATATAGATAACTAAATTAGAACCTAACGTAGTCTCTACTGAATTCTGAGCTATTAAGTTTTGTATTTGATTTCCTTAAAGGTGTTAAAAGGTAGATGTGTAATAGCAAATTTGAATAAACTTTTGTTGCCAAATGCTATACCCGGATTTCTTTATTTCGTTTGAATATTAGTGCCTTTTAAACACCCTTTGTCCACACTAGCCGGGAGTGACTGTGAAAAATGGCGCCCAACTTTAGAATTAGTTATTAGTACAATTTTGAGCACTTTGTTGTAAGAATTTTATGCTAATTAACCACCATATTATTTGGCTTGGGTTTGGTTTTGCCTGTGTTACTAACTGGTTAGAAATTATCCCACAAGTTTAGTGTTGCATCAAACTATTTGTATTTACTAACCAAATAAAAGTTATTGTTATGGTGTAAACCTTATTTTGTGAAATCCCAATTTGTTGTGTTTGATTATATTTAGCTTATAAAATACTGGTTTTTAGTTGGAATATTTTTAAATCTCAGGCTTCAAGTTCAAACAAAAAGTGTGATGTGAGCATTTTAGGAATGTTTCACACATGATTGATCTAAGTTCATTAATCATAATAAGTAACTACTGTCGTTAATTTGCAATGTATTGTATATAATAACTACAAATACACATCTTGTTTCAGGATGATACTTTAAAATGGGAAGGGTGGACCCCTAATTTTTTAAAGAGACCAGTATCAGAGTGTTTGAAGAATAAAAATAATGCTTGGCTACGAAGACGCAGACCAGAAAAAGAAAATTTGGGAGATCAGTTAATACGAGAAAAGATCAATCTCGTTAAAACACTGATTAGTAATGCTCAAAATAAATCAGAAAAGCGATTGCTGATATTGGAAGAGCAATTAAAGCAGGAAAAAATTAAAACAAATAAATTAGAAAATGATACCTAGTTAAAGATAAATGTGTATATAATAAATATTTTAACATATTGATATTTCATTTTATTTATTAAGCACCTGTAGCAATTAATTTATTTACTTATGTAAGTTACATTTAATAAGAGAATAAACAGAAAAACTAGGTTCTTATATGGTATAATCATTTTATTTATAAATAGAAAGTTGTTTAAATGTTCAGTCATGTTGTTATTACTTCATAGTGAACTAAAATAATTGTTAATTAACTGCCTTCTTGTTGGGTTAATATCTAATGTCTGGCCTTAATCTTCACCAGTATATCGTTGCCTTATGCTGCCTTGCTCTAAGATAGTCTCCCATGGTGCAGGCAGTTGCAATTCAGGGTCATCAAGAGGTAATTCCTCTCCCTTTAATTGCAATATGTTGTGTAATACACCAGTGGCAACAATTATGGGAAGACTGTTTTTTTAAATTAACATTCATGCCCAATGCTAGTGTATCGAATTTCGCCTGGAGTATCAGGAAATCGTAGTGAAACACTCGATGTATCGTCCTATTTGCAGTAGATCTACTTACACCAAAAAAGTCTCCAATTGTTAATTGCCGACTTCCTGTCGCATAGTACCGCAAAGTAAGTAGCAGCTGATTTATAGGCGACAAAGAGTTGTTCCTGAAAAAAGATTTACCTTCGTTACATATTCATAAAATTAGAGCAAATAACAACAGGAATGATGATGTTGATGTAAAAAAAGGGTATGAAAAATCAAGTTTTACCTGTCGCTCGGGTATTCCAAATTACTTTCAACTATTTCAAGAACCTCGATGGCACTCTTTTTTGACAAACGAAATCTTGTTTGGAATGCTTTCTCATCATATTCCTCATAGTAATTGCGCCGTATTTGAAGTAAGCGTGGTGCACGTAAAACATTTTCAAGCTGTTCATAATTTTCTAAAACATTATCTTCTTCAAAAATGTTATTCATGGCATCTTCCATTTTTACAAACAAACAGGTTCACTTCAATCACAGTCACAAGCAGGGACAAAGAAAGAGGATCACACAAAACAATAGAAATGTCAATGTTAACACGCTAACCGATGTTTAAACCAAGATGGCTACCTCGTTTAAGTTAAACACTTGATTAGAGCACCTAATCATTGGTTAGTGAGTGGTGAACAGCAAAATATTTTTAAACAGTCGTTTAAGACATAACCGACTGTTTAAAATGTAACCATCTGTTGGTGCACTCGGGCCTTATTGCATTAAACTCAAAAACGACGAGAATGATATCAGTTTTTCCGTAGTAACTTAGAACGCTTACATTTAAGAGAGCTGCACTTCTGGAGAAATATAATAATATCCATATGGACAACATATCAGAAACGCAGCTTAACCGCAATTAATGCAATCTCAAATGTTAATGCGACTGGCCTATAGGTCAACCAACTCAATGATTATTAAATTATAACGATATCACAATTATTACCTTATATTGAATATATTACCTCCTTATTTTATAGTCGGTAAATACGGTCAAATCCGTAGCTCCAGTTATGTCGTAACCATAGGAAAAATACCTATATTAATTGATAGAAAGGCGTAGGGTTTGGCGTTAATAGCCAAATAAAATATCAGAAACATTATCATAGTGAACATAATAATATATTTAAATATACAGTACAACATATAAAAGAAACAAATAAGTCTTTTAGTATTAACCATATTTATATAAAATTCAAATTAATAATATCACGAAGTCGGTTAGAGTAAAAATGCCAGCTAAGAAGCTTAGTATTCCTATGGTTAGATATTCTTTGTCGTATTATATTTTGAAGCTTACATCTTTAACTGCTTGTGGGTTTGCTAGTCTTCTTTGACGTAAATCACACTTTTGACGGCATAAAGACCAACATTCGTGTATGAAGACGATTCCTCATTGTGTTTTCTAATTTTGGCGCCAATACCTTTTATAATATTTTGCGATATTAAAATGGAGTGGGGTGATAAAGAGAACCGAATCGCTGTGATTGCATTACACAAAGTTGGTATGGAGCCAAATGCAATTTTTAAAACTCTCCATACGGTTGGTATTAGTCAAATGTTTGTGTACCGGGCTATCAATAGTACAATGAGACCTCCTCTTTTTGTGACAGAAAAATATCTGGCCGTCCACGTAGTGTTCGTACGAAAAAGGTGGTCAACGCAGTAAGGGAAATAATTCGCAGAAATCTTGTCCGAAAGCAAAAGATTTTATCACGGGAGATGAAGATAGCACCCAGAACCATGTCGCGTATTTTAAAAGATGACTTAGGACTTGCAGCCTATAAAAGACGCACTGGTCATTTTAAAAATGAAAATTAAAAAAGAATAGGGTGGTAAAATTGAAAAAACTACTGAAGCGGTACCGCAAAGGGAGGTCACAGAAAAATTTTGTTTACGGATGAGAAAATCTTTACAATTGAGCAACATTTTAACAAACAAAATGACCGTATTTATGTTCAAACCTCTAAGGAAGCTTCCCAATTAGTCGGCGGATTGCAACGTGGGCATTACCCGACTTCAGTGGTGGTTTGGTGGGGTATAAGATATGAAGGAGTGACTGAGTCATATTTTTGTGAAAAAATTATCAAAACATCGGCACAAGTGTATCAAGATAACATTTTTAAGAAGGTAGTTAGGCCCCTTAACAACACCATGTTCAATAACCAAGCACGGTCTATCCAACAAGACTCGGCGCCGGGTCATAAAGCTCGGTCCACGAGTCTTGGTTAGAAGCGATCGTTTCGGACTTCATCAGAGCTGAAGACTGGCCGTCGTCTAGTCCCGATCTAAATCCGCTGGATTATGATTTATGGTCAGTTTTAGAGAGTACGGCTTGCTCTAAATGCCATGATAATTTGGAGTCCCTATAACAATCCATACGATTGGCAGTGAAGAATTTTCCCATGGAAAGTGTGCGTGCTTCTGTTGATGACTGGCCTCAACGTTTAAAGGACTGTATTGCAGGCAATGGCGAAATTCGAATAAGCTTTTTATATTTAAAATTGTTTTATATTTATGTAAAAAACTAACACACTGTAAAAGTAATAAATAATATATGTTTTGACAATATTTATGGCAAGGCTATAGTAAGGTTTATGCGAGTACTAGCGGTCCCCCGCGACTTCGTCCGCGCGTTTTGAGTTTGCTCCCTCCCCTCCCGTCGCAGCGTCATGTTTTATATCCTAAAGCCTTTCTCGATAAATAAGCTATCCAACACAGAAATATTTTTTCAAATCGGTCCAGCAGTTCCATAAGCGCGTTCAAACAAACAAACTCTTTAGCTTTATAATATATTAGCGCAAGCGCACGTTGTACTTCAGCTGCGAACATTATTTTGGTGCGGAGTTATGTTAAAACTGTGATAGCTCCTAAGATATTTATTGAAATCAAATGATACAAAGGGCAACTTGGTTCTAAATGAAATGCTCGTGATGATGAATGTATTTATTTTAATAAGAATAAATACCTGTGTGTATAATACACCTCTAAAAATAATGCATTATTTTTTACAAATTTATTAACATAAAAAAGGTTGTAGTAAGTCAACCATAAAAGATAGACATATGCTGTCGCGGACTTTATTACAGAACTCTTAATGTTGAACAAACCTGTCATACATCATTTTTGTGTAACTTAAGCGGTTTCCGCAGCGTATGCAGCGGAAGCTCTCAAAAGGAATATCTTTCTCCCGTTTTCGCAACATTTTTCATTTCTGCTGTGGTCTTATGAGTTGTATCTTTATGTTATATAGCTTAAAGCCTTCCTCGATAAATGGACTATCCAACGTAAAGAACGTTTTTTCAAATCGGGCCAGTAGTTTTTGAGATTAGCGCGTTCAAACAAACAAACAAACAAACAAACAAACAAACAAACAAACAAACAAACTCTTCAGCTTTATAATATTAGTATAGATATTATGTCGTCGTCGTTTATAAAATTACGTAGCTGTCTGTCGATCTGTCTGTTTTTCTTTATGTCACAGCCACGTTAATCCAGACGTGAGGTATGTACCGCTTTACGATTCTAAAACAATAAATATGTTTTATCCCAAATCTATCTATACGTAGGACGTTTACAATGGCAAAATATGGGTCTCACTTTGAAACTAAGACCCCTTACACACTTCAACTTTTTTTGGCCTCTTGGACTCTCTTTGGGTTTTAGTTTTGGCAACTGTATCATTACTAACGCGCGACAGTATTGCGACTCCATTGCTGCTAAAATTTGCAGTGTGTTAAAGGTTTTAGAGAGGTTGTCTTTTGAATTATTACATGTGTTTAGTTTTACAAAACCTACCAAAATAAGTCCCGTGGCAATAAGGAGGAAAGTAGTTAGTTGTGTGTCGAGAACAGGTGCGAGAAAATAGTGAGTTTGTGAACAATGGTACTGCAAGTGATCGCAATAAAATACTTCGAAGGAGGGTAGACCGATATGTCTGCCAATAACAGCTTACCCGCAACAACTTCAGTTACGCCGTGACCATGGCACTTGCAACAGTGCCGAAATATCGGAAACTCATAAATAAAAATAATAATAAGGTACATGGTAGCAATCCCGTTACAATCAATTCTAAAGGAGTAAAGTGCCAGAAATCAGATAGTATCCATGTATGAAAGTTGTCAAATTTTCGCCCGCAATCCTCGATATTATGAGACCTATAGGTATTATTATTTGGCTCCAAATAGCCCCTCCGACCAGCGTTTGCTCGTCCATGTATTTAGGTCTGTTGTCCACTCGAGCAACGGCCCAAAAGCTACCAGCTGCTATCATAAGTCCAACACTTAACAACTTCAGCCCTAAACTTGTATATTGTTTAATATTTGACATGTCAGCTGTAATGCCTTAAGACTCCCTTACGAACATTTTGCTATGGAACATCTTGATACAGTCTCTTATTTGCTTGTAAATGCTTATTTTCCGCTTCATTTAGATGGCTACTTGCTTGTGTTTTTGGGAATTTGTCATATTGACATAATCTGACAATGACATGGAAGAAATGCATTCGTTAAAATATATTTTTAGAAGAATGTTTCCTTTTTCTAATATTTTTGAAAGTGAATGATGTATGAGATAAAATAACATCACGAGCCTGCTAATAGTTTCAAAATAAAGTGGCAGTGGCATACGGACGGACGGACAGACAGAATTGACAAAACTATAAGAGTTCCGTTTTTGCCATTCGGCTACGGAACCTTAATGGATAGAAAATCTAGCCGAAACCCAATCTGAATGGCGTATCGAACGTTCTGAATCCTCCTGCTGCTGGTTTGATAAAAAAAAACATAAGTATACATATCCGGCTTATACTATGTGGGCGCAAAGTAGCCAATGGCAAAATCATTTATTTAACGTTCTAATTCAAATCAAGGTCGTCCGTCCATCTCGTTGGTGGACGTCCTATGCTGCGACTTTGGTTGAACGAGCCACGATTGGTTCACGATCTAGAACTTTTTATCTCCAACGGCCATCAGTTCTTCGTGCTATGTGCCCTTCTCTGCCATTTGAGTATACATACTGATACGCTTAATTATCAACATAAAGTACTAAACGACTGCAATTTTCCTATCTTTGAAATCAAACAACATTGATTATAGTCATTTCAAATGTCATTTAGTATTATTAAATGCAATAGAGCCTAATAACGGCCGTTGAAAGCCTGACCTTAAAAATACATAAAATAAAAATAGCTTTTTAAAAATTAATTAGTTTGTTTGTAGCTCAATAGACATTTCGTTTTGTTGGTATCCTTTTCAAATATGAAAAACGTATTTTATATTTTAAACCTGATAATAATTGTTGTATCTGTGGATGAAAAACTTTTTGTAAGTATTTTGGATGTATTCTAATTTACAGTAGGTATATTTTGTTTTCTCTGAGAATATGCTAATGTTCTCTAAGGTAACTGCAAAAAAAATACAATTGATTTTTAATATTGTACATGATATTATACGTTTGTTACAGGGAAAATTTGACTTGACAGTAAATAATTTCCAAGCATGTAAAGGGCCTAAGGCCAAAAATTGTACAGTGATGAAAACGGGGATCGTAAATCGAACTACAATACTTTTTGACTTACTGATAACTGATGCTATTACATTAACTAAAGTAAGAGTCAAAGATGCTTGTGTGTGTTTGTTCAAAATCATCATCATCTAAGGTAAATATAAACTTTAGAGATGTTAAGGTCAAAGCATGGAAAGAAGTTTTATTTTATTTTAGGGCAAAATTACTTTAGAAGCCAATGGGAAAAGTTTTATGAGACTGCAAATGAACAATCCCTGCCGCCATATATTCCTGCAATCAATTTTTATGACCAGTTTCAATATGACTAAGAATTGTCTATGTTCTAAGGTGAGTTTCTTACTTGCAAGTTTGACTTAGATTGTAAGCAAATGGTTAAATATCGTTACCAGGGGTCGAGTATTACGACTGTGCATGTTTAAAAAAACTTTAACTAATTGTCATTAAAACCGCCATTCTGACATATGGTTAAGGTATAAGGCAAAACACGCACAATCATATAATAAACAGAAAGAAAGGTGAAGGGCCTAAGAGAAAAAAAAATGGATAGGATTTTTTATTTATTTGATCTCATAAATGCTTTGGAACTTTTATCTACATTTTTTTTTGTGAAGTAGCTATTACGAGTATAAATGAAAACCTAAGAAATCAAAAGCTTCTAGCTAGCCATTGCATTCCATACTATACACGGGAATTTGAACATTTATCAGACAGATACATTTTGCCTCATATCATTATTAGCCAAAGGACGTGAACTGAGGAACACAGTTTTCCACAACGACCGTGATTTGCATCCAGTGTTGCATTCTTGTAATCTTTACAATCAATCTTGACTTTGGACCCTACGCTTAATTTTTTTACGAAATACATTTTTTCTTTAATTTTCAGGGCCTCTTCAAGGGATATTTTGATATAGAGGCAATTAGTAAGCGTTACCATGGTGGTTCGTTTTTTTACGGTAACATGACATTTCATAGCAATTTCTTCTCCGAAGTATGCAATTTCTCTTGCACTATTCTTGAGCTTACATTGACCCCACAGAAGGAGCATTAATAATGCACTTATCATAAAAGTATTCCTTATTACTCCTATGGTGCTTATTGAATATTCTAGGGGCCTGTTTCACTCTCAAGAAATAAGCAATATCTTTCTTGTAAATAATATCATTGGTAATAACTGACGAATAATTCACATATGAAACGCCATTACATTTGAAATATTGGACAGATAATCAGAAATTATTAGGACGTTGTGAAACAGGCCATAGTATGTAGGTTATAATGACGAAATGTATTGGGTTTATTAAATGGTTCTGATACAATTTTTCTTTTGTTTTATTTGTAATATGCTATACCTAAAATATAAATAGTGCAACACAACCTGCTCATAAATGCCCTTTGTTAAGAGACGTGTTTAACTCGATTTCATATCCCCAAAACTTATGTACAGCAGACGATAAGAAAAACACTGTATAATCCAAATCCACATAATATCCAATCTTTATTTTTTATGTGTGGAAATGCTTTACGCATACAATACCAGCAGCGTGGGCCGCCAGTAGGTTATGGTAAACCCCCCATAGGGTTCCCTCTATATGACAGAATCTTTTTGCTCCGAAAGTCACTTGGCATAACACACTTGGCATAATTTTCTTTAGTCGAATATTATTCAGGCAGAATTTTCTGTTAGCATAATAATTGTTGAGTCGAATATTTATATGCCCGAATTTACAATGGCATACTTTTATGGTAGCAGAATTTTATAAGGCATAATTACCTTTGGCAAAATTTTACTTCGCATACTTTCGCTAAGCATAATGTTTATTAAGTTCGATGTTTATTTGGCATAATTTGACAAGGCATACTATAAAGAAAGCAGAATTTCGTTTAGAATAATTTCACTACGCATATTGCTATTTCTTCTAAGATTGAATTAAAAAGTCATTAAGTTGTGGTACAAAAGTTAGTGACAGAAACGAATCGGTGCAAAACCGACTCCACGCAGTCTTGTTTGCCCCACCCCTAGAGTGTAATTCAAAATCGCGTAGGCGCGGAGGGGCGAGGCAGCCCGCGAGCTGAGGAGCAGGTGGTTTGAAAGCTCGCCGCCGCGGCCGAGGCTGGCCGGCCAAGCCGGCCAGCAAGCCGAAGCTGCGGTGGTAAGCGAAAACCATCTGCGACGATAAGCTCGCGTGGGACTGCCGGAGCCCCGCAGCGCCGGAGCCGTGACAGAAACCATGCATGTTGCATGCTGCATGCAAGCTGTAGCTTGCTTGCATGCTGCATGCTTGCTTGCTTGCTTGCTTGCTGCATGCTTTGCTTGTTTGCTTGCATGCTGAATGCTTGCTTGCATGCTGCATGTTTGATTTGCCATGAATGTTGTATGTTAGTATTGCTGAGATAGAACTACTTGGGATACACGGAGAAATTAAGGTTTAGAGGAGAATATTAAATATGAAAAATATGCCAAACTGTGAACTTTCTGCGATAGGATGATTCTGCCTATTAATGACTATATATACGGATTGTATGCCACAAGACGATTCTATCTGTGAACTTTTTGCGTTAGGATGATTCTGCTTTAAGACTATTATGGATATTAAATTTCTGCCTAAAGATGATTCTAGCTTACACGATTATGCGTTTTGAACGTCTGATAATTGAGTGAATGCTAATTGATGTTCTGCGAAAGGAAGTTTATGCTATTAGACGATATGCCAAATAAAATAATGCGAAAATTATGCGAAACAAGGTAGACCCACCCCCATAACCTACTGGCGGCCCACCTACCCAAATGTACCCTAGGGTGGGTATACCCACTAAAATCTTACGGTGTCCACCGTTGCGGTGGTAGTAAGGTGAGAGCCACGAGTTAGTGCCCTAGGCATTTGCTCTGGACATTCTTCCGCAGTACACACCTCCAGTTAGCCAATGATATAGTCGTTGTGTCAAAGACGCTGGACGATGACGTTATAAGAAAGCTGAAAATTACACAGCGAGCGTTGGAGACGGCTATGTTTGGTGTTTTATCCAAGGGGTATACCTTGTTTCGCAGAATTTTAATTATTTATATATTATAATTTTCAATTTCAACACATCTTTAAAGTGTATTTATTAATTATGTGATATAAGTTCCATGACCTTTATCTTATTAAATTATACAATGATATGAAACATAAATTATTAGCATCAATTTACCGAACAAAACTTATATTTCTTCTTACATCCTCAAAAATTCGCACATAAATCTTCAATGTTTTTTTTTAAAAAATTGACACATTACAAATACTCAACATCTTCATTATTTATCCAACCCTTTAGGTACATTTATACTTATTTGGCGTATCTACCTATCATCTTACTTGCATACTTGCATATTTGGGTACTTATTATTTTACTGAGGCCGGCAGGCTCTACAATATTCATATACATATTATTTTTAGGTGTCAGTCTTATTTATTTTATTAATAGTCGACTAATTATTATTAAAAGACATTTTAGTCCTTAATGCTATACATAGACTTATTTTAAGGTTCATGTTTTAAGATCACTTGATCTCCAACTATTTTCACGGAGAGAAACTCGTCTGCACCATGATCAAATGAAGGATCTGATACCCTTCTTGACTGTACCTTGTACCCTTAATACACCATTTTATAACGAGTCCTCTTTTAAGATCTTTATTGACCTCCAACGGCTTACACGAAAAAAACTTGTTTACATCATGTTAAAACTGAAGGATTCGACATCGTTTTGTACCTTTTAATAAACGCCATTAGTACCTTAATCAATTACATATTGAGCTCTTTCATATCTAAAAACTATCATTTCCAACTGTGACGTACAAACCAACAAAATTAATTCCTTAGCATAAATGACTTTGTTTACTTATGGTTGATCAGGCCATTCGTGATACAAAATATTTCAACTAAGTATTCCCTAACTATGCAATTACGTTTGCGTCATACAAACATAACCAACTTGAAATTTCTTTCATTAATCCATCTATCTACATAAATAACAATTCCATTTCGAATGTAACTAATGTACTCCAGGTTACAAAAGATTTTAAAACATTCATACCGTCTCAAAATATAATCTTTAAAACAGTTTACACTACAATCTTAGTATTGTTTACTTTTTTTTTTCTACTACGTATAAAAGATGAGCATGGAGTATTTTCTATTGTTTTCAGTAACTTTACATTGTTTTTATTTTTAACCATAAATGTGTTTTTTCTTTTAAAAGCAAATAAACTTTTTAATCATTATTATTGGATCTATTGGATTATTATAAATTTATTGGTCTACACGGTAAAAACAACATTAGCTTTCGTTATGGAGACAAAAAAATACATATTGGTTTTATTTTTTTCATGGTACAGACAAAATACCTCGTGGCCCTTATTTTGTTTTGAGTAGTATATATTTTAAAAAGATACTTTACGTTTTTAGCATACCCGTATTCGATATAGCTTACTGTAGACCGGTGACGCGTTATCTTTTAATTGTATAGCTTGTTCGTAAATATTAGTTGTATTTAGTGAGTCACCCCGTAAGCGAAAAATATCGGTGAAATTTGCACAAATATTTGTAATTGTAGTTCTTTCTTCATTGTTTAAGTTATTTATTTTTAACATTGTCAGTAACAATTTGACTCATTCCGCATTATTTGTTTGTTTCTCAAACGAAAAACAATTAAATTCTGACAAACTTTTAATTTCCGGTGTAAAATATTTTAAATTTACTTCTTCATAACGAGTATTTAATATTTTTACAAAAAAAAAACCATTGATACTTTTTATTATTGTATTTGCTACAAATACTACTCCACAAATTTCGTTCGAATTAAAAGCATAATCTCCTGATACAGAAGTTGACAACCGTATGAATGATTCACAACGTGGTGGTAATTTGATATATGGCGTACGATTGTCTTGGCTATCATGTGTACTCGTATTTAATTGTAATGGTACTTGAATTTTCTTGTTATTGAAGGTTTATGCCGAATTTCCACTTTCAAAGTTCAATTGACATTTATATTTTGTTAAAAACTCTTGCCTTATAATACCGTCTTCACTCAAAGGTAATGTTTTAAATACATGAAACTAATTGGTAAATTACGTATTATGTTTATTAAACAGTCGTAAGTTTACGTACCGTTGTGACGTGATTTTACCTCTGATTCCATTGATGTGTGTGACCTTTGGTATGATGATCTCGTTCGTAGATAAAGCAACGTCACACTTTATTGCACTTAGTGACGCACCTGTGTCGTCTAACCATATGTATTGTTTTCCGTTCACAGTAAATTGCACAGAGTTCATGTTGCCGTATGATAAGACGTAATTAGTAATCACGAAAAAACTCTGGGTTAATGTAATCTTCTGGGTCTTCTTTTTCGTCGTTTATCTTTTACACTACATTTTAGTGCTGTTTTTGATTATTGTTAGGGTTGCTTCCGAATCGTCCTTTAGTTTGGGAGCTTGGTTTTTCTCTTCCTCTTGAATTATTCCTTTGAGGCCATTCGTTTGAACTTGCGTTATTAGGTTGTACGGGCATTCTAGTCTTTCCTCGATATTTTTTGTTGCGTGTGTTCCTCGGTCGCGTACGTAACTACCTTGTTTTAGGTGAGCACCACCTTGTCTCTGGGGACCACCCCGCGCCGCACGTAATTATGCTCGTAGAATACTTGTTCCGATGATGACGTCTTGGGAGTCATAGTAATATTTTCGTCCTTTGCACCTTGTATTGCCTCTCTTAATGACGTGTATTTACAGATATAGCACGGCGTTCAATTTTCTTGGACAGGCATTTGTTTAATTTCTTCCAAATAAGGTAGATAAATATTAAAGTGATGATAACAGCTATGGTTATAATCACCAACGAGATGTTGTATAAAGATGTTGATGAAGTCACCTGAGTTGCACTTGCGCCGTTGCCTGCACCGTTCTGAGCGATGGTTATGTCTTCTCTCTGCGACTGGATTTTTGCTGAGTTGCTGCCCATTGTTCACGTTAACTTTGAAGACTACGGTTCAACACTGTTTCTCGGGAAACAGTTGCTGGCAGGGTCGCCATGTGAAATTACTCGGGGCGCGGCGGTGGTGTTGAAGTAAGACAAGGTGGTTTTTGGGTGGTTGTAACTGAACTCTCTTTTTTGTACATTTTTCAGAGGTTTATATACACGATTTTCCTACTTAATTATATGTCACATGACATTTCCTTAACCTGTGACCTTTCACTTATCTAGGAATATTTTACAAGATAATAAAACAATATTATTTATTAAAGGTCAGTTGACGGATGAGTGATGCTGTGTGTCGTCACACACCACACACAGATAGAATCGTCTTGTGGCATACAATTCGTATACATAGTCATTAATAGGCAGAATCACCCTATCACAGAAAGTTCACAGTCCGAATCGTCTTTTGGCATATTTTTCATATTTAATATTCTACTATAAACCTTAACTTCTCTTTGTATCCCAAGTAGTTCTATCTCAGCAATACTAACATACAACGTGTATGGCAAATCAAACATGCAGCAAGTGAGCAAGCATTTAGCATGCAAGCAAGCAAGCAAAGCATGGAGCAAGCAAGCAAGCATGCAGCATGCACGCAAGCATGCAGCATGCAACATGCATGGTTTCTGTCACGGCTCCGGCGCTGCGGGGTTTCGGTAGTCCCAGCGAGCTTATCGTCGCAGATGGTTTTCGCTTACCACCTGCTCCTCAGCTCGCGGGCTGCCTCGCCCCTCCGCGCCTACGCGATTTTGAATTACACTCTAGGAGTGGGGCACACAAGACTGCGTGGAGTCGGTTTTGCACCGATTCGTTTCTGTCACTAACTTTTGTACCACAACTTAATGACTTTTTAATTCAATCTTAGGGTAAAATACTATTTAAAAGAAATAGCAATATGCGTAGTGAAATTATTCTAAACGAAATTCTGCTTTCTTCATAGTATGCCTATTCAAATTATGCCAAATAAACATTATGCTTAGCGAAAGTATGCAAAGTAAAATTTTGCCAAAGGTAATTATGCCTTATAAATTTCTGCTATCTTAAAAGTATATTGTAAATTCGGGCATATAAATATTCTACCAAACAATTATTATGCTAACAGAAAATTCTACATGAATAATATTCGACTAAAGAAAATTATTAAGTGTGTTATGCCAAGTGACTTTCGGAGCAAAAAGATTCTGCCAGATAGAGGGAACCCTTATCCAAGATTAGTTCGAGGTACTTTAGACTCTTGCCTATTTCAATCATCGTGCTGCCTACTACGAGGTGTGTGCATGGTGGTGGCACTCGTCTTGACCCATAGAAACATAGAGCCTCGAACTTTTCGAGAGCCACCTTCAATAATAGGTCACAAATTAATGAGACTACCACCTCAACCCCCTCAGTAGCGTTTCTAGCAGCTCTTCAAATTTCTGCGGGCTGTGACGAGCTTGTCGTCGGCGTAACATGTATCACTATCACCCTCAGTAAGACGCCCACGGAGCACCCACATACGGGTTATGCCCATTGTCCTCTGGATCATTCCTAAATCTTGGTTCAAAGTGCTTACTTTAATACGACACGCCAAGTTATTAGGCGTTCAGTTACGTGTTTCTCATCGAAATAATCATTAGTAGCTTCATTAGTGGAAAATTGTGAATGATACACGTATTTTTCGTTCTTGTTGTGTTTGTATTTTTTAAGTGAAATTAAGCTGTGATTATTAATATTGTCAAAATAGTTTTAAGATATAGAGGTTACTAATAAAAGACATGGTTTTGTTTGTATGAGGAAAATGCAAACATGATTTAAAATAACAAAAAATATGTATGTTAGTTAAGCTTATGCTTGTGCTTTAGAATGTTTTTAACACTCACAGTGTCATATTTTTATATTTGTAAGCTTATGCTTTTTCGGAATCTTTTTAAATAATTGTACGATAAAAAGTACCGGGAATAATAACATACATTCAGCCAATCAACTGACTCCCCCAAAGTCCTAGTACGAGTTATTTTCTTTTCACGTTCGATTACATTTTGTATGGAAAAGATAAAGATGTGATAGGGTAGGTCCGTACACTTCGTACAGGCCCTCTGCTTATAGATGTCATTTATAATGACTCTAACATTAATAGATCGAGTTGCCTAACTATGAAAAGTATATTACTTCCTAATTAATTTTGCCTGTTAATATTAAATTACAATAAGATTAAATAAAGTCCGTTAACATTAAAAAAACTGTACACGGTATTTAATTTTTTTCATGATTTTTCGTAAAAAAATAATTATAAACTCAAATTGACTCAACCCAAACATCGTGAATTCGTCAACATCTAAAACTAAACGACTGTTTACACAAGTTCAGCCATCTAGCTAAACGTTGCGTTCAATGACTTGGCTACTTGACGTTCAGCCATTCAATTTGATTTAATGAACTGCCTAGGAATCCAATTAACTGACTGGTTTAACCAGATGGCTTCGACATTTACTGTTTAATGTCTTTCCTTCAAGGTACTTCTGAAAGAAGAGACTTAGGTGACGTAGCTAAACAGCTCTTGGCTTGTCTATTATGTCTAGTTTTGGGTCCAGTATTTGCGTACTAGTACTAAAAGAGGGTACAGACTAGTGAAACGCATGAATAGTATTATTCTGTATCCTGACCTACTGAGAGATATTGTGTGTGACTTTTCATGATAGATTGCAGCCATATGCATTGCAAATTGCAAGATGTTTCACAACTATGTTAAGAAGACAAATGCCAGCGCTTCCTACCGACCGGGTGTTATGGCCAGGGACCACGGTCTAATGATAACCGTCTTGGTTAATTGACATATAGTTAAATCCGCTCTAAATCTTTAATATCGCGGTTCAGTGGACTGAAAAGTGTCGAAGTGTGGTGGTGGACCACCACACTTCGACTATACCGCCATCTAGTCGCGTCGAGCCGAGTCAGTGAGTTGCGATGAAATGTAGTGACAAAGGTTGATCATAGATGTCGCTACAACATATTTCAGTATTGCGTTCCCCTCAGTCTGTACCCACCTTAACATTGAATTGAACTACTGAACCACGGTAATGATATCTATATTACTAAACTGCTCTATGTTTAATTAAACGCCAATGATATAACGCACTACATGAGTAGTATTAATATAAAGGATAATCATTCCAAACGATTCTTATTATGATTATACTCATAAATGTATACTAATATTATCAAACTGAAGAGTTTGTTTGTTTGTTTGAACGCGCTGTCTCAGAAACTACTGGACCGATTTGAAAAAATATGTTTGTGTTGGATAGCTTATTGATTGAGGAAGGCTTTAGGCTATAAACCATCATGCTGCGACGGGCGGGCGAGAGCAAACTCAAAACGCGAACGAAGTCACGGGGGACCGCTATGCAATAGATAATAGTAACAGGCCTAACAACCTTACAATTGCTTTTGGTACAATTGGCCATTTAACCTAAACTAAACAGACTAGGATTATGCCAATAGAAATGTTATCTAGTAAATATTTATCTTTTTTAGATATGAAAAAAATACTTTATATTTTGAATATGATTATTTTAATCGTTTTATCTGTGGAAGAAAAACGTTTTGTAAGTATTTTAATTTACTATTAAATCAATTTTATTCTGAGACTAGAATTAGCTTATATTTTTAAAAGTGACTATGTAGCTACAAAAAAATAAATTTAATAATGAATGTTACAGGGAAAATTTGATTTGACGGTGAATAGTTTTCAAACATGTCAAGGACCCAAATCAAAAAATTGCGCAGTGCTGAAAGCCGGGGTTGTGAATCGAACTACAGTGCTTTTTGATCTGCAAATAACGGACGCTATTACGTTAACCAAAGTATGAAAACTTAGCTCTTCTAAAGAAGTGGATTAAACGACAATTTATATTGTGTGACTAGTGGTCTTCTGCGCATTCGTCCATTCTTTTTGATTATTCTTCTTAAGTGACGTGGGACTACTACTGAAGCTGAATTTATGAATCACTCGTGTCAGTATTTCGAGTGGTTTTATTGGAGATACAATAAAAATCGCGAATAATACGCGAGACGTTACAAAATTGAGTTATCTTTTATTTAAAAAAAACTGCCGTGTAGTTTCAACTGACAATTATTCTAAAATCTAACATGACGAGAAAAAAACAGATCCACGCGCCATCATATTGAGACGAGTGATTTAAAAATAGCGCCCCTTACAATAACAAATTTCTCTTTATTGGATTTCATAGCTTTTAATTTTATTTTGTTTTGACCCAATTTTAGCTAAGTCAGAAAAGGAATATTCGTCGAATATAATACAAAACGCCTAATTTGAAAACTTCACCTATTTGTCAGCAATCATTTATGTAAATTTCATTTTAAAATTGGTTGTTTTATACTTATTCAGTCGGATAAGTTTTAGCTGACATTGGTAAAGTCGAACCTTAGTAGATTTACGCTAAGAAGAGCAATCAACAATTTAAGAAAAGCGGAAACAGCTCTTAATTGATTAAATAGGACGGTGACGAAGTCGCGAGGAGCTAGTTAAATACATGTTATAACGTTTAAAAATTCACGTTGATTCTGAAACAACAAAGTTTAAGTATCTTTTATATTTCAGGGAAAAATCACAGTAGAAGCCAACGGAAAAAGCTTGATGAGGATACAAATGAACAGCCCTTGCCACCATATATTCCTGCAATCAATTTTCATGTCGTATTTTAATATGACACAGAATTGTTTATGCCCAAAAGTGAGTTTTAATTGTTTAACCGCCTCATAATTTTATTCACTTAATGATTATCGACATTAAATTAAGTATAAGTAAGAAACAAAAATATTTATTATATTTGATACTTAGTTACATCATGAAGCTGATGCTTATTTGGTACAGCATAGACACATCAAAAAAAGTTTCTGATCGCTAGCCAATTTGATTTTTTAAACGTAACTGTATCAAAGAAACATATTTCTTGTGTGTTTTCTGAAAATATAAAAGCCATGTTATAATATTATAAGTTAAAAATATGATATCATTTACCGAAATAAAAAAGGTATTGATTTTTCAAAATTATCGCAAACTTTTTTTTTCATTCGCTCTTACAAATCGGGAATTGTGCGTTGCTTAAAATTTGAGGTCATAAACACTTACATTAATGTTTTCTATTTTCAGGGCCACTTTGAGAGGTATTTTGATATTGAGGCTCTTAGTAAACGTTACAATGGTGGTACATTTATGTACGGTAATATGACTTTCTATAGCGCTTTCTTCTCAAATTTATGTAATTTCTCTTGTTCGTTACTTGAACTAACAATTTTACCGAAGAAGGGACTGTAATATTGTACTTACAATCATATTTAAGGTTGATTTGAAATCCATTAAGAAGCCCAAATATTTCTATGTCTTAATAAATTATGTTGTTGGTATTTCCTTTAATAAAATTTTCCTTTAATATGTACGCAAAAAAAAAAACACTGCAAGATAAATAGTAATTCATTATTCTGTTTTCATCAGTGTCATTCATCAGTGGCTAGAGTTAATGATTTTTGCCATTCTACTATGCCTACACCTTTATTTATTTATAGTAAACTTTCATACAAAAATTATATATTGTAGTAAAATAATAATTTTATTTTTTTCTACTGATTTTTATAATGCTTTGGCGTAAAAAGGCACTATCTAGGAAGGAATAATTTAAATAAAATTGGATTACGAAATGGCTTCTATATTTTTTTTGTTTCATTTTAATAATTTTATACCGAATGTGTAAGATTTTAGAGTGATAACTTAAATAAGGGTAGGCATTTAAGTGAGAACTAGATTAACCACGTTGTACTGAAAATTCAGGACGCCGTGACAAGAAGTACAAGTTTGACTGGATCCGTTCCAGTCAAAATTTTGATTAGGTCGATATAATGCGTACAAATAGCAAATATAAAATTATTATGGTCTTAAAATCGCGGCCCTACACATCCATCTCCCTCTGATGAAGAGGTCTCCGCTGTCAAAATAGCGCCACATATTGAAAAATGTCTGTGGTTCCCTTAGATTAAATCAAATTGGTTCCTTTTAATTGAAGTTGATATTTTAGCATTTTATAATAAAAGTAAAAAATAATTAGTTCAACTCCAATGGATCGATAAATATAATTTTGATTACAAATCCTGACACTTGTATGCACATCGTAAATAAAGCAGAGACAGGTGCCTATTTAAATATGGAGGAAAAATGACTAGAAAAGAAAAGATTTATCCAAATCCTTTCAAATTTCTGATGTAAATCAATGTCAACTGCTGGAAATAGGCAGGGTAATATTATTTATACAGTATTGTAACTGGCGCGTATTTTAAGAGTTCCGTAGCCGAATGGCAAAAAACGGTACCCTTAAAGTTTCGTCAAGTCTGTCTGCCTGTCTGTCCATCCGTATGTCACAGACATTTAATTCCGTAACTATAAGCATCATACTGTTGAAATTTAGTAGGAAGATGTATGCTGTTAACCGCTTCATGATTGTGAAACAAAAAAATAATGATATTTAAGGGGGGGCTCCCATACATGAAACTAAAACCATTTTTTTAGTCAAGTCTATGCGTGTGGGGTGTCTATAGATAGGTCTTTTAAAATGAAATAGAGGTTCCTAAATCCATTTTCTCTAAAAATCTAACATTTGCTAGATTTACGCTTCCACGTAATTCCATTAGGCGTAATGTATTTTAGTTTACAAATATTCCTTGTCTGACGTTGGAAAATTCAGACCTTAGCTGAAAAAATAGTCAATGTTAATTTCTAGTTGGCTATACGGGTGTTTTATTTTACTCTTTTTTCTACATGTTTAGAGATTATTTTCTCGAAAACTGGCGTATATATTTTTTCCAAATATGTTTCATGTATTTTTTATAAATCAGCCCTTTAAATATTATCACTTCAAAAAGATGAGACCTTATAGAGTGCCGATCAGCTGTCGCTGGTTTGTATGGGGAAGTGAAAAAATATATGGGATTTCAATATTAGTCACTTAGTAAGAGACCTTAGTTTAACTTATTTGAAATGTCTCATCGTTTGAGAATAGTAATCAATTCTAAATTCTAAACTCCATTACAACAAATAAAAGTTAACAAACTTCTTTAGTAGGCATGAAAATTGGATTAAAATTCTGAATTATCAGATGAACACGAAATATGATACTAATTCATGACACTAAACAATAGCTATAACTGTATTATCACCATTTCACAATTAATTCTGATTTTATTACTAGCAGGTTGTGCAGGTTATTAAATAACTTCAAGCAAAACAAACAAAATCTGTCAAGAAAAATCTTTTTATTAAATATTTGATTAATTGATTTTGAGTTTGGAGAGAATATAGATCATGTTGAGTCAGTGTATATGTTGGTACAAAAAAATAACTAAAAAGAAAGTAAAAACCAAAATTCACGCTTGAAAGGAAAGGACTCAATTTTAGGCGAACAATTTCTTTTTAGAGTCGGTGCCCGGATAGATGATGCTTGAAATGACCAAAGCGATGGCACCCACTCTAAAAAGAAATGTTCGCCTTAAATAGATTCCTTTCGTTGAAAGATTGAAGTGTTTACTTAAGACATTTTACCACAATTTAGTTATGAAGTCGGTTTTTACATTTTTTAAAAGTTAACTTTATTTTCTAATTTTTAGTGTTTACAGGAGGGGATGCAACTTTGAACTATGTCCTTTAATAAGCTAATATATAGTTAGTTCTGTCATTAGAACCACTTAACTCCTAAGCGTTTAAGAGTTCCGCCATCAGCTCAGCTCCACGCAACTTCAGACGCAACAACAAGTCTTCATTAAGATTCTAGTTCGAAAACAGTAAACGTGCCTTTAAAATTATTATTTAATTATTTATTGAAAAACTTCATGCACAAAACATAAAATTTTACATATGGCGGACTTTATGTCAAAAGCATTCTCTACCAGTCAACCATAGGTCAGAACAGAGAAAAATATATATACAGGCGGTGCAAGTAAAGTATTTTTACCTTGATTGCACCAAGATCCCATTATCAGATCCCAATTAGGCAACAATGGGACCAATAAGAAGGTATAACGTCTAAGTTGGCGAATCATTTTTTGAATCGGTCGACAAATTACTGAGATATGAGGTAACTTTGATACAAAAAAAAACAGTCGAATTGATAATCTCCTACTTATTTAAACTGTGAGACTGCAGCGGCATCATAGCTTACAGACACTTAGCAAATTCGTGTTAATTTGAAATATGCAATATTTTCTAAGCGGGTTTAAGGTGACTTCAACGTGGGATGGAGCATTTTAGGGTCATATAATTTATAGAGAAGTTGTGAAGCTATCCGATGCAACAAAAATCAGAAAGTGTCTTTTTTACCCGACTACGGCAAAGCAAAATAGGAGGGTTATGATTTTGACCTGTATGTATGGATGTTCGTCTGTTCCCTCATAACTACTTAACTAAACTTTATCATAATTGGACAATTGAGGTGTCGTTAGAAGCCTCTTGATCGTCCGCTGGTTATAGGCTACATGAAGTTACGTTAAATTGACTACAGCTCCCTCTAGGAGACTTAAAGTAAGGAACTAAAAAAAACGGTTTTACGGTGTCGTGTGGGGTATCAAATAAAAGAGCTCTCTTAGCACATTTTAAATTTGTTAACAATATTAGCTGTTGCTCACGGCTTTGCTTGTGATCACCTGACAATTGCAAGAATTTATACCAGTATCAACCATTTTGATTCATACGGCCACGGCTATCCTTTATCTCTATCAGTATGACGTATAAAAAACCGTTAAAATATAATACGTGTAAGTAACGTGTATTATTAGTCAGTAAATTTTAAATACACACATCAAATGTGTCTAGGGATCAACATATATTTTTACAATAACTTTTCTCCTGGTTGATATTAATTAAAATTTTCTTTAAGGATTCATCAAATAAAGTGTTTTCGTTTGTCTACAGTAACGATGAACCAAGTCACCTTTGCATTAATAAAGAAATTTGCCATTTTCATATTAAAGGTTTTTTTACATTTGAACCACTAACATCAAAGTTCGAAAAAAAGACTGAAATAACAGTTTTCTTTTAAATTTTATTGGGTAACTTAAACAATTAATAATCCGTGTTTCTACCGCGAACACTAACAACACAAGAACTAGTGATCTTCTGCGCATTCGTCCATTCTTTTTGATTATTCTTCTTAAGCGATGTGGGACTACTACTGAAGCTGTATTTATGAATCACTCGTGTCAGTATTTTGAGTGATTTTATTGGAGATACAATAAAAATCGCGATTAATACGCGAGACGTTACAAAATTGAGTTATCTTTTATTAAAAAAAAAACTGTGGTGTAGTTTTAACTGACAATTATTCTAAAATCTAACACGACGAGAAAAAAACAGATCCACGCGCCATCATATTGAGACGAGTGATTTAAAAATTGCGCCCCTTGCAAAAACAAATTTATCTTTATTGGATTTCATAGCTTTTTATTTTATTTTGTTTTGACCCAATTTTAGCAAAGTCAAAAAAGGAATTTTCGTCGAATATAATATAAAACGCCTAATTTAAAAACTTCACCTATTTGTAAATGTCATTTCAAAATCGGTTGTTTTATACTTATTCAGTCGTATAAGTCTTATCTGACATTGGTAAAATCGAACCTTAATAGACTTAAAACTGTATTATATTACGCTAAGAAGAGCAATATTCCACACGCATAGGTTTGACAAAAATTTTTTTTTTGGTTTTAGTTTTATGTATGAGTGCCCTGTAAATGACATTAATTATTATTTTTTATATGTGAATCATAAAGCAGTTAACAGGATACATCTTCCTACTAAATTTCAACAGTGTGATGATCATAGTTACGGAATAAAATGGCTGTGACATACGGACGGACATACAGAAAGACAGACAGACTTGACGAAACTATAAGGGTTCCGTTTTTTGCCATTCGGCTACGGAACCCTAAAAATGGACTATAAAAAACCAATACACCGTGCGTTCGATACTGCGGCACAGTCGTGGCTGTCTGCGTACCGAGCGCATACCGAGAATTTGGCGCAAAGGCTTAACTCGCGCTTCGTCTGTTTGTATGAAGTTGGGATACTGTATAGATATCATTACCGTGACATAGGCAAGACTCTATAGTTTTCTGCAGAAATGCTGCATCCAGCCTGTGTGATCCTGCAGTACTTACTACGTAATCGCAAAATAACGTTTTGGCCGATATGCTTTTACTTAAGATATGTTATATTAGGTATTGAAGTTCTGATAAAAAATATTTCCCAATCTTTACATTCATATACATATCATATACGCGTATAATGCTTGTTTTGTATCTGTGTGATCATTATAAGCATAATTTACCATGATTGAATGAAATGAAATACAGGAAGATAAGCTAAACAGCCTGACACTTTTAATACATTAGGGTATTTTTAAAGTACTCCGATTTTAAACGTGAGATAAGATTAATCAGACTGAATAATAAATAAACGACCGATTTTGAAATGACATTTCAAAATCGGTCGTTTGCTGACAAATAGGTGACGTTGTTAAATTAGGCGTAATGTATTTTAGTTTACAAATATTCCTTGTCTGACGTTGGAAAATTCAGACCTTAGCTGAAAAAATAGTCAATGTTAATTTCAAGTTGGCTATACGGGTGTTTTATTTTACTCTTTTTTCTACATGTTTAGAGATTATTTTCTCGAAAACTGGCGTATATATTTTTTCCAAATATGTTTCATGTATTTTTTATAAATCAGCCCTTTAAATATTATCACTTCAAAAAGATGAGACCTTATAGAGTGCCGATCAGCTGTCGCTGGTTTGTATGGGGAAGTGAAAAAATATATGGGATTTCAATATTAGTCACTTAGTAAGAGACCTTAGTTTAATTTATTTGAAATGTCTCGTCGTTTGAGAATAGTAATCAATTCTAAATTCTAAACTCCATTACAACAAATAAAAGTTAACAAACTTCTTTAGTAGGCATGAAAATTGGATTAAAATTCTGAATTATCAGATGAACACGAAATATGATACTAATTCATGACACTAAACAATAGCTATAACTGTATTATCACCATTTCACAATTAATTCTGATTTTATTACTAGCAGGTTGTGCAGGTTATTAAATAACTTCAAGCAAAACAAACAAAATCTGTCAAGAAAAATCTTTTTATTAAATATTTGATTAATTGATTTTGAGTTTGGAGAGAATATAGATCATGTTGAGTCAGTGTATATGTTGGTACAAAAAAATAACTAAAAAGAAAGTAAAAACCAAAATTCACGCTTGAAAGGAAAGGACTCAATTTTAGGCGAACAATTTCTTTTTAGAGTCGGTGCCCGGATAGATGATGCTTGAAATGACCAAAGCGATGGCACCCACTCTAAAAAGAAATGTTCGCCTTAAATAGATTCCTTTCGTTGAAAGATTGAAGTGTTTACTTAAGACATTTTACCACAATTTGGTTATGAAGTCGGTTTTTACATTTTTTAAAAGTTAACTTTATTTTCTAATTTTTAGTGTTTACAGGAGGGGATGCAACTTTGAACTATGTCCTTTAATAAGCTAATATATAGTTTGTTCTGTCATTAGAACCACTTAACTCCTAAGCGTTTAAGAGTTCCGCCATCAGCTCAGCTCCACGCAACTTCAGACGCAACAACAAGTCTTCATTAAAATTCTAGTTCGAAAACAGTAAACGTGCCTTTAAAATTATTATTTAATTATTTATTGAAAAACTTCATGCACAAAACATAAAATTTTACATATGGCGGACTTTATGTCAAAAGCATTCTCTACCAGTCAACCATAGGTCAGAACAGAGAAAAATATATATACAGGCGGTGCAAGTAAAGTATTTTTACCTTGATTGCACCAAGATCCCATTATCAGATCCCAATTAGGCAACAATGGGACCATCAAGAAGGTATAACGTCTAAGTTGGCGAATCATTTTTTGAATCGGTCGACAAATTACTGAGATATGAGGTAACTTTGATACAAAAAAAAACAGTCGAATTGATAATCTCCTACTTATTTAAACTGTGAGACTGCAGCGGCATCATAGCTTACAGACACTTAGCAAATTCGTGTTAATTTGAAATATGCAATATTTTCTAAGCGGGTTTAAGGTGACTTCAACGTGGGATGGAGCATTTTAGGGTCATATAATTTATAGAGAAGTTGTGAAGCTATCCGATGCAACAAAAATCAGAAAGTGTCTTTTTTACCCGACTACGGCAAAGCAAAATAGGAGGGTTATGATTTTGACCTGTATGTATGGATGTTCGTCTGTTCCCTCATAACTACTTAACTAAACTTTATCATAATTGGACAATTGAGGTGTCGTTAGAAGCCTCTTGATCGTCCGCTGGTTATAGGCTACATGAAGTTACGTTAAATTGACTACAGCTCCCTCTAGAAGACTTAAAGTAAAGAACTAAAAAAAACGGTTTTACGGTGTCGTGTGGGGTATCAAATAAAAGAGCTCTCTTAGCACATTTTAAATTTGTTAACAATATTAGCTGTTTGCTCACGGCTTTGCTTGTGATCACCTGACAATTGCAAGAATTTATACCAGTATCAACCATTTTGATTCATACGGCCACGGCTATCCTTTATCTCTATCAGTATGACGTATAAAAATACGTTAAAATATAATACGTGTAAGTAACGTGTATTATTACTAGTCGGTAAATTTTAAATACACACATCAAAAGTGTCTAGGGATCAACATATATTTTTGCAATAACTTTTCTCCTGATTGATATTAATTAAAATTTTCTTTAAGGATTCATCAAATAAAGTGTTTTCGTTTATCTACAGTAACGATGAACCAAGTCACCTTTGCATTAATAAAGAAATTTGCCATTTTCATATTAAAGGATTTTTTTTTACATTTGAACCACTAACATCAAAGTTCGAAAAAAAGACTGAAATAACAGTTTTCTTTTAAATTTTATTGGGTAACTTAAACAATTAATAATCCGTGTTTCTACCGCGAACACTAACAACACAAGAACATCGGTTTGGCATTCTCAAAATGAGTCATCCAAATCACGCTGTGGAATGGCCGCCCATGTTCGTTGCAACAACAAAAAAAAGGTCTTCTTGCGACTGGATACCCTCCATATTCGGCAGAGCTCTTCTCTGTAGCATATCCCATGCATGCTCAATCGGGTTCAAGTCTGGCGACTGAGCAGGCCAGGGCAGGACATTGATGTTAGCTGCGGCGAGAGTCTGTCTTACAACTCTTGCGGTGTGCGGTCGTGCATTATCATGCATTAACTGAAATAAGGGACCGATTGGCACTTGTAGAGGAACGATGACGTCTGATACAATCGTCTCAGCATAAATTTGAGCGTTGAGGTTGCCTCTAATCCGAATCAAATCAGTTCTTCCACCGATCCAAATACCCGCCCATACCATGATGGTTCCACCACTATAAGGATGGACTTCCTGGCAGGATTTTAATCGCTGTTGGCGTCCAGGGGTTCTCCAGTGTCGTATACGTCTTGTATCCGATCTCATACCAAAACGAGACTCATCAGAAAAGCACACGAAACGCCATTGTTCTTCTGCCCAATTTCTGTGTTCAAGAGCCCATTGATATCGAATCCTACGATTGTGCATTGCTATAGGTGGTACCCGTAGCGGTCTTCGGGAATGAAGGTTCACTTCATGCAAGCGGTTTCTGACTGTTTGGTCGCTAATTAAGTTCCCTGAAGAGTGATGAAGCCTCACGGCTAACATCATGGCGGTTATTGTTGGAGCTCTTCGAGCTGTGATTTGAATGTATCGGTCTTGTCTCCGTGTGGTGCAGCGATACCGTTCTCCATGGCGCTCAGCCACGGTACCAGTGCTTCGGTAACGTGTCCAAAGTCGACTGATAACACTCTGACTTGTATTCAGAGCTAAAGCCACAGTACGTTGCCGGGAACCAGCTTCTATCATTCCCACGGCTCTGCGCATTTCATCCCTGCTTAAATGACGTCGCCGCTCCATAATAACGTTGGTTAAACGTTGTATGTTTTTATAGGGAAAATATTGACAGCGGATTTTCATCTTTTACTCGAATTTGATTGACAGTTCCTGTTTCAAATTATAAAATGCACCAAAAAGGATCCATATAAATTTATAAAATCATAAATTTATTACAAAGCCACATCTCAATCAAGAAATCCGCATAAAAATGCTTGATCCCTAGACACTTTTGATGTGTGCAGTTTGTACATAATAATTTCAGCGGAGACTATTTTCTTGTTTCATATTTTTTAGAGCGTGTTTCTTAGAGATACTGCGGTTTGGCTTAGGAGGGAATATACTTGAGCTCACATTGACTCGAAAGATGATCCTTTAATGACTAACTAACGAGTACTTACCTACCTATACATGTAAATTTAAAGAAAAAATCATTTAAGTTGGTGTTACTATCGTTTTATAAAAACCTAAATAAAAGACATTTTTCCAGGTCTGAAGTCTATATCCATACATTTTTATTGAACATGGCTATCCAACATGATGTAATACTAGCGGTCCCTCGCGACTTCGTCCGCGCGTTTTGAGTTTGCTCCCTCTTTTCCCGTCGCAGCGTGATGTTTTATAGTTTTGAGCCGTAGTTCTTGAAATTAGCGCATTCAAATAAACAAATCAACTCTTCAGCTTTATAATATTCTCTACCGACTATATTATATCGATTATATTTTTTGACGACCTTCTTGGTCGAGTGGCTAGCACGCTGGTTTCAAGCGTCGCCATCTCGTAACGTTCCGGGTTCGATTCCCGGTGGGGTCAATGTAGAAAACGATTTTTTCTATATTGTCTCGGGTCTGGGTGTTGTGGTACCACCGTTGTGTCTGATTTCCAGAACACCAGACCATTGGCTACTTACTTTGGGATCAGATCAATGTATGTGATTAGTGTCCATTTTTATTTATTTTTTATTTATTTAATATTAGTGTAGATGATCAATATAACCATAGATAGACGATGAAGCAATTCACTTAGGGTCACAGTGATAATATGATAGGATGGATTATTAAATGGTTCTCCAATTATATTTTACTAAAATGTGTTGTGAGTCAGGTAAGTTTATTATAATTTTTATAGGCATATTTTCCCATGCGTTGAATTATTTACTACACACATAAATGTTTTAATAACATTACTCATTGCACGTCGGGAATCAAATAAAGCTAGGTGTGCACTAGTAATTTGTCGTTTATACTTTTAACGTACTCTGAATAGTCTCGGACCGATTTCGGCGATTCCATCCGTTCTAAAGACTGAAGAATGTGTTAATAACCCAGGATTAGAACCCGGGATTTGTTGACCTGGGATATAGTCTATAGGAAACGAATAAATAAATAAAATAAATAAATATTTGACAACATCACATACATTGCTCCGATCCCAAGCTAAGTAGCTTAAGCACTTGTGTTATAGAAAATCGAAAACAACGGTGGTATCACAACACCCAGATCCGAGACAATATAGAAAAGATCGTATTCTACATTGACCCGTCCGGGAATCGAACCCGGAACCTCACGAGATGGCGACGCTTGAAACCAGCGTGCTAGCCACTCGACCACGGAATTCGTCAACTAAATCAACGAGGCAGTCATTAACACTTCTCTGATAAATCAATGGTTCATAAATATATTGGGAATAAGAGTTTTCATTTATAAACAAAAAAGGAGATAAGGGATGACTCTATGATTAATGATAGTTTGCATTTAAAAAACATAAGTCTATGGCGTCCTCAGATTATATGGTATTTGGCTGTAGTAATAAAACGAAAGGATGTGTCGCATATTGTAATTTTAGATGCCTAAAAATTTAAATAAAATTTCAATTACTAAAAATATTCTGTTACTATTATTATCATTATAAAAAGGAATGTTTTTAGATCTAAGTTTCTACAATGGGAACCCATCACTTAATCGCAATTTTCTTCATCGATTTTCATTCCCCATAAAACGATTCGTAGATGTTTCAAAATAATATTCAATAAATTCTAGAATCTTGTTACATCACATTTTCATTTGATCGAATGCTTATTATCTACAAACTTACTTCATCCTTACTTCTTTTCATAAATTACGTATTTTCTCGAAGTAACGTTAGCTTTCTACTTTATTACCCATAATTTTATTTCCACGTAAGTTTCAATATGCAGAATTCTTGAAACATCGAATTTTACTTCACTAAAGTCCGTATTTCCAAACGATTTTGTTACTAGGTCATATTATATTGCATGCTTTATTAATAGACAATTTAAAGCATAACTGATATAAACGCCTTGTTACGCAAGGGCGACGATGCTTTTCCCGCAGCGCCAGAGATGAGGAAATCCTAATGCATGCTGCTTGTTCGCTTGCCTGCTTGTTTGCTGCATGCATGCCTGTATGCTTGCATGCACGCATTAATGCATGCCTGCTTGCTTACTTGCATGCATTACTGCATGCATGTATGCCTTCTTACTTGCATGCGTATGCATGCATGTGCTTATTTGCATTAAAAAAGTCATTTGAGTAAAAAATATATGGCAACCGTTACACATTGAAACAAGTTTTGATGAAAGGTCATTTCGATAACTTAATAATTATATTAAAGATTAGTTTGATATATCGTTATTCTGCTTAACAAAACAGTTGAAAAACATTTTTTTGGTAAAATGTTATTCAATGTTATGAAACGGCGATTATTAACTATTCGATTAATCAAGAAAAAAAGATATTAACATTAATTGCATAGTTTTCTGTGAAATGAAATTCGATATCTAAAAATTCTGTGTTATGATAGATACCCTTCTATAATACCGCAAACGCCGATCACCAAGTGCTACATAAAGTTTCTCAATCAAACTGTCAAGGGCTTTCAAATTGTATTAAGTTTAGTGCTGCCAATTGCGTAGAATTTAAACTTTTTCAGAGTCGTGACGTCATGCAGTCCACGTAAAGAAATTCGCGAGGCAAAATATCGTATTTTCGCTGTTATTGTCTAAGCATTTTTTTGTATCTAAGATTGATTAATAATGAAATTGAAACATGATTGAAAAAAAAGGCACTTACAGTATTGGACGTAAACGATGATGATTTAAAAAATAAAATTATTGTGTACCTAGCCTTATTGTAAGATGAGCTATATAAAGTTTGATTAAGAATGTACTTGATACAATAGTATGTTTTTAGTCAGTTAAAAGGTCAGTTGCTGCGTGGACACCCTTAACTATTAGAAAAATGGCTTTTGGATTGTAAGTGTAAATACTTATTATTTGTGAATCTTCGTTTTATAGTTAGAAATAACCAGACTGGGATTTGTCATTAAATTACACTTCAAAAACAGACATAACAGGTCTGTTATTCTAGAGCGTATAAAATGATTAGTTCTAAAAATTTGGTGGAATATTTTTGACCTAGCTACGAAGATGTGGAGATTGTGAAGTTTTCTAAGTGGGTTAAAGTCAAGTGCATGTTGAGTTAGATACTTGGGTATATATGAGATCTAATAATAACAATTATTATTCATTAATTAAATTAATTAAAAACTTTATGATACTGTAAGATGTACATCGAGATAATGTTATGCCAAGACGAGTTCAGGCAGCGAAATTTTACAAAAAAATATACCGTTTCAGAAAAATACTGATAATATTCTAAGCGGGGATTTATATTATTTTTGCGGAGAGGATAAATTTGTTATTATTACGTATCATCATAATCAGCCAATGGACGTCCACTGCTGAACATTGGCCTCCAGGAGAGCTCGACGTGATTTTTCTCTTCTTCATGTTAATTTTGAGACCTACTTGTTGGGAAATCCGGTCGAGGTCTTCAGGCATAGTACCAAGGTCATCCAGTGTCTTTGCCACAAAGACTATATCATCAGCAAACCGAAGGTGTGTGATTTATTCGTCATTAATGTTGATGCCAAATCTTCCCATTCCAGGAGTTTGAAGGCCTCTTCCAATGCCGATGTTTAGAGATATAACGTCCTTCTCTCTTATGTCTCCTCGCAGTGGTATAGCCTCGTAATCTGTTCCTGTAATCTCACCGTCATTGTGGCGTTCTACAGACACTTTAACACCTCTTTAAAGACTATGTGGCACCGCTGAGGAGATTATTATGTATGTCTTTACCAATCTCTGGACCATGGGATCCCAGACCTGTGGAAGGCGTACATGGGGCTGAAGCCAACACTTCCATTATTATTTATGTAAATAGTTTTATTAATCTTCAAGGATGTATCTCATGTCAGTTTTTTGAGTAAACTAAAAAAGTTGGTAGCCTAAGTTTATTTATTCTTTTTTAATTACAGCATTATCGTCACGGGGCTTTTGGCTTTCGGAGCATACTGGACGACGAAGTACCTACTTACCTTACCAGAATCAAAAACTGTCATGGGATTTATCACTACCCCCATGCCTGGGGTTGCGAATCCATTGGAAAATCAGTAGCGTCGTCTACCAAATCCTTAGGTAGTCTACCGGTAGGCTATGGCTATGATTGTTTTTTAGGGATTTTTATAAGACCTCAATAAATTGGTATAGGAATGAAACTAGAGGTATGGGAGTGTATGGAGCAAACCACATGCAGCCATCAAGCATCGCTTGAAAAACTTTCATTTTGTGCCATTTCTTCGCGCAAAATAATAGAGTCTTGCCATTAATAAAGATTTTTACAGAAGCATAAATATAAAACAACTGTACCAAATTTGAATTGTTACCAAATGGAAACCTTTTATGACTGTTATACTATTAAAATTATTATTGTAGACGGAAAGATACAATAGTTTATAAATAAACGTAAAATATTTTAGTTTATGGAGAAGACCTTATTACAATCATAAAATAATTTGCAAGTTTACAGCGAATGCTGTATTTTCAAATATATTTCACATCACAGTCCATTTACTTTAATGCCTATAATTTTAATTTATCTAATTAGAAGAAAATGTGGTTTCGGCTGTGTTAATACCTTAAAATATGTAGTTTCTAGTGTAATAATGTAACTTTTCGGTGAAGGACCTTGTATTTTAAGTCGAGTCCAACCAATGATTTTAGTGGTTCTCACGCTCTTTTGAATTCTGCCTCGAAGTTGTATTTACAAATAAGAGAATCAATATTTTGATCACCCCCATTGTTCATTATTGATAAGGCTGAGTTACACAGTCACTGATTTTATGTGGCAGTTTGATTATTATAAATAAATTATTTTGCGAATTGTATTTGTTTTGTTATTTAAACTGCCATTGTGTGCGTACTGTTTTATAATCACCTATTTTTTCATCACTTGCTTCAAGATGTCGTATTATAATTATAGGTTTAAGTCAAAAATTCGCACGATAATCTGTTTCAGATTCTCAGAGAAGTCATTAGGAAAACAAAGATTAGTTTTATAAGTACTCACAATAATATTTCACTTGATATCCGTTGATCTCAAATTCGCTTTCGAACGAAAATCACACGCCATATCCAAGCGAGTGATTCAAAAATAATTCTCCTGTTGACACTTATAACTAAAACATTCAAACCCTATAATTTAGATGCTATACAATTTATTTATTTATATATTCTTTATTGCACAAACAAAATGAAGTACAAATGGCGGACTTAATGCTTTAAAGCATTCTCTACCAGTCAACCATTGGGTGAGACAGAAACAGTTGAGGCGGCGTAAAATAACAAAAAAAATAACAAAATGAATGAATTACATATACTTACATAAATGCTTTTTAAATAAACCTACATAAACATACATAAATACAATAAAATCCATACTTCACGCTGAACAGATATCATGTTATTTATTCTCATTGAGAAAAAGATATACAATAAAAAGTTCAAGTACCTAATTCATTCAAGAATGCCTTTAAGATATGCCTGCCTAAGCTTTGAGTTTCCAGTATATGGGAATAACGGCAAAAGGTTAAATTTGATACGACACACTAGTTTTTTTATGTAAAAAATTTAGGGTATGGTGAATAAGCCTTAACTTGCGAGAGACCCCTGTAAAGATCATGAAAGCATTCAACAGAACGACGCAAGAAATGAGATACTAAAGACTTATCGGTGCTTCGTACAATGGCATTTGCATAGTGAGTACCTTTGTTATATTAAATTCCTTACTTCGAAACTAGACGTGTGTGGTCTGGCGCGCAAATATTTATACCTATATCTACCTGTGTATATTTATTTATATAATACTAGCCTACTCCCTCGCGATTGCGTCGGGCTGTTTTAAGTTTGCTTCCGCCCCTCCCGTCACAACGTGATGTTTTATAGACTAAAGCCTTTCTCAATAAAGAAGCTATCCAACATTAAATTATTATTTCAAATCGGTCCAGGGTCTTTTGAATAGAATCATTCGCGTCAAGATAACGTGTGATATTCATTCATCTACGTCGAATTTCCTGATGGAAATTAGAATTATTCCACATAGAAGTGACTTGAAAAAAGATCACTGATTCTGTAAGAACTACTAACGTCTAAATTTCGCGTGATGTTCATTGATTTTAAATTCGTTTTTGAATGAAAATCACACGCTATATTCAAAAGAGTGCTTCAAAATAGAACCCCGGTAGTTCCTAGCAAACTCTTCAGCTTTACAATATTTATTAGTATAGATTAATTTTATTCAACACAACTTATTGAATTTTCCTATAGTCTTTGTGGCGATATTGAAGAAACATAATAGTGTCACATAATTTATCGAAATTGTGGTAACTAATTTTACAGACAGTTATAGCTTTGACAATTAGTTGGTAAATTTGCTGTGCAATCAGGAGGCCGATTCTCGCATGATCGAAAAAAGTTCACACACGTAAAAAAGTTCACCACTCGAATTTTTTTCGAAGGAAACAAGGCTTGTGTATTCTCAGACCTTCACAATCGAAATAATTCGATGGAACGTCACACGAACATTTCGATTGCTGGAGACCAATAGATTTCAAAATTCGTATACGAACTATTGAGGTTCTAATCGGGCAAAATGATTACATGACCTAAAATTGAGAAAATTTATATTGACTTGAATGATTTTTAGTCGACTTCATATAAAGAAGGTTTTCTATGTGTCCAATATATAATGTTTTTTCGCCCTCTATTATATCATGTTTGGCTAAACCGATTTTGATGCGGTATTCAAAAGAGTACTTCTGCGTTTTAGAGAAGTTTCGAGTATATGAATTGACTTACAAAAAACCGTGGTAACTCCCGACTTACCACTTTCAAAGGAAAATCGCTTGCACACAAGACACGATTTCAGCTCTTAAGATGGTAAGGCAGCGGTGACCTCGATAAGACTTAATATTATAGTAAGAGCTATCCACCCCTGGATACTCTAGAGACAAAGTAAGTAGTTTACGAGTCGAATCTTACGAGCCCAACTCGATTAGGTTTTGTTGCCTTATTACGGAGTACCTTTGGTCACCTTCAGCTTAATTCTCAGACCCTGGTTTTATATGGTGATTCTGTTTCAAGCTCATGAACATGGATTGCCCCTATATATTGAAAACAATCCTGAATTTAAATTTCCTAATGTCAATGACTAAGGAAGATTAAACAGTATACTTAATTAAATAAATATTAAATAACATACAAATAAAAAATACCAATTTAGCAAGTGGTTTTATTTTCTTCATACATCAGTCAAAACACAAAACATTTAAGAAGCAATAATGTTATTGTTAAAAAAAAACAATTTAAAGCCATTGGTCATATCAGGAAAGTTTCCATCTTTTAATCCAGCGCGGTTACATTTCTAACTAATCATTTATTTTGTTGTGAAATGAATGCGGTTGTGTTCCCAGGAGTATTTAAAATCCCTTATTTTGCGCTCCTTCCTTTTTGATTATTATAATTTGTTCTACTGCTCGCTTCTGTAAAAAACAATAACCAACATAAATATCACAGAAAGTTACCTACTACACACAAAATAAAAACAAAACTTGAACACCATCATTTTTTAGCTTAGTATCTCTTTTCTGGGATAATAATTATTATTGTAGATACTTGTAGGTGGAATTAATTAACTATGTTTGAACACATTCAAGCACGCATAGAACAGATTGCTAATGTACTATTTGTTTATAATAAGGTAACATAACTATAGGCAATACTATAACACACATAGATTTAGGTTATAAATGTAAAATCTGATGGTCTGATTTATAAATTATGAAAATAAAACTATCATTATGTATCTGTCTAGTTAATTAGGTACTTACCTAGATACCAGAGAATTAAGGTATTCAAGTATTCCCATGTATTTTAACGAGTATTTTATCGCATTAGATTGGCAACTAAATATTCTCTCTGCTACAACATAATCCAGACCATCTGTAAATAAAAATAGTTTGTTTTGTAAAAACACTACATATCTACAAAGGATATTAAAAACTTTATCCAGGCTACACATTAAGAAGGTGCACTAATATCTGTGATGTTAGATAACTGCACTTATTACTACTAAAGAAAAATTAAATGCCTCTTTCTTGTTGTTAAGTAAATAAAAAATTAAACAAACAGCGTCATACCAACCTTAGAAAATATCTAGATTTTGTTTGTATTTAGCATTGTAATTATTTCTTATAGATTTCAATTTATTTAAGAAAACAAATAAATTTTCTCAGTCACTGAAAAATCGATATTTGGAACAATTTTGACACACACACAATTTTTGACATTTAGGGCCATAGAGTAAGGTAATATGGCGCGTCGCTGCGTTTCATTTCATGCTATGCATGTATAATGAAATTTTAATAATTGATTTACCGTTATTATATTTTTAACAATTTGTATATGTTTTGTGAATATATACACCAAATTAAACAAACAAATAGATTTATTGTCTAATTTCACCAAATTTTTTTTTTTTAGATAGACTTAAATATACTTTATTTCGGCGTTTTTAAAAACGCCCGTACGATCTCTGCAATGGAACGTTGTAATGAAATTCGAACGTGAAATGTTCTATCGGTGCATGAGAATAGCAGTTTTATGTATCACTCGAACTTTTACAATAGAATTGTGAACTTCGTATACGAATTACCACACGGAAAAAGTACTACTTCACGAGAATTGGCCCCCTGGAGTTCATTTCTCGTGCAATTAGTATACGTCAAAAGTTCACCGATTGAATTTTCTTTGTCGAAGGAAATATAGTTTTTGATTTCTGAAGGTCACGATTTTTATGCATTCAGATTTTTTTGGTGCTATTGTTTTTTTACATGTCGGTATTTTACTTAATATTTTAGGTAAAACAGTTAAACTCGCAATCGAATTATCACACTTTCGGGTGTTCGAAGTTCGATTGCTGCGATTGCGGAGAAAAAATCAAGTAAAAAATACACGTAAGAAAACTATCGCACAAACTTAATCTAAATATATACATAGAAATCGTGACCCTAAGAATCAAAAAACTATTTTTTCTTCGACAAAGATAATTAGTTCGGTGAGCTATTTTTGTATACGAATTGTATGAGAATTGACCCCCTGTATATTTAAATGAAAAATCAAAAAGATACACTTACATGATACATTTTGATGTATGTTTTCGATTATTTTGGTGTACTAGTTTTGTTAAACTATTGCTTATTCGCTGTGAAATCATTTATTTGAAGTAAATATTATTAATGATGGGTGATAAGTTATTTGACGTCCATTTAATATTATCCCATAACGTAATATCAGACATTATAGTCATACTGCCTCTTATTATCATAGTTGTTCAAGCAAAAGCAACAGTTATTATGTCTGTACGTGGTGTGCAATAAGTGCTTATATATATCTATCGATCAGCCCTAAATAGATCGGAGACCCTTTGACCAAAGGCGCGGCATAGGACGTCCACCGCGAAAATGGATAGACGACCTTGTAAAGACAGGATCGCGCTGATGCAGGCCGCTCCCAACTGGTTCCTGACCGCGGGGGAGGCCCATGTTCAACAGTGTACGTCCTTATGCTGATAATGATGATCATCTATTAGCCAACGTTATATTTTTTTCCTTTACAGTTTACTAGTCACAGCGGTATTAGCGTTTGGAGCCTACTGGTCGACTAAATACTTTCTGAAATCTGGGGCAGAAGTCAGTACCACAACACCTGAGGAGGTTAGAATAACTATGGCGTCAAATGACTTGAATTATTATTGAAGAAAATTTACTTAATTGACCTATACTAAATTGTTCACTTGTATACTGTCCTAACAAACAATATATGAATAGTGTTTTTCAAGAAGGAAGCCACCCAAGAAAGAAATTATTTACCATAAATCATATTAGCTTTAATAAGGTGAGTTATATATCTTTACAGTTTTTTTATTAATCTGTGTAAGTTGACAAAATGTGGGTATCGTCTGATTATTTAACAAAAACTTTAACCAATGTTACACGTTAAATAAACAATAAATATTTGTAAATAACTTTGTCAGCGGAAAGTAATTGAAAAACATTCGTTTTGAATGTACATCAACATTATTAGTAAAGTTTATTCAGTTGTCATTAACACTCGAAACTTGTGCAAAGTACTTACATCTCCATAAATAAAATAAACTACATTTTCAGGACACTCAAGAATATTCGAAACAAAATGGTGGTAGCCGGGCTGTAAGTAAAATTTAATTAAATTATTGAATTTCATTAAATCAGGCTATTGTTTGTACTAATAAAAAGCCTTCGTATATGTTTACAAAACGTTTGTGCATGCAAAAAAAGTAGGAATATCTCATAACTATAAACTGAATTTTTATATGCGGTTAATTTGCAATCAAATCAAGTTAACGAGATGAAGGGTAGTGAACCGCAAAGCTCAAAAGGAGGGATATTCTGTGAAACTTGTATTTTCAAATATTAATCTTTACCACTGTAAGACCAACTGACAAAAAATCATTTATTGATCGCAGCCTTTATTTTTTCCTTTTAGGTTATAGGCCACGTCCATTTTGTATCTATCTTGGTCACTTACCGTGCCACTTCCATCCAGTACCGTTACTATGAGTTTACGACGGTTTTATTCGCTAGCGACGACGCAAAAAAAGTCTATAGGAAATTGCACAGCGCCTCTAGCGGTCAGTGGCAGAAATAAAATTTTTCATACAAAAAGTTACGTCGTCGATAGCGAGTAAAACCGTCTTTGCTATCGAGTAAACTCATGGTAACGATCCAGTTCCAGCCTGCGTGACGCTGGAAACCTAACACAAACCTAACACGGTTTAGTAGATATTGAACCTATTCGCAAAATGGCCTGCATGCGTTTTTGGACTCATTCGTAAATTGCCTCATTCTGAAAATGCACTATTCGTGGAATACCCTATTATACTTCGGACTCATTCGCTGAAACACCTATTCTTGGAATGGCGTAAATGGCCTTGAATTTATGTATAAGTTTTTACTATTTGAATGACATGCTAATAAAAACCGACTTCCAAACCAAAATGCACTAAAAAGTCTTGAATAAACGCATTTTGGTTTTGAAGTCGGTTTTTACTTTTTTGAAAAGTTTATTTTATTTCTTCATTTTTAGTGATTACATAAGAGGGGGGGGGGGGGGGAGTTGCACCTTATGATTCCATTTTTTTAAGAAGCTTCAAATTACCTATCATAAGTTCCGTCATTATAAGTACTGAACTCATAAGCGTTAAGGAGTTCCACCATCAGCTCAGCCCCATAAGATGTTGACTATCAGACGTAACAACACGTCAACATTAAGATTCTAGTGAAGAAACGCTATACGTGCCTTTAAAATTTGAGGGGTTTCCCTTGATTACACCAAGATCCCATCATCAGATCCCAAAATGGAAAAAATGGGACCAACTAGAAGGTACACCCTCTAAGTAGGCGAAAACATTTTTCGATTCGGTCGACAAACGACTGAGATATGAGGTAACAAACATACAAAAAAAAAAACATACAGTCGAATTGATGACCTCCTCCTTTTTTGAAGTCGGTTAAAAAGAGCTTTAAACTATGTATTTTTTTTATTATAAGAGAAATTTTTGAGGAGCCAGAGACATAAATTAGGTTTAGTAGATATTGAGCCTATTCGCAAAATGAAATTTTTAATTTGAATTATTTTTTCTATCTGGTATCATCAATTTTATACTGTTTTTATTTATAAATTGGCAATAATCGACATAGAGTTTACATATTTCATCCGATACTGAAAAGTTACATTTTTTTAAATGTAATCTTTGATTATTTTCTGGTAAACTTAAATCTTGTAGGTAGTTTTTATAAAATAGGGCATTTTAAGAATGGGTCATTTAACGAATTAGTCATTATGGGAATAAGTCCTTTCCAGAATAAGGTATTATGCGAATAGGTCCATTTAAGAATTGGTCATTTCGCGACTAAGTCCTTTTGACGTGATAACGTCTTTAAAATCGTTTTAGTCGGGTGACATGTTCAGAAACTTGTGTCACACCAAAACCTCACGAGCGCGATCGCAGGTATAACGAGAGAGAGACGGACCGATCTCCCGTCTCATCTCGAGCGCTGCCAGTCATTCCGTGAAACTTGTCACGCGGAATCCTCACGAGCGGAGGCTGGCATAGCGTTCGAGTGAGTGGACCGATCTTCCGTCTCTCTCACTCTAGCGGCATACAAACGAATGGAGATTTTCTCGTGCGGGTAAGTTTTCGTTGAATGTTTAACAGTGAAACAAAATGTGAAGTGCAAGTGAAGTGTTAAAACAATTGCAACAAAAAAGGTGAATCCTGTATCTTCATTAATTCCTTACTTCCCAAAAACTTATATCACCAATAAGACGTTATCACGTAAACATCTCGATCGTAAACCTACTTTACAAACAACCAATTTTTTTTTGCAGTGATTCATTTTGCGAATAGGCCCAATATCTACTAAACCATACAAACACACAAATACACAAACTTCCTCTCACTCCAAACGCATACACGTTCTCCGTTCCGTCGCGGGTAAAAATGAAGTTAAAACCTACCTATTCAAAAACCGGCCAAGTGCGAGTCGGACTCGCACACTAAAGGTTCGTCACATGATGATAAAAATATATAATCACATATTCATAAAGATGAAATAAGAAACCAAAAATTTGCGCACGGGCGGGACTTGAACAAGCAACCTTTTGGCTGACCGGGCAAAACGCTCTTACCAATTAAATATAAGCGTCCCGCAATGGCGTATTCATAAGAGACCACAAATTTCGCAGGGTCGGACTGACAGCACGGTAGCTCAATTGGTAAGAGCGTTTGGCCCGGTCAGCCAAAAGGTTGCTGGTTCAAGTCCCGCCCGTGCGCAAACTTTTGGTTTCTTATTTCATCTTTATGAATATAAAATATGACACTGTAACTGTTAAAAACATTCTAAACTATTAGATAGCGAAGCGTCATCAATTTCCAAGTTGAGTTTATTCTGTAAAGAATAACTGCTTGGTCCATCTGTTTTATAGACAGACGGCTAGATGGCGCTAAGCGTCACGCAATGGCGTATTCATAAGAGACCACAAATTTCGCAGGGTCGGACTGACAGCACGGTAGCTCAATTGGTAAGGGCGTTTGGCCCGGTCAGCCAAAAGGTTGCTGGTTCAAGTCCCGCCCGTGCGCAAATTTTTGGTTTCTTATTTCATCTTTATAAATATAAAATGTGACACTGTGAGTGTTAAAAACATTCTAAACTATATAATCACATCCCAAACATTCTAAAGAATATTAAAAAGCTTGAAATATTTAATAAACATCTCAAAACCTTCTTAATAAATAAATATTACTATAATATTTCAGAATTCTTTGACGACAAATTTATCGAGTAACAAAATACTTATCAAAATATTTTAAGCTTGGACTTATCATACGGAATAATATAATGTAATTAAATAGATTTTATTAAATATAATTATGTAACAACTAATCTTTTTCAATATTTAATTATATCGTGTTATAAACACACCTATTTTAAAAATAATTTTATTTTTTAATTTATAATAAGTAAATGGGAAATAGTTACCGCTCATGTTTGCTGTGCCCTTGCAGGGCGTCACTTGTACATTTTATACCATGTAACATCATACCCAACTTGTGACATGCAATAAATCTGAATCTGAATCTGAATCAGGTTCCATGCCAACTTTAACTAAATTAGGGATACACTTACTAGCCAAAATACTACCATATTTTGTTGACAGCAAATATAACTTTGTTTTTCATAATATTTGTATGAAGTATGAACAAAATGTGCTCTATCTCAAAAACTACTTGTTCGATCTCATTCAAACCATTTTCGTTGAAAGTCTTTATCAAGATGTACATCATGTACTTTTTCAGAATTTACACTCACTTAGATTAAAAGTTAGATGGGGGGTGGGGGGACGCACATTTTACGACTTTGAAAGCGTCTATTTCTCAAACGTTACACGTTTAGATGAAATGGTTTCAGGACTCTCGATGTCATTTTAAAAGACATATCAAGTTTGACAATAAAAGAAAAACATTTTATTTTTCGTATGAGAATCGGAAAGCGGTTAACAAGATACATCTACCTACTTAGTTTCAACTGTGTAATACCAATAGTTTCAGAATAAAGTGGCTGTGGCATAAGGACGGACAGACATACACACAGACAGACTTGACGAAACTATAAGGATCCGTTTTTTGCCATTCAGCTTTGGAACCCTAAGAAGAAACAATTTCCTTGCAGCAAGGAGGCTATGCTAATCCTTTGAGCTAGGAACTAGCTAGTTTTTTGTTACAGAATTTTGTTTAAGTGCAATTTTTCTAAACAAAAAGCTAGCACAAGGTGCCCACGGTCTTAATGTTTTAACGCCAAATAGCGCAAACACATAATAACTACAGGAGCGACGTACTTGCGACACCTGGCATTTAAAGGCAATTCCGCTGCTGCTCCAGCTTTGAAGGCTAATTCTTTGAGATGAGAGGGGGCCAAAGTATCGCCACAAGTTGCATCTAAAACTAAGGCCCGACTCCTTTTTTATGCTATTCTAAGAATATCTATAGTATAATCGACGTGCCTGAACCTATAAACGACGCCTGATGCAAGGAATAATTATGTCTAGACCTGTTTGCTGTATTTCTAACGGATGCGAACGTAAACAAAAAAAGAGGCGAGAAAAGTTATCACCCTAACCTGACAACTTTCCCCACCCTTTGATCTCAGAAACTATAAGCCCATATAACTATAATATATAGTGACTAGCGGACCCAGCGAACTTCGTTTCGCCCCCAGACCCGTCCCGCCCGAGCCCCGTTCCGCCGAGTCCCGTAATTTTAATTTAAATTTTAAATTACTAAAATGGCTATTAAAAAATAAGGGTTGATCGTAGAAGGGTGAAAATTGAGGATTGTATGTATTTTTGTATGTTATATCATAAAAAATAGAAATTAAAATTTTTGACCAAAAAAATAAAATAAAAATTAGGGTTGGACTACCCCTAACATTTAGAGGGATAAAAAATAGATGTTGGCCAATTCTCATAGATACCGGATAAGCACAAAAAAATCATATAAATCTGGACAAAACATACTTCATTAATTTTAATAATAAGTATAATATATCAGACAATGGACATACATTTCGACGGACAAAAACTGAAAGGTACAAATATGACGAAATTCTTGGATAGATGATAAACTTAATTGGAAAGATCAAATCGAAAATGTTTGCAAGAAAATTAACAGATTTTCATACGCACTGTATAAATTAGGTAAAGTCGCTACCAAAAATACAGCACTTACTGCTTACTTTGCGTATGTAGAGTCCATTTTACGTTACGGACTTTTCATATGGGGTCATGGCTCTGATGCAAATAGAGTTTTCATTGCACAAAAAAAGTGCATTAGGGCCATATGTGGTTCTGCACCTGATGAGCCATGCAGGCCGTTATTTACTTACTTACAAATACTACCTCTTCCATGTCTGTATATTTTTGAGATTTGTAAGTTTGTTAAGCAAAACATGAATTTTTTTAGACAAGCAAAGGAGGTTTATATGCGCAACACCAGAAATGGCAATAGGCTTGTGGCAGATATCACTCCAAAAAGTGAAAAAAACTGTTACTGGATGTGTACTCTTATTTTTTACAAAGTAGGTACCTCATAATAAAAAAGACCTGCCGTTCTACATATTTAAAAGTGCACTTTACAAATGGCTAATTCACCATTGTTTTTATAAAGTTGATGATTTTTTAAATTTGAAGTCATGATGTTTGAGCCGTTTTATTATTATTGAAACTAATTGATATTGTATTAATATTCATGAAAACTTTGACATGTGAATTAATATTATGAATTTTGACTAGTTTAATTGATTATTATTAATTGTTTATTATTAAAATATGTATTTGCATGCTATTAAATGATAGCTGAAAAAGCTGAGCTAACCATAGATTTATACCATCCGAATGTACCCTTTTTAATGAGCAAATAAACACTTTCTTTCTTTCTTTCGGTCAAGCCGTTTCAGAGGAGTATGGCAACGATAACTGTGACACGAGAATTTTATATATTAGATTGTAAACAGGCAGAAATGTAAACCATAGCAGACTATGGCGTTGGGCAATGTTACCCTCACATTGAGTCACACTTTCATACTAAAGGATTTGGGGTGGTGCAGGGCTGTGCATCGGATGAAATGTCAAAAGTCAAAGTCAAAAATAATTTATTCAATTTTGGGCACAAAATGCCACTTCTGGACGTCAATAATCTATACTAATATTATAAAGCTGAAGAGTTTGTTTGTTTGTTTGTTTGAACGCGCTAATCTCAGAAACTTCTAGCCCGATTTGAAAAATTATTTTTATGTTAGATAGTCCATTTATCGAGGAAGGCTTTAAGCTATATAACATAAAGATACGACTCATAAGACCACAGCAGCAATGAAAAATGTTGCGAAAACGGGAGAAAGATATTCCTTTTGAGAGCTTCCGCTGCGTACGCTGCGGAAACCGCTAAAGTTATACAAAAATTATGTATGACAAGATTGTTCAGCATTAAGAGTTCTATTAATAAATTCCGCGACAGCATATGTCTATCTTTTATGGTTGACTTACTACAACCTTTCTTATGTTAATAAATTTGTAAAAAAATAATGCATCATTTTTAGAGGTGTATTATACACACAGGTATTTATTATTATCAAAATAAATACATTCATCATCACGAGCGTTTCATTTAGAACAAAGTTGCCCTTTATATCATTTGATTCCAATAAATATCTTAGAAGCTATCACAGTTTTAACATAACTCCGCACCAAAATAATGTTCGCAGCTTAAGTACAACGTGCGCTTGCGCTAATTATATTATACAGCTGAAGAGATGTTGGTTTGAACGCGCTTATCTCAGGAACTGCTGAACCGATTTGAAAAAATATTTCTGTGTTAGATAGCTTATTTATTGAGAAAGGCTTTAGGATATAAAACATCACGCTGCGACGGGAGGGGAGGGAGCAAACTCAAAACGCGCGGACGAAGTCGCGGGGGACCGCTAGTTAGTGTAATATAAATCAATTCTCCTCTGTCTCCTTATCTTTTGGATGAAAGAAGAAGGAATGAAAATAAGAAACTGGTTTTTGAGGTAACCCATATTTTTTATTCGAACCCTTGTAAGTGAATTACGGAGTAAATAAATATAAAAAATAAGAACAAATGTGTTTTCTGTACGCAGCGTACAAAAATTTAAAAAAATCTACACTGGGCGCATATAGTATTATATATCAGTGTTTCCAAGGGAATATAAACCGAAAACTTTCAAAAACAGAGTGAACAAGATTCTTCTGGGTGAGCTCGCTCCATCGTCTACTCTGTCTAAGCCCAATAAGGTGTAGGCTAGAGTCAACAGCAAACCCATTTCGAATAAAAAAAATTATAGCTAGGCAGCGTGAATAATTATCATCACACGCATCAACGCAAATGGACACACCTCATTGGTAATAAAAATATCTCTTCTAACGCAATAAAAAAACAAATTCCGTCTGAAACATTAGGAACTTAAGAGCTTAAATTCAAAAACAATATTCTGAAATTGTAAAAATATCCAAAAAAAACTAGGTACTAACAGTGTTTTATGTTAGATACAATTACCAAGTATAGTTATAATTATAGGAACGTATAAATACTTTTAAAACTTAAACACGATTAATCAAAACATCTTTCCGAGAACCAAAAAAAAATTACAAACAACAGCCAGAATCGTTATCCTTATATATATATAGGTTTACATACCTTTAAAACTTAGAGTTAGGGACCCTTTCCTTTCCCCTATAGGTACATAAGCTATCTCTAACAGATTTTTTTAAAAATCGGACCTGTTGTTTTAATAAAGACTGCGTTCAAACCAAAAACCAAAACCAACAGGTTTTAAATATTAGTGGGTACCTGTAAACAATGACAACGCAGGGCACGTCAGCCTACACATGTTTTTATTTTGCTACAGTGACAATCCTAACAACGTTTTTGAGGTGGGCAATGTTGTCAACCTCAACCAAAAACTGAAATTAAATTTTGGCACCACTTTCGACACCTCCACTTTGAGTACACCTGACAGACGACTTACTGTAGTTAGCTGCGACTGTAATAATAAAAAGTAAAAAAACCAAAACCCAACTACGACAAAAAACGAAGCTGAAAAAGGATAAAACAAGATTTTGAGAATAATGAACTGAACAAAGTTGCTAATGTAGTTGCAAGTAAATGGACACAGTAGACTCTACTAAGTAGCCTACGTTGTAAATTGACAATAATGTCATACAATAGGTACTATTCTGAAGTATCCAATATTCACTACGTAGAGATAAATTTTCATCTTTGGAAAACCGCAGTCACTCGTTGTCAAAGTGCTACGGTAGAAAGGCATATATGTAACGTGTGACTACGCCTTTCCAAACATGAAAAATTATCTCTACGTAGTGAATATTGCATACTTCAGAATAGTACCTATTGTATGACATTATTGTCAAGTGTATTTGTGGCGCATAATATTGACAAAAGTTACATGTATCGTTGACAAGCTTTATAGCTCATATCCAACAGAATATTAAAACCCTTCTAATGGAACTGCAGTGGTCTTATTCTGATAAGTAGTAAAGAAGCTATGAATGAAAAGATGTGAATTATATGCAATCAGCCCATGAATACAAGTAAAGTTACAAGCAAATGCTAGTAACATATATATTCAAAATTTACGAGTAAAGCGCTTTCAAATGATACCAAACACGGCATATTTATCTTAACTTTATTTTTTTAACTCTGTATGTTTTGTCCGCTAGAGGGCGCCAAATTAGATTTTTTGAAACCCCATATAGCTTATAACCAGCGGACAATTATGGCGCTTTTAATGATATGGGCACAAAATGCTACTTATGAACGTCAATAATTAGTGTAATATCAATCAATTCTCCTCTGTCTCCTTATCGTTTGGATGAAAGAAGAAGGAATGAAAATAAGAAACTCATTTTTGAGGTAACCTATAATTTTTATTTGACCCTTGTAAGTAAATTACGCAGTGAATAATAAAAATCACAAAGATTAAGTAGACACCATATATTTTATTATAAATATAAAAAAAGAAGAACAAATGTGTTTTCTGTACGCAGCATACAAAAATTTAAAAAAATCTACACTGGGCGCATATTAGTATTGTATATCAGTGTTTCCAAGGGAATATAAACCGAAAACTTTCAAAAACAGAGTGAACAAGCTTCTTCTGGGTGAGCTCGCTCCATCATCGACTCTGTCTAAGCCCGATAAGGCGCTTTTAATGATATGTCATTTGTCGAATTCTATAAGTAGTTTAGAAGTTACGAGGGAACAGATGAACATACATACATACATAGCCTGACAAAATCATAACCCTCCTTTTCCTTTACCGTATTCGGGTAAAAATCGCTGTTGCTAAAGATGTTCTAGTTTTGCGTTCACACCACAAAAAGTTGCCAGTTGTTATAATAAAAAAATCTATTGGTAGTTTTAGTTCATTTTCGTGTTTGTGCAAAGATGTCCCCTGGGGGCAAAGTTGTCCGATTTCACGGTACCAAATTTGTTAACCTCCTTGCCACAGGGACACCTAAAGATATGATCATTCAATATTAACTCCTGTGGTCGAAGTATCGGCATAGTTACCTACTGAACAATTTTGTCTCTGCAATTTTCGAGCGGCAACCTGGAGCCCTATTTTTAAATCACTCGCTTCGAAATGGCGAGTGGTTTTCGTTCGACAACGAGTTTTTTTCTATGACTTTTAATTCATCTTCGAACGAAAATCACTCGCCATCTTGAAGCGAGTGATTCAAAAATAGAGCTCCTGGTGTTTGACGGGAAATATTGTGTCGAGACTTCCACCTCTACTACCGATTTTGTAACAAACTGTTTGTATTTCAGTGCCCTCCTTACCGGTGCTCTCCTGGTAACCGTATTCCTCGGCGGGCGGTATTTGTTTGAGATGGATCGGCAGAACAACGACGTACCGATCACAAACCTCACTGGAATAGGTTGACACATTTTTTTTATATATATTTTGTATTATTATTAATTATGTTGTTTTTAAACAATTAATATTGAATATTGTAGTCTGGATTCTAAAAGACGCCAGTCCATTCTCACCAGGCATTTGCTTTTGCAATACTGATAGACTTCAACTATGAACTTAAAATCTACAAGCACTGCAGTTTGAGAGCTAAGTTCGCAAAGCAAAGGAAGTTTTTTTATTGCCCGAGAAGATTTATTGTACGGTGACTTGGTTGGTAGGAGAGTTGACCCGGTTCGCCAGAGGTCTTAAATCCAACTCGTGCGGAATTTCTGCTTTCTGATTTCTTCATCATCATTTAATTTAAGAGCTAAGCTCTTGTCGGTGGATTTACTCCATTTTTTACGCTCTTCCGTCATTCTTATGACATCTTGATACGAAGCAACATTTAAGTTTTGCTTTAATTGATGCATATAGATCCTTGGTCTTCCTGTCTTCTTTTTTTCTCTATTCTTCCCTCTATTATCGTTCTGATGAAACTGTCGTATCGTATCGAGTGTTCCAACATTCTTCCTCATCGACTCTAAATTGTATCTATTAGTTTCCTCTTTTCCTTTAATATATTCAAAACTTACTCATTCGTTTTTTTCTCCGTCCAGCTGATTTTCTCCGTCCGCCTTCAGCACCACATCTAAAACGCTTCGAGTATCTTCCTATCCCATAGTGCAATTTCTTTAACTAATTCTTTCATTTATTTCTTATTTTCTGCTATGGCTGCGATATCATCAGCGAGGCGAACGAATATTTTCCCGTTAATTTTGCACACTCTAGATTTCATCTTGTGAAAGTTTATTTATTATTTTTTCAGGGGAAGATAGAATGTTGAAGTTGATGACAGGCAGAGGGCTATATCCTGGATAACAAGCTTGCAAAATTAATATTTTATAATGCAATAAGTAACCAAAATTTATATTTTTTATTCTTAATAAGATTTATTTTTACGTACTTTATGAAGTTGTTATTATTCGTAGCTGTCTTTAATGTAGGTAAGTAACTTTAAAAATGCAATCTATCTGTAAGAAACTTTGTATTAAATTAAAACTTTTAATTTATGCTATTTCTTTCTAACCGCATCTTCAAACCTTTGCGTTGTTACAACTAATATTTTGATAAACTTACGTAATGCCAAAGCCACTGTGTAACAGGTAGGTCTGTTTGTTTATGTATTGGTTCTAAGAGTTCAAAAACAGCTATTCAGATCATATAAGTCCCTAATTTCGATGTATCAATAACATCTTACGCAATATCTAATGTGACGGCACGTATGAAGAGATGTAACAGTTCCTTCGTGTAACAGTCAGTGTAGAACCTCGTTCCAAGCGGTCAATTTGCAAAGAGCAAAAATTTTATTGCACCGTAAAGTAATTAATTGGATTCAGATATGGCGGGCGTTGGATTGTGAGTTATTTAAACTGTTTTGTAAGGTTTAGTGTTCGAAAGTTATTCTTCAGAAATAGTGGTGTGCTAACGATGAGAATATATTGGCGCTTTTACCCTCTCTAGTTAGTTGTTGCTGTTGCTGTGAGAATTTGCACCTTACGCACAATTAATACACAAAAAAGCACCATACTCTACCAATTGTCGTGTGTCATTTAATTGTTTGATTAGCGATTACTGGGTGGTAGAGAAAATACCATAACTGGGGGCCGATTCTCGCGAACTCGAACTTCAAACTTATTTCGTATGATAATTCGATTGTGGGTTTAACCATTTTACTTTAAAAAATCAATTTAAATGTCTACACGTTAAAAAATCGCGCATAAACGAAATCTAAATACATAAAAATTGTGACCCTGAGATATCTTTTTTTTTTCTGCGACAGAGAAAATTCGATTTGTGTCTTTTTCGTATACTTACGAATAGCATTAGAATTGGCCCCCTGGTTGCATTACTGGTGCCGGTACAAAGTTATGGACAGTTACTAGTCGATCTTTCAGGTTATTAGTATTACAAAAAACTTAGCATGACTTCTTTTTTTTTCTGAAGACAACCAATGACCAAATCTTGTTGTTTCCAGTATTCTCATTGTAAGCGCTGTTGCTTTCACTTTATTTTGGACAGCAAAATTCATACAAGGGATATATAATGCACCCCAAACGATACCTCCAAGACTGGTGTGATTGGAGAAGCCAAAGCTACGACCAATTTATTATTCTATATTCCTGGAGATTATATTCAATATGATAAGTAACATATGGGTACTTACTAACTCCTTGTGAAATTGAAATTAAATTACACGGTTATCATAACTAGTTAACGCAATGAAATCCGGATAAAGTGCAATTTACTATCATTCACTCGTATATTTCAATTTCAAAAACAAGAAGGTAAGTACAGATATGGCATATCAAAGAAGTGTGTTCAATGATGTGCTAACAATGAGGATATGACTGTCGCTTTTAATTTCTTTTGTTATAAATTTTTCTGTTAAAATTTGCACTAACACAAAAAATGGGGCAAATGAGTATAAGTAGTATAATTATTGAACTCGTTATGCTCCAATATATACTTAGGGTAACGGCACCCACCAGTAATGGACACGAAACCTTTTTATATAACATGACGCTTTTCGGCCATCCTATTTTCAAACAAAATTGTTATACGGGTTTGATTCCCGGTCGGGTCAATATAGAAATCATCATTTTCTACATTGTCCCGGGTCTGGGTGTTGTGGTACCACCGTTGTGTCTGATTTCCATAACACAAGTGCATTACCTACTTGCTTTGGGATCAGAGTATAGTGCTATGTGATTGGTGTACAATATTACTTTTTTTTAACGTTGGCCAATAGAATGACTCAATGGTAAAGTGATAATTAGATAGTACTAATATGTTTTTAATCAATTACTGGGGCTGGTACAAAGTATTGGACTGTTAGATATACCTATATATTATATTTTTCTTTATTAAGGAAACAACAGATTTACAATAATTATTCATATGTAAATAAAAAATAAGATAATAGAACACTAGACTTTCAAATTATTTATATTTATAATATGACTATGCTTAGAGCAGTACCTCTTTTTTTCTGAGGAACACATATTGACCACGCCTTGTTGTTTCAGTCTTCTTATTTTAGGCGCATTTGCTTTCACTTTATTTTGGACATCAAAATTTATACACGAAGTATATTATGCACCAGAAAATATAACTGATGTGATTAATGTTAACAATACACCGAACAATGAAATATATAACATGTCTGCGGAGTACATTCAATATACTGACTGAGGTATAAGTAATAGTTACACATCGGTGATTTTTAATAGGTAATTATTGAAACTGCACGACTATTATTTGGCATTGTAAGAACCCACTACAAATCTGCAAGTATCTCTATTACACACTTGTACCTATATTTATATTTTGATAGCATAAACCGAGAACGTTATGGAACAAAACACTATTTTACGGATACTTTTCGCGTATATGTATTAAATTATATCACGATGTTTACTTTACAGCAATCGTGGTCACGGGTAGACTTAGATCATTTACAGAGTTTTGAGAAAAAAAAACTACTGTCATTCGATAATATTAAGTAACGTTCCTATGCGTAAAATAGTGTTTTATTCCATGAGTAATATAGCAAGTAAGTTCTACCTACATAATGTAATGCTGTTTATGATCTCAGCCAAAAATATCACGTAATTTTTGTGGTACTAGTGGTGATACTGAACACAAATAGAATCATTTGGCTGAATTAAGGCCAGTTATCTGCAATGGGCTAACTTTTGATTTGCCAAGTTGTTAAACGTTGAGTGTTACTAGTTTAATTAATCATCAGCCTGGCCATTTAATTGTTTGCCTGCGAATAAACTGCCTATCCATCCTATCAACTGGTTGATTTAACCATATAACTGCGACAAAAATATGACCCGCGATTCCACGATATTTTATAAATATTTTTTTAAATATTACAATCGTTTTAGCTAGTGGAAGAATATTTAATTCGGTTTACTTGTTTTTCAGGATGATGTTCGTGGGGACAGCTTTATATGGACTCTATTTATTCACGACGAACCTCCGGAATAAACTAGGCATGTCATTGTCCAGTGACGATTATGAAGAGGGGTTTGCTTTTCCTGCTGCACCTGAGCCTTCGTCGATGTTAACGCAAGTTATAGACAAACTTCGTCGTTAAAACGATCTGTAACGGCTCTGTTGCACCATATAAGAACTACATAGTTAAACTCCTTACAAAAATTCTTTACAAATGAAATAAGCAACCAAAACATGCGCACCGACCAATACTCTTTCTGATAGAGCTACCGTGCTGTCGAGAGAAAGAACGTTAGCCCAGTTGGCCAGAGGTTGCGCGTTTGAGTCCCACTAGTGCGCAATTTTTGACTTCTTATTTGATCTTATGAGAATATAAAAATAACACGAGGGTTAAAATATTTGTTAACCAATGAATTTCATAGTTATTGATATTTTTGTGCATCCGATTCTATCGTTTATTATTGTCACCGATTGAAAAAAAAAACTTGTTGCAGATTAAAAGCATACCGTTAGTTAAGAAATGCTTATTTTGCTTGTAAGTATGATCTTGGTTAAATCTAGTAACAATGCAACGTCTACAAGTAGGAACTCAATTTAATTATTATCAAGGATATTAAAGGTCGTTTTATAATAAAAATAATGTGTTACGCAAATGTATACGTTTAATAATATTTGAAATAGCATTGTGTCAAATACATATTGTAGATTGAAGCTCTTTGAGATGCGAAACATTTGAATATTTATTTCCTTTTTTATAACTAAAGTACGTATGTTACTAACACCCGGTGCTATATTTGAAATGTAATAAATTATCTACTTTTGGAGCTGGGCTTACAACTATTTTTTGGAAACAATGTGTAATTTTAAACATAGGAACCCGGTATAGTCCGATAATGATTTGTATTATTTTAAGTACCGTAAAGACATGCTAAGTAGTAAAAAGTTAAACATATTATGTATAAAATTTACACATTGAAACTTGAACGTTGAAAACCAAACTTGATTGCTATTAAATTAACAAAACTTAATTGATTACATTATTGGCCTTGACAGTATCTGTGATGCGTTTTAAGGTAAATGTAAAATATATATGGTAACTGCTTACAAATTCTAGTGAATACAAATATTAAGTGAATAACGACACTAGGAACTTACTTATTAGATAGATTATCTTAAAACTTTTAAAATATAAATTTAAAATTTTGTGCGTTTCTACAGTCTATGTGATTAATTAGGTATCTAATTAGATTATCTAAGTTTGTAATGAATATAATACTTTGTCATTTTTGTTCACATGTTTATTCAAAATAAAAAAAAAACTAATGTTACTTTCATATAAAAAATATAGGTACATTTAGCAGCTAGCTCCTTTCAAAACTTGACCTAGACTTTACTGATTATTGAAACGAAAACAAAAATAGAATTAGACATTATGATAAACACTTATTCATTCATTACAGACTGAAAATAATGTTTTACAGTGGTGACAATAAATAACGATGCTTTCACAATACCGAAAAAAATAACGATGTAGATCAATGTTGTAAGCCTTACAACAACTAGTACAAAAATAATATTAAATTATAACACTACATTTTTGGCAAGAGTTTACCATCCAACGTTAGTACCGTTACCATGAGTTTACTCGATAGCGACGACGGTTTAACTCGCTAGCGACGACATTACTTTTTGTATGGAAAATTTTAGTTCTGCCAGTGACCGCTAGAGGCTCTGTGCAATTTTCTATAGAGTTTTTTACGTCGTCGCTAGCGAGTAAAACCATCGTAAACTCATGGTACAAATAACAAATAGGTCATTCTGCGAAAACTAGATGTGATATCATGTAATTTTAATAAAATTATTTACATAGAAATGTTATATAATTTTAATATCTAATATAACAGATCACTCCTCGAAACACCGCATATTTCTAATGAACACCAGAAAAAATATTTACATTAATATACGTATTGTCGTTTCTTAAACTTCATTTTAAATATTAAGTACTATACACATACCGACAGCATACAAGTGTGATTAAAATTAACATTAAATAACATTTACATATATTAAACCACAATATAGTTAGAAAATGGTTATGATATGGTAGAAAATGTGTTATTTCTTAACAACTGATCTCGTTTAAACAAATTTTTGTTGAAAAGTTAAGATCTACAAATATGTATATATTTTTTTCTGAAAATGTTCATTTGCTTGGTTCAAAAGTTAAAGGGGAAGGGGGAGCTTATTTTACCACTTGGGAAGCGTTTATGTTCCAAATGACAACTGGAAAAAGTTTTATTAACTTCTTTATCATTTTAAATGAACCTATCTATAGATAACCCACACGACGTATAGGTTTGAGCAAAAAATGAAGTTTTGGTTCCATGTATACATAAAAATATTGATAATTAAGGGAATCACCTGTTAAACATTATTTTTTAATTTTTGTAGAGTTTAAAAAAAAACGTAAAGCGGTCAACAGGATACACCTACCTACAAAGTTTCAACTGTGTAATGAAAATAGTTTCAGTATAAAGTAGCTGTGACATTCGGATAGACAGACAGACTTGACGAAACTATAAGGGTTCCGTTATTGGCCATCCGGCTACGAAACCCCAAAAATGGTCGGAGGCACTAAGGCAGTGAATAGCAAAATATAAAGAAAGCATTTAAAAATATGTATTTTTCTAACGCTAGCTGACATGTATTAGGATTTAAAATGCAGTCCTGAAATAATAAAATACTAAGGTAGTACGAGGGTCAAACTGAAAGTTCTTAGAACTGGCCACTTATAAACAATATAATAAAAAAAATATTCTAAAATTTGAAAATAGAACTCTTTGCCAATATTACTGAGTATATATTTCATTCATTTGTCATTTGTTTTACGATTTGGCGGCAAATTGAAAATTGTCTGTGTCACGTCAACATGAATTTAACACGAGAAAATTTTCGTGCAATGATTTTTTATGACTTTCGATGTCATTTAAGTCAACAAGAAAGTTATGATAGACTACGATTGGCCTTTCACGATGAAGCCTCATCTCGTGCGTCTGTTTACAACTGGTTTAATGAGTTTAAACGTGGTCACACTAATCTCACTGATGATGTACGTGAGGGACGGCCTTCTACGGCGACGACTGAAAATAACATCTGTGTTGTGCGGCGTATGATAGAGACTGACAAAAGAGTGACCTATCAGCAGATTCGGACAAGCTTAGGCATCGGTATGAGTCAAGTGCACAAAATCCTCCACGAACATTTAGCGGTCAGGAAGCTTTGCGCCCGGTGGATACCTCATAACTTGATTAAGGCTCAAAAACTCCATCGTGTGGATTGGTGCCGTAAAATGATTGAAAGATTTAACGGAGGTGACTCAAATGCTGTGTTCGACATACTAACAGGTGACGAAAGCTGGATTTACTGTTATGATCCTGAAACCAAAAGACTATCTGCTCAGTGGGTGTTTCCTTTCGAGGAGTTGCCAACTAAAGTGAAGAGAGATCGAAGTGCGGGAAAAAAAATGGTGGCCTCGTTCTTTGGAAGGATAGGTCATTTCGCAACAATTGTGTTAGAGGATCAAAAAACAGTTTCTGCAGAATGGTACACTACCAATTGTTTGCCACTTGTCTTGGAAAAAGTTCGAGAGAAACGACCTCGCAGTAGGATCCTCCTTCACCACGACAACGCCTCGTCGCATACCGCCAAGCGAACGATCGACTATTTGGCGACATCAAACGTTGAATTACTGGGTCACCCGCCGTAAAGCCCCGACCTCGCGCCTTGTGAATTTTATTTATTTCCAAAAATTAAAGAAAAGCTTAAAGGAAAGCGGTTTATGAATGCTGAAGAAGCGGTGGCTGCGTATCGCGATGCCATTGAAGAGACCCCTAAGGACGAGTGGGCAAAGTGCTTTTCCCAGTGGTTCCATCGCATGCAGCGGTGTATTGACGTCAATGGACAATATTTTGAAAAGATATAATAAAACTAATAACTGGCTAATGTAATCAGTTTTTGATTTTCTAAGAACTTTCAGTTTGACCCTCGTATACTCCACTGTTTAACGCTGCGCTAAAAACGATCAAGACCTCTTCACTACACAGTTGCAACCAAACAAAAATATTTTTTCTTTGCGATCACCGTTCTATTAATTTAGACCTTGATGCACCACAAATTGTGTTTTTTTACATACTTAAGGCTATTTGGACATATTTATCTACGGCTTAAAATTTAAAACTCAAGTAGAGTTTTTATCGAGTTTCTTTTTACTTTTCGGGTAAAGTCCTTCGACACCTTTGCCGAACGGTGAAGCAGAGTTCGTTGTCAAATAGTAATTGCCTTTAGCACTGAAAATAGTATAAAATATGAATATTAGTTGGACGAAAATTAGAAAACTTTATGATTCAATTCCTAAAGATTTAATTAGACCTTTTTAAACTTATGCAACGAATAACGTTAAATGCGCAAAACCTGAAAAAAGATTGATTGAAATAACGAGCAGAATCAATTGACTCACTTTACAATTTTAGTCACATTAAAAAAATCTCTATTTAAATGTTGCCCTGTCAACTTATTAATAAGACAAGGCATTACTGGCGCAAACCCGCCAAAATACGTAAACAAGTAATGGTTTCTTAGACGCGCGGCTTAGTGACCAGATGATATAATAACCTACCGACTCTCTCGACCGAGCGTCGTCCGCAGAGCAAGAAATGATCGGATGTGCCAGTAAAAACCCATTACTTAAAACCTTTAAAAAATAAAAATATATTTTTCAGCTTTCAGAATTTGTTCAATTGAAATAAAAATAATTTAGGGTATCTGAGGATTTTGCGCATTTACTATTGTATGTTGCTTAATAAGGGTAAATTAAATAACACAATAATTTGAAGCATTACGATTATTTTAACCAAGCTAGTATAAGAAAAATCGTTCTCTGTGGTTATACGTGTTATTATCAGTCGACCTCAAAAAGGAGATCTGAAGCAACGCAGCACTATGTTTCAAACTACGAATGCACATAAATTGTATTACCCACCTAGTATCACAGTTGTAGCCCATATAGATCATGCCAGCCTCAGGCGTGGGGTTGTCTCGGAACTTGTGGTAAGAATCAGCTGGTGACGCAGGAAAAGATTCAGGACTCCGAACGGACTCCGCGTAGAACCGCCACGAACGCCAGTGGCTGCAGAGATCTGGAATATTAGATGAAACCATTATTTAAGGGTGTTTCTATATTGGCCGTCTATATTGGTGAGTGATAACACCTAATTTAGGTAGCAGATATAAGCTAAACGCACACTTATCCGAACCGAACGCGCCAAACGAAACGAATTTTAGAATTCTTTTTATGAAATATAATAAAACCTCGCACACGCATCCGCGTCGAATCGTCCAAATCTGGAAGAACCCTAATAATCCTAGACGAATTTGGATGACGTCATCAGTTTCGGCGCGGCTAATGCGGTCGACTCGGACGACTCGCCGCATAAAATCTTCATACTCACTCCCACCTTAGATGTCGCTCAGAGCGCTATCTCATGATTACTTCGACGAGGTCGATTCGCCCTATTCGGTCAATTCGGCTGAATCGGATATGTGTGCGATGCCTTCTTGACTTCGATTCGTTCGGCACGTTCGTATCGGATAAATGTGCGTTCACCTTCCATGAGCAGTTTTCTGTCCATTAGGTGTTTATAACATCGAGTGATGGTGCTAGCGTCACTTTAGGAAATAACTTTTAAAACTTTATTTGAGTATAATAGCAGAGGGTAATTGCTTTTCGCCAAGGTAAATAATAAACAGTAAAATAATATTAATGTGTTCATTTAGTAAATAAAGGAGTTTTAAAATTTACATCTTTTTTTCTTTGTCTATGGTTTTCCGCCAACGTGAAAAAAAATGTTGGTTCCTAAAGCTATCCTAGCGCTAGCGTCATCTATAAAGTGATGCGAAAAAACTGCTCATTGGTTAGGTAGTAAAAAATATCAACAGAAATAATCCACCAAATATAGGCGGCAATTACCGGTAACCTAGAGAAATAACAGATATTAGTTGGGAAGAAGTTATAACAATATGTGCTTACATAAATAAACCATGAATGATATTTACAAAAATAAGCCATGGTATTAAATAGATGGAAAAACATTATTGCATACCAGTTAACAACTCGTAACTACAACATTGGATAAGGTCTTAGATATCAGGTAATACAATACAGGCGGATTTATTGCTTGTAGCAATTTCTTCCAGACAAACTTCAGGTAAAATGCCTTTTAATTGCATTGATCCATGTGAAACTGTAAAAATGAAATTAATTTGCCTCATTGTGACATTAAATGTTTTTAAACGGCTTTATCTAAATGGACCAGTTTAAAAAGCAGCTGTTTTTTTGCATTAGCATAAGCCGAAATTGGCACCTATTGCTATTGGCAATAGTGCTTACTAACTGTTTTTGTTTCATTTATTATTTTGTAATTTTAAGACAGAGTGAAAAAAAATAACTCTTAATTTGTTTGGCAATATATTAAATAAATTAAAATTTCGATTTAAATGAAACAATCGTTTTTCTACGTACCTATAGAAGTTTTATGGGTATCGTGTTCACGAAAATCGGACATTGATTCGTGGAAGTGATTACTTTTACGACCTAGTTACCTCAGTGATGTTCCACGTTATATTCAAACGTGCATTTGCAAATTAAAAGGCAAATATGATGCTTTTAATAAAGTTGAGGACATGTGCTTACACGTACACAACAATTTATGCATTACGACGTTTATATGAATCCAACTTCCTTTAACCTTACCATGGGTTTGATGCTTGTTTTTATAGGATCAAGAGGGTCAATGTTTTAAAATAAACTCTTTAGATTTTCCAAATACCATCAGTACCGTTATCATGAGTTTACGGCGGTTTTACTTACAGGCGACGACGTAAAAAAGTATATGGATAATTGCACATCGCCTCTAGCGATCACTTGCAGAACATAAAAAAAAATTTTTTTCGTCGTCGAAAAAATATACAGGGTGACTTTGTTATCTACCGAAATTTTGTGTAAAGACTCCACTGATGAATATGAACAACTTTTACAATGGGGGCAATAGTAAAATCGAGAAAAAAAAATCAGCTGTTCCATACAAAAGTTCAATTGGCGCGCGGTCAAAATGTATGGAACAGCTATTTTTTTTTCTCGATTTCACTATTGCCTCCATAGTAAAAGTTATTCATATTCATCAGTGGAGTCTTTACACATAATTTCGGTACTGATAACAAAGTCACCCTGTATATTAAGAGATTATTAGTATTAAAAGAACAACCGCCGTTAACTCATGGTAACGGTACTGAAGGTAGTAATTGGTTAAGGTCTGTCGCCTTATGACACATGACACTATAACAGGCGGTACTTCGAAGGAAAGGTAACGCCAGTTTGGCTGTTAGGGTAGTAAGACGGCGGTGACTTCGATATAACTTAGGTAGGTACTCTTAGTTCTTACTCATTATTAAGTATGAAATATAAATATCTTGGCTCTAGCTTACAAATATATAACATGCAAGCTACATATTTAAGCATTCGGCATTAGCGTCATTTTGTTTAGTGAGAGCCATGACGGGCTATGTAAGCTACTGTTAATAATTAACCGTAAATTAATCCATACTCTATACTAATATTATACAGCTGAAGAGTTTGTTTGTGTGTCTGTTTCTTTAAACGCGCTAATCTCAGCAACTACTGGACTGTTTTTTTTAAAACATCATGCTGCAACGAGGGGGGGGGGGACTCAAAACGATCGGACGAAGTCGCGGGAGACCGCTCGAGTACTTATAAATATACTAACTGTCATCGGAAAGAGGAACAGGTGCGAACCGAGGGCACCCCGGCTGTATGCTCTTGCCCCCGTTAGGCCAGAAGTCGACAGTCCCCGTCCGGACCGGGGCCCCGTAGCCACCAGCATCTGTATGTATGACGTCCACGAACTCCGCGTCTTTAGCGTTGACGTGCTCCATCATGACGCCGTCGGGGTAGAACGCGGGGAAGGCTGGGTCTAGAGCTGTTAACCTGAAAGATGTCCAAAATTATAGTTTGAGCTCCTGTGACCTGGAATCACCAATTATGGAGATGTGTAAACTATTCTATGCAACGAACACAACACTGCGAAACGGTGAGCTCAAGTGACAATGCACGGCCCATTTGTTTTTGGACAGAGAGGTCTAAGATTTCATTTTTATTTTAAGCTAGTTTTATGAAAGTTTAAGAATGCAAGCTTCCCTTCAAAAATATGAAAATACGCAGAAAAACTTATTTAAACAGACATAGCCCTGTGAATGCTGTAGTGGCATTGGGCTGGGCTCATAGCTCGAAAATTGAAGACTACTGGGTTCTCGAAACCGATCTGTATGGAAAACCATCGGGGGCTTCTATATTCAGCAGTACATGCCCTGTCGATAATGATGATGGTGATGGAACTGCTCTTTACTATCAACTCATTAGCATTGGGAAAAAATCGCATCTATTGCAACTGAATAAGATGCCACAGTGTAAGATGCTGTAACTTACATCAAGTTCATTCAAGCAAAAGGAAGATTTTTAATTTCAGCAATACTTTTGTAAATTCATGCTATACATATTGATACAAATATAACTCGGTGTGTTTAAGAATATTCTTATTTCATAACAAAGATAAAAATTAAACAATAAATCAATGCATTAAGTAAAATTGCGCCGACGAATACCACAACAATCATCTAAGGCCCCTTAGACCGCTTACACACTGCGACTTTTTGCATCGATGCAGTCGCGCGTTTTGAAACCGCGCTTCAGCATCGCGAATCACGCAATGAACAGATTTAGTTTAGCATCGATACAGTCGCGCTAGCATGTAGAATCGCATCTGCGTCGATGCTAGTATCGATGCAATCACCAAAGTCAGTACATAATTTGACAATTTACAACTTCTGCATAGCGACTGTATTGATGTTAATAGTAGCGCAGTGTATAAAGGTTGACATTTTGCGACTGCATCGATACTAACGCGCGTTAGCATCGTGACTGCATCGCTATTAAAGTCGCAGTGTGTAATGCGTCTAATGTCAAACACGATCTGTCTAACAACTCTAGTGCTATGAATACTCTAGTATTGCCTACCATAGTAATTTCATAATAAATTATTCGCCTAAAAATATAAATATATCTGGGTGGAAATGACCGGAATCAGTATTTTCTAATGATACCCTTTTAACTTGGACTGAATATTTTTCAGGTAGGTACAAATGGAATATTTGATTATGAACAGAGAATCACTTAAACTTATTTAAATCGGTAGACTTCGTGAAACTTGTCCAAACTAATATGGTAATGTGTGAAACATTCCTAAACGCTCTTATTACTTGAATATTTATCAAGTCATAGTTTAATGTGGATTAAAGTAGGTAACGACATTAAGTTGTTTATAACCACTAAGCTCAAGGTTTCTCTATACATAAGTATAGAGAAACCTTGAAGAAGGGTCATAAGACCGCGGTGACTCCAAGGAAAACCGGTTGTCAGAACCGTTATTAAGTAATGCTATTTTTAAAAGTAACATTCTATATTTAGCCTATTACTTTGGTTTAAGTTTGAATATATGAATAGTTTAATATGGAAAATTACTCGGTTATACAGCATGTGGCCTGATAGGAGCAAACTTTTTAATCAATGATTCCACAGAGTATACGTAGTTACTAGACCTGGAACTCTATTTTTAAATCACTCTTTTAAATATGACGTGTGAATTTTGTTCTAAACCGAATTAAATATCAATGAAAATCACGCAAAATATAGACATTAGTACTCACAAAATTCATTAATCTTTTTTAAATAACTCCCGTGTGAAATTATGCTCATTTTCATTGGAAAATCGGACATAATTCAATTAATATCACACGCCATCTTGAAGCGAGTGATTCAAAAATAGACGCCCAAATTATAGTGCTGTAAAATGATTTAACTTTTATTTAAATCCCTAATTATCCGCTCGGCAGTCCAATGGCACTACAGTGCCATTTTCTTTTTTACGGTAAACTGTCCGTGGTACTACAGTGCCCACCACTTGAAAATTATGTATTAAGTATAGTATATATATAAATTAAGTATAGTATATATTATAGTATAGTAAGTGTATTAGATTTTCAACTTTTTATATATTTATAACTTTTACCTATCTACCAGTATTTTTGTTTTCGTAATCACAACTATACTTTTCTTTATATAATCGTTTTTAACGCGCGACATGTAGCGCGATTTTTATCATGCAACCGTCGCGCGATATCGCCGGACAGTTTTCCCACATCATAGTCTGACAGCGCGGACAGTCGAGTGGATATGGACCAGTATCAAAATCGCTAAGTCGCTGCAGTAAATGCTAACGTCAAATTCTGTGACTGGACACATTTGTTTACAATACATTGCTGGTTCCATTTATTTTGTTATGAAATAAGAACACATTTCTTTATCGTTATAAAAAAAAAACTTAGAATCGATCACTAGTTACTGAAAGGACCTATATTTTATTTTTTTGCTCGTAAATTATCCCAAAAATAAAAGAAGTTTTTTTTTAAAATTGAGCAGTGTTCTAATTATTCTCATAGACCAACGTGTTATAAAAATACAGGCTTGATCTATTTAACAAATAAAATATTTAGTGGTTATTCTTGTGGTTTAAATCGAATTTAGTTATCGCAAAGTGAAAGCGAATAATAATAATCAATGGAAAAACTATTGATGCCGCAACATCAAAATAGAAACTAAATCACCCACTAAAATCACACCACATAGATCCAGATCCCTGTTTATCGCCCAGCATCAGTATGAAACATCAACTCGATGGGTAGTCAAACCACAGTATCTGTGGTCACATTACTTCCATTAGATATATCTCAATGACATCGAGATAATGGTAATTTGAATGGCAGTATTCCGGCGGCAGTGTTGCAATATTATGGGAAAATTAAGTCGTATTAACATTTTATTACGACACCACAATACATGTGAATACGGTCAGTTTTAAACAAGGTAAAATATGTAATTGCGTTTGAAACATATGACACTCAAATTTATGTTTGTAATGCGAAGTTGCTTTGTTTATCACTTCTAAGAAATATTCTTATCTCTTCCTTGACCATCAAGATGGGTGTGAACGGAAAACCGCACCCTCAGTCAAACCTTTAGCCTCATTTTCACAAACGTATACAAATACCTCCACACACAGTCATTTTTCAAAATCTGGGCATCCTCAACAGAGTAAACCGATACTTCACACCTGGACAGCTTTCGACACTCTACAAAGCACAAGTCAGTTTCTGCATGGAGTATTGCTGCCATCTCTGGGATGGATCAGCTAAGTACCAATTTGCTGCACCTGCATCGGTGGAAGGCAGAGCTAGAAGGCTCGTCGGTCATATTAATATACCTATGCGCCAAACTCCATAGCCAGGCTCATCGACGCAAAGTTGCCTGTCTGTCGGTTTTTTACAGGGTCTATTTTGGGTGTGCACAGGAACCCTATGAGCTTATTCTTCCATCCCTTTTTTACCATCACACGTCTAGACGCAGGCTACCACCCATACCGTGTAAATAGTTAACTTTTGCGAACTAAGCGCTTCTCGAGATCCTTTATAATTTGCACAGCCAAAGAGTGGAACTCTTAGCCTGCATTAGTGTTCCCAAGGGAATATAACCCGAAAACTTTCAAAGACAGAGTGAACAGGCTTTTTTTGGGTGAGTTCGCTCCATCGTCAACTCTGTCTAAGCCCAATTAGGTAGGTAGCGGTATGTAGGTTAGGTAGGTAGGTAGCCCAACTAGGTTCGAGTAAAGAGCAAACCCTTTTCCAATTAAAATAATTAAAAAAAAGTAAAAACCGACTTTAAAACCAAAATGCACTAAAAAGTCTTAAATAAACTCTTCACCTTTGAAAGGAAAGGAATCCGTTTTAGGCAAAGAATTTCTTTTTGGAGTCGGTGCTGTGATAGTTGATGCTTGATGGACAAAGTGATGGCACCGACTCCAAAAAGAAATTGTTTGCCTAAAACGGATTCCTTTCCTTTCAATGGTGAAGAGTTTATTTAAGACTTTTTAGTGCATTTTGGTTTTGAAGTCGATTTTTACTTTTTTTTAAAGTTTATTTTATTTCTTTATTTTTAGTGATTACATAAGAGGGGGGGGGGGGGGGAGTTGCACCTTATGATTCTATTTTCTACGAAGCTACAAGTTGCCTATCATAAGTTTCGTCATTATAATTACTGAACTCCTTGGCGTTAAGGAGTTCCACCATCAGCTCAGCCCCACAAAATGTTGACTATCAGACGTAACAACACGTCAACATTAAGATTCTAGTAAAGAAACACTATACGTGCCTTTAAAATTTTAGGGTTTCCCTCGAATACACCAAGATCCCATCATCAGATCCCAAAATGGAAAAAATGGGACCAACGAGAAGGTATACCCTCTAAGTAGGTGAAAAAAATTTTCGATTCGGTCGACAAACGACTGAGATATGAGGTAACATACATACAAAAAAGGAAATGATAAAAAAACATACAGTCGAATTGATAACCTCCTCGTTTTTTGAAGTCGGTTAAAAACATAGCTTAAGGGGCTACCCGGATTTTTAACGCGCACACTAACGCCACTTTAGTAGAAAAATCATAACTCGTCAAATAAAAGACCCATCGAAAATCTGATTGATGTGATTGTAGCTCTGGTTATGTGGTTTAGATACAATGTTTAATTTCAATAAAACAGAGTTAAAGTTAGAAAAATTGCCAAAAATGGCCATACTTTAGAAACAATTTAAACGTACTAAATAAACTTTAGAACCTGTACTACAATCGTGTCTACCAGATTTTTGATTGTTATGTATCTAAGGAGTTATAATTATTTTAAATAGAGTGGCGCTAGTGTGCTAGTGTGCGCAGTGGCGTCAAAAATTCGGGTAGCCCCTTGATTAATGAATCTCACCTTTTGACAGTTTTGTGATATTTGTTCTTCAGCTCTCTGGCGGTGTACCCGGCGACATGACTGCCTAATGAATGTCCTATAACGTGCATCTTTTCTAAATTGAGACCAGCTTCTAGGAGTGTGTTTAGGTGCTCTGCAGCTGCTGCACCCACCTGTAGAATAGAAAATTTAGTAAAACTAGTAAGAAGAATAGTAAACTTGGTAGCACTCGTCTCCCACTCTTAATATTGAAGACAAGTAAGTCATGGAGAGGAGGTGCCACATAATCAGAATTGATAGAAATCATAATTTAGTGGATGTTTATGTGCAGTCGACAGTACATCAGGTACCCACTTTTGTTGCAAATTAACCCTTATTACAACTACATAACGTACCGCAGTGTTCAACTTGACTGTTGTCCGTAGATTGTGACTTGCGTGTAGATTTTACTAATATTTGTTTGAAAATAAAACGAAATAATAGACGCGAAAGATACGAAACTAGATCTCCCGGGACCCTATTTTTTAATCATTCGAGTACAGATGTATACTTACTTTTTAAACCTTTCAGTCGAGTAAAATCTCGTTTCCCCGACCGTTTACAAGATTACAATAATGACCTATCTTTTTAGGGTTCCGTAGTCGGAACCTTTATAGTTTCGCCATGTCCGTTAAAATGCTTTTTTCTTGCCTCATTCACCGTGTGGGGTATCGTTGAATTGGTATTTTAAGATGATGATGACACAATTCAGTTTTAAAGGGGAAAAAAATGTTAGAGTACGATGTCCTCGCCTAATTAATCGGATGATGCATTTAGGAGAAAAACTATCACAGCTCTGATAAGGTAACAAATTACAGATGTAGTCCATAAACTTATAGCTAATTAATTTTTAGTAATTAATAATCTTGCTGTGTACATACATGTCACAGCAAGATAAGTATGTGCTCACTTTGATCTCTGTAACACCTATTATATCGTGTTCTTATGCAAATAAATAAATCTATCTATCATGTAAATTTACGCTTCATTTTTTTTTGCTTCCAAATGCCATAGAGGGACTGACTGCGTAATCAAATATTTATTTTGTTGTTTTCTTTAGGTTAAATAAATCAAAATTATGAGTCATTGCCATCAAAAGATGGTTTTGTCTCATAATATCGGATATTTTAATATTTTAAGGGAACCATAGCCGGGACATATCAAAACAATAGCTATTAGTGATGATACAGATTAAGGAACCCTTTATGCGCAAGTCCAACTCGCACTTGGACCGGTTTTTCAATTACGATGATGTCATCATCATCTTAATTATGTAGATCTTATACGCTTCTCATTCGAAAATCGAACATTAATCAACGAAAATCACGTGACATACAGAGGCGAGTGATTAACAAATAGGGACCATGGAGTCCTATTTTTGAATCATTTACTGATTGATGTTCGCTTTTCGAAAAAAAAAAACAGTTGAAACCCACACGGTTAAAATATAAAAAAGATAAATCAATTTTGTTACTACTTATGTTGATGCAAAGTATGTTTCCATTAATTTTCAATTCATTTTCGGATGAAAATCGCTCGGAAAATTGAAGCGAGTGATTAAAAACCAGGCCCCTAGGTCGAAATAAGTTTATTACAGTATGAAATATTTCTTCTTGTTTCTCTCAAATTCAATATGAAAGTCCTACATACATGCAGTGTTCATAATTTAACAACATCGTGCTCACACAAACGCAGCTACACAGTCATGCTAATCGGTCAGGATTTTCCGCAGTATGTTACTTGCACGATTTCTAACATTATCACGTACAAAATGCAGAATGTATTTAGTTGTTTATATTTTACGCACGTACACAAGACTTGGAGTTTTATTGCATTGTAGTAGTTGTTGAAATAGTACTTCTAATAGTCCCTAGCCGATTTCGACTACGGTGGCCAGTCAAATTGACTAACCGACTGCGCGGGACATGTCATAGTGCACAAGTGAGTGCGCAAACACAGGTGCACTCTTTATTCCTTTCACTCTCATACCCCGATAGGAAAGCATTCTGACACGAGAGAGATCAGGGCCCCTATTTTTGATTCACTCGCGTCAAGATGGCGATTCATTAAAGTCGAATTTTCTAATGAAAATCAGTTGAAATCCACATGGTAGGGATTGGCATAAATACAGCGTAACTTTGTAAGTTCTTACTTTAATAATTCGCGTGATTATCGTAGATTTTTATTATTCGTTTTCAGACAATTGTCACACGCCATATTCAAGCGAGTGATTCAAAAATAGAGGCCCAGGCGCAAGACCAACGGCTTTACGTGCTTTTCCGACACGGGGGTTTAACACCGCCAACTTCTAAACTCCGGGCTACCCTAAGAATTTCTGAACAGAAAATCCCAAGTTAATATTGTTGGCCCGAACCTTTTTACCTCTTACCGTTGCGCCACCGATGCAGTTACTATAGCACCGAGGGACTACTATGAAGTACGAAAAACAATAAAAACCTCATAAACAGATACCTAATCTATTGTACAGTCAGTGGCGGTGATTACACGCATACTGGTTTCGCATGACCGAAGGAAAAATACACAAGCTAATATTATTGATTTTTGTATCAGACTGTCGTATAATTATAGTGCAGTTATTAGGCAAGTACTAATATTTGTGCTCATCGTAGGAAGTATTATGGGTAATTTCATCTTATTTATGGTATGTTAGTAGTGACAGATACTAGTTTCGATAAGAACACCAATTGTTATTATATATTTTATTATATTTCAAAATGCTGCACACTTTTAGTACTTTAGTAGTTAATTCTGAGTGTTGTCACACTAAGAGTCAATTTTAACAACGTCAGATAAGACTGATCCGACTCAATAAATATTAAACGACCGATTTTAAAAAATTCATTTTACATAGATGATTGCTGACATATAGCTGACTTTTTTAAATTAGGCGTTTTGTACTATATCGACGAATATTCGTTATCTGACTTGGTAAAATCAGGCCTTGGTGTCGGTTTTCGTTGGTAATATAGATACTATGGTATTTTCGTTGATAATATGGTCGTTTCATACATATAAAACGACCATTTTTAAAATGACATTGACGTAAATGATAGCAGACAAATAACCATAGGAGACGTTTTCGAATCAGGCGTTTCGTATTGTATTCGATGAATTTTCCTCATCTTATGTTGGTTAAATCGACTCTAAGACATTAAATAATCAATGCTTTATAAACATGACTCAGCGAAACTTAAGGTAAATGTAAAAAAAAACTTAAATAATGGGTATTTTCCGCAATAAAATTCAAGATTCTTACCTTTTTGGTATTTCTCGCAGCATTTACTAAATATGAACCGTGGGACATATTTGACCAGTCTAAGAGAATGACGTTAGTTCCAGGTCTGGCTTCAAGGTAGGAACTCACCACCACCTGCAAACAGATGAAAAAATTGTACTATGTATTTGTAGGAAGCATTTTTAAATGCTTCAAATATTTTTTTATTATATTGTACAATAATTAATGTCACTTTGTGAAATAATGATGCCACATTTATTTTACTTATGTCGTGTGTCGTTTATTTGGTTCGTTTCGTTTATTCAGTTTTCTCAACCAAAGTCAGTACTAATGAACATAATATATTATAAAAAATATATTTATGTATGTGTATTATACGAAAAACGAGGTACTTATAAGAATTTTCAGATAGTCGGAAACAGAAATAGGAATTGTTAAAATGATTTATTTATTGTTGTTTTTTAAATTTTGTAAATGTAATTGAAATTTTTTCATCTAGTTACAATACTTTAATTTTTCGCCATTAAGTGGAAGCACTGTAAACGTTAGATCACTCTACGGGATTATTAAAATTACGGGGTCGGAGAGGAACGGGGCCGGGGGCGAAACAAAGTTAGCTGGGTTCGCTAGTCATACAGAATTTTATTTTAGTCAGGGACATCCAACTCAGGAATGATAAATATTTTCTCTAAATTATATGCAACTATTATAAAAGGAAATCTCTTCACAACAATCTAAAAAATTCAAAACGTATCGGGAAACTTGCACCCTCGCGCGTAGCTAGCGCTTATCTACGAAACATTATCTACGATTGTATGTTAACTTATGATTTTACATAGAGGTGAATAATTTATTCAAATGTTTATAAACAAACAGCAATCTTATCTTTTCGCTACTATCATTTGTGCGTTAATAGAAATACCTAAATCTGGTAAAGAATTTGATTGAATCAATTACTATCAATATAATAACAACTAGCTGATAAGATTTTTTCTATTAAAACACGTAAATTACATAAGCAAAAGAAACATTTATTACAGATGGTTATTTTTTACGACTGTGATTAGGTTATTCAATCAAGACAATTTTAAATGCAATCTCAACGGATTTGAGCCGATAATGCACTTTCTATAAGTTAACTAGATTAAAGACCCTTGGACCAAACACGCGGCGTATGACGTCCACCGACAAGATGGACAGATGACCTTGTAAAGATCGCAGGATCAAACTGGATGCAGACCGTTTGTGATCGGTCGCTGAGGAAAACCGTGGGTGAAACCCATGTTCAGCAGTGATAATGATGATAAGTTCACCCCTATATAAGTGATAGTTCAGCACAACCGAAATGGAAACCTGATTCCGGTCTGTTTCTGAATAATTTAAAGGCAAAGAATCCTAGATACATTACGGCAGGCTATGGAACTAACCACAGCAATTGTCATATGCAATAATTTACTAGTTTTATGCAATTGAGTTAATTTACAGTGTCATTTTTTATGTAGCTGCTGCATTTGATTCGTCTAATTATTTATATTATCGATATATTATTATTCGATTTACTTATACGGTGATGCTTTGGTTTGAAAAGAACAAAAAGACAATTCAAAAACATGTTTGTACCTAGGTTATGAATGTTATATGAATTTAAGAATACGCTTCCGTCATTGCCATTTTCTGGTATTCGTAACTCAAGAAATAAAACTCCTTACTTCGAAACTTTAGAATTAGTGCATATTTAAATGCACTAGTTTTTAGTTATGATTAATTTTTAATGCTGTGTACGCCTGTAACAGGTATGCATATAGTAATCCTATGTAAAATTGTATTTTTAAGATAGTCATATATGTACTGTTTGTTGGTGTACCTTATCAATAAAATATTTTACTTTATTTTATAAAATATAAATGAAACCATGATAATTGGTGTGTTGTCTGGCGCATATTATCATCATTTACCTGAACACTCTCCTGATGGGCAGTCTCTATAAAGCCATGAACGTAAACCACTGTGGGGCTGTTCTTGTCGAATCCTTTGACGTCGAGTAGACGGCTGGCTTGTGATAAGGGCATGTCCACATAGTCTTCAGAAGTCGTCCTAGAGAGAAAAAAATAATTTATTATCTGTGCCAATGCCTCTGCTTAGCCAAGGGGCGTGAAGATAAAGGAAGGCGTTATTATAGGCTAATAGCTACTAAAACAGACTGTATAATATTCAAAAAAAAATAGGTACATAATTATTATAACAATAATTCATATCGGTAGCCGATGAGTGCGGGCTCGAGTTATTTTTTATTTGTATCATAGAATCACCAGATATTGTTTTAAATGTAGCGCTCACATGTTTACATAAAATCTCATTTAATAAATCTTTATTATAAATTTTTATATTGGCTTGACGACCCACAAACAGTACAGTGACTCATTTTACAAGTTGTATTAAATAACACCTGTTTGTAACCTTATTGGCAGACCCTTGAAGAACTGAAAGACTTCTATTTCTCTATAAAACAGAACACTATTCTACTAAGCACCGGAATGAAATCGAGCTCATACGGATTCTCCGGTATCACCAACTCATTATGGGAAGCCACTGAAATTTAAATGAGTCCTGCTTTAGATGTTGTGTGGGCTTCATTATATAACTTTATGTAAATCATTTTAAGCATTTATGTAGGTCTCTCTATGACACTTAGGTCCATTTATGATAACATCACAATACCGTTGAGCATGTTAAAGTTACAAGGTAGTATTTGTGAAACAATAAGAAATGGCATGTTAAGTTACGAACAGCAGAACCAACTTTCAGCTGAAATTTTCGTTTATAGGTATTTTGCGATGACTGAAAAGATATGTTTTCATTCAGGCAGAAGATTGAATAATAATGATTAGATTAGATTATTTTAAGTTAAATACGGCAGAAACAAAAGACATCATATGTTACTTCTCGTATGTAAAACAACATCTATTTTATCTTTTCATATCTTTGAGTACCTACATTATTACTATATTCAGATAAGGAACTTACCCATTGTAAAATCTCAAATAAATGTCTTCTAACCGATTGCTTCTGTCTGGTAGAATACCTGAAACAATTTTATAACTAAATCTTAGAAAAGAATACTTTGTAATTGTAAAAGTTCACGCTCTTAATTTACAACAATTTACCATCTTGAATTTTTGATTCGGTGATAGAAATAGTGATCAAACTCGCTGTATTTATCAAAATAAAGTAAGTTTTGATAACATCCAGTAAGTAAAACATGATGCAATTCCACTTTCTTCAACTGTTAAGGTTTTATGAGTGATTGAGAACAAAGCGACTCTATTTAAGAACAATCTTTTTGATTTGCAACGGATTTGATATAATAGTAGTGGTTCTCAAATCAAACACGCGATGTCAATTTGGTCTCATGCGAATTTGTTTGCGTGAAGGGAGCTGGAGAGTTTCAGTTGTTGATTTTTTACAGCATTGATAGCAAGTAACGCGGCTTAAGTGCGCAATAAATACCACTAAAACATTTCATTGGGGTTTGCCACAGTCTCAATGACAGAGAGGCAATCGCCAGATTCAATTTCTCACCACAAACTAAGGACCGGACCATTCTTCATCGATGGATCGAACGATCGATGGTAAAAAACGTTACGGTTGAATATTTAAGATTGTATGTGTTTTGAAGAAAAGATATCCTGATCAAATGACAGAATGCCAATTATAAGGTATTTTCTTAAAAAAAACACACAAACATAAATATTCTATAACCTCTGGTAACGACATTTCACCATTATTTTCGATGAAGAAATTGGTCCTCGACTATTATCATGTAAAGTTTTCACAGTGAAACGCGTCATCACCATAAAAATGAATTTTAAAGCGAGTGATTATAGAGACAAATTTAACAGAGTCGGGCCCGGCTGAGTGAGGTGCCTGTTAGCCTATTAGTGAGGGTAGGTGCAAGGCTGCCTTAGCTTTGATGACGCGAGGTGTTTTAAGTTGATGCTTTTGACCCACTTACTTCGAAGTGAAAATGGTCCCATTCTTAATTAGTAGAACCGAGGTACGGGGGTGAGTAGAGTAGAACATACTGGTCCGGAATTAGGAACGATTTGTTTCTTGTTATTTTTTAAGCTTTGACACAAGAGGTTTTCTGTAAAATTTTAATACGTAGGTACTTACTATCAAAAGTATACAATAGTAAAGACAATACAAAAGATATAACATAGCTTCATTGCTTTCTCATTTGGCAAGCTTAAAAAAAAAGGGACGACTCACAATATATTAAAGGTTAAAATGTTGAAAATTTTAATACATTTTTTATGTCTGTTGTCATTTAATATTAAGTTTTTATTGTTCATAATGTATTCTTTCAATAATGGCTTACTATGACTCAAGTTAATTATCTGTAACACTTTCAGGCTTTCCCAAAGAAGGGCAACGAATTGAGTGGCATTTTTACCATCGTATTCGATCCCTATTTAGACGGTTTTATTTCAAAATAAACTGGGAACCCGTATCGTGCTCCACTCCAGTGATAAGCTGTCTGGCTTGACGGCTGACCCGACAGGGCTGCCTGACCCGGAATACACAATTAAAAATTCATCTTAGAAGTCTTTCAGTCGTCTATATAAATAGCGATAGGACAGCCCTTTGACTTGGTAAGTGTTAGGGGAAACAAAGTACATGTAAATAAATAATCTATTGAAACGCATGTACGTATTTATGGATTGAGTGACTCGATAAAGCAAGACAAAGCTTTCATTGAGGTTAAGAATCATTTTTTTTAAATTCTTTATTTCAATAACACTTGTGGAAAACTTAAGCCATAAACATAGTAATAAGGTTGTTAAGAAATTGCTGTATACTTAATTTTCTTCACTTGTGTACACACTTCAAAAGTCATGTGAAACTGGGGGAATTATATTGTATGCTAAACGGTATTTAATCTCTGCTTATTAGTGTGTCAAGCCAAGTTCAAGCAAACGAACTGGCGACTTAGCGCCGTGTGTATATTTAACAGAAACACATCAAATTACATATATTTGTTAATATCAAAAACTAGCTTAGACAAATTTTAAGCTTAATTTCACTGTTACTAATTATAAAATGTAAATTGTCCTAAATTAAATTTGAATTGTCATATTATTAAATAACAGACATTGTTGTAGTTGATATTGATAAAACAAGAAAAAGAGTTGCTTATTAATAATGGTTATTTCTTTTTCTTAATATTGTTTTGAATTTTTGTGTGAAACTTGGCAATCATTTAGATCTCAATACTTTTATCGGCGAAGTCCACAAACAAACACATTCTAAGTCAATACATTGTGCAAAATGACAGCCCAGTTCAATAACTGGGCTGTCATTTTGCACATTCATATTTTTAGTGGAAACATAAAATTAATATGGGATAATAATTTTGAGAGTGGGATACAATTATTAATATGACAACCCAAATCAATATAAGGGTCTTTTAATACTAGATATTTTAAGAATTGCTTACCTAATTTGTCACTGAAGTATCTGTCTCAAGTCAGTTTATCATCGTTACTATTTATATATCAATATATAACCCGACGCTTCGAACACTTCACACCGTTCGTGGTCACGGGTAGACTAAGATGTTATTTGTCATTTACAGAGTTTTGAAAAAAATAATATCATCACTAATTAATAATAATTATCGTTCCTATCCACGCAGAAACACCTAACTGTGTCTTGTGATCTTGCAGTGAGGGGTCTGGCTTGGGTCTTCGATAGCAACGGATCCCATGCTGGTGGAATTTTCCAACCATCTACTCTGTTGAAATTTGGATGTTTTCTTATTTCTCTCTAGCTTTGCGTAGCAAACGAGGAACGAACCGACATTCTTTTAAATAAATAATAAATAAATCAATTATTTATTATTATACAAAAGGTATTTATGGTTACAAAAAAGGACTTAAGCTTAGAATCTTATTATTATTTTGGAACTACTTTATTCTTCAAAACTAAGAAAAATTCAAATAACACCTTAGTCACCAATCAAAGTGTTCGAAACGTCGGAACATAAAATATAATATGAAAGATACGTAAAAAATATTGTTGTATTCAATCAGTTGTACCTATTTGCGTAAACTTCAAAAACAAGTATATTTAGTATATCTTTGATAAAATTGTGCGTGTATATCATCACAAAATATAACGTATAGAGTTAATGTATTGAAATAGCTGGGATGGCATCGATTCTCGCCATAGCCATGCCATTGGAATTCAACTAATTGACTCCAATAAGCGATGAGTGGCCGCAATAGAACAAACAATATATGTGTATTCATCTTGCCGAAACATATTATGCCGTTCTGCGCAAGCGAGTGGCTTCCCTCTGGAAGCGGGTTCGGAACAGCACCAACACTCTCCTGAAGGTGATCGCCGAGAGGATGGACAGTCGTATCATCACTCACTGGATATATGTGCACGTCCAGTCGAACCCTAGTTTTGAGATTTATTAATTACCTACTTAACTTCATTCATTTAACAACAAAACTATGGAATATTTATTCTGAAAAAAAGCTTTCATTTTATTCCATTTCATATATGAAAAAACACTGACCGATTAATTACTGAAAAATACACTTTTCTCCAGGATGATAAATAAATCTGTGATTTCTTCTGGTCTTAAAATCAAGCATAGTTTATGTGGAGGCATGTAGTTTGTAGCTTGATTGATCAAAGCATTTGCAAATGTATAATACGTTCTTATTTTCATATCTTTGTTTTGGGTGATTTAGATTTGATGAAAATGATGATTAACTTCTCCATTATAAAAAAGACTAGCGGTCCCCCGCGACTGCGTCCGCGCGGTTTGAGTTTGCTCCCTAACTCTTTTCTCGCAGCGTAATGTTTTATAGCCTTAAGCCTTCCTTGATAAATAAGCTATCCAACACCAAAATATTTATTCCAATCGGTTAAGTAGTTCCTGAGATTAGCGCGTTCAAACAAACAAACTCTTCAGATTTATAATATTAACATAGATGCCAGAAAATTTCTGAAATAAATATCTTTTCTTAAAGCGTTGATTATTTTATTTATTTAAAACACCTCATGCACAAACAAAAGGTACATATGGCGGACTTAATGCTAAAAGCATTCTCTACCAGTCAACCATAGGTCTATACAGAGAAATTGCTAGCGGCGCGAAAAAAGTGATAGAAGTTTATCAACAAATTAGCATTTCATCTTTTTTACGGTTTTAAATTACCTATCTTATAATGTTATCTTACTACACTTATGTTAAGTATGAGCTAAATTTCTTCTGAAATTTTTCTTATTTCAATTTAGGAAAACAAAGTGATACAAGATTTTGTGTGATCCTTGTCTGAGTTATTTATGTATTCACGTAATACCTACATACCTACCTACCTACCTACCTACCTTTACAAAATTGAAATAGAATGGGGGTCTGAATTTTAATGACACCTATAGTTAATTTGCTAATGAATGTGTGACACATCTCCATTCTCCATATCTAACGCCATGTTGAATGTCAATCACTTTATGAATTTCGTTAATTAAGTAATGATGGAGTATTGTCGAACGAGTACAACACTTGAATATCACAACAAAATATGTATAAAACAAAGTAGATTCCTGCTGTCTATAAGTATGTATACCTAAATCTTTTAAATCACGCAACGCATTTTAATACGTTTTTTAAGGAAGGTGTGTGAAGGTTTATAGTATGTTTAATACATGTACAAATATAGCAGTGAAACACTAATAATTTTACAGGTTTCTAAATGAAGTCGTATTTAAAAAAAAAAAGTGCTTACATTACGAATCCTACAATAAAGATTAAACATTGCACCCGTGCGAAGCGGGGGTGGGTCGATAGTTTTATCCCAGTTAATATAATACTGGTTTTATCTTAAAATTCGTGCGCTTTCGCACTTATCGATTACGAAAAAAAAAATTAAATTTCGTAGCCGTTGCACTCTGTTTCGACTGAGTTGTAATAATGAACCCTTGCAAGTATCTACCGGGGTTATTCCTTCCTGATAAACGCGTCCTACTAAAATAGAGTCGAATTATTTACCGACACTTTTATGTCGAAGTCTAACGCAAAATTTATGACATAACACGTAGAAATTTTCAATTCCCTGTTTTTTTGCTGCAACAAATATCCCTTTAACTTACGAAACTATATTTTTAAGAGATAAAAAAAAATAAGCTTCATTAAAAATATTCTCACTCAATAAATAAACAAAAACATTAAATTTGTCCCAGAGTATTTCGAGCGCCACCTGGGGGTTTTACAGGAAACCATGTCGAGACATCTGTACATCCTCCTTCTTTCCTCTCTTCCTTCGATTCTTACACAAATTTTATCCAGAATCTACATCCTAATATAGATAGAGCGTCAATAATGTCTCTACATGTCAGGATCATACATTTTAATAATAAAACCAATGAACTGTTTATCGTTTTCATTTCTATGCATTATAAAGATTTTAAAAAGATTACTTTGTATAAAAATAAAGCTCAAGAATCTATAATAGCTGTAGCATACCAGCCAATCAAAGTAAATTGTAATCTTTTGTATAGTAGTTTGCGTGCACTTAAATACTTAGTGACATGTCATACTTGTTAGTGTATATTTAATTGCCTTAATACACAAGGACTTTACTGAGTTATGGAGCTACGTAAAACAAAAATCAAGACACTAAGCATAAGAGTTACGTTGTAAAAATATACGGTCGATATTTTTTTACCACACTACTCTCTAACGATAATCGCTTGCGCATACGCCACAAAAACAGGCGTCCTTTCAAACAAAAGACGACCTCCGTGGTTTAGTGGCAAAGTACGCTGGTTTCGCTGGTTTCGACACCGCTCCAAAGAACCGGGTTCGATTCCCGGGTCGGGTCAGTATGGAAATCAAAATTTTCTATATTGTCTCTGGTCTGGTTGTTGTGGTACCACCGTTGTGTCTGATTTAACAACAGAAGTGCTTTAGCTACTTACTCTGGGATCAGAGCAATTCATGTGAATGGTGTTCAAAAAGACGATTTTAGATGCAAGGAATTTTCACTTTTAATGTGATTACGTGTAAGAGGTCTTGACGATACCTATTCAAGTATTTACTTTTGGTACCTTATTTATTTATAATACTTTTGATTAAGGGCCCCTTTACGTAATATCATGCTGATCATCAGAGAATAATGCCGCCGTTTATAGTGTTAAAATAATTACAATGTAACGTGTAATTACGTGTATGTTAAGTGCGGTGAAGCGTGGTGGTTATGGATACAAGTGCATTTAAAATGCGGTTAAATATACCAATGTTCTAGTACATTACAACTCAGCTACATTTTTTTTTATAAATTTTCCGTTAATTAGAATATCGCAAATTCTTGTTTAATAGACTATTTTGTCCTATTACTGCCCAGAAATAAATGAATGGTAATAAAATAATAACCCTCGTTAGTAAATAATATTGAAATAAAAAAGGAATTAGTATTCAAGCGAAATTAGTATTAACGTCAGTCACAAATAATTAAGAATGATGACAACGCATACTATTCATGGCTTAAGCTAAAAGTGTACATGTAAAATTCCTTCGGATTCCTTATTTTTACCTTGTTTAAGTCGTTACAATACGTTGGATTACGTTAAAAGAAAGCGATTCAGTAATCGTACGAGCTTACTCAATATTTCAAGGAGCGTGAATCATTGAGTGTTGTTAAGAAATTAGATTGGCTTGTTACCTTCGTTGAAGGTAAACTATAGTTTGCGGCGAGCGCCCATCAATTATTCTTAATTATCTCACGATCCGATCGCAAATCGAGTCGCGTAGGTTTTGTGTACATTAACCGTCGTTATCAGTATCATCTGTTCTATGTTGACACCGGGAGGCAAACATTTAACACCTGTCAAGCTAACCGTACCTTAACCACGTGCGCCGAATTCTCCCGACCGTCTGCGAAGATGAACGAACCAAGGCAATGCAGCTGTAAATAGTTTTGAACTTGTGTGCCGGCCCGCACTTCGAACCGCACAACAATCGCTCATAATAACTTTGCCCGCTCTAAATTCAAATCCTTACTACGGCAAAACATAACAAAACACTGTTGCGAGAGCAAAAAATAATAACAAAGCCGGGTACCGTTACCTTTTCTAACATAACAGAGGGTTGCGGTAATAGAGCGTTACAAAAAACGACGAGCGAAAATCTTGCCGCATCCCGGGTCCAGTCAGTACCGTGAGCACGAGTGAATTTTCTCACATAGCGATTGATAATTTGGTGCTATTATTGAGGAAGTTGTGATTGCTTGTTCCGTACCTGTTCCCCACCAATACCGCTTCCAGCCATCTGTCACTGCGCGGAACATGGCGCTGCGTGTCGAACGTGCAACGCCGACAACGCGTGGCGGCAAACTGAGGCCTGTCACCCCCTATCCAATCACGTTCTCGTCCAAAACATTCGATATTTGAATTAAAAATTTTATTTTTCTGAAAAGTTATCTGAAAGTGGTAAGGTGAACAGGCCATGATTCGTGGTTTGTGCGTACTTAGTTGGAGAGCCTGTGCGTATAACCGACAAAGGGCTTTTCGTCGCACCGTGACTCAATTAATCTCTAATTAGATACGAGAGTGCTCTTAATGTAGAGCAAAGGGAGATTTGACGTCGTGCCCCGTCGCCTAGGGTAATGGGAATCTGACAGGCTGATAGGTGTCCTCAGAACAAAGCTGACATTGAACATCAGGTCAGTGTTGTGGATAATTAAAATGCAAAACAAGTGCCGTCAAGTGAAACAAGACTGGTATTTGTTCTGTGTTTTCATCGAAATTGATAGAAAATTAAATCTTCAGGGAATGATGATTAATATTACTAATGATAACATAATTAATTGAATTAACGACATCATTATTTGACTTACTCAATAATTTTATGTGATTAACTTTCTGTAAGATGAATAATATGAAAATATAATAATAAAAATTGGACACCGATCACGCAAATTGCTCTGTTCCCAATGTAAGTAGCACTTGTTTTATCGAAATCAGAAAGAACGGTGGTACGACAACACCCAGACCCGAGACAATGTACAAAGTTTTGATTTCTACATTGACCCGACTGGGAATCGAACCCGAACCCGAACTTCGAAGCGGCAACGTCTTGAAACGTGCTTAGCCACTACACTACGGAGATCGTAAGATTTTGACATACCCACAACTTTATTAGAAAACTTACAGCAGCGTCTCGTAAAGTATTATATGTAGAGTTATTATAATATGTATGGGGCAGGGCATAACCATATCATAATCCTATGATTTTCCAAGCTCCTGTTTTTTTTACAAAGGTAGGTACGTGTTGAACATACTAACATACTATTAAAACCAACTTCAAAACAAATATGCACTAAAAATCATATATAAACTCTTGCCCCTTTAAAGGAAGGGATCCATTTTAGGCGAAATCAAATCAAAACCAAAATGATTAATTTTAGCCGAACAATTTCTTTTTGGAGTCAGTGCTCTGATAGTTGATACTTGAGATGGTCAAAGTGATGGCACCGACCCCAAATAAAAATTGTTCCACTAAAATTGACCATTTAGGTTTTGAAGTCGGTTTTTACTTTATTTTAAGTTAATTTTATTTGCAATTTTGTGTTGTTTGACTCTGTTTTTTAATAAGCTTCAAATTACCTATCGTAAGTTCTGTTATTTTTATTGAACTCTTAATTGTTTATCGCGCGGCTATCAGACGCAACAAGTCTTTATTAAGATTCTAGTACAAAAACACTAAACGTGCCTTTTAAATTCAAGGTTTTTCCGCGATTGCACCAACATCCTATCATCAGATCCCGACTTGGCAACACTGGGAGAAACTAGAAGGTATAACCTCAAGGTAGGCCAAAAAATTGTCTTGGTTGACAAATTACTAAGATTTGAGGTAACATAGATACAAAAAAGAAACAGTCGAATTGATAACCTCCTCTTTTTTGAAGTCGGCTAAAAATAAAACACGTATAGAGAAGGAGTCTGTTCTATCAAAGCATGCTGTTTTTTTCCTCAATAAACTAAAGGAAAAAATAAATAATATTCCCTAGTTTTGGTTATTATGACATCATTCCTGAAATTCGATTTAATAATACCTAAGCAAAGTGTATCTTCTCATAGTAAAATAATTACACGAGTATGATTTCATGGATACGTGAAGCGCCTCTATCAATCTTAGTGCACTTCCAAATTGAAGCAAACTGTATTCGCTAATATCATCACACAAGCATAAACGCAAAACGTAGTATACGTAGAATCACAGATAAACACACAGTGCGTTCGTATGTTACGTGTTAGTGTACGCCGCTAGCGCCATCTATACACGAAGTTGAAGCATTTAATTGTTTGTGTCAGAACATCGCTGTTACAAGATAATTATAGACGCGTATACTACAGAGCTAAGCTACGGCTCAGTAATGTAATGAGTTGTTTTCAATGACATGTAGATAGCGCTTTGTTCATCGGAGTGGTTAAGTCAATTTATGCATTTAGTAGCTGCAGGTACCCTAATTAGTACAATATGAAAATGTATAAGGTTAAAACTTAAAAAAAAAAAAACTATCGATTAAGAGTGACTGAGTCTCTATATACAATACATCCTGTTAGAATAAGAATCAAATACAAATACGTAATAGCATTCATTTCAGGACAAAAAAGAAATAATTATTTGTACCAAGTTGAACGTCTTTTAAATTAAATCCTTAAATTAGACACCACACAGGAGTATAAATATAAAATAAAAAAACTTAAGGTGTGATTTGATTTGAAGTACTAAATACTTCAAATAACATTGATTTCTCAATCTATCGTAGGTTTGGGTTTGTTCCTTATGTATTTTTAACCAAGTAGTATTTACGTTTTTCCCTTGTTTTTTGTATTCTTTATATATGTTTATGGTACAGCAACAAAATAGAATCAAATTCCATTGTATTGTAAGGTACTAGGGTTAAATACCGCCTTAAAAGGAAATCTATTATAAAAATATTTATTTTCAACGACTAAAGTGTTATTTTTACGTGTAAGTTACACAACAAAACTCATGGTCAGCACGCTAGGTAAATATTTTCTTATTTGTTCATAGCAGGAAGGCTCAAGGATTTTGTGTATTTCCAGTTTCCAGGCTGTAAAGATCATGGGTTGTAAATTACTAAATTAAATAAAAAAAACAACATGAATTATAATTTCTTGATTGATCGATTATCAATTTGTATTAAACATAGTTTAAAAAGATGACACACGTTCATGATAACGATTCCTCATATAATAATATTTTTATAATTATTTTAATGTTCAATATTGGCTAAAAAATTTAGAATAACTTTTGACTGTTCTACCTTTATACGAACACGATTAACATAAACACTCTCACAGGGCAACAAATCATCACTTTTCTGGCACTGTATGTGTTCAATCTCTTACACCTATCCACTTAGTTTTACAAAACATCAGATGACTGATCAATTTCCGAATACATGATTTTTTTCACGCGAATCAAACACAGGATCCGCGGTTGGGGGAGTTCCAAAATTTACTAAGAAGCATCTAGCTAAATCGTCGGAAGGTGCTAAATGCACTCAAGGTTGGTGCCACTGGAAAAATATAAATAGTTAAAGTCCGTTTTTCTTTACTTGTCAAATATTGTAAGAAATCTTAACAAACCTTTTTAAACGAAATGATTAATTTATTATAAGATAAACACAAAACTTCTAAACTACAAGGATAATTCATCATTCAACACTGAGAAAAACAAGATAATTATTTTTAAGCACTAATATTATTTTAAAATTTATAAAAAGATTGTTTACAATATTGGACTAGCAAAGAAACACAGACTTTACTATCGTATACATAATGTACAAAGTGTAATCGCGTAAATGAGTCATGATGAGAAAGGTTTTAAGGGTTCCGTAGATGAATGGCAAAAAACGGAACCATACAGTTTTATCACGTCTTCCTGTTTGTCTGTCTGTCTGTCCGTCCATATGTCGCAGCCACTTTATTCTAAAACTATTAGCATTCGACAGTTTAAAGTTGGTATTCTGCTTACCGCTTCACGATATCCACACAAAAAATAAAATGATATTGGAAATTAAAAAAAAAACGATGTGGATCTTCACAAATGCCTGCAATGAAAACTGGTTTCAAAGTGCCCCCCTAATTCAGTTAAAGTTGGCACGTCCGACAATGCGCGACCGACTCGCACTTGGCCGATTTTTTAAGATCCTACGTCATTCTACATCGTCACTTTTCACGAAATCACAGAATCGGGTTTGCGGTTTTAATATTTGTTCAGGCTTTGGTATTTTCCGTACGCGTAGGTGCATGCGTAAACAAAGCGTTACTAAAATTAGTAGAATTTAATTAATACCATAGCTAAAATGTCTATTCATCATTATTTATATCATTATAACTATTAATGTTTTAAATCATAATTAAAATTTGAAATCATAACCGTTATCCGTATAAATTGATATTGATTATTTAACAAGCTTATATTCTGTCAATATACCAATAGAGAGCATTATTATAATGGGGGTTGTATTGGATATCATTTTCTGCCTTTAAATAATTTTTTGGCCCAGTGAATTTTCATAAGATTTTTTTTTAATTTAATAGATAAATATTCGATAGTTGGCATGCGATTTTTTTCAAACTATAATTGTGGTTCTGGATATTATTTTTGTATGTTATTTTGCATCAGCCATCATGACCATACATGTGCCATCTTGTTTTTTTTAATTAAAAAAAAACTTCAAAATTTGCGAACATATTTTTTTCAAATGTTATCATGCAACTTTATCACGTTATATCTACCTCTACTCTCGTTTAGGGAAGACTTATCAACAAAATGTTTTATAATTATGCAATAAATAGTATTGATAAGAATTTATTGGTGCACCAATTTTACGACAGCGATCGCAATTGGCATTGGCGTTACGGCTACCTTTTCCTTAGCGCGCACATCGATCAGTGAAGGAGACCTTAAAATTATGGGCACTTTAGTTCAATGTCTTTGCGCTGTGCGGTCATAAGCAGTGCCTATTATAGATGTGTAGTAAATACGAATAATTATATTGTGATGAACTCTGACGCGCTCAGTTCGGCTGAGCGCCGATATGGGCTGACAATCTTCTCTCATTCATATTACGAACTTAACAAGTGCCGGACATAATGTGGAAGTTAGAGGACGTAGTTTTTTGCCTGAATGGCAAATTTGACTGGTCAAACAAACGCGTGTATACTACAAGTGATACCTTAGTGAGGGTCAGACTGTGGGTGTATATTGCAGCGTTTGTGCACTTAGCTTTTATAGCAATTAAGCTGTTGGCTATTGACTTTACTAAGGCTGATGATCCAGCTCTATGGGTGTATGCGGACGTGAGGTGGAAACTTATTACCTGCTGGTTCAATGTAAGTCGCTGTTTTTTATAGTATGCTCAGGATTGTAGAGCTTCAGATCCTAATTCAAAGCTTCAAAAATAATTTGCCATTGCAGTCTTTAATGATATATTGAGCAATTTATTACAAGGGCTTTTTTGTTTATTTATTACATATTTGTAATTTATTTAAATCTTCACGTACAAATAAACTTTACAACGGTACATATGGCGGACTTATCTTATTATCATTAGCATTATCTACCAACTATAGGTAGGTCTAAACCGAGTTTTTTTTTGCATAAGGTTTACTCTAAGATAATATCAAAATAATTCAGTGTTCTTTAAAAATACTTTTTAAGTCTTCATCCAGACTTCATCTGAATCCAGAAGATCTGGATAAATTGAAAAGTAGTTGAGTAGATATATACATTACTGATTAAACTCTCTGCTTCACCAAGCGATTGACTGGTAGAGAATGCTAATGCCTTTAAGATATTAAGTCCTCTAATTGTACAGCAGTGCAGTACAGTTTAAATAATTAAATACATTTCTGATTGCATCTTTCGACCATCATATGAGCATTAATTCTATGAATTTGCATTTAAATGCTTCTGGTCTGTTTTTATGTCAAAGGTCTTATTATTGTTTGGCACACAACCTTTGTATAACAATAGAAGAAGAGTTTATATTAACCATGCAATGAATAACTATATGGTTAGGGTTTATGCAGGATACATCCTTTGTTTTTAAGCAAATCAGCACGTTTCATTTAGAATAACGTCGAATTATTATGACTTTAATCAAAAACAAAAGATTTAACTGCTTCCTAATCGATACTTGTGCAAAGTTTGTTTAAAGGCTTATCTTTTTTGTATGTATTATAATTTATTCATTGATAAAAAGAAGAAATATTCACTAATCCTAAATATCTTGAACAACCGCAAGTTTCAAATGGAATCCTAGTAAATGTATATTTTTATAGGTGGCTTAAAATATTAAGTATATTGATAACATTTATATCCACCATCGCTAAATAGGGATTTTGGTTGATTGGAATGGATAAATGAGTCTACCTTAAATTTATATTTGAATCCATACTATAACCAGAGTGTATTGCGGAAAAACCTCAGTGTCAAACTACCCAGGAGAACGGTAAAAAAACTAAAATAGTTATTTTAGCCATGCACGGAATTAATTTTATGGATGTTGATTTCATAAGCAAAAACAAACGATGTATGTACTTATTTAAAACGTACTTACGTAAAAACAAACGATGTATGTACTTATTTATGTATTTGCGATTTGTATTGTTTAAAAAGTAAGTAATAAAGACAATATCTGACGCACTAGGCTAAGGCCTTTTATACGTATGTTCCAAGGTTTAAAAACTATGTATGTATAACTTTATTTACATAGACTGATACCAGTCTAGAAATGTTTTTACCTAGAAATAATGGAATCCGGTCGTCTATTTTTGTTCGTTCTATATAAAGAATTTTCCAAAAAGCGCTTAGTTAACAAAAAAAAAACTATAGCTCTGTTAAAACATGGGATAGATACCTTACCTTTTCATCGTAAAAATTTACGAAGTGAATAGTAGGTAATTTTTAGGTAGGTATAGTAGCTTTTATTTTCCAACTTTTTAATAATGCAAACTATTTGCAAATAAATATTTTTCCAGCTAACATCATTGGTTTATCTGCCTATTTGCATATACTGCGAGTGGAGGGCGACCAGAAAAGAAGCTTGGTGGACGCACGTCAAGCAGCTAGATCGAATCAGAAACTCTTTATTCACCAGTTTCTTGTTCCCCACCACCACTGTAAGTATATTTCAAAGATTATCTGATAATCGCAAATACTTCTTAAAATCAGGGCCTCTATTTTTGAATCACTCGCGTCAAGATGGCGTGTATTGATTAAGGTCCGATTTCCCAATTAAAAAATATATAATTTCAGACGGGAGTGGTTAAAAAAACATAACGGGATTGTGTGAGTTACTAACGTCTATATTTCGTACATTGATATTTGATTCGTATTCAAACGAAAATTACACGCCACATGGGGCCCCAGGGTTTTTAAAATTTTGCATTCATAGTTGGTTGTGTCATCAAAACTGTGTACCACTAACTCAGAGGCCCTCCTTATTCATTTCTTTGATAGTTTAAACTAAGATTTGAATATTTTTATATAGCTATTAATTAGTAAGTAGGTGCCAACTTTTATTATTAGTTTATTGCTTTTAGCAAGTGTTATTATCTGTCTACTTTTCTTATCAGACATTAGCTGTCTCTGCCTATTACCAATTATTCTTTATCGCCTTCTTTGTTTATGACATAATTGTATGTCTACTTAGGATCAAGGATAAAGAAATTGTACGCAATTTTAATGATAATCAAATAAATTATCTAAAATTATTAAGGTCAGTTCAAGACCGATAATCTTGATATGATAACTATTAGTTTTATATTTTTAAATTGCTATGAAATCGCAACTTAACTCAACAAATCTCAGTATAAATTTCCTACTTAATAAATGTTTATTGACTTTGTTGTGTATATTGTAATTGCCTGCATACAAACTTTATTTGTTAGAAACATAATTTATTCTTGTTTCTTTTCACTGGACTTCAATCTCATTGTTTACTGTCTGTCTATAGTTCGCAGATATTCTATTCTGGCGTTTATGGAACAAGGACCGTCTGCTCATAGCTCCGCCTGGGGTAGATACCATTGTACCCTTCTGGGCCCAGCACTGCATGCATACTGTTACCCTGGTGTTTACTTGGCTAGACCTGGTACTGCTCCCGCGGAAGAGACCAACCAGTCTGATACCAGGCTTGAGCTTGATGATGGTATTCATCGCTGCGTATACTTACGTGTAAGTGTTTTTATTTAATTTTTGGCTAGTGATTGAATTTGTCACACATTATCATCATTAGCAGCCAAATGACGTCAAATGCTGAACAAAGGCTTCCCTCAAAGTTTTCCACAGCGTAAAGTTGACCAGATAGACCAGCAAGCGGTCTTAACACACAGTTGAAGCATATCCAACTACCCGTAATAGAAACAGCACCGTATTGACATCGAACAGGCATTGTCAATACGGTAACATTTTAAGTAAAAGGATCATCAATGCTTGTTTGTTTTTGGCTAGCGAATGGTTTTTGTCACACATCATTAACGTAATTATCAGCTACATGACGTCAACTGCTTAACAAAAGCCTCGCTCAAAGTTTTCCACAGCGAAAGGTTGACCAGACTGACCAGCAAGCGGTCTAAACAGACTGTCGAAGCAGATCCAACCACCCGTTATAGAATCAGCACCGTATTGACCAGGGGCGTAGCGTGCTTTGGTGGAGCCCTGTAAAAAACTCGTTTAGGGGCCCTATCATGGGTAATTTTTTATATTTATCCAGATTTTTTACGCTAGATTTACATTCGCGGGCCTTATCTTATTTAGTTAAGCGCCCACTTTAAAAATCTATTTTTCTAATGTGTTTGACCTGCAAAACCTCAGTAGCATTACTATTTGAACAAACAAGAAAATCACAAACATTGATGCTGATGTTAATATTGACGGCGCTTTTGATTGTTGATATTCCATTAGTGTCCCTACGAAGTTTTTAAGTTGTTTTTATCTGCTTATTTTCTATTAATTATTGTTTACTCACTTCGGGGGCCCCTGTACCCCCGGGGTTCCCGTATAATTTATACGGCAGATACGGCGCTAGCTACGTCCCTGGTATTGACATCAAACAGGCATTGCTCATACGGAAGCATGTTACATAAAAGTATCATCAACGCTACTTTATTTTTGGCTAGCGATTTTTTTTTGTCACACATCATTAACGTAATTATCAGCTAAATGACGTCAACTGCTTAACAAAAGCCTCGCTCAAAGTTTTCCACAGCGAACGGTTGACCAGATTGACCAGCAAGCGATCTAAACAGACTTTTGAAGCAGATCTAACCACCCGTTATAGAATCAGCACCGTATTGACCAGGGGCGTAGCGTGCTTTGGTGGGGCACAATAAGAAACTTCTTTAGGGCCCTTATCATGGGTATTTTTTTATATTTATCCAGATTTTTTACGCTAGATTTACATTCGCGGGCCGCGGCGCGACTTGTTACGACGTACATGAAAGGTTCCTTATCTTATTTAGTTAAGCGCCCACTTTGAAAATCTATTTTTCTAATATGGTTTGACCTGCAAAACCTCAGTAGCATTACTATTTGAACAAACAAGAAAATCACAAACGTTGATGCTGATGTTAATATTGACGGCGCTTATGATTGTTGATATTCCATTACTGTCCATACGAAGTTTTTAAGTTGTTTTTATCTGCTTATTTTCTATTAATTATTGTTTACTCACTTCGGGGGCCCCTGTACCCCCGGGGTTCCCGTATAATTTATACGGCAGATACGGCGCTAGCTACGTCTCTGGTATTGACATCAAACAGGCATTGCTCATACGAAAGCATGTTACATAAAAGTATCATCAACGCTACATTATTTTTGGCTAGCGTTTTTTTTTGTCACACATCATTAACGTAATTATCAGCTAAATGACGTCAACTGCTTAACAAAAGCCTCGCTCAAAGTTTTCCACGAAATACGGTTGACCAGATTGACCAGCAAGCGATCTAAACAGACTGTGGAAGCAGATCCAACCGCCCGTAATAAAACAACACCGTATTGACATCAAATGATGCCCATTCATAAAAGGATCATCGACGCTACGGCATCGGATCGAATTTGACGGATACGACTAGAGGTGGTTACAAGTACTCTACGTGATATGTGTGCGTTACAGTATTGAGTTTCGTACAAAGAATAACAAACGCCTCGTGTTGATACGGTGATAAACCCTTTACGGTTGGTTAGATCTGCTTCAACCTGTAGCCTTCAATTTTATCTTTACCACTTGCATTTATAATAGTCAAAGTGATACAATACGTTGTATGAAATAAAATTTAAAATGGAACGTACCTAACTTTTTTTTTTTTTTTTTACAGTTGTGCAGACAGTTTCACGAAGGGAGAATACCTGTATCCGGTTTTGAAAACTATGAGCAGTTTTAAACTCGGTGTACTTTTTGTGTATGTTGTTTTTGAACATTTGTTTTATTTTACGGGCCAATACTTTGTGTACGAATTTTTGTGGGGAAAAAGCGGACCTACCAAAAAAGAGCACTCGTAAAAAATGTGAACATGATTAAGTGAATTGGTTGCGGAGTAATATTAAATAATTATTTTTTCCACGTAGGTACTTTCTAATAATATTAAAAATGCAAATGCTTGTGAGGATGGATGTAAAAACTACGGGATAGATTTTGATGACACATTGCAAAAATATAGCACATACACCAGAATAGCACATAGGATATAATTCATAATAATATTTTTTGAGATCCGACATTTACGCGGATGAACCCGCGGGGAAATCATAGAATACTATAATTTATTTGTAAATATTAGAGTATAGATTAAGTTAGATCTCGGTGATTGTAATATTAGCGTCTAGTTTTATATTTAAAAAAATCATGTCATGACATAATAGTATGTATTTTTATTAGAATAATTTATCTCGTTTTGTGTGTTTTTTAAGCTTGCAAAGACGTAAATAGTTTCCTTATCTATAACTATAGTAATAAAAGGACAGTAAGAAATGTAATCTTTACTGTAAGACGAAAACATACTGTTTTATTTAACATGACATATTTATTTCCCCATAAGAACCATGTACATATACTAAGCACATTATTTTACTACCGGAGACGTATGCCCTCTAACAAGTGCTAGGTAAACAGCATGCGGTTCCAATATTGAATATGTAAATTTTAAAATACCTTGCAACGTATGGTAAATCCCTTTTTAGCGTTCCATTATCCAACCAGAAAATCTCCCCGCCAAAGTGGTAAAATAATTTTTTTTTTTTCAAATTGTATAGCTGTTGTTTTTTATTCTCCAAAACACGTTAATATATGAAATTATAACTGTAGTCAATATTGGTTTTGATGGATTTTTTTGGCTATAAAAATATCAACATCGTCATCAAAAGATCTAATCGGTTTTGTCTCATAATTTCGAATATTTTGTTAATTAGAGGGAATTACGAGTATTTTTCGTTTTCATGGACTTTTCAGAAAATTTTTAGGGCAATAAAAGTTCTTACATAAAAAGAAAAGATAAGGCACCCATCGTGTGCACGTCCGACTCGCACTTGGCCGTTTTTTTGGTCGTTGAATGAGATTTCACGTAAACCTACTTGTCCACACAAAAATTGTGTAGTCAGACATTTGCAAAAAGCAAATTTTGCTGTTATTGAAGCCTCGTGAACATAATTTTATCCGCAATTATTTGTCTTATTTTTCTATCTTTATTTAAGCAATGGACGTACGTTTACGGTACGTAGTATTTAGGTAAAAGCACATTATTTGGATAAGTTCCCGTTTGCGTTATCGGTCTACTATTTAATAGGAAATGACGGTTCATATTTGAATTATTCGTTGGTTAATGCCTTTTTGTCGATGGTGAAACATGCCCAAAGTTTCGTTACGCTTTGTTTCAATTTATAATGGAAAATTATATGATGAATGCAATTAATGCGCGTGGTACAAACATTTGATGGTTTTATTTACCAGTAACGTTGCTTCTAGGGTTTTGAATACATAGAAACGGGGCGAATACTAGTCCTTGTAACATTTGGCTATGATAGTAACAATTTAATTAATCTCGCTGGCAAATTGTTCATCTATGTGTAGCTTTGTGGTGAGCTTTGCATCGCTAAATACCAAGCTACGTTAAAGTTAAACGAAGCAGTAGTTTGCTAATTGGCGTTGTTATGAAAATGGTCGAGAAAAGGTAATGTATCAATTTTCCTATAATCTAATTGAAAAAGGTAATCGGAGCACATCAAAAAATACCTTTAACTTAATAAAACTTGTGGTTGAGAATGTTTTTAACACTCAAAGTGTCATATTGTATATTCATAAAGATGCAATAACCATTTTTGGTGCGTGCCCAAATTTTTGGTTTTTTATTTCATCTTTATTAATAAAACTTAATAACATGTGAGTTATATATTAGAAATATTTTTATTACAAGGCTAACATGAGTAAGGATTATGGTTTATTGTATTTACTAATACCTAAAACATAATCATGCAAGTAGTTTTCCCATTGAAGCTTAGTGATATCAAAATCGAAATTAGATCGGTCCGTTTCCTCCATAGTTTGTAAAAGTCTACGAACATTACAGTCTATGAAAAGAAACTGATTCTGTGTGAAGAACTCCAGTAAAGAGCTGAGTTTTAGAAGTTTTTCGAGCGACTTCATCATTCTGAAACAAAACAAATCGGATATCAATTTTTAATTATTTTTTATCGTAAATAATCAAATAATTTAATTGCCACGAATGCAAAATTCTTCTTTTCGACCCTAGATTTACTAACGATCCCCCGAAACTTTGCCCGCGAAACAATAAAGTAGTCCGTACGAACTTTCATCCCCATTTTCACCGTGAGCAGTGGATGAATTCTGGTATGACAACTATTCAATATTCTTTCTCAAACTATATTTTTTACCATATAAATCGATTGGCATATGGATCTTATGGTTTATGTAGGTATTATAAAATACACATACTTTCGCTTTATAATTTCGTTGTTTTAGTATCTACGGATTCAGATACCACTTATAAATTAATCTGAAATTAGTTCCAAGTATTAATTATAGATAATATCTGACCATAATCTAAAACTAATAGTACTCCTCTTTTAATCTAGATTTTAAAACTTACACAGGCTTCTGTCCAGTGAGCCTGCATATGAGGTCTCCTATGAACGCCGGTATTACGTGGTAAATATACAACCAAAATATATACCATACGTTATTTCTTATACTCGAGTATCGCCATTTGGGTGACAAATTGCCTGAAACATAGAATAAATTCACTTTTTACATAACAAAACATAGATTAAACAATGCATTTTGGGGTTCATAAAGACGAAATAAGAAACCAAATATTTTTGATTTTTATTTCATCTTTATGAACATAAAATATGACACTGTTAGTGTTAAAAACATTCTTAACCATTCATTTTGGGGTGTATTTTTTTATTAAAGTTCTATTTTCGAATGTTTATAGGTTAAGACCAAAGTGCATCGGAGTGGCAGTGATTTGAAGAAAAATATATATTTTGGAACTTGTCACGTCTAAATATAGCGTGATTTTCGCTAACTTTTAATTGACTTTGAAACATAAATTTCTCGGAGTATTTACCTGAGAGGTTCAAAAATAGAGCTTTAGAACCCAATTAATATTACTGAGAAAAATACAGGGATAAAAGATTTCCTTAAGGGATTATGTAACAACAAAATCTTTTATTCTTCCATGCCTCATGTTCAGGCCTTTATTCTGAGGCACTAAGGTGTATCTTTATTTTCTATTTAAAAAAATATTCATATACGTTATTTGGAATCATAAAGTTGGTAAGTATTCCTGCGGCCTTTTTCACAAGGTCTCTGTAAGTACTTGCCAACGTTATCTGCCCATCTATACTAATATTATAAAGCTGAAGAGTTTGTTTGTTTGTACGCGCTAATCTCAGGAATTACAAGACCGTTTTGGAAACATATTTTTGTGGTGGATAAATAAGGTATCCAACACATTTTTTTTATCGGTACAGTAGTTCTTGAGATTTGCGCGTTCAAACAATCAAACAACTCTTTAGCTTTCTAGTATTAGTATTGAATGACTTTCCATATTTGAATTATTCGTTGGTAAGAGCTTTTTATTAATAGAGAGACAAGGCATTAAATTGTTGAATAATGCTTATAAATATTACTAAGAACCACGCTTACTTCCCAAATATTTTCGGTGTTTGATACATGTGTTCAGTAACTGGTCCACTTCGATGGGGTTTCCCGTGCCAGAGCAATAGTTGAATACCTTCACTGAATCACCTATAAGTCTGAAATAAATGTTAGTACATTTAACAAAGTACCGTTGTAATTTTTCATTTAATTCGACTACAATCCAAGATTTATTACAACTACAAAACTGAAGACTTATCACCTCACTAGCGATTTCCCGCGACTTTGACCGCGCGTTTTAAATTTGCTCCCTCCCTTCCCGTCGCAGCGAGATGTTAGCCTAATGCCTTCCCCGATAAATAAGCTATCCAACACTAAAAGTTTTTTTTCAATTCGGTCAACTACTCGTACCTGAGATTATCGCGTTCAAACAAACGAGCTCTTCAGCTTTATAATATTAGTATACTCGTAGATAGATGACTGCAAAGAGATCATAACCTCGTATTGAAGAACATGCTCTGGAAATGGTTGCATAAAATGAGCAACAATTGGTACCTACTTTACTCGTCACGTAACCCAACTCAAGGTGTGCTTCCGAAATCATTAACCAAAGATTAACTTAAATTTTCAATTACAGTGCCATGTTGATTATAACAATAAAAACAGCAGCATACTAGTCATTACCAAAATGGACAAAAAGAGGAAAAAAGGAGGGCTTTAATAAGAACTAAACATGACGGGTCTTAACATAAATAAAGTAAGTTTTAAACCTTTTATAGTCATAATAGTTTCAGCAATATGTACGAGTGTTGGGAACTGCCATATTTTATGAGATGGGGTGGTTAACTGATCAACACATGGTTGTGATCATTTACCAACACCAGTCTGTCCATCTTGTCGGTGGACGTTCTACGCTGCGCTTTTGGTCTAAGGGTCTCCAATCTGAATACCGATGTCGGTTAACATCTGACTTAATTTATAAATTAGTCTATAACTTAATATTATTAGTAATTTAATTCAGTCACCTGTTTTCACTGGTGTCCCAAGCAGCAGCAATAAGAAGGTTGGCCACGTGGTCCACAGGGACAACGTCCAGCACACAAGATGGGTTCCCGTGCCAGATCAGCAAGTAGCCTTTACAGGCTGCTGCGATGACACTGGTCAGTCCTTGCCAGCCCTGGACCCAACCTGGTACTGGTTCTTTGAGCGCTGATCCAACTGTGAAACAATGTCAGTGTTTACACTGTGAAAAAATTAACGCATTTTCTTACAGCAGGCGAAATTCATGTGGCTATATCTATGGGCAGTGCACATAGCGCTTGATGAAATAGGCCTAGCGCCTAAGTGAAGTCGAAATATTAAATAAATAAGTCATCGTCATTATAAGGTTAGCTGTGCATTAACCGAGCTCGAACCGGCATTCTGGCCCCAATTCTCACGTCAATTGAACTTTTTCGGTGTGGTAATTCGATTACGAGTTGCACCGTTTTAGCGAGAAAATCAAGTTATATATCCACACTTAAATAACTTCCGTACGGTGAAAAGCAAAATGCATAGAGATCGAGACCAAAAACCGATAAGTATTTTTTCTTCTAAAGAGATAATTCGATAGGTGAACTTTTTACAAATGTTAAATTGCATGAGGATTAGAAAACTGGGTTCGGCTGATTCAGCTCGGAGGATTCAGTTCTTATTACACTTCCCTAGCAAATGTGCGAATAATATGTTCATTAAAAAAAAGTAAAGTAAAATAACTGGTGGAAGGCACAGAACAATAGGTACTTATGCTTACTAATCGAGGGACGGACGATAGTCGCTGGTATTTCATAAGATTCTTTTTCAATTAATTCTTCTGCTAGAGCTTTTGAATAGGTATATGCGTTTGGTCGGCCATCTGAAAATATTATTATTATATCTTAACTAAAAAAAAAACGACTTCAAAACCAAAATGCACTAAAAAGTCTTAAATTAACTCTTCACTATTACAGCACCGACTCCAAAAAGAAATTGTTTGCCTAAAACGGATTCCTTTCCTTTCAATGGTGAAGAGTTTATTTATTTAAGACTTTTTAGTGTATTTTGGTTTTGAAGTCGGTTTTTCCTTTTTTAAAGTTTATTTTATTTCTTCATTTTTAGTGATTACCTAAGAGGGAGGAGAGGGGGGGGGGGAGTTGCACTTTATGATTCTATTTTTTAAGAAGCTACAAATTACCTATCATAAGTTCCGTCATTATAATTACTGAATTCCTAAGTGTTTACGAGTTCCACCATCAGCTCAGCCCCACAAGATGTTGACTATCAGACGTAACAACACGTCAACATTAAGATTCTATACGTGCCTTTAAAATTTCAGGGTTTCCCTCGATTACACCAAGATCCCATCATCAGATCCCAAAATGAAAAAATGGGACCAACTAGAAGGTACACCCTCTAAGTAGGCGAAAAAATTTTTCGATTCGGTCGACAAACGACTGAGATATGAGGTAACAAACATACAAAAAAAAAACATACAGTCGAATTGATAACCTCCTCCTTTTTTGAAGTATGTTAAAAATGAATACGTGAGTAAGCTTTTAAGAAGAATATAAGTACTTTATTAATATCAAACATGGAAAAACTGAAACTAGGACATGCAACATAAAAAAAATAACTTATAATCTACCTATTCGAAAACGAAACCATTTCCTTGCGGCAAGGAGGCTATGATGCTGGCTGCGTTGCCGCGTTGGATAGCTATGCTAATTCTTTGAGCTAGGAAACAGCCAGCTTTTTTATTGCCTGTTGCAGAATTTAATATTGGCGCAATTTTCCTAAACAACAATTTAGCAGACCCCTACGGCCGAACGTTTCATCGCCAAACGGCGCAAACACATAATCACTTGCGAGTGCGACGTTTGGAGTTTTCAGCCAACTCCGCTGCTATTAAAGAATTGGTTAGAACACTTTATTTCTTACTAACAATAAAGAAATTGGTAATTACCCAATAAATTATCAAATAATCCTTGTGCGTTACTTGCTTGAAGTGTATCATACACTGTATCCAATGATATACCAGTTTCATATATTTTTTCGTCAACCACTTGTTTGTTTGCATTGCTGTAGGCACTGGAGACATATACAAAAGCCTGAAACAAAACTAGCGTTCATTAAAATTGAATTGTAGTTTTTAATGATTAATCACATAACTAAATAAATACTTTTTTGGAGACTTCTATTTGAACTATCGCCGTGACCATAATTCATGAAAAAATGTAAAAGAGGGGGAGGGGGAGGGGGGATATTTCCTTTTAGAGCTTCTGTAACGCAGCGTAGACAGTTTAAGATACATCAACAGCATAAGTATATCGTAGAAGCACAGCTTTAAAATAACTTCGCACCAAAATAATGCTCGCAGCTAAATAACATCACGCGCTTACGCTAACCTCTATGGTTTCTGGTTACTTACCAATGAAAATTATGTGTTTTGCGTTAAAATATTTTACGGAAAATCCAAAAATTCGCTAGTGTTAAATAATACCCGTATTTTTGGTTCTTTTTAAAAATTTTGATACACTCCATCCAAAAGGTCTATTATATATTATTCTCTTACACTTTAGTCGCCACCCAATGTTTACAGTATTACACATTAACGAATGTTAATAAATACAAGTCCCTGACAATGAAACTAGTAAAACTGCTTTTTAAGGTCAGTCATTTCTCAACACTATAGAGTTTAATTTAATTACAAAAACAGAATAAAATTATTTACATACAACTTAAGTAGGCTTGATATTAAGAAGATGATATTGTATGAGTTAGATAATAATATAATACACATTATATTATTATCTGTGTAATGTGAAATTTTCGTGTGTTGTGTGTATGCTTTGTGTATGAGTTTCCTCTTTGTGTGCGTGTATGCGTATATGATTTAAATTCTTATTTTTTATTTTTGCTTTAATATTGTATAATGTTTAGATGCTATTCGTGCATGACTTATGATAGAGCCTTAACGTAGCTACTAGCAAAGATATACTTACTTGTAAATTGCGCATGCGTTTACAAATAGCAATGATCTGTTGCGTGGACTTAGTGTTGACGTTAACAGCACTTGCCACACTCATGTCGAATACTAACTTTGCGGCGGAGTGGAATACTACGGATACCTGTATTAACGTGATAATTAATGAAGAAATGCCATAAAAACAACGTCATAGTCCCACCACACAAGTTATGCTGTTAATAATTTAAATAACTATGCGTTTGTCTTGTCATGTCATAAACATACCACCTTTAATGCTATTAGCACCCGGTTGCAAGTTTACTAATAGTTTGTTTTTATTACTAGTGGAAACTATACGCTAAAAAACGCAAATCGATGTACAGCTTGGCCGTTTGGCTCACGGATTGAGTCTTTATTAAAGCACAATAGGAAATTGTTGGAACCTATCGTGTGTGATATCAGTAGAAAAGGCTTTTTAACGCTTGTCCGAAAATATAGCATTCAGATACTTTTATTTGATTAAACCAAAAGTAATTTCCAAACCATACATAGTTTGGGCACCTCCTTTTACAATCACTATTAGGTTGTGTTTTGTTTAAAAAAAAACTGAATGAGAAATATAATTAAAGGTTGAAGCAAATCTACCCACCCGGCTCGGACACAGAACCAACCAGGCGCCAACCATACGGAAGCACGTTACGTAAAGGGAACAGCTACGCCTCGGATGTGATCGGTACCGGAAAGCGAACGCTTCGCCTCGGATCGTGTTTGCTACAAGTTATGATAGTTCTTCTTGTGGATAACAGCCCGTTTGATAGGGTGGACGGATAGTCGTCAACCAGCGGGCGACGCGCCGTAAGCTCGTGACAACGCATTGGCTGCTGGTCGAGAGTGGGTCCCGAGTTTGTCTCGATCCGAGGCGGTAACGTTACGAAATTGATAAATGTGCGTTGAAGTAAAGAGTTTCATACAAAGTATATACACATATATTGATCACCTCGAGTTAATACGGTGCAGTCACTGTGACGGGTTGACGGTTTCGACCTTTAAAATCATCGCACATCAGCCATATCTTATCAAATGGAGCCACTTGGTAATGGTTTGAAGATTATTTTTAGTTTAATTAAATAAAACTTGAATAAAAATGGCTGAAATGTAATTATATGCTGTATTTTCGGAAGTGCCTTAAAAACCGCTTTCAAATGGTATTACATACGATAGGTTTATGGAGATTTTTTTAAATTTCCATATAAAAACCTTGAAGATCATTTTTTAGGTACATCGGGTCAAACATTATTTTTTGACCTCTAGTGCATACTAGAGGTCAAACAGCAAACCTATAACACATCGTTTTTCCTTAAAAATGGACTCGTACGCCGTCCACAATTTAACTAGACTGTTATTATTATTGTTATATTGTTTTTCCGATCGTCCAATCTCGAATGTGCAGTGTCATAAACACAATGTTTAGTAACATCAAGATCAGTAAAGGAAAAGGGCATTCAAGCACAATATAAATTTCTTCATACGAAAGAAGAACACAAACAGAATTAAAATTTTGTATACTTACCTCGTCTTGCAGCAATCTGATGTCATCCTCTTTAATGCCAAGCATTTCTTCTTCTAAGTTTCCGTATATTGGTATTATTTTTTTCAATGAGTCTTGGTTCTTTTCTTTTGTCCTTTGAAAAACCTACAATATTTTTTAAGCAATAATGACGTTGACTCAAAAAAAATGTATCGACATTTAAAAAAATATCCATAAAACAAAGTGTAACTTACTGCTGAATTCAAGTATTCTGAAAATCGTTGTTCTATATCTTTCCCATTTTTGTGTTTTATAAGAATATAGATTCTTTTTATATCGCTGCAAGAAAATAGCAACTTTTCTACTAAAACCTGAAACAATTAGGCTAGTTATCAGACAATTTACGCTGCGGTTACAATAATTGCGGAAAACCTGCATTTTTGGTATGCTGATTGGGTACATCTGGATAGAATTTGCCCAGTTTTGTAGCTCTCTAAAGTGTAAGCGCTCCGAGTTATTACAGGTAAGCCAAAAAAAAAGTTTTTTTTTTATTTTAGTACAAAAAGTGGCATATAAAGGCTCGGGCGAGAAAAAAAATAATATTTTTATACTTCACAAAATTATTGATATTTTTGAGTCTTTATTGAATGTTCTAGCTTTTATAACTTACAAGGCTTCCAATGTTCCCTTTTTTTTGAAAAAGCGATAATAATTGACCAGGATTATAATAAATATCGCCTAGGCCTTAAAGCACTTCCAACATTTTTTGAATGATAAGATGACCTAACAAAAGTTTACTGACTTGAAAAAGGAGGACTATTTTTTTAAGGAATGTCTAACGATATCTTCGCCAATTGTACTAAGATTTCAAATTAATTGATTTTCCCGAAAATATATTATTTATCGATTATCCGAAGTTTCCATGATCATTTCGTAACATGGTTATCATTATAATAATTCTGAAGAATTTATCTATTATTTCTTAGGAATAAATAAATTATTTTCAAAATATTCGTACTATAGGCGATAATATCGATGGACAAACATATAAAAACCCATTATTTTTTTTGCGTCTGGTAACTTGGTACACCCAAGAACATTTTTATATTTCTTTTTTCCTTTTTTAGGTCCTGGAGCTCTATTTTTAACCGACTTCAAAAAAGGAGGAGGTTATCAATTCGACTGTATGTTTTTTTTTGTATGTTTGTTACCTCATATCTCAGTCGTTTGTCGACCGAATCGAAAATTTTTTTCGCCTACTTAGAGGGTGTACCTTCTAGTTGGTCCCATTTTTTCCATTTTGGAATCTGATGATGGGATCTTGGTATAATCGAGGGAAACCCTCAATTTTTAAAGGCACGTATAGTGTTTCTTTACTAGAATCTTAATGTTGACGTGTTGTTACGTCTGATAGTCAACATCTTGTGGGGCTGAGCTGATGGTGGAACTCCTTAACGCTTAGGAGTTCAGTAATTATAATGACGGAACTTATGATAGGTAATTTGTAGCTTCTTAAAAAAATAGAATCATAAGGTGCAACTCCCCACCCCCTCTTATGTAGTAACTAAAAATGAAGAAATAAAATAAACTTTTAAAAAAGGTAAAAACCGACTTCAAAACCAAAATACACTAAAAAGTCTTAAATAAATAAATTCTTTACCATTAAAAGGAAAGGAATCCGTTTTAGGCAAACAATTTCTTTTCGGAGTCGGTGCTGTGATAGTTGATGCTTGATGGTCAAAGTGATGGCACCGACTCCAAAAAGAAATTGTTTGCCTAAAACGGATTCCTTTCCTTTCAATGGTGAAGAGTTTATTTAAGACTTTTTAGTGTATTTTGGTTTTGAAGTCGGTTTTTACTTTTTTGAATTACTCGCTTGGATATGACGTTTGATTGTCGTTCGAAAGCGAACTTAAAAACAGCGGCAACCGAACAATTTATTTATGTAAATACGCACAAAATTAAAAGATATTTTTAATTATAAACCCTGTGTATAATTAAACTTTTTTCCATTCGAACATCGAACGTAAATAAATGAATATCACACGCCATTTTGCGCGAGTGATTCAAAAATAGGGCCCCTGTACTTACAGAAAAATATAAGAAATGCCTCCATGCCTAGGCAACATTTGGTTTCTCCATAGTCAATGCTTTTTGCATTTTATATTTTTTTCAGTTTTAAGGAAAAATAGAGACCGTGGGTTGGGGGAGCCCTATAAACAGGTAGCTTAAAATAGCGTGCTCAAACGATTAGTAATAAAATATTCTGAAAAAACGTTATGATGACCTTTCTAGTCTGAGCCTTTTGTTCAATCAAAACATGTGCATAAAACCAAAAAAAGGACGATATTTACTTTTTTTTGTGAATACTATCCAGATGTACCCTAACATGTATAAAACCAGCTTTACCGCAATTAAAACAATCCCAAATATTATTACAACTGGCCTAAATGAATATATCGCTTTTTTGGTACTGACTTATTTTCAAAAACATTAATAAGTTATTGCCAAAAAGTCTTTCCCGACAATATTGAGGGACGATCATAATAAAGTAACAGGGGAAAAAAACGTGTGCCAAACAAAGGGTAAATTATTAACGAACCTTTCCCAAGAATCCTGTAGCTCCAGTTATAAATATTGATTTTCCTTTGTAAAAATCGATTATGGGGGATCTCAGGTCCAATATTTCCGCTACATTGAAATCGCCTTGTATTGATACGTTAATCATTTTGACACGCTTAATAATTACTGTTACTACTAAAGAGTATTTATTCACCTTCTAAAGTCGATACTATCAATTTCTATTCACACTGCGTCTGTAATAAGGCCTAGTGTGCTAATAGATATTATTATACAAATCTGAACACAAGGCGTATTATACTCATTGCATTTTTAATTACAATACCTAAGCATTGTATTATGAGCCTTTCTCACTTACCATCGCAGTCATGACCTGCTGTAAGGTCTGTTGTTTTATTTCATTTTGCTAACAGCGAACAGCTTCACAGAATATTAAAAGTGTTTTTTATCTAAAAAAAGAAAAGACAATAAAAGATAACTAGACTCATTATATGTTTCGATCTTAAAAAAACTCATATCACAAAATATTCTAGCTTCTACGAACGCGCCCAATATTTCGAAGTAAGAAATGTTTATGAACATTGTCTAAGGCCTCATGACAGAAATTTACAGAGGGACGGACGGACTGAACGACGAGCCAATTCAAGGAATTTGGGTCGCGTCATGAAGAAATGTCAGCTTTAAATGTCAGCACAATAAAACTAAGCTGGTGAATTTTCCAGCTAAGGATTTAGCAACTAAATAATGCACCTGATATTCACTCTACCTTCTGTGTATTGACATAAACTAGTATTTTTCATTGAATCGTTATAATATGTAAACAAAGGCAATGTAAATGGACACTAAACACTTGTACATTTGAATCCTACATTACCTATGTTTTGAATTAGTAATCGAGTGCATTTACATGTCTGTCAGGTTAATAAAATCACCCTATGACCTTTGTTTTGTATTGAATTAGGTTTTAAAAATAATTGTATTGTTGTTGTTTTAATGCAAGGTTGGTAATATTTTCCCCGGCATGAGTTTTTTTAAGTAACACAAATCAAGCTATTAAAGAATGGTGGAACCAAAAAGGTGATTAAAAATACTCGAAAGTACAACCCGCTGTTGTTGTGAAAACTTCTTTTATGGTTTTTATCGTCTTCAAAAAGGAGTGGTTATCATTTCGTCTGTGGTTTTATGAATATAATATTATAATATGTTACCTTAAAATTCAGTCATTTGTTAACCGATTTGAAACATCTTCTAATTGGTCCCGATGTGGCCAAGTCGAGATCTGATTAGGGGATCTTGTTGCAATCAAGGGAAACCAATAAATCTTAGATCCCTTATACACCGTTTTGAAAATGCGCTTTAGCATTGCGACTCACGCAATAAACAGATTTAATTTAGCATCGATGCAGAAGCGCGACTGCATCGATGCTAACGCGCGTTAGTATCGATGCAGTCGTCAAAATTCGGTACAAAATTTGACAATTTCCAGCTTCTGTACCGCGACTGTATGCTAAAAGTAGCGCAGTGTGTAAAGGTTGACATTTTGCGTATACATCGACACCAACGCGGGTTAGCATCGCGACTGAATCGATGCTAAAAGTCGCAGTGTGTGTAGTTTTAAAGTGTCTACGTTTAATTAAAAATATTGTTTCCAGAGCTACGGTTCAGTGACCAGCTATAGCTTAGACGGTTCAAAGACAGAAGCCTTTCTAAGAAAGTAAACGCATCTGAGGATTAGCTTAAGGGCATTTGATAGGCGATTTTCATACCTACTTGTATTCGAAAAGCGTAACTATTCGTGCCTTCGTATATTTAATTTAAAACAAAAATATTTTTCAAGGCCAATTAAATTAAAGCAAATTTAAAAATATATATTTTGAAATGCCTTGCTGATGTTGTTGTTGGCTAATAAATAAAAAAATATAAGTTCACCTTTTTATTTTAATTATTTTAACCTAGCTTATATTACTTCAAATAATCTTATAATATATTTTTCTTAAACATATGGATACGTCCTGCGTGTGTTGGCTCTATAAATCCCAGATCTGAAACAAGAGATGAAGTGGTACATAATTACATAATACTGGCATTAAAATTATAATTTTTAAACATGAAATTATCAATAACTCAACAGATATAACCACGTTTACTGGATGTAAAGTCCACCAGTGTTCTGACCTCAAGGGCCCCGATTCATACGTCAATCGAGCTTTTTCGTTGTGGTAATTCGATAACGAGTTTCAATGTTAGAGGTCCACCTTACATCGTTTGACTTTCAGATAAAATGGTTTTAGGAACCTCGATGTCATTTTAAGAGACCTATCCAGATACCTTATATGCATAGGTTTGAGTTTTTTTTATTATATTTTGTTTCAGTTCCATGTATGGGCGTATAGTAAATGTTTTTTATTTTTTGTATGGTAATCGCAAAGCGGTTGGCAGGATACATACTACCTACCATGTTTCATCAATGTAATGATTATAGTTTTAGAATAAAGTGGCTGTGGACATACGGACGGACAGACAGACAGACAGACTTGACGAAACTATAAGGGTACCGATCGAATTTTCTTCTACAAAGAAAATTCCATTGGTGAACTTCTTACAAATGTGAACTGCATGACAAGAACGCAATCTATCGTCTTATTTTGACTTACCCTGGCTTGTTGACACTGTTAGTGCCCACTGGAAGAGTGACCCCTCGGCAAAGGTTGAAGTTGTTCTGGAACATACTATTGCATTTGTTCCCCACAATATTGTGGCCGATGCTAGCAGCCATGATTTCCCAGGCTCGGTCGTGGCTGCATCTATGATTGAAGCAGCCTGGCTGGTTGCCGCCACCATTTATGAAGAAGTCCACGTGGCCAAGAGCTGTGCCGATGCCGAAGTTTAGAAGGCCACTGCCATCTGTATGGATGACTTCTACGTATTTGGCATCAGCGGCGGAAAGGCGTTGGCTTCCAGCGCCCCAGAGTTTGCCAGTGGGGTCGAGACCTGCAGATTAGGTAGCTTATTTTAAATAAATAAATGAATTTGCGTCATAAAACACACTATTTGTCTGGTTTCGAGGTACGGATTTTTCTTGACTTAGGTACAAATGTTCGTGCTCATTACACAGACATTTACCGCTTGCGGGATTCGAACCGGTGACCGCTAGTTCAGTAGTCAGGGGCTCTAACCACTGCACTAAACGTGTCCTTGTTGATTTAAGATTTCATAATTAGGTCCTTTTACAAAATGTCCAGGTAAGTTCCGATTAGCCCTATCTGCCAGATATTTCAAACAAAATGACGTTCTTTAATAATCTTCTCGTTGGATATCACTTTCTTAGACAATTACAACAGGCTCTTTAAAATTCGATTGACAAGTAAAGCACTTCTCGATTAAAATAATTTCCGATTAACCGAAACATAGTGTAGCATCTGTGATAAAGAACTAAGAACCTATTGCGTGATTGAAGTTTTGAATTAAAGATTGAGTATTGATTAAATGTCTTTACCAGTTGTTGAATATTTACAATTATTTGTGTTTTGAAAAAAAAAAGTGTCAGAATGGCTATTTTAATTATCATTGGTTATAGATAAATTAGCACAAGATATTTATTCTTCAGTCTACTATTACAGAACTTTTTATCAATATAACTTATTAAAAACTCCCAGATGCAGCATGATGCGTGAGTGTACATTTTACAATTGTGATGGGCGTACTTTTGACAAAATATTTTATCATTTGAAGCTTATAGACTTCTTACCTGTTATCCTACCGATGTTTCCTCCTAGATCCCGTCCAGCGATGCCACATATGTGCGCTCCAAGACCGAATCCGATAAGGTGGATATTATTTTCGGGAACTGATTTCAGTGTTATAAGCTCTTGAATGAAATTGGCAAGGTACTCAGCGATACTTGGTACTGAAGAGACAGCGTTATCGTAGCCCATTTGAGCATAGAAAGACCAGTCTACTATGAAGACATTGACATCCTCTTGAGTGAGCAGCTCTGTAAAAGTACGGTTGCTTTCCATTAAGTCACTTTTATTAAAGACTGTTAGGAGCAATCAGACACTGAATGAAGTATTACGATTTTTATGTTAATAAACAAACATTTTCATACTATGACAACAAGTTGAAGCTGATTGCTAATGGCTTTGTTACAGATAAGTTCACTTATATCGAAGATAAAAATCTGTTTTACACCATGTAAGATGCAAACACTTTTTGACCTCAATGGTGAAGCAATGGTGGTTTGAAAGATTAAGCAATGGTCATTTGAAAGTCACGCTGAATGCAAGCTGGCTGGTAATCCTCTGACCGACGAAATGACAGAACAATAAAAACTTTTTTTTAAATCTATGGACGTGTAAACGTGTGAACTTGACTGGTCGTGCAGCGCTGCAGGCGCTACGCCCTTTTTTCATACAATGCTGCATTCAGCGCTGATGGTCAGCGTGATTCACAAAACCAGTCTTGATTATGGCAATGGCTATACACAATCCCAGTTATGGGATTCCGGCGGCAAAAATCATTCATTTTGCTGGACTTACGGTCCTTCAGACTCGGGTTCAGGGTAGTTGACCCGCTGCCTTGATGGTCGTGTACGATGAAGTTGATTATAAGTGACTCGTTAAAAGGTGTGCCTTCTAAGTCGGCGCTGCTGGTTACAGGGTACGGTTGCCTGATGTCAGCTCTGGAAAATAATGGGTGTGTGCTGAGAATTTAGCATTCTAGAGGAGTTGTTTTTAAGTTGAGCATTTCGACGTAAGTTGCTTATTTTTGTATTTATTAAGACAAAACAAATCTGGGATTATAACTTCTCGACTTAAATTGGGCTTTTGGCCGATAATAATCATCATCAACAGCCATAGGACGTTAACTGCTGAACCTATGCCTCTCCTACGGTTTTCCACAGCAACTGATTGTGAGCGGTGTGCATCTAGTGTGATCCTGCGATCTTTACAAGTTTATCTGTCCACCTGGTCGATGGATGTCCTACGCTGCACCTGTGGTCGAAGGATCTCCTATCAAGAACTAGATGGATGAATTTTTAGAAAAAAAAAACTTCAAAAGATAATAAAATTACAACTCACGACACACACATTTCATTCAAAATCAAAATCAAAAATATTTATTCAATTTAGGACACAATATGCCACTTATGCCACCTGATGGTAGGGAACTGTTGAAATGTATTTCCTCGTTTCTTAGGCGTCGCTGCAAATCACTCATCACGAATGATGAATGTATATGAACGAGGATAGCCAACCAAACACAAAAAAGGGCCAGTCCAAGAAAGAACAAGACAAAGCATTCGGTTACAGTTGTTCATCAATTATAACGTATGTTTGGACTTACATTGTATACAAAGTGTATGTGTTGCGTGAGCCGGATCGGGTGAGATCATAGTTTTCGCCTTTGGCACAAGCTGAAAGAAAAAATATATTAATCACTAGCGGGCTCTTCCGCGACTGCGTTCGCGCGTATTGAGTTTTCTTCCTTTTCTCCCGTCTAAGCGTAAAGCCTTCCTCAATGATTAAGTTACCCAACACAAAAATATATTTTCAAATTAGCCTGTCAGTAGTTCCTGAGAAAAGCACGTTCAAACAAACAATCAAACTCTTCAGTTTTACGAGACTATCATAGATTATTAAAATTATAGAAAACTTTTCTAATACTTTACGATACCTAAGTACTACTAATAGGTGTAAACAACAATAGTTCGTGTTTAAGAAAAATATATTTTCTACGCGTACAAAATATTATCTACAATAAATAAATTAAATTAGCGGTTGACTGGTTGAGAATGCCATAAGGCATTAAGTCCGCAAATTGTACCATTAACAGTGCAATAAAGTTTAAATAAAATAAAAACAATTATTACAAAGGTAAACTGCTTGAAAAGCGTTTCTTGAACAAATTTTTATGCGCTATTTTAAATTAGTTATTAAAAGTGATGTTTGAATACATATAAAAAACCTCAATCACATTTGTGGCACAGCTTCAAAATATTTTTATGTTTATGTTTAAGAAGCTTGTTAGAATAAGTAATGTCAAAAGCTTACCCAAAACGGAAATAAATAAAAAAGCTTCCTTCAACATGTTTAATGGTACTTGTCCCACAACACAATGCAATATTTGCAAAATAAATTGTTATTTATAATCCGATTTAATTTGATAATCAACGAGCCGTTGTGATAAAATTCACATTTTATTTATCTTCAAGGGAATCAGATGATCAATTTGATATTGATTGTTATCTAATGGGTAAAATTTTGATTGAATATTGCACAAAGGATTACAATATTACTTCAATAAGAACGTTCGTTGTTTGTTTAAGATTCTAGAAAAAACCTACTGCTGTCTATTTATTGGGTCTATTAAAATAACTTCATTCTTTCTTAGGGTTAATTATATTGCTCGAATATAACATCTTCTTGTATTGGACTAACATCGTAATCCCAAAAAAAGTATGTCACTTGCCCATACCCCAGATAATATAATACTGCCCATACTAAAGTGCCGGTCAGCTGATGCTAATTTGTAGGGAGAGTCAACCTTTGTTTGGACATCGATGTTGGTCCTATATTATATCACAATTCCCCCTTTTTTCGTTACTCGCACAAAACTTGAAATTAAATCTTCCAAATATTTTATTGTCATTAACTTATAAACTTTTAAATGTGACATTATTCAAATAAACCTCCCATAATAAGACGAAAAGTTCATTAGGGGTCTACTCCCAGGGGTATTTTGCGTGAATGTACTATGTCAAGCGAACATTTCTGTACGTAAGAGAAATACTTACATGCAAATATATTCAAATACATTGAAAGCCCTGAAGCATACAGATAGAATTGAGTGCCTAATACATAACGCCACGTTTTCTTAACAGCAATTTTTCGATTATCTTTTCGTGATAGAGCTGGATAGAAATAAGAAATGAACTTATAAAAATGAGTATACTCGTACATGCGGCGTGTAAAGGAGAAATCGTGTTCTTATATATTTTTGGACGCCGAAACCAAGTCACAAAACTTTGCAGCAAAGTCACCATGTGAACGTGTGTTTTTGTTTAGACTTTCTCGCTTGCTTGAACTGACTTGTTATTAAGAGTAAGGAGGATAGTTAGATGGTGAAATATGGATATCGCCTTGTTGAGTTGAGGCTTTACTATATGCCAACAGCGTCGCCTGTCAAGTCTCACGATAAGGGTCGCTTTACCCCGTATATTCGGCTTGACTAGATATCTGTCAATCACATCGTTTAGTTAGGATCTAGAGCGTTTTGTTAGCAGCAGATTTACCATTGGTGTTGACATTTCGATGGCTAATAAAAGTTTTTGTTAGTAAAGCCTTTTGGCAGACGACTTTTGGTGTTAAAAACTATATTATGTTAGTAGAGCCTTTTGGCAGACGACTTTTGGTGTTACGAACTATATTAATGAAGATCTGTTGATCTGATCTATCTGGGGTCCTATATTTGAATCACTTGCTTGAACATGGCGTGTAATTTTTGTTTTGTGAGTACTAGTCTTCGTTTCGCGTGATAACCATTGATATTTATTTCGTTCAAAAATGGAGCCTGTATTATTATAGTGGCACTTTAAAGTCTAGATTCAATACCCGAAGTGATGATATCGTTCTCGTTTCAGATTCCCATAAATTTAAAAACCTTCTGGTAGTGTCTACTGTGTTCAGATTAGCATGAAAAAAACCCAGGTATCTCTGCAAATGTCATAAATACTATGTTTCTAAATGATAACGCCCCAACTCAACGCTGTTTTTTTCTGACCGACGCTTTAATAACAAGAAAAGTGTGACCGGATCTCCGAACTTCACAATAATTACAGCAAAAATTACTTTTTACATCAATCCTAAGCAAACATACTGAGTAGTAAATTAATTTTGAACAACCCGATATTGTTTGCCTACCTCTGGTTGACCGGGGTGGTTTCATAACGTCATATTAATCATTTGATCCGCCGCATTCTAAGACGGTGGGTTTATAGGTCGATAGTTTGGGGGTTGACGCATACAGTAAGAAAGTTGGCAGGGGGTCTCGGTAGTACGTCCAAGTGGGATAAGTTATGCGGGTCTCTCACAGCTGACCCAGTATTACTTGGCAATGGGATAATGCGATACGCAATATTTCGGTCAAATGATCTATCCAAGGATAGAACCGAAAAAAAAATGGTACTAATGATCTTGGACCTGATGTCGTCTTAAACAAGATGTAAGCAACTCAGCAGTCCGCTGACGCTCACTACAAAACTATTAAAAACCACTATTGGCTAATTCAAATATTTCCAGTTGTATCATAGATTTAACCAAGAAACGTTATATTCAGCAAGTCTTTTCAGAATGTACGTTGACAAAAAATACTTTTCATCGCTATTTCTTTACTTACCCATTCACCTGAATCCTTATTTACGGAATGTTTTACAATTTAATTAAAATCAATAAACGACATTTCGTATAAGGTATTTGGCAAATAGCACCAACTAAAACTTATTTGGACATAGTGTAACAGGCCCGTTATTAGAGTTGCATTCCGTTGTATGGTACACAAGTCCTTACCTCAACCACATGTTTGTAGTGACTCAACATTGATTTATCTAAGATGTATTGCATAATCAGTAGGTAAATCACTTTTTATCAACAAAAATATATTGTCTTATACGTAAATGGAATTAACCTCAATCGTTATCAACAATCAATATAATAATTTCTTTGAATTAAAGAAAAGTTTATTCTCCGGAAATTAAACAAGGGGAATCCATTAGATTTTTACAGATAATATTTATAATATTGATAACTTACATGACAAATATTTGACTCCGATAATCATCTTACAAGGTTTTTGCGAATGCAATTTTTAAGGTTACGTTACTCATTACTACCGATAATATCGTTAGATAAACAAATATTAGTTCGTTTGATAAACTTCCGATAATAATGGCGACAATTATTATTTTACAAGTACATAAAATAGTTACTGTAGATATTTATCAAAATAAGGTTGAATTTCCTATCAGTTGTTTACACTTTTCGAGGGAAAATTTTTTTCTTACGGAAAATATTTATTACACATTTTCAATTAATTTCCCATATTTAAGTTCTAAGCACATGACCTATTCGGATAAATTTTGTTATTTCTTATAGCCGTATATGAGCTGATGATGCAGCTTTGCTCTACTTTACTGACAAATTAGCATTACATGTGCAATTCCGCGTTATATTGATAATATTATTATATTATAATAAAATTAAATAAATATTAATACTCATCTAATTGTGTTGTTATAACATTATTATTATATTGACAATATTCGTTCACACTGAGTAGAAATTGAACTGCTTGGAGATTAAATCGCAATACGTCCCTACGAATTAAATTACGATCAATGATGCATTGGTGTGAATATATTTGCAATTATCTAACTAAGTAATTAAGAGCAAGGAGTGACTGCCGGAAACGTCATGTGATACTTTATGTATCACACCAAAATTACCCTATTAACGTCCCACTGCTAAAGCTAGCAAAGGCCTTACGTCAACTATTAGGTGGTTTGAGCCATATACAAACATCGTGGTAAAAAAGAGTAGAATAATACTCATTAGTATTAAACAAAGCATATAGAGAAAATAATAATAATCAGTAGGTAGGTTTAACTGCCTCGGTGGCGCAGCGGTAAGAGGGTTGCACTTTAAAGCGACGGCTGCGCCAGAGGTCTCGGGTTCGATCCCCGGGTCGGGCCAAAAATATGTTCCTGGGTTTTTCTATCTAGAAATTCTTAGGGCAACCCGGAGTTTGGAAGTTGACGGTGTTGAAAGGAATAGTGAGTGCAGCTGTATTTGCGCACACACTTGTGCTCTATAATATGTCCCGCGCTGTCGATTAGTAGTTGTGACTGGCCATCATAGTCGAAATCGGCTAGGGAGACTACTATTACTACTACTACTACTACTAATCAGTAGGCATCAGTATTAAACAAAGCATATAGTGTAATTCAAAAATATTTTACTGGTGCTTCAAATTAAGGTACACAGATTACTTTGGTAGGATAAAAATATTTAATTGCTTCAGCCCTAGTTTCAGCGTTACAATTGTCAGCAAATACGGTCAGAAGTATTGCCAGCAAGCACTGTCACCAACAAGTTTTATTGCGATTTTAATGTAATGTAATAGTGCGGAGGTCAAACTGCGCGTGCGCGATCATGCCGCGAGCACCGATGGCATGGCAGTCGGGTAGTCTCTCTCGGGATCTAGCTCTGCTGTGACGGGCACGAATCATCCGGGAAAAGTTTCGGCAAACTTTCGCCTTTTGCCTTACTGGCTTCTGCCGTTCGGAGTTTATGGTGTGTGATTGTTGAAAAATGTGGGCCGCGATCGCGCTGCTCGTCGCTGTGACTTGCTCAGGTGAGTTGGCTGTAGCTTTTTTGATTTCGGTGTGCGGGTTTTTGATACTTTTGATGAGTGAGTACTTTAAACTACGAATGGAATCGTTACGTGGTCTTGATGTTAAATGGAAAACGTTTAGTTTTTTGAGAGAGACGAATTCATCTCATATTTGAGTTACAGACTTCTTGTGTAATATTTAGGACTAGAAATGAAACATTATTTCCCTTTATCTTCATGAATGGACATTTTCCATCGAAAATTATTAGCGTGTATGTTATAGCGTCAAAATACATTTGAAAGCATATTCAATTACGCAATACAATTTGGTTTCTACAAAAAATATGCAAATAATTGTCGGTGTCACAAAACCTATTACTAAGTGCAACAATGGGTGGTTTTATGTTATGTTCTACAGGCGTTGAATGGCACATGGCATTTATCCACTTTGCTGGCAAGTCATCTAATTATGTCATCAATGTTGTTTGTTCTATTAACCGGAATGTTTCATGAACTAAATACGAAAACGAGTATACTGATGAAACAGTGGAAAATCTGACGGTCAGTTAAAAAAAGAGTTTTCAACTACTAATTTCGGTTTGATTTTTAAACTGCAAATTAATGCAACTTTGCTAGCTATTCAGATAAAATACTCATATAGGCAATGAAAGTTTTTTACACTGGATTTTCAGTAATAGTTCTCGACCATAGCTTTACGTGTGTATAAAGTTATTTGCGGTTAACATTGATTATTAATATAAGTACTTAGCAGTAGATAAACTTTACCTCGACCTTTGGTTAACTGGGTATTTACTGATTATCAGTGGCTTGTGGGAATCCGCCATTTTTATAGTATGAAATGGGTTCGCCCTTGTCTCTAGACTAGACCAGACGTGGCATAGACAGAGACGATTGTAGAGCGAGCTCATCCAGAATAATCCTGTACACTCTAAATTTGAAAATTTTAGGGTTATAATCCATTGAAACACTGATGCGGGTAAAGAGTTCGAAATTTTGCTGTGCGCATTATAAACGTCGTTAAGAAGCGCTTAGTTCTATTCAGTGGAATGTCAACTAGGTAAAGGTAGCCCGCAGTCCGTCTAGATGAGCGATGATAGAAAGGAGCTGGTGGAAAGAGCTCATGGAATATTTGTGCACACTCACCAAAGTAAAAAACCGACAGGCAGGCAACTTGGTGGCGATAGAAATGGAGCTTAGGTGTATATATCCGTATTATCGTCACCGATTAACCTCCTAGCTCTGCATATTTTCTCGCTTTTAGTTCCGAGGCAGAAAATAAGGATTAGTGCCTATAGTTGATGAGGTACAATAATTCTGTCGACATCCAGAATGCTATGTATCCAAATTTAGAAGACCGTATGACAAGACGTAGGCAAAGTAATTGGCAATTTTCGCGTCGCGGAAGCATGAATAGTCCAATGATATCTTTTATTTGTGTATCATAGCATATTTAATGACATACCTACATACATCACTCTACTCGTTGCCATATTCATATACGGCGTGTGGTCTGTTATAGGAGCCAAAATTTTAATCAATGATTCTACTACAGAGTACACGTAATTATCTTGACCTGGTAATAGTGCTCTAAAATGCTTAAACTCAGAGTTGCAGTGATCCAAAGTTATAATCCCTAATCAATGTATATCAAAATCGCTAACTCGTTGTAGTAAATGACAATGTCAAGTTCTATGACTGGACTCATTTGTTTATAATTCATTGCTGGTTCGATTTATTACTCGAATGTTAGAAAACAAAAGTGTATTTTTTTTTAAATATTATCATTAAACCTGTATTAATTTTGTGTTATGTGATCACAATCTTTCTTCTTTAATATAATTTGCGATTTTGATTATCACTTTTGTTGATTTATTGCAGCTTCTTAGCGTGGTTGATATCAAACGTTTAACTTAGCAATAATGCGTGGTTTAGAAAGTCATCTTAACTTGTATAAAGCGTAGCATTCTTCCAGCATTTTAATATCTTACTAAGTTCTAGTATGTGTTAACTGTCAGATACTTCATACGAGATGAAGTTGTATATTTTAATTATTCGTTGGTTAATGCTTTTTTCGACTGTAAAACAAGCCAAAGTGTGTTTTTAGATTAACAACAACGTATTCATTGGTATTGACCATTATCACTGATACCAACGGTCTCGTCACTAACTGAGTTAGTCAATCCACCGTGATATTGGCTCCTTTGATGAAAGACAGCGAACGCCTCGAAGAATTAATATATACGGATATTTAAGGGATATTCGTGCTCGATTTCCGGAATCATTCGTGTCACGTTGAGCTCACGTGGAAAAATCTTCCGGTGATCCGGGATGCTAGCGAAGATGAACTAAATAAATAACCGTACAATTGTCTGTTTTCTGTGTGGAATGTAGCCTTTTTCAATATTGCTGACTGGTATTTTAGGTGAATAAGCTGTATGTTCTTATTTGTATGCCGTATTATATAGAAAGTTCTTTTGGCACGATTGGCGTTTATATGGTTTAAAAATTGTTTACTGTTTTCTCAGTGCGACGATATTTTATTGATAAATTGGTTTAATTAAATGATTTCTGATGAAATTTTATTAATGAATTGGTTTAATAAAACGATTTGTAACTATGCACTAACAACTATGCTGTGTATTAGCTAAGGATCAACCTACTGTAAAATATTTGACTTAATATTTTACTAGTTACGAGTAGGGTAGAAGTACCGTTTTTGGCCACCTTTGCACCGTTTGTTGACAGTTGAAATTTGCGTTAATTCATAGAAAATTACAACACTAAAATGATTTATTATTGAATTTTTAACTTTTTACGCCTCATTTAATCAAGATTATGATGGTATTGTTTAAGCAGAATTATTATTATAGTATATTTAGACAAAAACGGCCATAAATCGTACAGTGGCCACAAACGGTACTTCTACCCTACCTTCAATTTTTAATGAGTAAATTTCGTGATAATTCATCCTAGCGAAGGATCATAAATAAATAAGGCTAATATTTTAATATTATACATATGTAGTAGTAGCATGCACGATAGTGGAAGATGTAAAGTCACACATAATTAAATGAAACTAAAGTCGCAATCAATAATTTGTTTAGCTGGTTATACAAATCAAAGCATCTGACACCGAATATATTTCTGGGGTGCGTATCACCAAACATTACATGAAAGAAAGACCATGCATCGAGCTCATACGCCTACTTAATTGGTAGGTCAGCCGGTGTGTCAATTATAGTTCGTTCAACTAATGAGGTTACGCACCAATAAAAATGGGAATGACGCTATAGTTTCATGGAATTCAATGTTCAATGAAATATTTACGGACTCATATATAAGCAAAATTTTAAAAATCTTAAAATTCTCGAGACCAAGTGCGAGTCACAGGTTCAAAATAATGCATATTTCAATTTGTTCCGTTCAGAATCTTGATAATTTATAATTATTATCAAGTTTCTGAGGCTTGGACTTTTAAAACCACTATTTACTTATTATGTCCCGGTGGAAATAATGATAGCACATTGCAAATATAAGTAAGTCCACTCTCACACGTCAATAATAGCTTAGCTTTTGGTTATATCATTATTCTGTGTCTTAGTTATCGACAGAGACAAAAAAAATGATTCCATCTAGAGCTCTGACATCCTGATATGTGCAAGTGTTGTTTTACTTTAAACTTATCCCAAGCAATGGTATTTTTGGACCTTTTTCTTTGAAAAACACATACACACATCAAAAGTGTAAAAAAATAGGGATCAAGCATTTTTATGCGGATTTCTTGAGATTGAGATGTGGCTTTGTAATAAATTTATGATTTTATAAATTTATATGGATCCTTTTTGGTGCATTTCATAATTTGAAACAGGAACTGTCAATCAAATTCGAGTAAAAGATGAAAATCATCTGTCAATATTTTCCCTATAAAAACATACAACGCATTGACGACATTATTAGTGCTACTGTTTCCCTACTACTGATTAAACGACCAACGTTATTATGGAGCGGCGACGTCATTTAAGCAGGGAAGAAATGCTAAGAGCCGTAGGAATGATAGAAGCTGGTTCCCGGCAACGTACTGTGGCTTTAGCTCTGAATACAAGTCAGAGTGTTATCAGTCGACTTTGGACACGTTACCGAAGCACTGATACCGTGGCTGAGCACCATGGAGAACGGTATCGCTGCACCACACGGAGACAAGACCGATACATTCAAATCACAGCTCGAAGAGCTCCAACAATAACCGACATGATGTTAGCCGTGTGGCTTCATCACTCTTCAGGGAACTTAATTAGCGACCAAACAGTCAGAAACCGCTTGCATGAAGTGAACCTTCATTCCCGAAGACCGCTACGGGTACCACCTATAGCAATGCACAATCGTAGGATTCGATATCAATGGGCTCTTGAACACAGAAATTGGGCAGAAGAACAATGGCGTTTCGTGTGCTTTTCTGATGAGTCTCGTTTTAGTATGAGACCGGATACAAGACGTATACGACACTGGAGAACCCCTGGACGCCAACAGCGATTAAAATCCTGCCAGGAAATCCATCCTTATAGTGGTGGAACCATCATGGTATGGGCGGGTATTTGGATCGGCGGAAGAACTGATTTGATTCGGATCAGAGGCAACCTCAACGCTCAAATTTATGCTGAGACGATTGTATCAGACGTCATCGTTCCTCTACAAGTGCAAATCGGTCCCTTATTTCAGTTAATGCATGATAATGCACGACCGCACACCGCAAGAGTTGTAAGACAGACTCTCGCCGCAAACATCAATGTCCTGCACTGGCCTGCTCAGTCGCCAGACTTGAACCCGATTGAGCATGCATGGGATATGCTACAGAGAAGAGCTTTGCGAACATGGAGGGTATCCAGTCGCAAAAAGACCTTTTTCTGTTGTTGCAACGTACATGGGCGGCCATTCCACAGCGTGATTTGGATGAACTCATTTTGAGTTTGCCAAACCGATGTACTTGTGTTGTTAGTGTTCGCGGTAGAAACACGGATTATTAATTGTTTAAGTTACCCAATAAAATTTTAAAGAAAACTGTTATTTCAGTCTGTTTTTCGAACTTTAATGTTAGTGGTTCTAATGTCAAAAATCCCTTTATTAGGAAAATGGCAAATTTCTTTATTAATGCAAAGGTGACTTGGTTTATCGTTACTGTAGACAAACGAAAACACTTTATTTGATATTCATCAATGAAAATCTTAATTAATATCAATCAGGAGAAAAGTTATTGCAAAAATATATGTTGATCCTAGACACTTTTGATGTGTGTATTTACTATAGCAGATTAAGTGACGCCCACTCATTTGCTTCTTGGATTTATTTTTATTTTGTTTTATCACCTCTGCATCCTTTTGAGTACGCGGAGTGCTGTATGCTGAGCAGGTAATTTCGGATATTAAAAGCCATTCGTTTGACCGGGCTGGGTGTGAACTCCCGAAGGCATCAAGGAAAATTACTTTCATCATGAAATTTTTGATATTAAACCGATTCACCTTTATTAGATTTGAGGTATAAAACGTCACCTACGAGGACGTAAAAAGCTGATAACGGTGTTACGACTTTGCGGCCGACTTTGTTGCTTATCCTTATAAATATAGCGGCGTTAAGACCAAGTGATGGCAGAAAGCGGTAAGCGGTAGCAAGAAAACTTTTATGTATTGATTTGTGGCTTTTCCTTAACCTACATTTGAATCGACCCTGTTTGGATTTTTCTCTTTTTTTTTGTGACGGCTATGTGTCACCATCTTAGCCAATTTTGAGACTTCTCTCAGTAATTTAACGATTTACTGATTTTTTATTTCGGCTATCTGAACACAAATATGCAAATTGTGATGTTTAGCTTCTAGATGTATTTCAGTGTTATCATGACAGGTTAATCGTTACTATTAGTATTTAATTACTTACATATTTTTTATATAACGTGTCCAGTGAAATTGGAAACGAATCGATTAGATTAAAAGGTTGGGTATGTATCATTATCATAGTCAATTGATATGCGCTTTATGAAACAAACAAGGTCGTAGTACGTATATTGTGCATCGATGATATTTGCACTGTGAAATTCTAGTTATAGCATATTTAGCTAATTATTTGGTTATAGATGATAGTTTGAAGAGATTTAAAATAAATCAATTTTTCGTAATTATTCAGAAGAACACATCAGTAAGTAGCACCCAAATTTTCCAAGATAAGAGTGATAGATTATTTTATCTTTTCCTTTTTATCATTAACCTTGTCCCCAACTAAGGCCCCACCTGCGACTTTTAGCATCGATGCAGTCACGCGTTTTGAAAACGCGCTCCAGCATCGCGACTCACGCAATGAACAGATTTAATTTAGCATCGATACTTATGTGCGTTTTTGTGCGACAATTTTCAGCTTCTGCGTCGCGGCTGTACCGATACTAACGCGCGTTAGCATCGCGACTATTCAGTCGCGATGCTAAAAGTAGCGCAGTGTGTAAAGGTTGACATTTTGCGATTGCATCGATGCTAACGCGCGTCAGCATCGCGACTGCATCACTGCTAAAATTCGCAGTGTGTGAAGTGTCTACGGTCGGTGATTTTGTGTTGTCGATGTTGATGTGTTAGCATTTTTGTAGACTTTGTGATTATAAAGAGGTAATTTTTTGCCAATCTTCTCTCTTAAACAGAACAATGTGATGGGATTCTCAGAAATATGTAGAATTCTGACGAAAAGGTACTTACGCATGTGAACTTGTACAGTACTCTACAGTCAAATACAGAGCCTCGTTGGAATTTCGTCTGGATACATCGCATCTGGTAATCCAACCTACCAACTCCAAGTCCAACCAACCAAATTCCCAACAAAAGACCTTTAACATTCCAGAAAAAAAAAGAAACTGGCGTTACGATAAATGCTCAACGTCTCTGCTTTTATTTGTAATTTTTGGGGAATTAAGTTAACATGATATTTGCCATCGGTCGTAAAAGGCGCGGCTGCCGTGCCTCGCGAAGATAAACCGCTAATTCACTAACAGGCCAACGGAAATATGCGACGAGTAAAGTAATTAACAACCGAATTCGCACTTAAACGTGGCGATGAGTTCAGTGACCTTTTGGAAGGACGATTGATAAGGTAGAAGTTTTGATTGTGATAATATTTATTTGTGAGAACTTAAGATGTTGGTTATCAACATCTTAAGTTCTCACAAATAATTATGAAGAGCTCGTAGCGCAGTGGTAGCAGTGCTTTGGTAGTGCTACCGAAGTGAAGCAATATCCAGCGCGGTCGTATTTGGATGGGTGACCATACCGAAAATAAAAATGATGTATAACACAAGTTTCTCCGTGCTTTGGAAGGCATGTTAAGCCGTTATTCCCGGCTAATATCCGCTGATATTAGTCGTTAAGCCTAGACAGAGGCCTTATGGGTGGCTTCTGACAGCAGGGTTAGTCGCTCGCCTTGCAAACACCCCTCCACCAATCCGCACTGAGCCCGCGTGGTGGAGTATGGCTCCAACTGTCTCATAGTTGAGGTTAGGCCTTTGCCCAGCAGTGGGACGTTACAGGCTAACTTTACTTAAGATATTGTGATTCACTATGATATAGGCAATATGGCTTATCTATGGTTTTTCTACTGCCTCTCTCAGCAAAACTCTAGGCTTCTTCAAGTACATTTAGCTCAACCGTGATTGTATGCTACTTAATTAGAGAACTTAGTAAGCAAAACAATATATTCTTGTGATAAGTGGGTATCCTTTGTGAATATCACTATGACTATGTTTTGAACGAGGTGAGTTTTTTTTTTACATTTTTTAGAGCGCAACCTTCAGTTGACGAGTTCAAGTTAAGGTAATGTCCGACTAAAACGTTTACAATAACACATTTGCTCTCTATTAGAAACAAATTAATTTGGAATCGGTGCATGATGAGTGTAGACTGTTGGTGTATGTAAGTTTGATACTATTCACTGACTCCAAGTGAATTAGTTAATGCTAAGTAGACGGCAAATGCGTTATTTCAAAAACGGACTTTACCTCCTTTTTTTGAAGACTGTAAAATTGGGTCATAAATGGGTCATTCTTTAAGCACCGTTTTTTGATGGTCACACGTTTGTAATTCCAAACATATTCAATGTTTAATTAAATAATAAATTTTGTATGTTTTATCATGTATCTATCTATATGAATTCACTTTAAAATGTGTTATTATGTTTGTAGTTTTGTAGGAAAAAATATTTTACCATCGGAATCGGGAGTAAAACTGCTGTTCTTCGGGCGTCACACTGAGTTGGCGCTCAGTTTAAACACTTCTATCTTGCTGGACTTTTACATTATATTAACATTATATATTTTTAAAAATTGGATACTAAGTCAGGATTCATTATATCGAGGGGGAAAAAATCAGTCCTTAGATTTAAATTTTACATACTTAATTTTGTGTCGGTCACACGATTTTACCATTTTCGAAAATGTGACTCAAAATTGCTCATAACTTCAAAAAGGTTCATCGTATCGACACAAACCATAGGTCCGCAGAAACTTCAGACCTGTCAAAACACTAATAGAAGACAAATAAGTATCTCATAGCTATGATATAGCTAATACAGCTCTTTGCGTTTTATTTTTTTTCTTCAGACCCTAGTGCATGTGACCCTTCATGGGTAATGTTTTAAGATTATATGTCAGCGTCAGGAATAAATATCTACTATTGAATCATAAAACTCATAGTCAAGATTCATTAGAGCTGATTAGATTACATAAATGTTAGTTACTTAATTTAATATTTCTGAAAATGTAAAATTTTCGTCACTTGCGTGGCACAACTTTCGTGGTCAATTTCCCACGAAAGTTACAAATCATACCACGAAAGGTTATCATAGTGTACTGATCTCACTATAATTTATATTTTATGGTTTGCAAATGCAGTTAAAATAACCGCCTTAACGTTTGAAACTTGAATTATTCTACTTAGACAGTTTCCAGAGGCACAGATATGATTTATAGAAATAATGTAGCTTACTATAAATATGTATAGAATATGACGTCTTAAATCTTGATTTTATTCGGCTTTGAATCGCCTCATCAATCTATATACTAATTATATAAAGAAATCACAATATGTTACTATAAAAAGCATACTCATTAATTAATTAATTTTAGTGCATTATTCGTAATTAGCCCAATTTGTGTAGTTTATATGAGAAAAAAATGAATAATTCTTTGCCACTATTAAGAATGATAGCAGTTATGCCAGTCGTCTTAATTTATTCAAACAAGTAGCATGGCTAATATTTGAGCCTGGTCTAAAGCTGGAAATTTGTCTACTAGACCGATAAAAGAGTCTACTTTGAGGCTACAAGATAAAGACTGGGAATCATGAGTTTGCTTTACCGGAAAAAAACTACAATTAACACTGATACTGGTTCGAAAATAAGCGCGTGACGTCTGGTGTTTATTTCCAAAGATTCAAAAGAAATAGTTTAATTCTTTATTGGATACGAAAAGGTCGTATTTTGAACGCTCTTACAGTTATGATCCAGCAACTAGTAGTCTAAATAGTCTCACTCCAGGCAAGCAAAATATCTGGAAGACTAATTTATTGATTGTAAAGTTTATAAAGGGCCTAACCTATATACCTAATATAACTGAGCCTACCTTAAATGAGTTGATAATAGCCGGCAAATATCTGTATGTAATTTGAGGCACTACTTTGAAGGGTAAAGAGTTGATTACTACAGATTTGCTACATGTACCTTAGCTTACCTTTACCTTTATAATCTCAGATAATTTCGACAGAATGCGACTACTTACCAAAATAGGTTAAGGAAGCGATTAAATTACAAAATACTAAAAATTTGATCGTAAGTATGGGTTTAAATTGTCGAATGTCAAAATGCCATTGCTCCGAAAGTGTGAAATCGTAAAATTTAACAAAGTATCCTATCGCTGACAAATACGGTCATTGTTGTGTGCCGAGAACAAATGCGAGTAAACAGTGAATTTGAGGTCAGTGATACTGAAAATGAGTGCAATAAAACACTTAGAAGGAGGGTAGACCATAAGGACTACAAATAACAGCCCACTCGCAACAGTTTTAGGTACGCTGTGATCATGGCACTTGCGACAGTGTCGAAATACCTATCGGATACTCATAAATAATTTGGTACATAGTAACAATGTCGAAGGTAACAAACTATTATTATGTTAGTGTTCATCATGAATGTTTAAAAATATATGTAATACCTAACCACATTACTATTTGTCTCAAACATATATAATATTTCAAGTACTTTGATACTTTTATTACCAAATTATCTATCCAAAAAGACGCTGCGTAACTTTCGTGTCACGGTGAGTAACTTTCGTGGCTTACGAAATTTCAATATTAAATATCTACATGAATAATGAACCGATTTTCATGATTCTAACAGATTATGTTACAGTTTGATAGTTTCTTTAAAGCAGTATTTTTTTTATTTGAATAATATCAGTATAAATTTTCGCCACGAAGGTGACGCGAAGAACACTTTCTGAAGAAATGCCCAAATAAGGTATTTAATCAAATGCATTTCCGTCATGACTGACACACGCTACGTATTATATTCTAGGTTATTGTGTTCTGAAACTGTTCGTCTGCCTCGTCAGAGCTAGTTGTGGTTTCAAACTATCGCAACTGCAATTCAGAACTCATATGCGCTCGGGTGTTTAATGACTGCTCTGTATACTGTTGTATGCTGTGCTGAGGTTGTACCTCAACATTACCATACCTAACATTCAGAATTACCAGTAGTTAGGATAATCATAGACAAGTTTGGTTGTTAATATTTTTAACATGAAGAGGATTTTTGCTATGTAACATACACATATAAAATATCCCTACATGTAAATTTAGTCTTGATTTAGCAGTAATTAAAGTAATATAAATTTGATGAATTGAGCTGTTTTTAAAGTTGTTTAATTTCGATGTTTTTATGACAGAATGACTTTAGGGCATATGGACATGAAGTCCAGCGATCCGATTAAACCACTGAATCATATGTTTATTAATTTAAATAAACGCCGCCGGCACGTGCCGTCGCAACGGGCAGTGTAGATACACCATCAGGGGTAGAAGTTTTGACGTCTAGCTGGCTCAACTTTATCTTAACTTTGAAAAATTCAAAACTGTTACGTTTATTTGCAGATTTAAACCTGGACAAGCGGCAATAAATTCAAACATTCCACATTTCAACACAGTATATTTGATTCAGATATGTTATTTTAGTGCAATCACTTTTACTTAAATTACCCTGGGTAACCCGTGACTTGTACATTGTATTTATCATTTTCATATGTTGCCAAAAGCCGAGATCGTATTTCTTTCAGTGTCAAAAAGTAATTGAATTTCATTTAGAGTCAAGCTTCTAACACTACGCGTACTAATTTCACGCACAAGCCTGTTTTCAATTATTCTTAAACTCTACACTTTAGTCAAAATAATGTGGTTTTTCTGTTTCGTTACTCGGTGTAAAGTGAATTTTTTTTACAATATTCATAACTTTTCTTGTGATTATTGGTTCAAGTTTTTTTTTATGTTTTCATCTCCTGATGCTTCTACTCGTATAGACAAGTAGAAACAACCAGTAGAAGATTTTGAATTATTTTTGTGATTAAAATCAGGCCGCACAGAGTTAGAAGCACGGCTCTACACGAGATCTCATAACTTTTTATCACTGAAAGCAATACGATCTTGGCTTTTGGCGACATTTCGCATGGAAATGTTTCGGTGGGATCAGATTGTCTGCTATCGCAATTAAAATACTTACTTCTAAACTCTCCAAATACATATGACATATTTCGAGAGTTTCGAAATAAGTATTTTTCGCTTTCACATTGCAATTCGTAAGTAGTGTCATGACACTACTTGCGAATGTAAATACGAAAAACGACAATGTGAAAGCGAATTAAAATTACACTCACAAATATGCATACAAAGAAGCGTTCAGAAACGGCTTGATGGCCTATGTCCATCAACCAATCACCAGGTCATTATTTATTTTCTAGTTAGGTTTAAAAACAATTTTTCATGAGAATTCTCACACGAAATCGTAGAACGCTGTGTAGCTCGCATGTGGTACCCGTAAATTGAATTCGTTTGGCTGCAGGCGGCTAATTGTGATTGTGACTGTTTGGGGCCGCTCGCTGTCCACTCAGCGGAGACTAGTTAACTGATAGATGCTACAATTTTTAAAAGGATAAAAAATATCTAGGGCAATTGAAGCATAAATGTAAACAAAAACTGTTAAGTTTTAGGTTACGCTGTAGATGCTGACTGCTACCCAGTTGCTAGTGCAATCATTAGGATGCTAAAAAAAACACCTCTACTGCTTTAGTTAGGTTAGTAAAAATAAATCGAAGTGACACAAATACACTATCGAGATGTCACTGTTTTGGCCCGACTTCATAAAAACAATATATTGTTTTAAACTTATATGATCACGAACATTAGAATACGGAGTAGCTGAAAAGAACTTGCGGTTGGATTGTTACTGGCAGACATGTCCGTGATCATGGCGCTTTAAACGGTGCCGAAATATCGAAAGCTCATGAATAATAAAGTACATGGCAACAAATCTGTATCTCACTATTCATAAAAAACTCTATAACCTACCTACTGAAACATAAATATGATATTCATAAAATTACTTGATAAGCTTAAATAACAGAAAAATCAGAAAATATTGGATTTACCAAATTCTTGTCTATTTACCGATATAAAAGTGTTTTCTTATTAGTTTATAAAAATTAAATCACCGTTTAATTAACCGAAGTATAAGTATATTTTTGAGCATAAGGTGGACTTCATAAAGATGAAATAAGAAACCCAAAATTTGCACATGGGCGTGACTTGAACCAGCAACATCTTGGCTGACCGGGCCAAACGCTCTTACCAATTGAGCTACCGTGCTGTCAGTCCGACCCTGCGAAATTCATGGTCTCTTATGGATTCGTCATTGCGTGACGCTAGCGCCATCTAGCCGACTGTTTATGAAACAAAGAGCGATTTTATGAAGGTGGACTTACCGGCACGTGGCTTATTCGAAGCATCTATTGATCTAGCTGTCTATGACTCGGAGCATGAACTACCCAGTGGGCTTTGTTTCATTCCTCTCACAGTCCACTGAAATTAGACGCCCAAAGAGATAGCCAATTAGGTAAATAAAGAAGAAACAGTGCAACTGATTACTGAGATAATTTCGCTCTGTTGCTTGTGAATGCAGAGTTAATCAAATCAAGCTCAAAATCAATTCAGAAAATCTATCTTAAAAATCTTTAACTCTATCAAGTAAAAAACTAATAATACAATTGATGTATAGTTTTATTGTTGTAATACAATTGCCACAAAATAAGATGATGACAGATTTACACACAAAAGCTGATTTAAATAAATAGCCATTGCATCGGTTTTGATTCATTGGCTGTAAGTAATGATTATTTTGTTGCAGAATCCTTATTTTAATTTCCTCAATAAGGCTCTTTGTCAATTTTGCCTTGAAAGTTATTTTATAGTCGGCGATATTTAACACAAAGAACGGTTATAACATTATTAGTGGTTAGGCGTCAGCTACTAATGGAATCCCATCTTACTAACTTTATTACGGAGGGTTATAAGAGGTTAAATGGTCATATTCACAAGCGGCGAAATGCAGGGACGTGTGGGTATGCCTTATTAATTTATATCATGAGTGCTCCACGTTTCGGTCTGCTTTATGTCCGGTTAATGACAAGCTTTTGTGAGGAGGATGAAAAATATTTGCGTTAACATGGATGGATAAAAAATCTGGATATCCGCGCTGCTATGAAAACGAGTGAAGCTAACTTAGATTGAATATTATACGAGTGCACTCATTCATAATTGAAAACACAGTAAACCCAGGTTAACCCGGGTTATCTTAGTATAAGAAATAAATTTATTTAGTAAATAAAAGAACAACATTAGATAATAAGTATACTGGATCCTACTCTTGGATTCCCTGTGTCGTAGGGACCAGTCTTTTTCGTCAAGCCAGTCGTCGTATTTATACGTTTTTGTTGAATATATAATTAAAAGGGGGCTTACGAAATAACTAATATTAAGCAGAGTTAAAGTAGATAGATAAAATAATCACAAAGCAAGACAAAAACAATACCTAAATGTTTTGAGTAAATATCGAATGATGTAGAATCAATACTTTCACATACATTTTTAAACATCCGCTCTGGACTGCATTCAATAACCGAACAAAGTACTTATATAGTATAGTGCACGTAGGTACATCTTTTAGAATGGGAGATATCGTGTTTGTGGATAAGAAAAAAAATAGTTAAGTAGGTTTGTAACAAATCTTTAGGTGGTTATTTACCTACGTTCGTTGCCCCAATTACTTATCCTAACAAAATATTTTTCTCTGAAATAATCTTAAGTCATTACTAAAGTAGGTGAAGTAAACTTTATTTACGAAACGAAAATAATATTTCCGATGAAGGAAAATTCCTTTTTCCAACGAAATGCTCGTTATTAAGCCTTAGTTTAAAAATATTGAAAGAGATATACATTGAATAAGATATACTCGACCCTATATTTTATTATGCAGTTAAAAAAACCATCGCTGAATTCATAAATTAAATAATGAAATGAAATAAAATTATATTTCAATTGCCTTGAACGTAGTTATAAGTTCTCTATTTTGCAAATTGGCAATAAAAAGGTTTGCTCATATTAAATAAACTCATGACATTTTTTGATGCAAAGTTACTAAGATAAAGAAAAATATCTTATGCAATTTAACCGCCTTCAAAAACTTACTAAAAAGCTTAAAACAACGCATACGTCTCATATTTCCATAAAATTATTATAGGCGATAGTACTTCTATGCATATTTCAGAGAAACATATTTAACGACCTCCTAGGTGTAGTGGCTAAGCACGCTGGTTTCAAGGCGTCGCCGCTCCGAGGCTCTGGGTTCGATTGCCGGTCGGGTCAATATAGAAATCAAAATTTTCTATATTGTCTCGGGTCTGGGTTTTGTGGTACCACCGTTGTGTCCGATTTCCATAACACATGTGCAATAGCTACTTTCTGCAATAGCTGCTTACTTTGGGATCAGAGCAATGTGTGTGATTGGTGTCCAATATTACTTTTAAACAAATTGTTTTGGAGTCGGTGCTTGATGTGTGAGTGTGTATGTGTTTTGGGTTGCTGTAGGTGAGCTTGACAGCATGCACCAACTCCAAAACAATTTGTTTCTCGGAAACAGAAAATGAATGCGTTATTATAAGCTTTTTAGTAAGTTTTTAAGGGCTTTAATTTTTTTAAATATAAATTTTATAAATATTACGAGTACTCATCTCTTAAGAACTACTGGTCTGATTTTGATGAAACTTACACTGTACCCTAAACTGGACTACACCTAATTTAACTAAAATATTACTTCGGCTTCTCTTTTGAGACTTTTCAGAAATTCCGAGACAACCAAATATAACACACAAATATGCAAATATACATACACTTACGAAATTTTAGCAAAATTTCGAAAGTGTAAGTATATTTATTTGCTGGCTTGTAAGTATATTTGATGGCTTGCTAACACGTGTGCAAAATTATTCTGCACACGTATTAGCAAGCCTTATGGTGTATTCACACCACCCACGGCCGCCGGCATGCCACTCATGCTGCAGCGGCATTTACCATAGTACACAGTTAATTAACGTATGCCGCCGGCATAGCAGCCGGGCGGAGTGGATACATGATTAATAGATCAACATGCTAAAATTATAATATGCAATTCTGACGATGTCACATATCTACAGGTCGAATTAATCACCTCCTTTTTTGAAGTCGGTAAGAAATTGTATAATGCCTATATAAATAAATAAAATAAATTAATAAATATTGGGTACCAATCACATACATTGCTCTGATCCCAAATTAAGTAGCCAATGCACTTACTTACTTAATGGTACCACAACACCCACCCTATATCAATCGTTGCTTTGGTCGTGGCAATTGTTCTGGAAGCAATTAAGTTTGACTTTTATCCTCAGGGCAGCTGAAAATGATTGTATTAATTATTCAATTTGTAAGAGCGAATTTCAGATACGGCATGTCGCAAGGTTTCATAATCAGATCACGGATACATTTCAGAATATTTTTTGTTCAACGTAAAAGTAGCTCACAATTATTGGCCCACGTTATTGTACTTCACAATTATGGATACAATTCTTATTTAACGTTCCGTAACATTTTTTAAGGGAATAAATTGTCCGACAATTTCTTAAAGAATAGATAATTGCAAAATAATACTTATTTATTATGTGTATTATTTATGTATATTTTTTATATATTGTATTTATTTTGTGTAAGTTTAAGTATATTTATTGAATATAAAATAATTTACAGTAATTAAAGTACGTTTATTTGTTACTATAAATATAAGTCAATTGTTACTATTTTGCTGTTTTTCTCAAAATTTCTTTTCGCTGCACCCATTGCCATCTCTCTGCATGACCTAAAGGTTTGACTGGCAGAGAATGCTTTTAGCATTAAGTCCACCTTTGTACACTATGATTTGTGCAATAAAGTCTTTAAATAAATAAATAAATAATCAAAGTTTTTTTTTGTTTTATAGCTATTTACCTCTATACTCTCTCAATGAACCACCAAACAAAAACCGTTAAAAAAATCCGACCAAAAGCATAATATTGAGCGGAACTGTATATTGTAATCAAAGGATTGAGTACCCATCATATTCTCGTATGCAAGTAATTCGAGTGAAGCCCACGCTTTTCTTAGAGTATACCGTCTGAATGTGTAAGCAGCCCGCAACGTTCCCAGATGTTACTTATCCTCCCAGATGCGGCTATAAAAATGCTTGCATGATTTACAAGTTCCAACTTCGATCTGCGACAATTTACGTACGAAACTTGGTGGATTTGTCGGATGTTATGCTTTCTTTATCACGTTTCAAAGTCGTTGGTAGCAGACATTCTGTTCAATAACCGATTTTATTTTTCATCTGCAAAAGTATTAAGTTTCTTAAAAAAGTATTTTCTTTGAATATTACATTTTGTTATCTCTTAGACTCCTTATACACTATGACTTTCAGCATCCTGTTTTGGATACGCGCTTCAGCATTACGACTCACGCATTTAACGCACGCATTAGCATCGACGTAGAAGCGTGACTGCATCGATACTAACGCGCGTTAGTATCGTGACTGTATTGATCCTAAAAGTAGCGCAGTGTGTAAAAGGTTGACATTTTGCACCTGCATCGTGACTAAATCGCTGCTAAAAGTTGCAGTGATTAGCAAAGTGTAGCTATTCTGCAGCAGCGCTGCCGCTCTAATGTTACTGCTGTTATTTACGTATGAAATTATCAACAGTGCGACTGTCGCGCGACCGTTAAAGTCGCCTAAGTGTGAAAGCGCTCTTATAGTATGTATAGTATGGTCTGTATGCATATGAATATAACTAGCGGTCTCCCGCGACTACGTCCACGCGTTTAATGTTTGCTTTCTTCTCTCTCATCCTAGCGTGATGTTTTATAGCCTAAAGCTTTCCTCAATAAATAAGCTATCCAACTCAGAAATATTATTTTCAAATCGGTCCAGTAGTTCCTGAGACGCTCACGTTCAAAGAAACAAACTCTTTAGTAATATTTGTGTAGATTTTAAATCAATTTCTTTGGCAGTGCCCATGTATTGCAATTATGTAGGTATTTTTATTAGGGGTACTTTTCTTTGAAAATTGTTACATACTTAATTATTGAATGACTTAACAAAAGTTCTAATGTACGTTTTTCATTATTCTGCAGACTCTCCACTAGCCATTTAAGTTTTTCATATCCTAGCACTTTTATCGTGTTTATTTACGTTCATATTTACGTGAGATGGTTTATAGCGGACATTAAGTCCCATTAACATGGTTGCGGGTCGATTCACACAGAGCTGTCGCTATTAAAACCAACACCATTCAATCCGTCCGCCCCAGTAAAACAACTTCAATGCCCTTTTTCAATCAGCTATCGAAGCGATGCAACGATGGAGGAGTAAAAAATATTTGTACAGCTGCTGGGTAACACATAGGTAAAGTGAAGTTGGACAAGCGATTCAAACAGTGCCATTCAAGTTCGATTTGAAGCTTTAATCAATTGTGATAGCCTAAAGAATCAAGCTTTGCAGATTGTGGATCTGTTTAATAATGTCTGCAAGAATTACTAAACAATTAATTTAAACAAAGAACGTTATTTCGGATGAAGTATCTGATATAATAGCACTAACCAACCACAACCCAATTTTTGGGGGACATTTACTTTAATGTGGCAAGTCATTTTGTTGCTAAAATTCAGAAGTTCGAGTAAAAACCTTGTCAACAAAAGAGTGTCTAACAAAAAGATAACTCAATTTTGTAAGTACTCTTATTAGTATTTGACGTGACTTTCGTTGATTTTTTATAAATTTTTGAACGTAAATTTCTCGTAATATTGACCAAAGTGATTCAAAAAGCTCCAAAACTTGCAAAACACTTAAATTACCAAAGTATCAAATCCAAACCTAACTATCAAATTCAAATATTTATTTTCAGTAACTTAATCCATTACATTATTAGATGTAGAGGTCGTAACTCCCCTTTAGCCAAAACATCGACTGAGGTTATCGGTTACATAGCTACCTAATTATAACTGTTAAAACTAAACAAGCAAGTATTATATTACTTCAATAAAGTATATCTATAATAATATTATACAGCTGAAGAGTTTTTTTTTGTTTGAACGCGCTTATCTCAGGAACTTCAAGACTGATTTGAAAAAATATTTTTGTGTTGAATAGCTTACGTATCGAGGGAGGCTTTAAGCTAGGGCTAAACTCAAAACGCGAAGACGAAGTCGACAAATGAGTGTTTGTATAATAATAAAAACTGAACGGTTGAAGGACATACCCCAAGGCGTATGCTCAGTAGTTGTTACGTAGTCGTAGACGACAACGAAGCCGCATAACTGCAAGTATCTTTAAGTAGCTAAGTAAGTATTCAAGTGTAAGGTCTTCTCTACCTGTTGTGAAATATCCCTACTTCGATCACACACGCAGATAAGGGCGTAATAAAAGCGAGGCACAAAAAAGAAGACCTTTTTTGTAGGTGTGCCCGTACGTGACTTACCTATTTAGTACTTACTCCACTTACGGCCGTCGTTTGGTAGGCTCTTAAGTCGCGGTGTAATGCATCCAATTTCCCTAGCAGTTTTAAACCCTGAAGAGTTAAGAAGTTCCTTAGGGTAAACGAGATAAATTATCATAATTATAGAAGTTTTTTTGTAATACTATCAAGAGCTCTATTTTTGAATCAGTCGTGTAAATATTCCGAGTGATTTTCTTTCGAAACCAACGAAAAATCAACGAAAATCACGCTAAATATTGACGTCAAAAGTTACAACAGTTGTGTCGTGTAAATTTCAACTGATTTTTATTCAAAAATCGAACATAAATCAACGAACATCACACGCCATATTGACGCGCGTTACCAAAAAATAAGGACCCTCATCACTTCAAAAGTGGATGGGGCCGGTAGATCATAATAGAACGTTATCATAAAACATCTTGTAGTATCAATGAAGGATGAACAATTCTACCGGATTATATAGTTATGTGTCAGTTCCGTGGTGTTATCTTGGTTTAAAAAACAAAACAGATTCTAAAAGCACATTATATCAATTAATTTATAACATGTAAGGTGAAAAATGAAGTCGTAACCCCCGAATCCAAGTACCTGACCTAAAGTAAAACAAATGGTAGCGGGTTGCACTTACTTCCTTGCGAATCTCGGTGGCTTTACACAGTATGAATTTATGGCAAAAACTGCCAGCCAAACGACTCTACCGAAAAATCTTTGAATACAACACACAGATTTACACACCTATAAATTACCTATAATTTACTTATCATAGGTTTTATCGTCTTAGCTTCATGACAAAGATACCATGATGAATAAATAAATCGGATGTAGGAAAATGAACATCTATTTCGTGTAGTACCTATATAAAATTATGGGCCCAAAATGGGAACTTTAGCCTCACACACCTTACCTAATATATTGACTAGAATTGCCTTTTTTCCTCTATTAGGGTCATGTTACTTTGGAATAACTACTCAGCGTGACAAAGGAAAAGTAAAGGCAACATGTGTTTACTTCGATATTAGTTTGGTGGTTTTCGAACTACTTACCGATAATAATAATGATATGTGTCAGGCACTTTTACCAAAGACTTTTAAGTAGCTCTTCGGGAATAAAGAGTATACCTGCAATAAATAAATAACAAGAATAATGACCAGAAAAAGCTAAGATAACCTTAGTTTATTTTTAACCGACTTTAAAAAGGAGGAAAACATCAATTCGACTGTATGTTTTTTTTTTGTGTATGTGTTACCTCATATCACAGTAATTTGTAAACCAATTTGGAGATTTTTTTCGCTAACCTAGAGGTTATACTTTCTATTTGGTTCCATTGTTACTAAGTCGGGATCCGATGATGGGATCTTGGTGCAATCGAGGGAAACCCTCAAATTTTAAAGGCATGTTCAGTGTTTTTGTATTAGAATCTTAATGTTGACGTGTGGTTACGTCTGATAGTCAACATTGTGTGGAGCTGAGCTGATTGTGGATCTCCTTCACGCTGACGAGTTCAGTAATTATAATGACAGAACCTACGATAGGTAGCTTGATAAAGAACGGAGTCATAAATCACAAAAAAATGAAGAAATAAAATTAACTTTAAAAAAGTAAAAACCGACTTCAAAACCAAAATGCACTAAAGAGTCTTAAATAAACTCTTGACCCTTTAGAGGAAAGGAATCCATTTTGGTCAAGAGTTTATTTAAGAATTTTTAGTGCATTTTGGTTTTGAAGTCGATTTTTACTATTAATAACTGCTTGGCTCACTGTTGCATAAATAGATGAGTAAATGGCGCTAAACGTCACGCGTAATGGCGTATCCTTAAGAGACCACAAATTTCGCAAGGTTTGACCGACAGCACGGTAGCTCGATTGGTAGAGCGTTTGGCCCGGTTAGACAAGAAGTTGCCGGTTAAAGTCCCGCCCGTGCGCAAATTTTTGGTTTCTCATTTCATCTTTATGAATATAAAATATTACACTGTGAGTGTTGAAAATATTCTTAACCATTGGATTTTACTTTTCTAAAGTTCATTGATAAAAATATTTAAAATGGAAGTGGCCTGATCTTAGCAATTCTCTATCTATTTATTCTTTCTCGAGTTTATATACTATTATAAGGACTTGACGACGCGATACACATAATTCCTTAAATTAGCTTTAGGAAATACTGTGTTTCCCGGATGTCAGCTTTTTTCGGCAACGAACGTACCTACAGCAGAACTATTATGTCATACGTAAATTGTGATGCTGAGGATATTTCTTGTTTAGCTGATACGTAATACGAATCTGTTATTCTTCTTTCTTTTTCTACAAAAAAAATAAAAATATAATGCTTACGTTATTCTGTACGCTTAGCTACGTTATCTTTGGAACTATCGCAAAAAACTTGAATTTGCATTACGTATCAATAAAAAAAGAATCATTTCACACCATTTAATAACTACCTGAATTAGCTTCATCAGTAACAATATTTAAAAATATAATAGGTTTTCACGTAAAATTAAAAAAAAAAAACAGAAGGATATTTCATACATGTTTTACTTTTTTCCTCATATCTCTGCCCCGTGATTTTAAAAATAACATCTTCACGGTAAGCCGCGTTGGTTTTTCTAACTAGCGCCTTCATAATATTTATGTGTTGGACCTGGCAAAAACTCGTTTGGGGACATAAATATTCTTGTTCTGTAAGCTGGTGGAAAAATATCTGGTAAAATAAAATAATTAGATCCTAAATGGCCTTTAAAGAAACTTTTAGCCTTCATTAACGTTGTCGTTAGACAACTTAAGAATTACTTAGTAGCTTCTAATTAGGACTTTGCTTAGCAACTTTATACAGGGTCTCACAAAACTAGTGATCGATAGCCAACAAGGGGCGGTATCTATATATAAATCACAATGATCACGCTCACCAAATTATGTCCAAATACAGGCTAGTTTCTGAGAGAATGAACAGAACATCCACGTGTTTAAGGCTTTGACTGGCATGAAACTAGACACAATAGAAAAATATTGTTTGGGGTCACCAGTGACCACTATGGCGCTAAATATGTTAAGAAGTGAAAAAAAAAACATCATTTACTGTTTGCTACTACACTGTCAAATACGCACACCAACAATAAAACCGGCTACGCACGCACAGAGATCAACTTTCGTTCGATGTATTTTGAAATAAATCATATTGATTGCTGAAGTCCGTTGTACAAAATGTAAATATAGAAAATAATAAGACTAAAATCTTGCCGTTATGTGTGTCACGGTACGTTGCAATCTGCAGAAATTTTAAGGTTGGAAGCTATAATAAAGTAATTATCATCATCATCATTATCAGCCAAAGGACGTCCACTACTGAACATAGGCCTCCCCCACAGTTTTCCACAGCGACCGATCACAAGCGGTCTGCATCAAGTTTGATCCTGCAATCTTTACAAGGTCGTCTGTCCATCTTGACGGTTGACGTCCTTTGCCGATTCTTTGGTCGAAGGGTCTCATATCTTGAACTTTTCTGCCCCACTAGGTATATGTGAAATGTGTTAAAAAAGACCATTAGTATTCCTTAATAGTTGGAAGTTAGATAGTTCCACATATCGGGACTTTGTCAGGGAAACTCAGTTCGGCTGCCTATGCAGTAAGAGCGATAAGGCTTTTGACTGATGTTGAAGTGCCATGGTAAGTTTATTCATAGTATCATGTCTTATGGTATCTTGTAATGGGGCTCGGCTGCAAATATAGAAAAAATATTCATAAGAAATTATATGTTGTAAGAACATAGAAATTACAGTATTTTGAAAGAGGCATTGACAATAGTGACTGAGTTGGTTGCGCAGCTTCTTCTAAAAAATGTCTCAAAGCTGTTTATTTTCAAGTTTGGACATGAAATCCTGCAAGCATTTTTATTTATTTTACATTATATTATCCAGAACTTCAGTAAAGTTTGTGGTTGTATAACAAGTCGGTCTTCTGCTAAAAGTTTATATTACTTACCTGTATAGGGGTTTAAACTTATCCAATAAGACTACTTTAAGCTCGACTTTTAGCTTATACTTTGAAACTTAGAAGAAACCGATTAGATGTGTTATTTCACAAAGATGCACTTTATAACAGCCGCCGGAAAATCAATTGAGAGTTTAGGTAAATTTTAAATCCAAGCGTCTCTAAAGGCGGTTTTATTCAATAAAGGTAATTTACACCCCCTAACCATAAGAATAATTTAATGAATATTCAATAAATGATACTATATTTAATTTATAAAAATGAATCATGTTTTTCCCTTGGTCACGACATGACAATGTGAACGGCTGGACCGATTTTGCGTTAGTTGTTGTTGTGTTTGTTATCATCAGATTCTTATTAAAAAAAAAAATTAAGAAAAAAGAGCGGGTGGATCGATTTTCATGATTTAACTCTGTCTGATTTGTCATATTAAAATTACGGGCCCGGGGCGGGACAAGGCCGGAAACGAAAACACATTTCGCTTGGTCCGCTTGTATTTAATTAAAAATGAATTTTATCTAAAGAAAGTTTCATTTCAAATACCATTACAATCCAATAAATACTCGTATGTGCACGACTAATCTATCCCTTCTGAATCTCTAACAAGGGATCTTAATTAAAACGACCTAGTCCTACGGACCAATAGCTCTATTTTTGACTCACTCGCGTCAATACGAGTGATTTTCGTTAAGGAAACATATTTTAGTTAGAGAATAGACGTGAGTAGTTATAAAAATGAGTTTTCTTTTTACAGACTAGAATAAAGAGGTTGTCAATTCGACTGTTTGTTATTTTTTGTGTATGTATATAACCGCATATCTTAGTTATATGTGCTGTATAGATCTGGGTTGATGGTGGAACTCCTCAAAGATTAAGAGTTCAGAGATTATGACGCCAGAACTTATGTAAACTGAACTTATGTAGTAAGAACAGAGACATAACGTGCACTCCCTTACTCCCCTCTCCTGTAAATTAATGATTTGCAAATGGTTATTGAAGTAGTTTTTTGCAGTTTTAATCACTACCATGTTGATTACAACTGATTTTTATTCGAAAATAAAATAAATCACACGCCATATTAACTCAAGTGTTTCAAAAATAGAGCCCCAGGAACTGTACTACATCTTTCTATTCAAACCACTTTTTGAACATGAAAGGACAGACAACCCAGCTGAAGTGGCCAGCGAGCTCTTAGACACATTTGCAATTTCAAAGGATACTCGACTTGAAATTCGCAGCTCCTCCTCTTAACTTAACACGACTTTTTTATCTTTTCCAAAAACATTGCGATGTGGTTATATTTAGATAACATAACACTTGACTTGATGACACCTTGATCATGCGACGTGACGGACAGCTGAAAGCTGGCTATTGGGCAAAACTAAGTTAACTGTTTGTTAATAGAAAAACATCACGGTTATGAGCAAATGGGCTGCTTGTTTCCTTAAAACAATGAAGCCTTAGTTACGAAAGAAGGTTAGATTTTCGATAGTACTAATAACAGATACGCTGTTTGTTAGCTATGCTTAACTTGTGAGAAATAGGCGGTGTGTTTACTTTTACCTAAAACGATAAGCATTTTCTTGAAAGATTGTTAATGTATTTATATTGCTTCGTAATTGACGGGTTTCCGTCTGCTTGATAGATGAAGGTGGTAAACGTGTCTATCATCGGGACCCCTTTGGAATGGGGAGAGTAACCTAGGTGCGCCGCGGCGACTCGAGGGCGCGACTCACCGGCGCCCTGCCCGACTACCCGTGACGTCACCCTATACTCCTCTAGGTCACTGGAACACGCAAACAGACGACATTCAAGGTTGCCCACCGATTTTCCCGTCTATTTGCCAGTTTAATTAGATCCTTGTATTTGAACGAAATTAAGCCGTTAAGTACAGTCTAGCGGTCTCCCGCGAGCGATTCGGCGTCCACGCGTTTTGAGTATGCACCCTAACCTCTCGTCCCAGCATGATGTTTTATAGTCTAAATCCAGCACAAAAATGTTTGTTTTTTAAAGCGGTCTAGTTCTTAAGATGAGCGCAATAAAACAAACAAACTCTTCAACTATATAATATTATTATAGACTAGCGGTCCCCCGCGACCACGGTAATATTATGTCTATCAGTATTGCAACTGGCCCGTGTCCTTGAAATAAGTACCTACAGCAGCGCAGTACGTTAGCATGTGATAGGGCTGTCGCCCACCTACAGCGTTTTATTTTATTGCATCTGCCTACTTTGAGTTTCTATCTAGTTTTGAGATTGAAAATTTATTACTTTTTATTTATTTATCTATTAGTACAGATACTAATAGATAAATAAATAAAAACAATATGAAATATAAATATGATAACATGAAATTCAAAAGTAACGTAAGTATTCCAAAATAACATCTTACCTTTCGGAGTTTCCGGGTAATCGAAAAAGTTATCTCTGGGTGCGTTATTGAAGAATTCATGCAACCAAAAACAGCGCAATATATTCTACTTGCCATATTAAATAGCTACTTGTATTTATTTCAAGTAAAAATTCGCGCGGTTACTGATTAAAAACCAACACACCGTCCGGTCGTCACTGCGGCACGTCCGCGACTGTAGCATGCCGAGCGCATGCCGAGATCCGAGCGAGTAGATATAGCTCGCGCGTCGTCCGTTTGTATGAAGTTACAATACTGTAGACATAATATTACCGTGCCGCGACTGCGTCCGCGTTTTTGAGCTTCCCCTCCCGTCGCAGCGTGATGTTTTATAGCCTGAGCTCTCTTCAATAATAAGCTATCCAGCACAAACATATTTTTTCAAATCGGTCCAGTAGTTCCTAAAAATAGCAATAAAGCTCAAATTGACTAAGTTTTAGTTAGAAAACATTTGTATGGAAAAACAAAAAAGCTGTTTTTATGGTTATTGCGGCAATTATTAGATTTTTTCTCGCCGTTAAACCATACTTGAACTCCAACGAACATTTAAAAAAAAGGATTGGCCAAATTGGTCTAGGCGTTGTTGAGTTATGCGCTTACCATCACATTTTGCGATTCATCTTTATATTATAGATTAGTTCAGATTATCCGGAGAAAAGGACGTTTCCATTCCACGTCTTAAGTTTCGGACATTTCATTATCGTGTCTCAATCTTATCAACAAATGCTTCAGTGGCGCTTGAAACAGAATAAATACGGAACATAAAAGGTTGGTTGTAATAAGAAGAGATTCCGCTGAGCGTTTTCCATGGAATGTGAACTATTGCAATTTCTTAGCAAACGCATTAGTGTTCTCAATAAAATAAGACGAGAGTATAAAAGCTAAAGGATACAGAACAAATAAAAAATAAATCTGAAATAACGACAACAGAGGATCAATAAAAGGGAACGCAGATGATGAATATTTATTTTGTGTATTATATTGGAATTTATTTATAAAGGCTAATTTAATAAATTGTAACACAAACACAATATTCCGACATGCTGATTAATTAATAAATATTGGAAATCATTATTGGAAATTCAAAATGTAAAAGTCAGTTCTTTTCAGTCGGATTAATCATACTACAAGTCAGCACCTATATAGCACATATTACCTGTAATTCCGAGAAATCGTATTTTATACCATTTTGTGTTATTAGTCGGTAATAATAAAACGTACGCATAAACGCTGACATATACGAGTATAATTAGTTTTAAAATATTTTTTTGTGCATTTCATGAGTATAGTTGTTTCTGATGTCGGATGATTAATATGAAATATAGTTTATTCTGTCAGAGTACGAGGGTATTAAGTACCGATACACTTAAGTTATGGTGCTCGTAGTGCAGTGGTAGCAGCGCTTTGGTAGTGATACCAAAGTAAAGCCACCTATACGGCGCGGTCGTGTTTGGATGGGTGACCATTCCGCCCATATAAGTGACGTACATCACGAGCATCTCCGTGCATCGGAAGGTACGTTAAGCCCTTGGTCCCGGCTAATATCGGTTAATATTAGTCGTTAAGTCTAGTCAGAGGCCTTATGGGCGGCTTGATTACATCTGACTGCAGGGTTAGTCGCTTGCCTTGCAAACACCCCTCCACCAACCCGCACTGAGCCCTGGCCCACTGGTGGAGTATGGCTCTAACTGCCTCATAGTTGAGGTAAGGCCTTTGCCCAGCAGTGGGATGGTACAGGCTAACTTTACTTTATTTTTAGACTTAAGTTATATGATGTTATACTATTAACTGTATGATAACGTAATTAAACGTATAATCTTATAATCGACAGATAAGAGTAATCCCCATCGTATTTTTGTAAGAAAATAAACTTTCTTTATAGATATCTGAAACTCTTACGGGTGAAATTGAAAAAACCACAAGTAAAAATTAAAATAAGCCGCTTTTATATATTTATAACACAGATATTTTTAAAACACACGCACAAATAACGAAAAAACATTAAAAAAGTGATATGGCGTAATAATCATTTTGCATGTTCATAAAGGGGCAGGTCGTATTACGAATACTAGAGCCTATAAAAATACCCAGGGCCCGAGCCAAGGGTGATAGCTCCCTCACATAATTAGCCCTTGAGGACACTGACTGGTTTTAGTGGGTACGTCACTGTAATGTTCTAAAGACCGCGAGAATATAATCTAACGATTTTAAATGCGTTGAATTGTAATCTGTCGATTTATCGTGAACAGTCTTGACATGATTTAGAATTTATGCTCTGTTTTGTACAATTACATGACAACTTAACACAAAGGATAAACGGGGATTCGTTTCGCTCCCTGTTTATCCTTCACCTACCATGACCCACCACTTTTCCCAGTGATTTATCATTTCAGTATACGTTATAATATATAAAGTTCGGTACATTTTACAATAAATTGACATATTACTATCTAATTAACGAATTTATAACAGTTAGAATGTAATCACACGTTTTTTACTTTATAACGGTGACAGCTTTACCCTATGGGAGAGTCCTACATCACCCCTTGGACTATCCAAGATCAGTGGGTATGTGTTAAGCATTTTCCAGTCAATAATAAAAAAAAACGGACAAATGCGAGTCGGACTCGCGCACTGAGGGTTTCGTGCCAACTTTAACTAATTTAGGGTCCACGTACTTCTACTTAGCCAAAATACCACAATATATTGTTAAGAGCAAATATAACTTTGTTTTTCATAGTATAGTGTATGAATAACAAATGTTTATTGAAAATGTGCTCTATCCTAAGAACTACTGGTCCGATATCGTTCAAACCAAGTCATGGTCAAGATCTACATTATGTATTTTTGTCAAAATATACACTCTCTCAGTTTAAAAGAAGGGGGGGGGCGCCCATTTTACCATATTACAACAGGATACATCTACCTACTAAGTTTTAACTGTGTTATACTAAGAGTTTCACAATAAAGTGGCTGTGACATACGGACGGACGGAAAAACAAACAGATAGACAGACAGACTTGACGAAACTATAAGAGTTCCGTTTTTTAACATTCGGCTTCGGAACCCTAAAAATGAACCAATGCCGGATTAACCGATATCAAGGTCCCCTGAATCAGGCGATAATTATGTAGATAAGTCATTTTTAAGCAAGGCTTTAATTGCCATTGAAGCCTTGCTTGGACTTATTGTATAATCGACGGTTAGCTATTTTTTCATTACAATCGCGAATTAATACCAGTTTAAAAAAAAAAAAATGTTATAATAGCTTTAGCCGTCTTGTTTCATTTTCAAACGGATTAAAGTTACTGCTATCTAAGAGAATATATCTCCTTTATTTGAAAAAAACCGTAGAATAAATTATAAACCTCCAGTATATCGAGGTCATCCCCATCTCTGAGGGTGCGTCGGCGACAGCGCGGCGCGACGGTGCGTCGCCCCTGACGTCACGGGATCGATTCCACCAGATGATCCGCTTTGCTTCACTTATTCATGGAATTAGTCATGGTTGCTCACTTGTTTTTCTTTTAAGGTCGAGCACATCTTCAGCAGGCTGTATTACAGTTTTGAATTAAAGCTCATTCTCATGAGACGATAAAAGTAAATAAAGAGGGGGTTGTGATAAGTTTAACGTGTGTCTCTCTGTGTATTTATGGATCTATATGTGGTATCGTAGCGCTTAAACGAATGAACTATATTAAATTAACGTGTTAAGGTAACCATGACGTGTCGGGGAGGTATTACAGTTTGTAATAAGAAACCAAAAATTTGCGCACGGGCGGGACTTGAACCAGCAACCTTTTGGCAAACCGGGCCAAACGCTCTTACCAATTGAGCTACCGTGCTGTTAGTCCGACCCTGCGAAATTTGTGGCTTCTTATGAAAACGTCAATTGCGTGACGCTTAGCGCCATCTAGCCGTCTGTTTATGAAACAGATGGCCCAAGCAGTTATTCTTTACAGAATAAATTCAACTTGGAAATTGATGTCGCTTCGCTATCTAATGTTTTTAGATGTTTTTAACACTCACAGTGTCATATTTTGACGCAATTGACGTTTTCATAAGAAGCCACAAATTTCGCAGGGTCGGACTAACAGCACGGTAGCTCAATTGGTAAGAGCGTTTGGCCCGGTTTGCCAAAAGGTTGCTGGTTCAAGTCCCGCCCGTGCGCAAATTTTTGGTTTCTTATTTCATCTTTATGAATATAAAATATGACACTGTGAGTGTTAAAAACATTCTAAAAACATTAGATAGCGAAGCGACATCAATTTCCAAGTTGAATTTATTCTGTAAAGAATAACTGCTTGGGCCATCTGTTTCATAAACAGACGGCTAGATGGCGCTAAGCGTCACGCAATTGACGTTTTCATAAGAAGCCACAAATTTCGCAGGGTCGGACTAACAGCACGGTAGCTCAATTGGTAAGAGCGTTTGGCCCGGTTTGCCAAAAGGTTGCTGGTTCAAGTCCCGCCCGTGCGCAAATTTTTGGTTTTTTATTTCATCTTTATGAATATAAAATATGACACTGTGAGTGTTAAAAACATTCTAAAAACATTACAGTTTGTAATTTTGGATTTTTAGTTTTCATTTTCGGTGACGTCACGAATCAATGACAAGATGAGCAGCTTCGTTCCGCAGGCTGTATCTCATGAAATTAATGATGTTTTTTAAAAAAATATTAACTAATTAAATATCTTACTTGACGTCGTGTGATAGTTAGTCCCAGTTTACATTTTAATTTCTTAGTAATAAAAAGTTTCAACACTTGTCTGCATCACAGAAAGGAATTTGTGTATGAAATCACGTCAATTTATGTGTTTGGTATATGGCACTAGACATTATACCTGTACCCTAGTATTCGCTAGTATTGCTTGCTAGTCATCATCAAGTGATCCTTAAAACTCAGTAGTCGGTAATGGTTTTTCGAAATCAAGTTGGATCGTTAACATCTGTTTCCACGGGTATTCATTACCTAAAAGCTCATTGTTTGAAAGTTACACGTTCACGCATGATTGCACTGGACTAGTTACGAATGTTATTTGCATGTGCGAGTAAGTTTCAATTAATTTTCAATTATCACCCGTAAACCGTCAGTCGCCAAGCTATAATATTTTACTGCTAACAAGCTATCGTTTGAGCAACATTGTTTAACAGCTTTAATTTATCTGAAAGCTTATTTTAATTGCGTAACGCGTTTATGCCAGCTATTATGCAAACGTTAGTCTAATATGCAAATGTGTGTTAATGGCTCCGATGTGCATTAGGCTTAACGTCCCGTTTTATGACTTAATACTTATTAGATAATAGAATTATCTACTTACTTTGGACTTTGGTTTAATCTTGCATATCAACGCCGCAGATATTTAACGGATGTTCTATTTCAATACATTTCTGACATTATTAGAAATGGTATCACAGAATTAATAAAATTGGATATGTTTTCTGCTCTTCATATAGACTGTTGCAAACGGTATACTTTAACAATGATTCGCAAAAACAATTAAATTGATTAAATGTCAGGTACGTACTCCAATCGTAACGCCAATCTATTGACCAAACAACTGTAAACCTATAACGAATCATTTTGCATATTCCATAACTGAAACAATCGCAATAGCTATGAAATAGAATAGAATAGAATAAGTTTTGATATTTGACACAAACAAAAAATATATCCAGGCACATCTTATACATAATAATAAAAATGCATTAAAAATTAATCAAATAACACGAAAACGTGCAAAAAATTTGTTGGTAAGCATTCATAATCAAAATTTAAATAAAGGCATCCAGTGTGTGCCAAAAAGATCCCCGCTCACTATAAATCGTGGCAGCAGATGACAAGCATGCCGCGACATAGTAGTAGGTAGATTCAGAATAGCAGTGGCAAGTCAATTTCCGCTAAAATGAGATGATCGACTGAACGCCGCACGGAGACAGATGATCGAGAGCTATCGACCTAAAAGTCTGTGGTCACAGAGATGTCAAAAGATTAAAAAGTATTCAATTCAATGTCATTTGGCTCGAATTCGATAGATTCTGTGACCACATCTAAGCAATAAGATATATTTCAATTAGGTAACGGGTTATGTCTAAGGTTGGCATGCAAATAATTAATCTGAACATCCACTCTTAATAAGTATTTTCAAAAAGTAATTTCATCGAAACGGAAATTCAAACGAAAATCATTGGACCAACAAACAGACACCTACGAAATTTAGCATGTTTGGCAGCTTAACAAGACCATAAATAGTATCCAATACCACAATATCACATACATGCATGTCTAATTGAATATCCTAAGAGCGCTTTCACACTTAAGCGACTTTAGCAGCGCGACGGTCGCGCGGCAGTTGCGCTGCTGTCAATTTCATACATACAATGACAGCAGTAAGCCACATTAGAGAAACGCGCTGCTGTCGCTCTAATGTGAAATCTCACTTAATTTATAAAGGCGGTTTAAGTATGGACTAATTCTATTCATCAAGTTATTAAGGCACAAAGATAAAAACAGCAGCTATAGTTTTACTCCTGAAAGGCGCTGTTCAAGTTATCAAGATATAGTCTGTGTAACCGTAATAGGATACAAGCAACGTCATGAAGCTGGCAGGTTAGTTTCTTTGTCTTGCGACTCCTTTGTACGAGTACACAGCCACTCTTCTTTTAAATTAGCATCTTAAAGTCAGCGTTAATTAACTTCCCAAACTCGTTACTTTTCTCTTACCTACACAATAGGAATTTTATCCAGTTCCGATTACTAAATACTGAACTCTCATAGATACGAGGGTCAAACTGAAAGTTCTTAGAAAATCAAAAACTGATTACATTAGCCAGTTATTAGTTTTATTATATCTTTTCAAAATATTGTCCATTGACGTCAATACACCGCTGCATGCGATGGAACCACTGGGAAAAGCACTTTGCCCACTCGTCCTTAGGGGTCTCTTCAATGGCATCGCGATACGCAGCCACCGCTTCTTCAGCATTCATAAACCGCTTTCCTTTAAGTTTTTCTTTAATTTTATACGGCGGGTGACCCAGTAATTCAACGTTTGATGTCGCCAAATAGTCGATCGTTCGCTTGGCGGTGTGCGACGAGGCGTTGTCGTGGTGAAGGAGGATCCTACTGCGAGGTCGTTTCTCTCGAACTTTTTCCAAGACAAGTGGCAAACAATTGGTAGTGTACCATTCTGCAGAAACTGTTTTTTGATCCTCTTACACAATTGTTGCGAAATGACCTATCCTTCCAAAGAACGAGGCCACCATTTTTTTCCCGCACTTCGATCTCTCTTCACTTTAGTTGGCAACTCCTCGAAAGGAAACACCCACTGAGCAGATTGTCTTTTGGTTTCAGTATCATAACAGTAAATCCAGCTTTCGTCACCTGTTAGTATGTCGAACACAGCATTTGAGTCACCTCCGTTAAATCTTTCAATCATTTTACGGCACCAATCCACACGATGGAGTTTTTGAGCCTTAGTCAAATTATGAGGTATCCACCGGGCGCAAAGCTTCCTGACCGCTAAATGTTCGTGGAGGATTTTGTGCACTTGACTCATACCGATGCCTAAGCTTGTCCGAATCTGCTGATAGGTCACTCTTTTGTCAGTCTCTATCATACGCCGCACAACACAGATGTTATTTTCAGTCGTCGCCGTAGAAGGCCGTCCCTCACGTACATCATCAGTGAGATTAGTGCGACCACGTTTAAACTCATTAAACCAGTTGTAAACAGTCGCACAAGATGGGGCTTCATCGTGAAAGGCCAATCGTAGTCTATCATAACTTTCTTGTTGACTTAAATGACATCGAAAGTCATAAAAAATCATTGCACGAAAATTTTCTCGTGTTAAATTCATGTTGACGTGACACAGACAATTTTCAATTTGCCGCCAAATCGTAAAACAAATGACAAACGAATGAAATATATACTTAGTAATATTGGCAAAGAGTTCTATTTTCAAATTTTAGAATATTTTTTTTATTATATTGTTTATAAGTGGCCAGTTCTAAGAACTTTCAGTTTGACCCTCGTAGTACATTACTCAATTTAATAAGTGGGTAAATTATGTGTGACACATTATAAATCAGTGATCTATTATTCTAATGAGCCTAGAATTAAGTTGGTAGAGTGTGTCATGAATAAATTAATTGTCACAAACACTATGGAATGAATTCCTAAATGTCTGGGAACTCACTCGTGCAGTTTCGACGTTGCATATTATTTCACACTATATCTACTAAATTAACAGAATACAATTTCCATGTTGTAGTAACCAAACGTCAAGAAGAAATTGATTAAATGTACAGTGCGTTAAATGATGTCATTTTGAAACATGAATACTTAAGTATAAAGGTTGGCCAAAACAGTGATATCCAAAAAATATTTTTGGAAGCCATCCAAATATACCCTATGTATGTAAGCTGAATTTTCGTAGTTTACGAAATATTAATTTGTATCGCTAACTTTTAGAATTTTCATACAATTTCTCCTCCGCTTATTATGGTTTTATTTCGTTTTTTTATTGCAATATGATCCTTATTAATTGAGTTTACGTAAATAAAATTATAAGGTAGCTAAAACTAAGACTAACAAAAGTTTTAAAAAATAAATGAAAATAATCATCGAAAACTTAAAAAATTTGGCTATCATAAATATAGTATATTTGGACAAGCCTAGATGTGAAGCATCCTAAAAAAAATTGGACGTATATGATTTGGTCACTCTGTATTAGAATAATTTAGTTAGAAAAGTAAGTTCAAATAAACTATTTTTTTAAGTGATTAGTAATAAGTACAGTGTAATTAATTACGAGTACACAAGCTGATACTAGATGCATAACGCATAGAAACTAAGCTTTTCTTCTCGCTTCACTGATATTCTAATACTAAAACCTGTACGAAAATCAAAATTGTTCTGTATGTGGTTTTAATACTGGACACCTTGCACACGCTTAATCGAATGAAGCACTTGAAATGTAAAATCTATCTACAACGAGGCTCGGAGCTATTCAGTGCGTAACAGCCGCTGCCTTTGTCAGATATTAGAAAGCCTTACATCATACTGCATTGAGTTTCACAGATCTGTGCCTGATTTCAGACGAACCAGGGTTTCTATTTTTGAATCAGTCGCTTGAATAAGTTTTCGTTCGGAAAGGAATTAAAAATTAATAGAAATCACACGAAATATAGACGTTACTACCTACAAAATGTATTCGCCCTTTTTTAATCACTCTTGTTGAATGGAATTGGACTTATACTTACTTGCATTGGAAAATCGATCATTAATCAGTTGATATCACGCGCCATCTTGACGCAAGTAAAACAAAAATGGGGCCCAATGGTTACGTTAATATGGCATGTGTTTTTTTTAACTTATTATCCGATTTTCGGATACACATCATTTAACTTAACACGAGAATGATTAGAAAAAAGTTTATTTTATTTTATGAGACCCTATTTACTTGGCATGATTTCGATTAATTTTTGGATTCGTTTTGAAACAAAAATCACACGCCTTATTATGATACATAAAAAGGGCCCAGAACTGATTAAGTTACAGCTGGAATTGAATAGCACTTACATTGGTTAGTATTTTCGAAATTTTGACCACAGTGATAAGTTTAGTGAGACCACTGTCTAAAATCATTTATATCAAGTTTTTCCTTTACTTAAAGTTTGTTGGTTTTAATTTGCCTGTATATTTTGTAGGTACCTAATTAAATTGATTTTTTTAACGTAATTATGTATTTTTTTCTAAAACCTACAAAAAGTATGTAACAGTCGTATGTTTTTACGTTCAATACTCTTTGTAGATACTGTAAATAAATTGTGTTTGTTGAGTGCCCAATATCCAATGATTAAACAAAAGCAAAGGACTCATTTTGTTAAAATAAATTCAATAAAACTGTATTTTTTTAAAGTTTGCTCCGTTACATTACTATCCACAAATTAAATGAATTGCGTTGTTTTATATTTGGCCTATAGATGTTTATTCTTGCGTTTTCCAGCGCTCCCACGTTTGTCTTTATAATGAGTTACTCGTGCCTGAGCCCGAACTCTTGCTCATGATTTACAAATTCAATTAAAGAAAATTGTTTTTATATATTCATACGAACGCTAAGGAGTTCAGTGATTACAATGACAGAACTTAAGTAGGTAATTTGCAGCTTTTTTAAAGATTAGGCCAAAAGGTTCAACCCCCTCGTCCTCTCCCTCCTATGATCTCTAAAAATTAAAAAAATATTTTTATTTTTACAAATAGGTAAGTCTGACTTCAAAACCAAAATGAATTAAATCGTCTTAAATAAACTCTTGAACCTTTAAAGGAAAGGAATCTATTTCAGGCGAACAATTTCTTTTTGGAGTCGGTGCCATCACTTTGACCATCTTTTAAGCATCATCTATCAGAGCACTCCAATAAAAACTATCGTCTAGAATGGATGCCTTTCCTTTGAATGTTTACGATAGTATTTTTATTGTATTTTGGTTTTGAAGTCGGTTTTTACAATATTTTGTAAAAGTATTTTTTTTTGACGTAAACAAATGGATTAGATAATATTGCCATTTACTTTGTAGTACAGCTGTTAGCACATCGGGTTTCACACTTTTGTTGCAAACTAACCTTTATTACAACTGTATAAGATACCGCAGTGTTTACCTTGACGTGCTCTTGTCCATACAATATAGGCAGAGCTGGCATAATCGCCGCTCTCAGGACCTGTTAAGTGATTAGTTTGGATACAAAGGCTCCACGTTTCATGCGGTCTCCATTCTCGTTCTCATTACATCATTGGGTCAGGTTGACAATTTCGAATGCTAAATCATTTTCGCTTACTCGGTGATTAAATTACGAGTAATGTGGTGCAGGTTTTTCCTGATAAAAGCATATTGCAAAACATGATAATAACATGACGTGTTCATTTAAATGCATTCATATTGTGAGATAGCAAACACAACACGAAGCGCATTTAATCTTTTAATATATGTTTACTATGACGTCTATGATAATATGATCTGATAAGGTAACTACGCTTTTTGCTATGCAAAACAGGCATGCTTTAATAACAAGACAGCTTCGTGTACAAGATGTCAGCTCTGTCGTAGTGCTACGCTTCTATTGTCGTAGCACGTGCTACGAAGCTTGTACTACAGAATTGACAAGATCTACTGCGAGCTACGACCACCATTCTCACAAAGAATTTTTTTAATATTCCAAAGAAAAATAAAAATAAAACAATTCTGTTCTGGCAAATAATAAAGCTAGTTGAGTCCTAGTACAAAGGGTTGGCATAGTAAACCAACGCGGAAACGCAGCCAGCGTCATAGCCTCCTCGCCACAAGGAAATGGTTTCGTTTTCGAATAAGTGGATTTTATGATTATTTGTATGGTTTATATATTTTTTGGTCAAATTAATGTTTCAATTTGTATTAAAAATATTGTGTTATTATTTGAAGTGTATATTTAACTTTAATGATTATTATGATATATATAACCGTCCCGTCTGGTGTAGTGGTCGAGCAATCGCCTACTACGCAGCGGGTTGCGGGTTCGATCCCCGCACAATATAAACATTTGTCTGCATGAACATGTCTGTTTGTATTGGTCTGGGTGTTTTCTATGTATATCATGTATGTATTTACAAAACAAAAAAGTATTTAAGTATTATATCCGTTGTCTGGCACCCATAACCCAAGCTTTGAGTAGCTTACTTTGGGACTAGATGGCGATGTGTGGGAATGTCCAAAGGATATTTATTTATATGCGATATGTATAAATAATTGGTTTATTACAGTGTATGTGAGTTCGTAGATCTTGACTCTCATAACTATAACACAGAGTGCTTTAGAATGTTTTTAACACTCACAGTGTCATATTTTATATTCATCAAGATGAAATAAGAAACCAAAAACCCGCACACAGGCGGGACTCGAACCAGCAATCTTTTGGCAGACCGGGCCAAACGCTCTTACCAATTGAGCCACCGTGCTGTCAGTCCGACCCTGCGAAATTTTGTGGTCTCATATGAAAACGTCATTTGCGTGACGCTTAGCGCCATCTAGCCATCTGGTTTATGATAAACAGATGTCATAACACAGAGTTTAAAGGTTTCAAATCAGTTAATACCTACTAATTGCTCGAATGCAACTAAGAATTCTACTTCGATTTAATTTATTTTGTTCAGAATCAATACTACCGCTAACCTTAAGCCGAAGCCGAATACTTGACTCATGGACGATACCTTCTTACAACGAGTATACGGCTTTTATATTGCAATACCTAACAGACTAAAAATTAAGGCGGTTTTAATTAACACTGATGACACTTACAGCGGCTTGTGGGAAACTGCTGTTTTACTTAATAAATGCATCCAAAAACTTTGGATATAAAATGAAATTAAAACTTTTTTGCTTTTGGAAAAGGGTATATTTTCGTAGGTGTCATAGATATTATGGTACAACTGTTGGAGTCATCAGAAATAGCGTGAAAATATTTTAGAACCTCCAATATTGAATTGTTAACTACTTACATATTAAGTATAATATTATCATCAAAATACCTCAGAAATAATATTCCTAATATTAAACGAGTAATCCTTTTGCTGTAAATAGAACTTTTGCACATTATCAACAAATATCAAATCAACTCTTGTTGCTTATTTCGAATTTTAATCGACAAAATACTTTTTTTCGTACAGGATCTAAAAAAACTGTTAGTAAATACAAATACGATACCTACTAGTTGTATATATACTGTTGTGTGTGTGTGTGTGTGTGGTGTGACTGTGCGTGTGTGTGTGTTTGTGTGTGTCGGTGCGTGTGTGTGTATGTGTGTTTTCAACCAGATATCTATATCATGTATTTTGATCAATCGTAAATAGTTTCTAAAACGCAATCAGTTTTTGTGATTGATTAACATCAGAATTACTTTTGTGACGGCGATGCATAAGCCAAAGTCTAATTCTAGATCCAATCACTTTAATCAAAGCACACTCAACCAGCAGATAATCACTTCTACAGATTAATTACTGACAACTGAATACTAATCACGTAATTACTACCCAGTAATAGTCTAATGACAATCACTTTGGTATCAGTCGTCATTGAGGAAATAAACATAGTTTAAACAGGGCTGAGAATAGCTGTATTTATGCATCAGATTCTAATGAATGAGACTATGTTGTTCGATAAATTTATTAAACATCACGTTAGCAAATAGTTATATTAAACGCCTTGTAAAGTAGTGAGACTTGAGTAAAGTTCCCGAAGGAGGGCGATCTTAGTTAATCGATAATTGGCTATTTCTAGCTAAGAGACGGAGTAGTTGTCGATCGACATTATAATAACATTAATATTAAGTTTTGAAAATCACCCGTTTCAAATAAAAATATCTTAAACCATAAATATCACTGAACTACTATTACTAGCGTATAGTACTGGCACAAATTGACGCCACAGTCATCAACACATCAACACATACCATTTCATAATTCACGGATTCATAATTCAAATTTTAAGGAATACGTCACAATCTTGTCGTCTTTTTTGCGACACATTTCTCCTTCGCATAGCTTCTCTAGTAGTAGTAACAACTCACTGATAATATTAACAAGCTTACGGCCGTTCCCTATATCCATTCTAACTGTGGTTTTGCCCTACTAGAGTTAGAAATGGTTATCTACCTTTAGATTTTTTGTTTATATAAACCTACTGGCAGTAGGGTAAACTATCTCTGGATGCATCTTATCGATGGGAGGACGGATAGCTTACTAGGGATAGGCATTTGTATGAAATTGACATTTATTTCGTTCCTATAATGTTTTTCATCTGACTGTCAGTCAGTTTGACTATCTCTAGTAACCCCAGAATTCAATCCTAGGATTTTGGAGGATAACGCTCTTGTACACCCTGGCAAATAACTAGTTTTAAATGTTTCATTGATTTATTTATGTAAAAGTCCTGCTGCTCACAAGGTTAAGATGGAAACTTTCTCCCTAGTGGCGAAGATGTTCCTTTACCCTAAGAAACTGACCCTAGCCATAACCCCGCCTAACAAAAGATACTTAGATATAATAAGGATGATGTGGTAGAAGAGCTGCGTTCCGGTCATCCAGGGCAGCAGCGTTAAGATGGTAGGTAGGTGGTGGGACCCGCTACCAGTCTGACAGACTGCCCAAACTGATCATAGGGACGGATAAAGGTGTCTGCTGCAGTGGAGGGAAATGAGAACAACAAGGACGGATAATATCTTATTTATTGGTAGTAAATTAGTTTATTTAAAATATTAACAGATACATTAATAGGTGGGCCGCCAGTGTGAGTTCCGACGGTGCTGGATTCTGCTCTGTAGGTCACTGACGTGTTCGTAGTTGTAGAATGTAAGGTGCTACCTCGTACAATTTATGAAAAACATATAAGTTTCGGGTGGCGAACAATATTGAATCAAAGTTCAAGCAGTCAACTATTTCTCTGGGAACAGCTGAGTGACTGGAAAGGTACCCGATGCTTTGCATAGCATTCGATGAGCCTGAAATAATTCCACCAGCATCATCATCTATGCCTTTGTCAAGGGAAGGTGGACTTTTTGCTGTGGCTGAAAGAAGTAAATAAAACAAATCAGTATAATATGAAAACAACTGGTATTTATGCAAAGGATATTGACCAAAACTCTATAGAAACTCTGCACACTTTGCGGCAGCATGCGTCTTTACAAAATGTTTGGATAAAGTGTATACCTAAATATTTGAAAGAATACACACAAAAAATATTTTTGATAAATAATCAGGTTTACAAGGAATTCAACGGCAGATTAGGCATTTTGAGGTTATGTTTTGTGATTGCAGAGTTAATGCACCTCACCTACATTCATTTTGATACATTCAGAAGGTAATTGTTATATTTTACTAAAGTAATTCAATACTTAATAACTTAGTTACCCTTAAAATACCAGTACAATTATAATTTAAACAAGATTTTTAAAATATAAACTACAAAGACGCAATCTGGACCCGGCTTTGGTCAATATCCTTTTAAAACCGTAAACGACTTGTTTGTGAAAGTACAATTGATACTCACTCACTGCACTTATTTTATGGAAATAAAGTCCTCCTTGAATACATTGTTTACCAGCTGGACACATTGTTTTTTCGAAGCAACCGGACTGATAGCATTCTGAAACGTTTGCGAAAATAAACTGGAACTATAACTTTCTATTTCTTTTCAATCGGTCGTTTTGAATTTTAAAATTTATAAATACTTTTTACGTTAAAAAGTATTAATTTTCAATCAATTGACGTAGGTATGATGTCAATCAATCAGCTGTCTGTCAGAGCTCAAAAACGTTCCATTTTACGTAAAGTCTATGCATGCTTCACATAATATTTTTACCCAAAATAGAATATATATATAATTAGGTACATAGCAATAAAAATAAATATTATTTTAAACGTATTATATAAATATTATCCTTGGTGTATCATAATGACCACAAATATCGTGAAAACGTTGACGCGACGTAATTGAGAGGGTTTTGTACAACTGCGTAATTCGAAACGTAAGGGAGAGCTTGGATAATGTGGCCTATCTTCTGCTAACTGGAGATAAGCAACACCTATCTGTATTATAGAAACTGTTTATTATGGTCGATAGCTGGTGACAACAGTTCGAGGATAGCTATCTATCTTTGATCTTAGTTTGCATATAGGGAACGGCCGTTAATGTCTTTGAGGCTGCTGCTTCGCTTTTCACCATACATAGCTAAAAATTGGCAAGTTGTATTGAGGAATTGTCTTTGATAGAAAAAAAAGCCTGAGGCTAAATACGGTATTTAAGTTAAAAAACAATTCATTCTTAAAATAAAAGTTTTTGTCCACTACACCGTAGCATACCATGACCGTGCTAGGAACGTGTCAAGCAAAAATAAAGGCGTGTGCATAGCATTTTTCATCGACTTATGCAATTATAATTATTTATTTATTTTATTATACAACCAATGCCACCTAAAGGCGGGTTTCTGAATCAAGGAGACAAGCGTGATATTTCAAAAAGCCATTAAAAGTTCTGCTATTCATCGATAGATGGAAAAAGTAAAAAGAATCACCGCTGTGCCGGTCGGAGTGGGGGTTGTTGTGTAGGTTATTTTCGTTACGGAATTTCTGGATTCGGTCTCCACGCTCAAGGCCCACGATAGAAGCTTTGCAATAGCTTAAAAAAAGTTTTTGCTCTCTACACCGTAGTATACCTTGACCGTGCTAGGAACGTGTCACGTGTGTATGACATCTTGCCCACTAGAACGTTCCATCACCTACCAACACCGTCACGTGCCATTCACGGAGCGTGTCAGACTCGGCACCGACGAGACCGTACTTTACGTTCTCACTCGCTTTTGCGATTTTTTACAGGTTGGCCAAATGATTGACGTCCAAATTTTTTTTTTGGTAAGTTTACATCCAGGTCTATCCAAATATACCCTATGTATGTTAACCGATTTTTGTAGATTTCAAGATATTAATTATTTTCGCAAATTTTAAAAATTCTCAAACAAATAATTACACCACTTTTTATGGTGTTGTTTTTTTTTTAAATTGCAGTTTGATCCTGATAAATTTATTTAGTTTGATAAAATTGATAAGAGAAAAATTGAATAAATAGCCTCGAAAACTAAAAAAAGAAATGGCTATCATAAATATGGTATATTTGGATAGACCTGAATGTAAGGCTTCCAAAAAAAAATTTGGATGCCACTGTTTTGGCCACTCTGTATAAAGGCAAGGTAGAACGTATCGAAATTCTTTTCGTGCCTGACACATTCCTAGCGCGGTCAAGTTTGGTACGCTCCGTACCAAACTTCAGTCGGAAAAAAATATTTATGTCATAAAAACGACATTCTGATAACAATTTTTGCATTTGGTGGATATATTTTAGTCTATGTTTTTTTGACAAAAAAAAAACTAAATCATGCATGATAATAAATGAAAAAATATTACCTTAATAAAACACGAAACTGTTCTTTTGAAGGCAAAGAGGCGATGATGAAAGCAGGCTTAGCTGAAACCTTGTTCTATCTTTTTTTTTACTGAAGGGGCTTCAATAAATATTAGTACATATTAGATAAATCTTTATTTGCATTAAACATGGTAATACAGATTAAGTTCTTACATTTATAAAAGGGCATTCATGTTTAATCGATATATCGATAAGCAAATCTTTTGACATCAATTGGATACATATAAATTTCAATAAAATTAATAATTAAGAATGTCAGTATTTAAAAATAAAATGTCAAGAATCTACAAATAAATTAGGCAGTGCTAGTCAATCCTTAAAGTAGAGTGTCAAAAATATGTATGTATATTAATGGTTATAAATTTACACAATTTGTTAAGCTTTTCATGTGTCCATCCCGGCAAAAAATTGTAAATTCATATATGTCATAAAAACAATTGTCAATAAGAATTTTAAATATTATTTTCTTGAAAGCAGTGAAAGGAAGACATTGGATACACTTCGGAAGTAAATTAAACAATCTAACGCACATGCTATAGCTGTTCTTACTAAAACAGGCTGTAGTTGATGGCGGTACATTTAACTTATATGGATACCTTGTTTTGACATTTCTCGGTTCGTGCCTATTTGCAAACGTGTTCATATTATTTTTAACAAATAATAAAATTTCAAAAATATTTAGGGATGGTAATGCAAGTACATTAAGTTGTTTAAAAAGAGGTCTACACGATTGTAACTGCCCCACCCCACAGATGGATCTAACACATTTTTTTTGTAAAATGAAAGCACGATCCATGTCCGTCAAATTACCCCAAACAATCAGCCCATACCTTAACACGGAGCTTACATAACCATGATATGCCATCAGTGCTGCTTCAACGCTGGCCAACTGCGTAAGACTATACAATACATAAACGAACCTGCTTATTTTTTGGCATAACATATCAACGTGATGTTTCCAAGTCAGTTTAGAATCTATAACTATGCCAAGGAAAGTTGCAGATGTAGCTTCTGAAATGGTGTCATAACGATGGTGCAAGGATAGCTGCTGATATTGTATTCATTTAAAACCTTATTGCTACCCATTCTCCACCTGAGACTCCGTCTTAATTTCGGGACAATGAAACCGTACATTGAAATAGAAATGGTATTGAGCGCTGTAAAGCGACTAAAAATACCAAACGGTTCATAAAAGATTTCAGAAAGAAAAGAGTACGCTTGAACGAATCCACGTTCTGAGATCGAGACTTTAATATTACTTTAACGTTCTGTCTCTGGGAATCGCTGGGGTGATCTGAAATACGTAGGTATTAATAGTACTAAAGACCCATTGTGGATTTAATCCCAATTGTAGGCCTTTGTCCCTCAAACATTATTATTATTAGTATTTGGCTTTACTATATTTTAAGGACAGTTTTTAGGATTATTATGTAACCTATACATACATACCCACTCGTATTTAAAAATGTCCATTTTTCATATGAGTCATTACATAACATAGGCCTGCTCCACGGCTTATCGCAGGGACCGCTTAGTTCTTCATTCAACGCATCTCCTCGTTTCTGATTCGATCTCGTAGAGAAACACCGAGCATTGCCCCCTCCATCGCTCGTTGTGCGAATTTGAGCTTCTTTATGAGGCCCATAGTTAGAGACCACGTTTTGGCTTCGTATGTCATCAATAGTAACACACACTGTTTGAAAACTTTCGTCTTTGGACATAGAGTAATTGATACGAGAAGACGCTCTTGCGCAGTGTTCCGAACGCTGCCCAGCCGAGTTGGATGACGAATTGACCTTTTTTTCAAAGTTGGACCCTACCATTATTAAAATGTCCACATATAAACTAATCATCACTTAACTAGAAATAGGCATAACGTTATAAAAAAACAGAATATTCGAGGCGGAACGTCGAACACGAAAATGATTAAATTACATAAAGTTCCTAAAGTGCACGTAGAAGCATTATAAGGGTAAGTTAAGTTGAGTTAAGTGCTCCACCGTTCATTACTTCACTAACCTGATGCGACGTCAACCTATGGTTTCCCTATGGACTTTAATTAAATACCATCTGTTATACTGTTATAGGATTGGTGACAGATGGTTGATCCTATTACTATAACACCGTAAGTTATAATTGAAATGTCGTAATTAGGCAAAGTCAGTTTTTCTTTATTTGTCAAATTTTGTTAACAAACTTGACAGCCCTCTGTAAGGAAATGATTCATTTCAAAATAACATACAGATATTTACAATCTCCATGGATAATTTATCGTTTAACAAAGAGCTGAATACTCGAATAATTATTTTATTTTTATTTACATTACTTATTTTATATGTTCTCAAAATATTGCTTACAATGAGCTGCTGCGAAAAATGATTTCATGAAAAGTAGTCTTTATGTATTTACGCATGTAAACGTATTTATGTGCCACATTTTGGTGAACAAGGTACATTCGATTCCTTAACCCATTTATTGCCTATTTAATTGTAAAGTTCACACGAATAATAGTTATTGATTTCAAATACTTTACGTTATGGTTTATTCAACATTCAATGCCGACCACTCAAACCCGAGAGCGCAAGAACGGTCCCAGTGGTACCGATCGCTCGGTACCGAGTTTACGGTGAAATCATTTTGATGACGTCATTCAGCAATCTGTGTGCCAACCACTTGGAGGGTCTGTTATGTTTTACAATAATAATAGTGCATTTTTTTTAAAACCAACGATTAGAAATTGCAGTTTCATGGAATTTGCTTCGTTAATTTTTAAGGCGCTTAAAGTGATAAAGTCCGGGTAATATACGCTACCTTTTGTTTAAAATACAGTTGGGAAAAATAAAGTTACAATTCTGGTGACCCGTCTGGTGTAGTGGTCGAGAAATCGCCTACTACGCAGCGGGTGCGGGTTCGATCCCCGCACAATACAAACATTTGTGTGCATGAACATGTCTGTTTGTATTGGTGTTTTCTATGTATATCATGTATGTATTTACAAAAAAAAAGTATTTAAGTATTATATCCGTTTTCTGGCACCCATAACACAAGCTTTGAGTAGCTTACTTTGGGGCTAGATAGCTATGTGTGGGAATGTCCAAAGGATATTTATTTTATTTATTATTAATTGGGATAGGTACTTTGAAGAAAAAGTTTTCTGTAATAAGAGGGACGAAAAATACAAAGTACAATTTTTAAACGATTTAGTAATTTCTTGTACCTATTGTTGGCATCTTATTAAAAGTTGAAACTGTTTAAATTGTATTGTATCTTCATGTTTCGCATTGATATTTATTTATGAAATGAACATTGACACAATATCACTTTACCTTCCACTGTTTTGTGGTTCATTGTTTACTCATTAGCTTTGTGTTTTCTTTTGCGGTCCAGTGAACACGAAAAACAAATTTATTTGCCTCCCATAATTAAATAATACTTTTTTATAAATTCTTAATGGAACACAATGGTTAACGATGATTTTTGGAACTAAATAACTTTTTACTTACGCACCAACGGTACGGTCGAGGTCACTTGTGCCTATCCGATTTCAAAGAAAATCGCTTGCACGCGCGATACAAAAAACAAAAGCAAGATATTGACTCAGTGGTATGGCGCGAGCTTAGTATGTGACCGTACTTCTGGCATAATGTAGGTATAGTTCTTATTGGAAGTTGAACTGCAAAATCTTAGACTATCTTAGTGTTAGAAAACAATGAAGCCAGTGTTGAGAGCATACACCAAACATCAATAAAATTTTCATAAAACCATAAGAAAGTAACGCAATATTGCCTAACTTGCTTGCTCTTCCAAACTTAAGTATGAGCTTTTGCCAGAATGCGTCAAAGTTGGTATTACTTGGGCCCGTCAAACTATTGGCCAAACTATACATCTTTAGTTTGAGGTGCACTTAACAACTTTGGAAACACCGACCAACTTATTATAGCAACTTTTTTCGAGGAGCTTTCTTAAGCTTTATTTACTCTTATAGCAAAGAATAACAGATACCTCTTTAATTGTACTTCGTGATTAAAGCTCTTTATAATATTGATGTCCCGAAGGGTTCGTACTAAAGTAGGTTAGTAATTATACAACGTTTATTCGCCACAAAATACACAGGTAAGCAAGCATTAACATAATACTTTAGAATCCCCTGTTATTGAACCAGTTCACTAATGATATATTACGCAAGATAGCCGTAATAAACATGAAATGAACCGCAAGTATTAATTAACGTCCCCACAAAAGTAATTTGTATCTATCGAGGGGCAAAGTTTGTATCCCCCGCCCCTTCATTGTTTAGAACTATCAATAAAGTCATTAAACTATCTTCAACACGACTTAACTATTGTATAAAACTTATTACTGTTGATACCAAGCAATTAGAGCAGATACACCTCTAATCAACCAACGGACGAGAATTTATGTTTGATCTCTGAATAGTGTTTGTTCCTTTGTTTAAATCAAGAACTACTAGGGCCTTATTTTTGAATTACTCGTTTGAATTTGTTGTGTGAATATCTTTTGAAAACCAAAAATAAACATCAATGAAAATCACGCGAAATATGGACGTTAAAACTCCCAAAATTTAGTAATGTTTTTTCTAATTACTCTCGAGTGTAAAAATACTAAATGTCTACACTATTTATCTAATTTATCAGAGAAGGTAATCTGTAGAACATCTCGTCATGACATACGGAAACGGAGTAAAAATAAAACACGCGGACGATCGAAGTCGCGTTTGACGGCTGTGTTATAAAGATATACCCTTCTTAACTGAAGGGTCTGGTTGGATTACCCAAAATCTATATTCCCCGTCCAACTTGTACTTGTTCACATTTACAATGTTCCGAGGTTTAGAGTTTCACTGCTTGGGATAAAGTTCGTATTGATTGTTATGGAAAGTGTTTGATTACAAGGACCAAGATTAGAAACTGAGGCATCGTACGGAGCGATTTAATTGCCAATTAATTGGTGCGAAAGTTTGTGAGAATGTATGTATGTTCGTTAATCCTTAACGCAAAAATAATTATTTGAAGACAAAAAAAATACCCGCTTTCAACAAACTGACTAAAAAGCTTAAAATAACGCATTCATCTAATAAAACAGTGACATTTAATAAGGTCAAATGGTTTTAAGTGATTATATTTAAACAGTATTTTCATGTATATCATAGAATCAGGACACTGTCATTCTTTTTCACATAATCTAGTTTTTTTATCATGGTTTTAAACAGCACCCTGACAAGTTTAAAAGTTATTTACGTCATCGACTTCGCCTTTTTCATTTAAATGCCCCATCCTTGTTTTTCTCTAACCTTAACCTTAATTTTTAAAAAAAAACTAAAAAAAAAACTTTAATCTCTATACAAGTAAATAAGATAGTTTAGACGTTGTCTCCGCTCAAATCATTGATTCGTTTCACGACATGCTTTAAAGCAAATAATCATTATCTTTATCTGATCTGTTTATTTTTCCAATCGCATATCTCTCTCGACTCAGCTAATTAAACAGAAGCCGAGTTCAAAGGACTTAATCAGTGAGTTTGACGGTGGTACCGGAATAAACGAGTGACAGCTAATATAACTCGTAATAGCGACGAAATGAGTCACAAATGGCGTGACACCAGCGACCCGGCTCAATCTGAAATGATCGCTATGACACGCAGACTCTTCGCAGCTGTGAAGTTCAAAATATTTGAGGGAAAGGTTCTGTATTAACATTAAAATTAAATGACCTAGATACAAAAACAGATTAGTATTAACTAATCTGCAAACTGATGTAGTGACCACTTTCAAACGATTTTCATTGCATCTAATAAATCAAAACTCATCTTGTACTCTCTTCGAGGTCATCCTAATGAATTCACGGTAAAACTATATGTATAATTTTACTATTGTAGGTGTTTTACTTTTAACTACAAAGTTACATCAATGATTGCACACACAATTTATGTAAATGTCATACTACAGTGTACGTCATCATCATCATTATCAGCCAAGGGACGTCCACTGCTGAACATAGGCTTTCGATAACGACTGATCACTAGCAGTCTGCATCCAGTTTGATCCTGCGATCTTTACAAGGTCATCTATCCATCTTGTTGGTGGACGTCCTACGCTACGTGTTTGGTCAAAGGGTCTCCAATCCAGAACTTTCCTGCCCCAACGGTCATCAGTTCTTCGCGCTATTGCCCTGCCCATTGCCACTTGAGCTTACTGATTCTCAAGGCTATGTCCGTTACCTTAGTTCTTCTTCGTGTCTCCTCATTACAGTCATAACTACAGTGTACCGTTACGATAAATCTGCATTAATTGAAACCTTTATCCATTCCCGCTCTTATCTACAGACCCCTAAAAATCGACCGAATTTTATTCATCGCGCGGTTTTTGTGTTTATGTCATTAATTCCGAACATAATTGTGCCCATCAAATTTTCATCTTGAAATTAATTCGTATTTCGGCCCGCTCTCGTCCTCGGAATATACATTTCGTCCCCCACAGGGTTCGCGTGTGTTCGGTCATAAATTGGCCGCCTTTGTGAAGTGGAATTGGTTTTTCTGAAAGTTCGATATAGGCACAGATTTTAACAAATAGGTCAGCTTGGATATTGAAAGCAAATAGTGTACAGCGCGAAGGCAAAGCTCTGTACAGCTTGAGTCATAAAAGAGCTTGTTTTGATAAAAATAATCCAGTAACTAAAAAATAACTTTGCAAAATTACTTAAAGGTAAATTTCGTTTTTGTATTTTATAGCAAGTATAGTAAAATTTAAAACAATAAATTGTATTTATATAATTGTAATTGTATATTTCACTTTATCACGCGCATTATTTATGCATACAAGATGTTTTCAACACCTGCAAATACCATTTTCCTTAGCGTCTATTGCTGTGTTACTCACAAATAGATTTCTCGGAATCAATGCTGTTCCTTTGCATAAACAGGTAAGAAGAAAATACCATAATATTTCACGTAGTAATTTATGCTTACAATATTTACTACATTATATAAATGAAAGTTGTTTCCCGCTCTCTGTATGTATGTATGCTTATATCTTAAAACTACGCAACGGATTTTGATGCGTTTTTTTAAATAGATATAGGGATTCAAGAGGAAGGTTTATAAGTATAATATATTGCAACCGTACGAAGCTGGGGCGGGTCGCTAGTATTGATTATATTATCGTAAGCATTTAAGTTTACCTTACGATAGTAAAAAATATTTATTGCATCGATATTAATGTGGTTTACTCGTTTTATACGCGGTACAAATTGACAATACAATGTAAAGTATTGTAAGTAGAGAACTCCATGATGCACCATGAACGGCATACAAAATTATAATATCCTCAAGTCGACATTGTCGATAAGTAAATTAAGAATCATTGAGAAAATATCTACCAAAGGTAGCGCAAGCTTATGTATTTCCTAATCGTGATGCTCCAAAGTGCGTACAATCACACAATCATCAAATTTCTGCTTCATCTAAAGACTTCAGAATCGATTGAGTACTAAATTATCCCATTCGAAAGCGTGTGCTGACTTCGTGGAAAATTTACATCATGCTCATTACACACTTACTGGCAGGTCGATCATTATTCAGATTTCAGTTTAAGATTACCAGTCGTTATTAACCGAACATTTGCAAATCATGGATGCAGGACACATTGCTCCGGAGATATCTCCATAAGAGAGACAGCGTGTCACTAATGGTAGCGTAATGCGCTTGCGAGCGAGATATTATCTAACTCGATAGCTATTGCAATGCAATTGTTGATGACGTCATAGACGATAGTTGATGAGTAGCAAGGAACTCGTAATTATTTGACCATAATCCTACGGCCTAATTTAAGAAAACTTTGTATCAGGTTTATAACCTACTAAAATTTAAATCGACCATTTTAAAAACAATGTCAAATATTGTTTGGCGGAGGGGTGTTTGAAGGCAAGCGACGAACCTTGCTGTCAGATTTAATCAAGCCTCCCTGAAGGCTCATGACTAGGATTACCGACTAAAATCAAGCAAAGTGAGCCGACCAACTGCTTAACGTGCCTTCTGAAGCACGGGGATCCAAAAACGACGGTGAGTTATGTCGTTTTATTTCGATATCTCTACCAAAGCGCTGACACCACTGTACTCCAAGCAACTCATGAAATCGAAGTATATTTTTCTAATAAGTAGGCTCAGTTTAAACCTGGTGCTATACTTTGTGTAAAGGGGGCTAGAGTCTTTCACTGAACACGTAACTCTAATACCACATTCAAATTTGGAATCAAGGTCCATGGCATTCCACACAAAGATTGCCTTCTAATCACTATCACATGCAAAATACATAATAGCCCTTCAGATTATAGCAGCGAATGCATCAGCACGTAGCGAGGTAACTGTCGAATATCGCGGGCATAGTGAGCAGGGAATATCCCATCGCGCGACTTACGAACAAGCTAGGTGCAACATTTGTTGCAAATATATAAAAGCAGGTCGTGTTGGTTACACTATTTATAACTCAAGAACGGCTGAACCAATTTGGCTGGAAATTAGTAAGTTAGTTTTGGTTAGTAATAGAGAATCCTGGGTAAAGCGAGGGATTTAAGCTGGCTAAGACGCAGACAAGCTTAGAGCCAAGAGAAGGATATAGGATACGGGACTGGGGCTGAGGTAGGATAGGACCTCGCGGTGGGAAGGTCGCTTAGGTCTAGGAGAAGGACATTTGATACTTTTCATCCCATTCGACGAAGCCGGCGTTAAGGCGGGACGGGATCGGGGCGAAACAATGTTCGGTGGGACCGCTTAACTTTAGAAATGACGGGGCTGGGCGGGACGAGGCCAAGGTGAAACAAAGTTCGCTGGGTCCGTAAGTTATGGATATAGATATAAGATAAGTCCCTCAATTAATGCTTCAACACCCGAGAGGTTGAAGGCAACCGCATAACAATAGAATTTGCATTGTGTCTCGTTCACATAATACGCTTGAGGGATTAATCAGTGTATTTTTTTATTAACTTTCTGCGATGTGTAATAAAGACATAAGAGGTTTATAAGTTATTCATCTTAGCTCATATTTTCTTATATGTGTATAAACCCTGGTTTATAATAAATTGAATTATTATTATTTTATGAGTGATGCTTAGCGGGACTGGTATATAGAGCCCCACTTTTTGAATGAAGGTGGTACCTTTTGAACCTTCATCATTGACAACAGTGATATTGCATTTGGTTTAGTGGTGGTGGTCCTGAAACAAACATTAAATGATAATATTACCTACATAAGCCATTATTTTTTACCCCAAAAAGACGAATCGTTAAGTGCGATCACGTTTTTCAAATACTTAATCCTTTGCTACGATCAGTTACGTACGATCAGGGCACATAGCGCGAAGAACTGAGGGCCGTTGGGGTAGGAAAGTTCTAGATTGGAGACCCTTCAACCAAAGATGTAGCGTAGGACGTCCACTGAAAAGATGGACAGACGACCTTGTTATGATTGCAGGATCAAACTAGATGCAGATCGCTAGTGATCGGTCGTTGTGGAGAGCCATGGGGGAGGCCTATGTTCAGAAGTGGACGTCGTTTGCCTGATATTGATAATGATGATGATGATCAGTTAGGACATTAATACAAATCATTTTCATGGTGATCTTATTCATCATTATTAATTAAAAAGTTCTATTAAATCTTCACGAGCTGCTGGTATTCGTATGTTGGGTGTTTTACTAATACTGAGGTCCAATCATGCAATTTTAATAATATTTTCTCTTACAATAGTGGATTGAGTTAAAACCGCCCACTCTTTCAGCGTGTGACCATTCTGATTTCACAAACGCTCAGTACATTTGCATCTAGCGAGTACTGAACGCTTCGCTTTGACGTCCGCGGTATGATCTGCCAATAGGTTTGTAAGTATTTATCGATAAATCTGCCGAAACTACAGAAAATAAAAATAAGGTTGAGTTCTAAAACAAGTAAAAACGATCATTAAAATATTTGCCTTTTATTCTTTAAACTGGTAGAACCATGTTGATTTATTTGACTCATACATTGGTTTTTATCTGAATCCAACCAAAACCTTTTTTCTTGTTTGTTTTTCTATTTTATTCTATCGTAGCTTATCTTTAGCGTATCTTTATGATTAGCTGAGATTATATGAAAAGATTTGTATTCAGTGACCACATGAAGAAGACTGAAGTACCTACTCACAAGAACTCATAATTTTTCTCGATGACACTTTTACTTGTTTTCATACACAGCATAATTATTTAAGCGATGAAGCTATAAAGTATATACTTTTTTCGGTTTCTACCATTTTATCGACATCTAAAACATATCTGTTTTCCCAAGTCTATTGCCCAGCAATGTAACATATGGCTTCCATGCTAGATTATGCTAGGTGGAACGGTTCGTTTGACATTACCAACTACTGAGCAATGCTAGAATTCTGTATACATGCACACTTTAAAACACGATTGAGGATTAAGTTATTTGAATGTAACTTAGTAAATTAACATCGTTGACCTTTTTTTTGTTATCTATCGCTAAGTACCGGTGGATGACTTGGTTATATAGGCACACATAAGATTTTGTGGGTACGTATTATATTACCGAAAGTTCATAATACCTACAAATGAAATACCTACGCTTGAAACGTCGAAAATCAAAATACCGAACGAATGAAATACCAATACCCGATATATCGAAGCTTAATATGCCGAATTTCAAATAAGCGAAAGTTCAAAATCCCGAAAGTGCGAAATCGCGAAAGTTTGAAATACCGAAGGTTCATTCATTTTTTTTTACAATGTGTGCAACAGTGTTCAGTCTCAATGTATGCAGCAAGCAGGCATGCAGCATGCAGCATGCAAGCAATTAAACAGGCATGCATGTAGCAAGCAAGCATGCAGCATGCAAGCAATCAAGCAGGCATGCAGCATGCAAGCAATCAAACAGGCTCTCCGGCGCTGCGGGAAGTGCAGCCCTTTTGCCCTAGCGTAGCGAATCTCAGGCTCCCGTGCGAGCTGGAGCGGCTGAGGCTGGTCGCCGAAGGCGACTGCTCTCCCTCCGCGCCTCCGGCTTTTGAATTGCACTCTAGTATCGGGGAGACTAGTACCACGGCGAAGGACCACGGCGAGTCGGGGTCAATCAAAATTAGTATTTCTTAATGAACCTCAATCTCAATGGTATACAATTTGTTTGGCGTTTCGTTCATAGGATTAAAATTAGATATTTTTAATCATCGGGTTTTAAATTTTTCGGTATATTTTAATATACCGAAAGAGTTTACTTTAGAAAAAGTTTACTTTCGGTCATATAAACAGTCGGTATATTGAACTTTCGGTCATATAAACAGTCGGTATTTTATTTTCGGCATTTTAGTATTCGGCATTCCAATTATAGGTCTTATAAGATTCGGTATTTTGAATTTTCGGGATTTCAAACTTTCGATCATATAAACATTCGGCATTCTTAAATTCGGCCTTCCGTTCGTAGGGCTTATGAAATTCGGTATTTTAAAATTCGGTATTGTAATACGTACCCGATTTTGTTTACAGATAACATTTTATTTTATTTATTAATGTAGATAACTCTAAATATACTGTCATCATCATCATCATCATAATCAGCCAAAGGACGTCCACTGCTGAACATAGGCCTCCCCCACGGCTTTCCACAGCGACCGATCACTAGCGGTCTGCATCCAGTTTGATCCTGCGATCTTTTTAAGGTCGTCTGTCCATCTTGTTGGTGGACGTCCTACGCTGCGTCTTTGGTCGAAGGGTCTCCAATCTAGAACTTTCCTGCCCCAACGGCCATCAGTTCTTCGCGCTATGTGCCCTGCCCACTGCCACTTAAGCTTACTGATTCTCAAGGCTATGTCCGTTACCTTGGTTCTTCTACGTATCTCTTCGTTTCTGATTCGATCTCGTAGAGAAACACCGAGCATAGCCCGCTCCATCGCTCGTTGTGTAATTTTGAGCTTCATTATAAGGCCCATAGTAAGAGACCACGTTTCGGATCCGTATGTCATCACTGGTAACACACACTGATTGAAGACTTTCGTCTTCAGACACTGAGGTAATTGAGACGAGAAGACGCTCTTGCGCAGTTTCCCGAACGCTGCCCAGCCGAGTTGGATTCGTCGATTGACCTCTTTCTCGAAGTTGGACCTACCCAATTGGATCACTTGTCCCAGGTAGACGTACTCGTCGACAACTTCGAGAGTTGAGTTCCCAATGGATACTGGAGTGGGTACAACAAGGGAACTCGACATAATTTTCGTCTTCTCCATGTTCATTTTAAGACCCACTTGTTGGGATACTCGGTCGAGGTCTTCGAGCATAGTGCCTAGATCATCCAGCGTCTTTGCCACAACGACTATATCATCGGCAAACCGAAGGTGTGTTATGTATTCGCCATTGACGGAGATGCCGAATCCTTCCCATTCCAGGAGCTTGAAGGCGTCTTCCAATGCCGCTGTAAACAGTTTCGGAGATATAACATCGCCCTGTCTTACACCTCTTCGCAATGGAATCGCCCTCGTATTCTGTTCCTGTACTCGGACCGACATGGTGGCGTTGTTATATAGACACTTTAACACCTCTATATACCTATAGTCTATGTGACACCGCTGAAGAGACCGAAGCACCGCCCAAGTTTCGATCGAATCAAAGGCCTTCTCATAGTCCACAAAAGCTAAACATAGAGGCATATTATACTCCTCGGACTTCTGTATAATTTGCCTTAGCGTATGAATGTGGTCTATGGTACTGTAGCCTTTTCGGAATCCGGCTTGTTCGGGAGGCTGGAAGTCATCAAACCTACGTGCGAGACGATTCGTGATGACCCTTGAGAACAGCTTGTAGACATGGCTCAGGAGTGAGATGGGTCTATAGTTCTTCAATAAGGTTTTGTCTCCTTTTTTGAAAAACAACACCACCACACTCCTGTTCCATGCCTCAGGCGTGATGCCCTCTAGCAGAACGGAATTAAAGAGTCTCTGAAGGACTTTAAGTACCGGTGTTCCACCCGCTTTCAGGAGCTCTGCTGTGATTCCGTCCTCGCCAGGTGCCTTATTGTTTTTAAGCTGTTTCAGGGCCATCCTAATCTCGTAGAGGCTGATGTCCGAATATACTGTACTAGCAAAAAATAGGTCAAGTTAATTGCTATCGCATAAATGATAGATATATAATGGATAAATAATGATAGATATGTCAATTAACATAGCACTACAAATAGGTACAAAAAAGTTCATATTTTTATTAATGTGGAAGAAAAGAGTGGACTTCAAATAATAAATATCTAGGGTATATCTAGTATTACACATAATTTGTAATCTACTCGTAAGTACTCGTTCTAGCTTGTTCGATTTCCATTTGCAAACGGTAAAATCCAAATGAATGAAATATTTGATTCATTCAATACTCTGCTCTATCCGACCGTATTGGTCACATGCCTTTGTGAAGTTATACTTAGAGTTGAATTGTAAAGTGCTATTGTATAGTTATTTTATTCTCTACTATTGCATGGTCGGCTAAAACGTTAGCTGGCATAGAATCTAGGGATACAATTACATACAAAATACTGACATTCTAAGCTCCAACATGGCAAATATAATAAGTGAGGTTACGTATTTGTCCAGAATCTAAAGATATAGTTATGATGTAAGGCATATCTGCTATTGGGCAACTTTTTGTTAAAAAATGATTTTTTTAAATGTTAACAGAACATTTTTTTTAATACGAACACTATCAGTTTTATTGGTGCAGGACATTAAAAATCAGACTCCTTCTACACTGTGACTTTTGCAGTCGCCAATATACAGTAGGTACATTATTTGTCAATGTTCAGTTTCTGTATCGCCACTGCATCAATACTAACGCACGTTAGCATTGCGACTGTATTGATGCTTAAAATAGCTCAAGTGCGTAAACGACTGTATCGATGCTGCATCGCTGATAAAAGTCGCAGTGTGCAAAGTGTCTTAAAGCAATATTTAATATCGCTGAATGATAAATTTACTTTAAGCCCCTAATCTGCAAAAACTTCTAAGCGAAACAAACAAAATGTTTTCGGAGTAATGATATTCTTCGTGATTAATATAAATCAATGTGTATTTAGGAAGTGCCCAACAACAGTTAATTGTAGAACGCGAGTTAAAGTTTGAATTATAGCACAAGTTATGAAATACAATTGTTGTTTCGGAAAGTTTTTAATAATACATGAACGAATGGAAAACCTGTTCGCTAAAACGAGTAATGTGGGCTCTGTTTGCATCAAAAGAATTAATTTTGATATCAAGAGTGCACTTATTTTAAAAATACCTTTTGTGAAGCAAACATCAACTTTGATCGATTTCATAGAGGATGCACTTGTATTGAAACAACGCTATAGGTATTTAATTATATGTGACTAAGGAATAGATTCTCGTTACAGTTATAAATGCAACATCCAAAGGTAGTTGTTCAAAGCATTTCTTCTTCTTCGTTCTCACCTTTTTCGGTCACACGGTGTCGGCTTACGTTATCATGTGGCGCCATCTAGTTCGCTGACTGGTATTATCCTAAGACACTTCATGTCCCTCAGGACATTCTTCTGTTCTTCTTGCTTAGGTTCTGTATAAATATTTTTGTTTTCATAAATAAATCTACGCCAGACAACACACCAACTGTCGTGGTTTGAAGTAAGAAATTTACACCAATCCAGCTATAAACCTTTGATGAAAAATTTATGAAAGAAATGCAAAATTGAATATCTCTTATATCAAGATGTGATTAACAGCTGAATCACATACTCCGAACAATCATCTCATCTACTAATTAGGTACGATCTCTAATCTAATACTACCAAGATCGGGACTATTACGTATCATTCGAAGGCAACAATTGTGCAAATAATCGCTGATTTGTATTACGTATCGATCTGAACAAACCCAATGACCATTTACTCCATGAAAACCATAGCGATTGAGTGCATTTTTACTAAACTTTAGTTATGTTAGGCAGAATTTATTATTTTACTATTAAAGGTTGTAGCACCTTTATACACCCGCTACGGGAGCAGCACGATGAGTGTCAACCGATCACCTTTTCTAACCGGCTGTCACTCACAAGAACTGTCATAAGTTGCAGCAAACAAACACGATCCGAGGCGAGGCGTTCGCTATTCCATGCCAAGGCGATGCTTTTCCCTTTATGTACCTAACGTGCTTCCGTATGGTTGACGCCTGGTTGGTGCTGTTCTCGTACAGGGTGGGTAGATTTGCTTCAATCTTTTTACTAACTGAAAGCTTATTTGATAATAACAATACGATTTTAAAAGATTTTTTTATTTTTATTTATGTACTGCGATACTAATCGTTATAAACGTTTTTGATATTATATCCCGGAAATAAGCGATCATTGCAACATTTTGATTGACCCAAGGTACGTAATAGACCTGGCCACTTGCGAATTAGTGCGACGTCAATCCTGATGGGTAATATCTATGTTTGAGTACAGCTAAGCTGATTGTGAGAGATTGCTATTAGGCAATTAGTGGGGTATGTTTGTTCCACGATACAAGAGGTTCCGCTTTGATTCTATCTTAAAACATAAACTCTGAGTAAATAATTCCAAAAATTGGCTAAGTTACAGGTTACACTCAATCCCAAAGGGCTTAAATAATTCTAAATTTCTTTCCTTAGCACACGTAAGAAAAGAAATCCAGAATTTAAGATCCCTTTGGGATCCAGTTAAACCTACATTTTTAATCTGAAACCTTTTTCGGCATCACCAAATTAGTTTTCTCAAAAAACGAATTACTGTAGTCTAAGGTTACAACTAAAAAGTTATAATATTACTTTGAAAATTTTTGTACAATATAATTTACTATAGGTATAAGATCACCTCGTTTTAAGTGATAATATTAAAAATTGAAACTGATTCAGCACAATAAATGGATATTTTTTTTTAGAATACTTGAATGCTTTGGGTTTTTATACGTTAGTTTTTGAGAAAATTAAAGATATAGGGATGAGATTAAAAAAAAAACGATTGGGCATTGAATTAAGAGAGGTAAAACCGATCACGTAGATAAGTTTTAAAATCATCAGGGTGCTGTTTTAAAAAATGTTATTTTCTTTGTATAAAAAAAAATATGTCAAATTTCCAATAAAATATAGTGTCCTGTTTCTATGATGTACACAAATACACAGGTAAAATATTATCACTTGAAACGATTTGACCTTTTATTGAATGATTCTAGAAATAATAGGAGGAAAAGCTAGGAAGTAAAAAAGTTATGATGTTATTATAACTGATTTAGGTTAAAGGCCTTTTAATGGGCCATATCTATCGGCGTGATATCTCATAATGGGCGAGCATACTAAACTAAGGCGCCATTCTGTAAGTTATGTGTATAGTTTCAGGGGAAGTCTCGACATCAATAACCTGTCGAATATAAGATGGCGTTCGTTTTTTTTTAAAAAAAGTCTTAAACAATATTTCGAATTGTTGAACATTCAATCAGTAGAGACACAAAAACACAGATTTTTTACGTTTTTCGAGTGCCATCTGATGTTTGACAGGTAAAGCTCCGGATCACGGTCATTCTAGCAAGCGTGACAGAGAGGGAATGACATGAGAATACAAGCATAGCTTTAGAATACAGCCTCTGGATACTCCAAGTAATATCCGGGATAACGACGAAAGCAGGTGGCGTCTTACTCGGCTGAGACTTAATGCGCTTTTTTCAAACAGACGAAACCGTTCTCAGTGAAATAATTCAACAATTTATCCCGTTTACGACGTTCATTAAGGGATTTTCTTAATTTTTACAGCTTTAAAGCCTTGTGCTGGAAACGGACAATGTCTCAGATTTCGCAATAACGCCGTGATTGCTTGCAGCGAAACAATGTACTGAATGGCAGAAAGCGAGTTATTTTTATCGAACTCTCATGAAATCACTTAAAAAAAAATTGGCAACTTACCAAATAAAGTCGAAGTTAATATAGATTACTCCAGATTGAGACCTGGAGAATGTAACTTTGTATTTTTTTGTGTATTCTGGCAAATAAATTATTCATTGATTGATTGGGATTGCACACATGAACTTATTTTAAGCAAGATTATTGACTTACATTATAATCCTCTATCGAAACAGTACCTACTCTATAATGCTTCAAGATTTATATGCCTCAGCTGTTCAACGCTCAAACTGTTACTTTGAAAAGCTAAGCACTTAAGAGATTTTCTATGCAACTTCGTACGAGGTCCGATTAAATTATAAAGCATCTTAACTCTTGTTCGATGTAAAATCTTTAAAGTACTTTCGTATCTTAATGCTCGAGGGATTTAACGTTTGTAGAGGAATCACATAATTTATCAGATAGAAAAATCATGTTGAAAACCGAACGTTTTATCACGAAGGTTGTAAGTGACAATGTGGCCTACGAGAGGCCATGCATGACTAGTCTGTTATTCACTCTCTTCTTGAGATCGTCCAAATTATAACGGTTTAGAATGATTTTAACACTCACAGTGTCATATTTTATATTCATTAAGATGATAAAAGAAACCGAAAATTGGGGGTTTTTATGGATCCGTCATTACGCGTGACGACTAGCGCCATCTACCCGTCTTTTTATGCAACAGTGCTATGTATTATAGTTGCTAGGGAACATCTCTATTCAATAACTATAAAAACACTTTTTGGTTTTCATCACATAGGAACATAAAATTAAGTCGTTTTAGTTACAGCACTTATAATCCGAAAACAGGTGGCCCACTTTCTTCATGATTTTTACTTCGTTGTATTTGTCCGATATATAACCATAAAAAGCGGCTAGGCGGGACGGGCCAGGGGCGAAACAAATCTTGCTAGGTCCGCTTGTATTAATATACATGAACAATTTGCAATATTAGACGCACAATTATTGTTTCACAGAGTTGACTATTACGGTCTGGCAAATAGCAATATCAATAATTGCTAAAGCGGAATCCGTGTTTAAAACCAGTATATTTTTTGCCTTTTCTCTCGCAAATTATCGGGATGTCATGGACATAGCGCTTTCGAAAACAAAGGTAAGGAAAAATTTAAAAATTCTGGTGGATAATACTAAAGAAAATTGCTAGCCACGAGACTAAATTGGATCGCAAAAGAAAAATACGCAGCGTGAAGCTAAATAATTTATTACTGGCATAGGAAAAACGAAGGTTTGCCAAAATAAAATATTCTGTAGATAGAAGTTAGCGAATATATTTCAAGACAATAATTTTTTGCAGATTTCGACAAGTTTTCGATCGTTTTCGATATTTGTAAGGTTTTTGTGTACAATCGTTTTCTAATTATTTATGCATAATATTTATGTCAGGTATTTTCTTATCACTTAATCTAAAAATAAGTACGTATATTTGTTATTTTATTTAAATAAAAATACAATTCTTACCTCTCTTTTCCTCCAAATTATCATGCTGTGAAAAAGCTATTTCCCGTGTTATTTTTGTCAAAGAAAATATGCTCGAATTTTGTTCTAAAAATATAAAAGCCACATCACACCGGTAACCCTTGTTATCCTGAAACTAGTTTCGCGTCCCAAAATAGGAAGTTTTCCGATCACTGGTCTAGTTTATACATATTCATTGCGGCGAACAGGACCTTTGTTCCCGATAATTTAATACGTATTGGCGCTACCAAATTAACTTAGTGCATGATAGAGTCGAAACACTATACTATAGTACTTATTACTGTAAAATCAAACTGCTAAGTACAAACTCAGTTTAAAATACTTAATAATCCATATCCTTGTAAAGGAGTTTTATGACATAGGTCGGTTGTTTTCATAAGTCACATCATATGTAATATATATTCTTTACACAGTAATTATTCAACGTATTTTGGTACCCTGCATAAATGGAGCATTTTATTTGTCATAAAGGTAATATTTACAAGTTTCTTACTACTTACTAAAAGCGCATTTAAAAATTAAAATGCATAAGTTAACAAACGAATGAAACGTATAAAATCAGATTCAGCAATTTGAATGACCGAGTCGCGAAGTGAAAACAATTGCTATGGATTGCTTCAGGAATTCTAACAGGGCTCAACTTTTCAAAAAGTTATCCATGTCTTTGTTACTAACCTATATGCGGCAGGAACAATTTTCAACTGATAAATCAAGACACAGAAGTGTGACCAAGCTGAGTGTTTGTTCGAGAAATAGCAATATCCCCTGATAGTTGCTTGCTTCGGGCATGAGTTATATTTCGCTCTGGTACAAAAGTTACAACCGCCTGAAAAATGTCTAGAGTGTGCAACATACAAGCAATGTTACGTGCTTATTGTGAATGGGGTAAGACATACTGTATCTATAGGCTTTAGTACCTGTATTCTCAAAAATTTTTGAGAAAGTAATCTCTAAAAGATTATACGATTTTCTCGAAATAGAGAATGTACTAACTCATGCACAAAAAGGTTTTCGTAGAAATACAAGTATAGTTTCGGCAATATATGAATTCTTAGACGAAATCTACTTTAGAATGGACAAAAAAGAACCGGTATTTGCTATTTACCTTGATATGACCAAAGCATTTGACTATGTGAATCACAGTTTACTCTTAAATAAGTTGGAATCCTATGGTGTAAGAGGAGTGGCACTAAGATTATTGACTTCTTATCTCACTGATCGGACACAAATAACGTTTACCAGTAAGATTCAATTTAAAACTAAAACTGAAAAGACCTACTTATCCTCTGAAAAAGCGATCATCCAAGGAGTGCCACAAGGCTCTGTTCTTGGACCGCTTCTATTTATTATTTATATAAATGATTTACCAAAGGCAACAACTAATAAAATCATACTCTATGCGGATGACTGTACCATTGTATGTAAAAATGAAAATGAAATAATATCGAGCATGGAGTCTGTTGCACACTGGTTGAAACAAAATCACTTACAATTAAACATATCCAAAACAAATTTAATGAAATTTAGGCAAAGACAATTACACGCATCAACAAAAGTGACATTTCAAGGGGTACAAATAGAGGAATCAAAATCTGTAAAATTTTTGGGACTACATATTGACAATGATATGAAATGGCAAACTCATATTGAATTTTTAAATGCCAAAATACTCCAATTTTCATTCGCATTACGTCAGCTTAGCAAGAAAGTGAACCGAGCAGCAGTGATTGAAGCATATCATGGTTATGTTGGCTCGAGGCTGAGATACGGGATTATTTTTTGGGGAAATGCCGTTAACATTGGTCGCCTATTAATAGCTCAAAAGAGGTGCATTAGGGCCATTTTTAATCTAAGAAGAAGAGTTAGCTGCCGGCCATTTTTTCAGGAAAATAAATTGCTGACAATACCATCACTTTACATTTTTGAAGCTGCACTCTATGTAAAACGGAACCCTGACCTATTTCCACGTATTTCAAGCGCCAGACGATGTGATTTTATAACAACTAAACAAAATATTATCCACAAAACAAAACTCTATAGCAACAGTATCTTTGGCATGTCAACTAAAATTTATAACTCTCTACCAAAGAAAATTAGGGCAGAATATAATGTTCTGATATTTAAGAAAATGCTTTTCGAATATCTGACGGAAAGGGTATTCTATTCGGTTCAAGAATTTTTTGACACTAAAAATAATTGACATATCCATACTCTTACTAATCTGTACACATATCACAGACACACACACACACCTGACATTACCTAGCCTTTATTATTTAATTTAATTTAATTTGTGACTATTGTATTGTATAATATTGTATATTAATGAAAGTATCTAATTATGTACTGTGACTATGAATATTAATTAATGAATATAATTTTAATTTATACTGGAAAGAAAATAATTTAAACTAGGAATGATTATGACATTTGTACGCCAAGTGGCAGATCACAGAGCACTGTCCATCTTAACTTTTAAACATCTGTATTACCTACCTGTGTATCACAAATAAATAATTTTTTTTTTTTTTTTTTTTATTTTATCTTAGTAAATGACGAGCGATTTTTACTTACTTTCTTTGTCGAAAAAAATCACTAAAGAAAGCATTGCTCTTTTGAAACTTCTTAGCCTCAGGAAATGTATTGTTCATGAAGATACATATTTTTCAATTCAAAGTATTACTTTAATCAGCCTCTTCTGTCAAACTAACTCGAAAAGCTTTACAATATTAAAGTGTACTAATTCTGAAAATCTATTTTTTTTATACAAAATCGAACCCAAAGCGAGAATGGCAAGGAATATGGAAATAACTATCACATATTCAAAATGCGACTACACAGGTTTATTAAATTTATGATGTCATAGGAAAATTGAACGCGAACTCATGTTATTAAATTGAACAGAAACGACAGGTGCGGTGCCAATATTACTTTGAGAAATCATTTTAAATGTACGCAGATGGGCTTGCATAACGTATTTTTAAGCAGACATTTTATTGCTCACAATATTTACTATTACACGGTATTTGACTTACCCAGAAATAACTTATTCATATTGGTTTGAAAGTGAGATGCACTGCGAGCAGTCGAAGTTTTCGTTGAATGTTAAGTACGAGTACGTGCATTAAACCCTCTGTAACTTTTAGCATCGATGCAGTCACGAAGTTGAAGTTAGAATTTGACATTTATGTACTGAATTTTGGCGACTGCATCGATACAAACGCGTGACTGCATCGTTGCTTAAAGTCGCAGTGTGTAAGGGGACTTAGGCTGAGCCATCATTCACAAACTTAAATTGTAATTTCAAATAGTAATAAAACTTGAATGTTTAGTGCAAAGATAGTGACAAAAACCTAATGAATGGCTGCTACAATTTCCTCCATACAACCGAACCATATCAAATCGATCACGTCACGTCGCATCAAAATCGACGTATTTGTTAAACATACAGATACGTCAAACGCATAACACCCGTCTTATTACATCGGGGGTTCAAAGTAGAAAAAAATAAGTTATGCCTTTAAAATATTTTAAAGATTTTATATAGGTACTAAAAAGGTAAGACAACTTTTAGTTAGATAGTCGTCCATTATCAGATACTCACATGGTAGGATGATAAAAAATTTAGAGCCATAGCTTCATAATATCTGCAGCGGTCTGAGACATCATGAAATATAGTTGCGGGCCCGCCCTGCCTGCGTCTGACTGCAGCCGCAGAAAGCTCGACGATTGTCGAAGCCACATTGGACCTGAGGCTGTACTCTATAAGAAATATTTTATGATAAAGTAAAAAAAAAACACAGCCATGTTTTAAAATAGGGCAATAATAAAGGCCTCAAGAATTTTGGACTACAAGTTTAATTGATTGCTTGAATTATATCAGCCCTCAAGTACTGACTAAATACGAATTAAGTGTTAGTTAAGTGACATTAATTTATTTTGTCAGGTGCTAAATTATCAGTAATATTATGACCTTAATAAATTATTTTGAAGTCATGTCACCCTACCAAGTGAGTTTTTTCGCAAATTGGCCAGAATAAATTTTCGACATTTGTTTCATAATTTTTCGTTTCGTCTCTACATTTCGTCCGTTGCTGAATATTAAAATAAATAATAAGAAAACGTAATCTAATTTTAGATGAATACCTACATAATGACTATGTTATACAGGGTATTTGATACATCGTGTGTCAAATGAAAATGACTTATATTGGGGGTCATTAGCTATTATTTTTTAAAGGCAGGAAACGAATGAAAAATTTTTATTTGGTGTTTTTTTTATATTGATTTTCTAAATTTATTATGAAAAATATCCAAAAAATGGCATTCGATCATTTTTATTAAAAGTATAATTGTTTTTGCGCATATGATTTTTATTAGATATTATGCATTATTTGCAGTTTTACTTACATCAAAATCACATACGCAAACCATCTATTTTTTTTTTGCAAAGTTTCAGAACGTAATTTTCTCAAATACGACCTGCAACTTTATATGGCTGTTAAAAATAACAAAAAGAGGACTTGTCAGACTTCATCAAAACTTCTGTGGACTTGCATGGTAAAAATAAGCCACTCGTAATACAAACATTCAAATAACTCCGAATATTTTCTCATTATGTGACCCTGGTCGCAAACTGCTCCATACAAAATTTGCGATAAAACAAGTTTTTGTGTGAAAAATAACAGGAGCAATACAAAAAAAAGTTTTGCCCGAGGTTCATATCATGTTATTTTATTTGAAAATATAACCAGAAAAATAGGATAGATTTACTTGGCCAGTGTGAAATATCATAAAAAGTCTAATAAAAAGATACATAAATCGTTCGTAAAAAAACTAGTTTTGGTGTTAATAAGTTTTAATAAGAACATACCTCTACCATAATCACAGTCTACATACGTTTTCATGAAGTCTGACGAGTGCAGTCGTTTTTTACAGCCATATATAAAATTACAGCTGAAATTTGAGAAAATTATGTTCCGAAGCTTTTCAGGTAAATAAAAAAATATGGTTTTTGTAAGTGATTTTGGTATAAGTTAAACCGCAAATAATTCACAATAACATACAAAAATAATATGCCGAAAAACAATTACAGTTTAAAAAAAAAAGTGATTGGAATGCCGAATTTGAGATATTTTTTATAACCACCACAAAAAAAGATATAAAAAAATCACCGGACCGAAAAAAAGGCAAAAAATGAAAGCTCATGACATCCATGAAAAGTCGTTTTCATTTGGCACACGATGTAACAAACACTCTGTCTAATAGACTGCATAGAAAGCCGTCAGATAAGCCGTTGCTGACTGCACTGAGGAACGTTAATTCCGGTTTATCCCGGAATTAGAAAGAGAATACTCGTACGAGTACCTGATATCACGGTGAAGTAAAGCTACTTTGCAGACAGTAAATAGATTAATCACATTCTTCATGGGGTTGATACTGTTGAAACACAACCTTAGATTTGACATCGATATCCCAAAATTATTTGTATTTTACTTCTTTGCACTGTTACTCTAAGATGAATGTTTGTAAACTAAATTAATTGTTAGAAAAATAAATAATTATTAATTATCATTATTACTGAATACTTTCTCATAACGGGTAGTTTATCACACAATGTATAGGTTTCTTGAGTATGCTTCTTGATACGTTAATTTATTTTATGAAACCCCTTTTAAAAGAACAAAACGTTGTGCAATTACCAATACACATTTTTCGTCTCAGCAAATTTAATTTCTATTAATGAGATCATTATTTTTCTTTCAGGTAAGACGTTTCTACAATGCAATCAATGGGTAAAGTCATCCGAAACTTAATTTTTAGTCTAAGATAGTATTTTTTTTTTTGCGAAGAGAGTTGAATTGAAGATCACTGGGTCAAAAAGATTTTTTTATAAATTACAATTAGGTCTAATGACACGCTGTTTTTTTTTCATAATATTGATTCGCTTTGTTGTAAAAACATATGTGTCTCTATGCAGAAGCCGTAACAACATTGAGACCAATATTTCGAGACGCTTATAATTTTCGAGTAATTATCTATTTCCAATAAGTGTTTAAATTGTGATCGAAATCTCGATAGCACTGAAATTGGTGCCAAACAATAAATTTAGATTGAGATAGTGTCAGCTTGTTTCTTGCGACTAAGCATTGGAATGCTAACCCAACAAAACAACGTTATTTCCATAAACATAGATTCGTAGTAGTGTTATGTATGAGTAGATTAAACAGTGTGGTTATTATCAGTCAGTCAGATAGTAACAAAGAAAGTATAGCTTACTTTCTTTGTTACTATCTGACTGACTCATTTATTTTATAACATACCCTTTATTAAAAATACGAGAAGAATAAAGTTACGAATATGTATTAAAATAAATGAGTGAATATTTATGTTTAATCATCTATTTCATCTCAATTTATAACTACATCATTTGCATTTTTGCAACGAAACATAGCACTTACACGTTGATTTTTATTTAGAAAGATATTATTGTCACCATAAGCAAAGGAAAATAATGCAAGAAATAAAAGTGATTTAAATGTTTCTGTAATGTAAATTTAACCTTATCACTATCGTGCATGAGATAGTATTTTGAAAAATTTACCAAGTCAACTCTTTTATACCACTCACTTGCCTTAGTATATATGTATGTGGTGATAGCTCGCTCCGTTTTATTAAACAATACATTTTTGCTTGTTTTGAAATTCCTTCGGACTTCCTATTTCCCTCGTGCTTGAGCCGTCAACATCATTCCTTTCCTAACTCATATTCGGGTGCATGTACACTATAGATAAGCATGTGACACGTCGGCTAAGCCAGTCATGCCGCTGAAAATAGGGCACTATCTACTAGTTAAACTGTTAGTTTCTGAACGAGTTGTATTTCAACTGTAAGTTTTGTTTGTTCGATGCGGAACTGTTGTTTTTTTTCCGAACAGTGGCGAATATTCTCGAACGGAATAAAGGCATAAAGGACAGTGGGCGTCCTTTCAAAACGCTCGTCTATGATTACGCTTATTCTACGCTACGTATATTCTACGCTTTCGAACGCGTGGGCAGTGAGCGTTCAGTATTATCTTGAATGGATCGCTATTTTTATAAAATTTAACTTTCCCGTAAGGAACTTCAGATGTATGTGTAGGTACTATCTTCACCGCCTCGGTTCAATCCTAGGGTCCGGCAAAAAAATGTACCTGGGTTTTTCTGTTCAGCCTAGAGTTTGGGAGTTGGCGGTATGCCTCGGAAAGCATGTAAAACCGTTGGTCATGCGACTGATCTCTCTCCAGTCGTGTCAGGTTGCTGTCCTATCGGGCTATGAGAGTGAAAGGCAAAGATAATAGTGCACACACATTTGTACTATAATATTTCCCGCGGAGTCGGTTGGTTGTTGTGACTGGCCACTGAAGTCGAAATCGGCTAAAATCACTATTTCTTATTATTATTAAAAACATAATTTATTAAAAACTTTACATCGTGGCTTAGTATCTTCAAGACTCCCTAGCGATGAAGCGAGTCAAAAGCAAAGCCAAAGCTAAACGGTAACATTAGGAGGATTAACACTGTAAACGGAATTGTAAAGCTACTTAATAAGGATGCAACCGAGTGGAAACATGGAAAATTGATCGACACCCCATTAAACGTTCTATTTTGTGCTATCCTTGAGCGAGCTGCGGAGGTAGTAGATGCGTACAATTTCGTTATTGATTAGCAACGGAATATTCGAGTAAGGACATTATGTCAAAAATGTCTAGACAAAACGAACGTATTTTTTAATTTCTTATCAATTTTATAAAGTACTTCAGGTAAACTGTAACTGGTTTATCTAATTTCATTGAATAGTCCTTTTTTTTTTAAATCGGGTTGACTAGTTTATCAATCTTTAGACTTAAACTTTTATTGTTTTGAAGTTATAATACTAGTACTTTTTTTATCTTCATTTCGCCTATTGGAAGTGAAAGGAAAAATATATATTATTATCATTTTGCCAATAGGACATTGTAACTACCAAACTTAATATTAAATTAACTTAAATTATACCAAATTAAAATAAACTGTCAGTGCTAGACTTTTATACTAGTACTTCTTCTTAATCTTCATTATTATTTTACAAGAAACTCTTACTATCAAACTTTTAATGAAATATACTTATTAATTGAAACCTAAATTTTAACGAATTAAAGTAGATTAGATTAGTTTATACATATCCAAGCTATATGCATGGGGAAGAAGAAGAAATCTGAGCCCGGTTTTGGTCAATATCCTTTTTATTATTTTTATTATTATGATAGTAACTGATTTGGAATTCAAATAAAATATGTATCAAGTAGACACTTTTCACCTGAACATAAGTAGTTACTAAAATTGAAAATCAAACGGCAAGTCACTCTTCTGGTAATTATCTATACTAATATTATAAAGCTGAAGTTTGTTTGTTTGTTTGTTTGTTTGAACGCGCTAATCTCAAAAACTACTGACCCGATTTGAAATTTTTTTTTTACGTTTTATAGTCCATTTATCGAGGAAGGCTTTAGGCTATATAACATAAAGATACGACTCATAAGACCACAGCAGAAATGAAAAATGTTGCGAAAATGGGAGAAAGATATTCCTTTTGAGAGCTTCCGCTGCGTACGCTGCGGAAACCGCTTAAGTTACACAAAAATCATGTATGACAGGTATGTTCAGCGTTAAAAGTTCTATAATAAAGTCCGCGACAGCATATGTCTATCTTTTATGGTTGACTTACTACAACCTTTTTTATGTTAATAAATTTGTAAAAAAATATTGCATCATTTTTAGAGGTGTATTATACACACAGGTTTGTATTCTTATCAAAATAAATACATTCATCATCACGAGCATTTCATTTAAAACCAAGTTGCCCTTTATATCATTTGATTTCAATAAATATCTTAGGAGCTATCACAGTTTTAACATAACTCCGCACCAAAATAATGTTCGCAGCTTAAGTACAACATGCGCTTGCGCTAATCTATACTAATATTATAAAGCTGAAGAGTTTGTTTGTTTGAACGCGCTTATCTCAGGAACTGCTGGACCGATTTGCAAAAATATTTCTGTGTTAGATAGCTTATTTATCGAGAAAGGCTTTAGGATATAAAACATGACGCTGCGACGGGAGGGGAGGGAGCAAACTCAAAACGCGCGGACGAAGTCGCGGGGGACCGCTAGTTATTAATAAATGTCTGGACTAAATCACAGAAATTGTTTTGTTGGTACTAATTTCAGTCCAATTTTAGGCAGAGGTTATGGTGGATGCGAATAAAAGGTGGCGTTATACCCCTTAAACAAAGTCGCGCGCCAAAGCTAGTCTTAATAGCACCAAAACTTCGCTGCTATAAGCTTCTACTGAAGTTTAATTAAGACCGACGAGGCGAAATAGACTTCGCACTATTTATTTATGAAACACTTTGAGCTTGCTGTCACTTCGCAATATGTCTGGGATTAAAAGTTGTTTTGTACGGACAACTTATAATGGTAAGGTTAAATGGCTAACGAAATAAAATGGAAACCATAAAAAAAGATATAAAACAGACAGCGAAAGATTTTGTTGAAGTTTTTTCTATTTTTAACGGTCTCTAATGATGCTTATAAATTACAGCAATCAACATTGGGATACGCTGATACTAGTGACTTAACCACAGAACAGTTGAATTCGGTAAACTTAGTCTAATGGAACCTGCCTACTTGGCTTAAATTACCAGTTAAAGTTAATATAGATTATATTCATGCCTTTGTATCGTTTTATTCTATTAAAAACCGGCCAAGTGCGAGTCGGACTCGCGCACTGAGGGTTCCGTGCCAACTTTAACTGAATTAGGGGATCCACTTACTTTTTCTTAGTAAAATACCACAAAATTTTGTTGACTGCAAACATAAGTTTGTTTTTCATAGTGTTTGTATGAGGTACAAAGTTATGTTTGCGGTTGTTGAAAACATGCTATATCTCAAAAACTACTCGTTCGATCTCGTCCAAACCAATTTCCGTTGAAAGTATTTGTTACGTATTATATTACATATTTTTTTTCAAAATTTACTCTCTCTTGGTTTAGAAGTTAGATGGGGGGGACGCCCATTTTACCACTTTGGAAGCGGATAGCTATGAAACGTTAGACTTTAAAAGAAAATAGTTTTAGAAACCTCAATATCATTTTAAAAGACCTATCCATAGACACCCCACACGCATGGGTTTGACTAAAAAATTTTTTTTTGGTTTTAGTTTCATGTATGAGAGCCCCCCCTTAAATGACAATTTTTGTTATTTATTGTATGAGAATCGGTAAGCGGCTAACAGGATACATCTTCCTATCAAATTTCAACAGTGTAATGCTTATAATTACAGAATAAAATGGCTGTGACATACGGACGGACAGACAGACAGACAGACAGACTTGACTAAACTTTTTTTAAGGGTTCCGTTTTTTGCCATTCGGCTACGGAACCCTAAAAAAACAAACACTGCTCGGCACCGTAACGTAGTTATAAGAAGATAGAATTTGATTACTTGAATCTCGTAACATAACTATTTACCTACATGAAGCGACTGTAATTTTCTCCATGCTTTATTTATGGTTTCGACTAGTAACTTTTTCACAGCCCTGTCTGTTGCGTATTTATGTACAATTTGGTGCTTTTTATATACGATACTAAAGGGTAAACGCAATAAATGGCCCAGCGCTCGCACTTCCTAGAAAAATAACACAAAACACGAGACGTCAAAAACCGGGTAAAATTAACATTCTCCCTCGGACTCATTACTACTGGCTTTGTCTTATTATTTACGGTACACGTGACTCGAGTACTGAATACTTTCCGGGAACTAGGTTTTTATAAAGCAGCAATTTGTATTTGTAAGAAATGCGGGATTATCCGTAACGAGCGACAAGCTGCAAGTAAGTAAGCAAAATTACAAGCTAACATTGAATTTTTATTCTAGTCAGATAATTCCTTCATATTTTTTTTTAAATAACAAAACAAATGTTATTTTTAGCCAAGCCACCAGTTACCACGGAGTGTAATAAGCATTAATAAAATTCTAAGGTTTGCTTGCATCCATAAGGGCCATGGTGTAACAAGCTTTAATTAAGGAGGGCTAGTTGTCCTAAAAAGCTTCGTCACATCGTAAAAAAATATGGTACAAAAAGATAAGCAATTTGGTAGTGCTACTGGCAATAAATTCAAATATTTTTTTTTTCAAGTCAAAATATATTCTTTACCTTCGTAAAATTTACAGAATTATCAGAACTAATGTCACGTAAAACCAACTGTACAGATATCACGAGGTTTATTTAACTAGCATTAATAAAAACCTAAGGTTTGCTTGATCCACCCTTCTAACAAGAGTCAAAACTGTGCCAAGTTCTTACCTACAGACTAGAATAATATTGTCTGTAATGAAAGTATCATCATCATCATCATCGTATAAGTCAAAAGACTTCCACTGCTAAACATAGGCTACCCCACGGCTTTCCACAGCGGCCGATCACTAGCGGCCTCCAATCTAGAACTTTCCTGCCCAACGGCCATCAGTTCTTCGCGCTATGTGCCCTGCCAATTGTCACTTGAGCTTACTGATTCTCATGGCTATGTCCGTTACCTTAGTTTTTCTAGGTATCTCCTCATTTCTGATTCGATCCTGTACGGAACTGAAAGCATGATATGAGACAAAATAAGGGGCATGGTGCAATTTTAATTTGTCCAAGGGTGCAAGTTACCTACGGATGGCTAGTTTTCTTAGAAAGTTTCGTCACATCGTTAAAATTTATGGTACAAAAAGATCAGCAATTTGGTAGTACTGCTGGCAATAAAAACAAATGAATGAGCAAAAACTGCAGTGTTTATCATCTCTGTCACAACAGGCAAGGTTATTTGAATTTGGCAAATTACCAATCGTTGTCTGTGATAACTTCGAGGCCATTTCTTGGCGTTCGTCGCTTACAGATTACTCTGGTGATACGTTTGTTATTGTTAAGTGTTAAACTAGTACTTACTTTAAAAAAAAAATGTTTACTCATTGCTATGTGTGTCACTACATACGGCAATATTTTTGATCAGTTAAATAAGATTCAAAGAAATATTATTTCTGAAGTTAGTATTATTTTGGATCCCTGTAGTTAGATCAAAGAATAGATTTGAAAGATAGCAGTAAATTCTACACAATGCCATATTGAATTACCGTAATGTAGACTAAATGGCCAGAAGCTAATGTTATAAGGCTTGGACGAATAAACCACTGGACGCGCAATGACGGACAATTTCGCTTGTGCCCCCTTAGCCACGAAGCGGGCTTTTTGGCCTCACTTACAGGTGATGTCTTGTCAGTACGGTGATAGAGCTCAGTGAGAAACATTGACGGAAAAAAATGGTAAATGTGGCTTATTTTTGTGTAAAAAATATAGCGGCAAGCCAAAAAATATTTATTTTCATCCGTAAGTAACGTTTTATCCCAAAACAGCTGTTATTTTTCATGAAAATAAATAAATGTCTTTTCCAAGAGAAAAGTAAAGTGGCCATTTAAAAAAGTGGTGGTCAATTACTACAAAATCAACAAGATAACGTATACTTTATACGGTAGGATTGTCGTATGTTTATCATTCGTTCTCTTGTCAGTTTCATTTTAATTGTGCTTGACAATTGTCGATAAATCATAACTGATTGACTAGGTCGAAAAAATGTCGAAAGCCGTGGACAAATATGCAAACATACATACATATACTAATTAAGCACACGTGTCAAATTCTACCGACATCATATACACATTGATTTCATAACGTCTTTTTTTTAATTCGGCAAAAATCTCAGTGTTTTTTTTTTGGAAAGAATATGCTCATAAGAATTGCAATAATTTCCTTCATAACGTTGCAGCTATTTTATACCTTTTTTACACTCTGCGTAAACATAAAAACGGACATTAGTTATTACTCGCGAAGTTGGAAACATGTGCTCTCATATTTACAGTGAGTTCGCGCCCTAATTCGTACCGCGAAACAGCCACTTAGCATAAATGTTATAGACATTTTCAGTTTGCAGTTCGTTCGCGTAAAGCGAATATATCTTTAAAGAGCGGGAAAACTACTAGAGAATTCACTCCACCTTGTTTCGCTTTATAACTTCCCGGTTCAGGCGCCACGTGTTGGGTACTACTCACATTTAAAATTTTAAAAATATTTCATTTTTTCAATATTTTTTAAAAATGAATAAATTCTGATGATAAATCAATGATTAATCATACCATTAGTTATGAAGATTAGATATTCAGAAATATTTTCAATGTTAAGTTTACTTTTGGCCCGGTTAGCCACAAGGTGCTGGTTCAAGTCCCGCCCGTGCGCAAATTTTTGGTTTCTTCGTTCATCTTAATGAACATTATTAATCATAACTGATTGACTAGGTCTGACAAGAGGGTAGAGAACTCTAAATGACTATTTATTTTCAAATACGTAGTTAAAATGTTGTGCGAACTTTATATTTGAGATAAATATTTTTAAGCATTGTTATCATCCACGCTATGAAGGATACTGACACTTTGTATTGATCGTAAATATTAAGACTCTATGCACACTGCAACTTTTAGCACCGATGCAACCTTTACATACTTGCACTACTTTTAGCATCGATACAGTCGCGATGCAGAAGCTGGACATTGACAAATCATGTACTGAATATTGGCGACTGCTATTTACATTAGCATCGATGCAGTCGCGTTTCTGCATCGATGCTAACGCGCGGCTGCATCGATTCCAAAGCAAGACCCTTTACACACTGCAACTTTTAGCAGCGATGAGTCGCGTAGTAGTCACGCGTTTTCGAAACGTGTGACTGCATTGATGCTAAAAGTCGCAGTGTGTAAGGGGTCAAAGAAACAATATCTATGCAAAATTGCTGTCACTTGTCATCATAAACATAATAATATCAATGTTAACATCCTAGTGATTTGAGCCTGCTGTAGACAGGTGTAATCCAATATGCTAAGCAAATGGTAGCCACTCGATAATCGCACAGCATCTGTCAATGTAACCTATTTAATTTATGCAATCAAATTAGTCAGAAATGTCCCAAAATCTAATTGATTATAATATCAATCGAGAAGCCAGGTATAAAGTTCCTTCGTTAAGTAAACTATCCCAGGTAAACAACGTTAACGAATTCACAATTACCGTTTCTAGGTTTTTTTTGGTTTTTATGCAAATTTTTTCGTCTTTCATAATCGTAATATTTGTCTTCATATATCATTCGTATCAAAACTCTATCTTAGGCAGAACCGTGTCGTGTAAAATGATGTTACGCGGCTTAATAAATGTTTCATGTCAACCTCGACTGGGTGAACTAAAAAAGCGTCAATTTTCATTTTGATATGAACTCAGAGTAACATTTGTAGGAATTTGTGCCTTATGTCTGTATGATAAGATCTTACAGGGTGTTATACCCATCGTTAACGAGGTCAGGGATGTCATTTAAGTATGCCATAAACAATGGTGGCAAACAACAAACGCGCGGTAATAAGGTGAAATGACGCACATCCCGATCGCCCTTAGCTGTGACATCTACGACAGTGTTCAACGTGTAGAAAACTTTACAAGCAGCGAAGAAGGCTTTAAAATATCTATCCCTATTGTTTCTTATAGTATTAAATAAAAAGGTTATCTATTCGACATGTATGTAATTAGTATCATTTGAATTATTCAAAAACTGCTTTAAAGAACGAGCACCTCACGAAATCACACGTTTCCAGCCTATTTTTTGTTTATTTCAGTTTATTTAATTTAATTTAATTAATTATCGTAAGCCTTGCCTTTATTATCTCGTAAATTAATATTTTTTAATGTTGATTGGCGAGCAATGACCATAAAATAGAAATTTAAATCAGCAGAACCTATAGATTTTGTGCAAACAAAAATGTAAGGAGCTACAACGCGAGCGCGAGCTTTATCGTCAGTTAAATGGTTTTTTCAGCTGTTAATACGATATATGTACAGGGGCCTCCTAGTATACTTAAGTGCTATCTGTGCCAATATTGATGCCAGCTAACTCCGTATACTCCGTTGAAATTTAGACTGCTTAGTACAAAAAAGAGCCTCCACCGTCTTCATGAGAAATCATTCCTTACAGCGTTAAGGAATAACTTCTTGAACACATCATTTCATTAAAATCGGTCGAGCAGGTTTTGAGATAAAAACTTAATTATGAAAAATAAAATAAATAAAGTCGGATAAAAAACAAGCCGCCAGAAAAGCTTAAAAGAACGCATATGTTTTCTATTTAGGAGAAACAAATTGTTTTGGAGTTAGTGCATGATGCTGATGCCAAACTTACGTACAACAAAATTAAAGAATTCGTCCCATAAGCAGAAAACAAATGCGTTATTATAGGTTTTTTAGTCAGATTTTTTGATCCAGCATTTTTCCACGATCTCACCTGGTGGTAAGTGACAATGTGGTTAAGGATGGAAAACATATACACACAGTTCACACTTCTCTTAAAAATTCCCAACAACATAAGCTCAGAGTAAATTCGAATGATTTACTATCATCGGTTACCACAAAAGTGAATACAAAATTGAATAGCCCCTCGATAATAAAGGCAACAAAAATCAAAACTGATAGGTATGTTGCCACAATCAAAAACAGAAATTCAAAGCTATCGAAAAGTTTATTTTAATATTTTTATATTCATACTTTGTAAGTCAAAATTGGTATCGACATTAAATACTTTGTTCGATTTTCGCCATCATATTAACAACATTTATAAAACCATAGGAAAAAAAAAACTTTGTTGTATGGTGTTTGAAGGTATAATTGAAAACGTATTACATATAATATTAATAATGTAAACACGATATTTTATATTTTAGTATGATTCCACGCTGCCGGAATCGAACCGTTTTTTTTTTGAGATACGCCAAGGTTTGACAGGTTAAGGTGATTAAACAATTACGAGTAAAGATAACAGACAAATAAATTTCTATACTAACTTACTTGGGTTTGCGCATGTGTGTGTGTGTGTGTGTGTGTGTGTGTGTGTGTTTATGTTTGTACCCACGTTTGTTCAAAACAAGGGTAATTTCTTACCACACCGTTCTAGTAACACTAGCTCTTGTTAGCTCTGAAGGGCCGCGGTCTATGCGTGTAACACTCCACTGGGCTCAATTCAGCGATGCCACTTTCTAAGTAAAATAAAATTTACAGTTCATGTCTCTTTCGTGGCTAAAAAAACAGGCATATCGGTTTAGAAATGAGTAGTACCAATAGTAGTATGGGACTCTTATCTTACGTACACCGTGAGTGAGACACGAACACACCGTGTTCCGCTTAAATCATCCTTAGGTACATTTTCTTAGCAACGGACAGCCGTTTAGATTGCCTTTACTACATCAATAGTTTGTCTTTTTTATTTTGTAAAAGATAATGATTTTAAATTCACTGTTGGCCGTTGTCAGTGGCACCTCAGAATTGAGCCTACAGTATGACAGCTAACAACCCACTCGTAAGACTATACCTCATCTGTTTGAATTCTACCTTCCTTGCTCTGTACTTTACAAGGCTGTGGGTTTTAGGTAGGAAAATATTGGGTAACAAACGAAAATTCGCTGACTGTGGATTTGCTTAGCAAATTATTTGCTTACGAATGTGACATAGCTACTTTATGTAGCCAAAGATTTTTGAAAGCGCATTTAGAGATTTAAGCCTGCTAACTAATGTTAGAAGTTTTAGTTATTTTAGTTATGCGTTCCGCTGCCACGACTTATGCTGAGCGGGTGCCTTTTCGACTCGAATAGTCCTGTTTTTTTTTGGGAATGTTTTTTTTCTAAATATGTATTCGGTCGAATAAAGTGTTTCTTTCTTTCTTTCTTTCTTTCTAGTTAAGTAGAAGATAATGTAAAGTAGAAGATGATAATGATTAAAATATTAGCTATATTTTGCACACCGCTTTCTACCTCACAAATAAACGTTGTTTTCTCTACCCAATGGTTGTCTGGAAGAGATCGCTTCCAGCGATAAGACCGCCAATATTGTACAAATGATTTGTCTGTAATTTTATTCTTTCTTGTGTCCTTACTTGTGCAATAAAGAATATTTATTATTATTATTATTATTAAGATATAATACTAAAAGTAAAGGTTGTGGGAAGACATATTTTATTTGATTTCATAGAAAGAAAGTTTAAGTTTAATTTCTATAGTATAAATTACTCATCCAGGGTTACTTTCAAAGTGATATTATGTACCAACATAGGTAATAATAATTATAGTACAGACTCTAAAAATATGAGTATCAATTTTCTATCAGAGCTTTTCCATGAAAAATTTAATTATGCTAAAACGAATGGCTGTCTCATATCGCATGTTATGTCTGTCTAAATCAACACTGTATGTGGGTTGCCAGTGAAGCCACACCTAGTTCGTTGTTATATGAAATAACAACTACAAAGTTCGCTATCGATGAACGCGAACGTATGAAGAATAGAATACGCAATTGAAGATTGTACACGTAGGTTGTTTTTTCTGTTATTAGCGGCCCTTCGCGGTTTCACCTGCGTATATTATGTCTCAAATGGAATCACTATAAGTTATGGCCAATTATATTCAAATATATATGAGCTTTATTGTTGAAAAGTTTCATCACAATATATTCAGTAGATTTTGCGCGGAGGAATAACAAACATTTATACATCCATCACAAACTTACGCGCTAATAATATTAGTAGAATTTTGGCGTTCTTCTGTTCATAATTTGAATTCACACTAGAAAGCATATGGTTGAAAAGTGGAGCACCAGACAATTTCTACAATTCACATAAGTATCCATCAAAAAGCCGGAATGATTCTTGGACCAGTAGAATTCCACCAGTAACGCTTTCTGTGGAAAGCGCTTAGTACATGTATATATGTACTTACTCCTACTAAACATTAAATTTCTTCACCCATCACTATCCAGCTGATTTTATAAATCAATATGCCTATCTTGATATTGTCCAACATTTGAATAGGAAAACAATTTTCATGCGGTCGTAAATTAGCAGACCTATTTTTGACTAAATTATCTTAGACAATCTGAAGTTTTTCTATACCAATTGCCAACTTTTGTGTTATATTATATTTTTGTATAAGTTTTACTGTCCCTATTTATCTTGTCTTGCAGTTTCTACCGATAGAACACTCCGTGCTCGTGTCAATATAAAACTTACTCTTTTATAACTTCAAATGGGTCTATGATAGTCAGTTTAAAACTTCGTGTTTCTCGTGTCTACAACGATGGAGAAAAAAAATATACACTTGAATATACTTGGAGAAGTTATTAGGTTGTGTTTGTCTTAGAAGATTGTGAGTATTTGCTTTTGTTGTAGCAATTTTGCTAGAATTGAGATTGAAATTAAATAAATTTTGTATTTGAAATAGCAAATTTATTTTGTTATATAAATAGGCTATGTTTCTTACCGATCAAACGGAAGAATACGTAGATATTTGTGTCCGAGGCGGTAACGGAATACGTTTTCTAAATATAAAAGCATCTGAATCAATTGAGTCATGTTCTCGGGTTGCAAAGTACCTTTGTACTGAGACAGAAATCGATCCTGTGACGGCTTACGAAACCGTTGAAGGTGTTTCGATAACAAACGCAAACAAGCGGGCCAAGTAATTGAAAATGTGTTTACCTGGTATCAAGACGAAATGATAACTGATAATTTGAGCTCATATTAGGAATACATAGAGCTCATTTTCGGTGGATACCGAACCTAAAACACAATTATTTTGGCAAGTAAAATAAGTATCGAAATTATCCAATAATGTTTTTACTCTGCTTCAATACAGATTACGATCTAAATACTCCCAAGTGTACAAAGTAACAAACTGTCGCCATATTATTGACTGAAGGTGAAAACTCAAAGAATATTAAAATGCAGTGCGGTTTCTTGATTTAAAACTAAAGTTATTTAAAGTGAGGAAGTGTTTCCTTTCCTACAGGAAAAACGTGGCTCTTAGGAAAGAACTTGAAAAACTACGAACGTGGAAGTTTGTCCTTTTGTCCTGTTCTCTGCTGGGATTTAAAGTAAAAAGGGTATAAAATTTAGAGGCGACTTCACCTCTAACTCAACTGAAAATGAATGGAGTAGCTTGTAATAATTGATGCGAGTTAAGTTTTAATTCCTGAAGAACTGACTCTTTCAATAGTTTAATAAATTAGATTAAGCTTCCTTTTTTATCTCAAATAAGCAATTCAGTTACTAAAATTTTTATTTTAATAAGATAAACCACAATGAGAGCTTCAATGCATCTTTTTATTTTTTGATGTTGCAAGTTGGTACCAAAAGTGATGTTACAATTCAATTGTACACGAATTTACTATAATATTTTTTAATAATGTAAATATTATTTTTCATTCGGATCAATTATATATGTCAACGTTCCATAAAGCTATTAATAAACGTACCTCGTACGTACATATGAGGTTTTTGTACGGATTTTAAAAATAGATACTTTCCCTTGCAAATAACAATATTATTGTATGATGTTACCTATTTTGACTTTCTACTACTTTCTGTAAATAAATTATAAGAAAAAATGCTGAAATTTGTGTAAAACGTGCATTTTTAACAGATGTTATTTTTGTAGATTTTTTGTAATAATACTATTACAATTCAGTGCATTCAAACAACAACTCTTTCATAATTTTATAATCGATTAAAAACATCGATTGAATAATAATAATAAATAAATATCCTTTGGACATTCCCATTCATCGCCATCTAGTCCCAAAGTAAGCTACTCAAAGCTTGTGTTATGGGTGCCACACAACGCCAGCCACAACGGATATAATACTTAAATACTTTTTGTTTGTAAATACATACATGATATACATAGTAAACACCCAGACCAATACAAACAGACATGTTCTTGCACACAAATGTTTGTATTGTGCGGGGATCGAACCCGCAACCCGATGCGTAGTAGGCGATTTCTCGACTACTACACCAGACGGTCGTCGTTGAATAAAACATGCAATTTTCCGATTATTTAGGAACAACACATATTTTAAAATACGATAAGCCATCCACAAAATGACATTTTGGAATATCTAATTTAAAATTAAGGTTATACTCAAGCTATGAAACTGATATCGTTTTTCGTTGCAGCTTTTAGGTCATTTGTAATCAATAAACTTATTAGAATGTGAGACTCTTAACCATATCAGTGTTCTGAATACTTAGGAAATTAGGTTTTCCAAAGCATTCAAAGCTGCAAATATTTTTAAAGTCTACCGTGTTTTGTATTCAGCAGAAAAATAATTATACAACATACTTCGCAGTACCAAATGCATATGCTTCAGTCAGGACATCATTTAACCAGCTAACTCACGTAAAATAACTCTTCTAGGTAATCTTATCCCTCTGAAACTAATCTAAGCCGAGTAAGTAGTTAATAGGAACCCTAATAAACATGGATTAATCCCACCTACAAGAGCTCCTTATACCACTTATGCCACCTCAAAGAGCCCTCGATCACTACTAGGACTGATATAATGCTAATTGACTTATAATTGGGCTCCCAATTAGCTAGAATATGATAGGAATGTTACGATATAAGTGAAAAGAATTGATATCAGAAAACTGTAAATTTGGAATGGCTATTTGTAAACAAATTATGTAATAATGACAAAATAACTATGGAAATTACTTAATTTTATTATTTTTTTGCAGCTTGTTTATTGAAACAATATTCATAAACTAATTTAACCTATTAAGTACAAGATAATAACAAATTTGATGGGATCGTCGATATTGGACGCTACGACCGGTCCCTTCATTACAGTTTATGATTACATATTAAATGAATTATCCTTGATATGTGATAATTTTTTTTGTCAATTAATAAGAAGAGAAAACAGCGGTTAAAACCAAGTAATCAAAAAGAGGTTTTACATACTAAGCAAAATCTTATGTTATCATTATGAGCCAGAGACACAACTTGTAAAAACTGTATTTGAGAAATAAAAACAAAGGCAACAAAAGTGACGTCAGCAATGTTTCAGTTTTGCGATCCACCTATGACCCCTTACACACTGCGACTTTCAGCAGCGATGCAATCGCAAATAGTCAACCTTTACACACTGCGCTACTTTTAGCATCGATATAGTCGAGATGCTAACGCCCATTAAAATCGATGCAGTCGCAATTCAGAAGCTGGAAATTGCCAAATTATGTACTGAATTTTAGCGACTGCATCGATCATGACGCGCGTTAGTATCGATGCAGTCGCGCTTCTGCATCGATACTTACACGCGACTGCATCGATTCTAAATTAAATCTGTTCATTGTGTGAATCGCGATGCTAAAACATCGATGCTAAAAGTCGCAGTGTGTAGGGGGTCTATAGATCTTATGGAGTCTATAAAAGGTTCTTACAGGTAGGTGCACTTGTTAATTCAGTTACTAAGATGTTGTATTTATAACTGTATCAGTAAAAACAGGAATAACATAACAAGCCTGCATAACCTTGCGTTACATACACTATATCATGTGTTCATTAATCCTTCGTGATGGGACATGACACTAGCTCGGTGTCAGTGTAATACGTGTTAAATCAGAGAAGTCATAGGTATTCCTAACCATATGCCTTGCATTGGTTTGAGTGGATAGTTATGCGAAGATAAAACAAAAAAGGGTCAGATAGGCATAAAATAAAATAAACTTGTAAGCAGGCGTTGTTGTAAGGATACTTGATTCCTTCGGCTAGGAATGAGACAGCTTTATTACTATAAGTAAAATAAGCCTGTAAGCTCAAAATCACACAACGAGCGATGGAGAGGGCTATGCTGGGTGTTTGTCTACGGGATCGAATCAGAAATGAGGAGATACGTAGGAGAACTAAGGTAACGGACATAGCCCTGAGAATCAGTAAGCTCAAGTGGCAATGGGCCGGGCACATAGCGCGACGAACTGATGGCCGTTGGGGCAGGAAAGTTCTGGATTGGAGACCCTTCGACCAAAGACGTAGCGTAGGACGTCCACCAACAAGATGACAGACGACCTTAAAAAGGTCGCAATCAAACTGGATGCAGATCGCTAGTGATCGGTCGCTGTGGAAAGCCGTGAGGGAGGCCTATGTTCAGCAGTGGCAGCATGGAAGCCTGAAACGCCCCACTGCTGGGCAAAGGCCTTACCTGAACTATGAGGTTGTTCGAGCTATACTCCACTCCAGCACGCATGCTCAGTGCGGATAAGTGGAGGGGTGTTTGCAAGCGACTAACACTGCTGTCAGATGTTATCAAGCCATAAGGTATCTGACTAGGCGTAACGACTAATAACAATCGCTTAACGTGCCTTCCGAAGCACGGAGATACTCGTGATACACGTCACTTATATGGTCGGAATGGTCTCCCATCCAAACACGACCGCGCTGTATGTTGCTTCACTTCGATATCAGCGCTACGAGAACCTGAATAATAATTTACTACTGTAAAAAAAACAAATTAAATTTCGGTATATATTTTTAAACAAATATTTATCAAAAGTTCCATATGGTCCAAATGCTTTTACATAATATTAATTACTTGCAATAGATTACGTACTTTCAGCTCACTCAGTTCACGATATTCCTGAAATATGTTTTAAAGGAAATCCATCTCGGTCATTTTTGTTGCGTTTACCAACCAGCCACACAGACAATAGTAGTTTGTGTGGATTCGGGCACAAAAGGCTTACTTTTGTTTTTGCTAGGACGGTCTTAGGTTCAAACAAACCGCTCTACTAACGAACGCGGTCACTTTTTCGAGACGTTTCCTTTGTATGCGCTAAAAAATGTGGCAACTTTGAAGCTAGGACTACCAAAGTTATACTTAAACACTAGTTAGTCACTAATTGTCAAGGAATTGGAGTCATATATAAATGAAACTTTATGTTTTAGAAAAGTATCTATCATTTCTATTTGGTGAAAATAGTTTATTTACAACATTGTTTACAAATATTTCGCACCCACATTATATTAGCCTAGCGCAGCCAGATACTTACTATTTATATCGGAACTTTATTTATAAGAGTAGTTAGCAGAAATAATGCTTTTCTATTCTTACCACTTCGAAGAACATACGGAAGACTTGAAGCGAAATAAAGTACGAAACCCAAGTCCGAACGGGATGGGGGCGCACTGTGGACGCCCTCTGCCGATAGGATAGGAGTAACAGAACCTTAACACAAGTCAAGTCATACAGAGCCAGTGAATTTAATCATGATTAATTATCAATCTATTTACCGTTGACCGCCTCCTGTAGCAAATTGATACCTATTTTACCGACGGAAACTAACTCGTAAAATGACTTAATTTCCGCATACGCCGCTGCCTGAGTGTTAAGCTTTATTGCGGCTGAGATCATTCTGAATAGTGCAATCAACTGGACGGGAATATAATTAGGTGCAAGCATAATTTGTCCACTGGTGACCTGCACATAAATTATGCCGTATAATGAGAGGAAATTAGATTTTCAACCAAACTGGACTGGATAATTTAGATCCGCACCGTTAGAATTCAGATAAAAATCATAGCAACGAAACAATGGTTGACTACGTCAGCCGTAATAAGATCAAATGGGCCGCTATATTTTCTCTACATTACGACGGTCTCTAGAACAAAATAAAAATGAAGACTGAGTACAGTGAGCTCGTAACGGATAGGCAATATATCTGCACAAAGTTAGCAGACACTTCTGTCCTTTAATAGTCTATGGTTCAATGGACCGTTGAAATAACAAGTAAAGTTTGGGATAGTATGCCTTTATCACCTGAATTGTGAGAGATAAAATACTTACTGACTATCTAGGAGCTACCAAGTCTTTAAATAATATGGTGTTCAGTTTTAGAGAATAAGTTGCACTTCCATTATTAAGTTTTTACACACAAAAATTCTACATGACTCTTACAACATAAACTGGCAAAACTAAGTACCTGTGACACTATTAAAATTTATTTTATTATTACTCCAAGTCCACAAGATGTACTTTCCTAGTAATAAAATTAAAAAATACTAAAATGCACTAAAAAGTCTTAAATAAACTCTTGACTATTTAAAAGAAAGGAATCCGTTTAGAGTGAACAATTTCTTTTTGGAATCGTTGCTTTGTTATGTGATACTTCAGATGGTCAAAATGATGGCACGGAATCCAAAAAGAAATGGTTCGCCTCAAATGGATTCCTTTCCTTTCCTTTCCAATAATTATTTGGAATTTTGATTGATTTGATGATTTTATGTTATTATAGTCACTTACACACTTTTTTCATGCTATTCATAGATGGCTGGAAAAGCTGAACTAAATGAAAATAATAACCACTTAAAAATGTACCCCTTCCCAAACATAAGTAAACATTCATTTCATTTCATTGTCAAGAGTTTATTTAAGGCTTGTTAGTGCATTTTGGTTTTGAAGTCGTTTTTTTACTTTTTTTGTAAAAGTTATTTCATTTATTTATTTTTTGTGATATAAGGAGGGGGAGGGATAAGGGTTGCAATTTTTGACTCTGTTCTTTAAGATGCTACAAATTACCAATCATAAGTTCGTCATACAAATGAATTAAGAGTCCAGCGTTAAGAAGTTCCACCATCAGCTCAGCTCCACACAATGTTAATTATAAGACGTAACAACATATCAATATTAATGCTCTAGTACAAAAACACGTGCCTTTAATATTAAAAGTTCCCCTTGATTGCACCAAGATTCCATTATTAAATCCCAACTTGGCAACAACGCGACCAATTAGCAGGTATAACCTCTAAGTAGGCGAAAAAATATTTCAAACGGTCCACAATATAATAATAAGAGGAAACTTGTATACAAAAAAAAGATAAGCTTCTCTCTTCTCCTTTTTCAAGTAGTTGTAAAAAGACTCGGCGAAGAGTGGTGTGGCGTGTAAAGACCACACCTTCGGGAGTAGGTGAAAATTAATTCTCGAGGGTGAAGATGGGAGAATTCGGAGTACTTCCTTAGCGGGGGCTGTACAGGTGCGGCGGTCCACAGTAATATACTCTACCATACGACAAATTAACACACTAAGGTGGGCACTTACCAAAAACTCCAGTGAAGAGATGCAGCGATGCACCGCGCGGTGAATTGATTGGTGAGGTGTAATAATGAAATCTGGTGCAGCAAATCAGTTGTACCTACACGTATTTTATATCACTGATCATGTAATTTTACATGGTGAAAATTTTGAAGAGCTTTTTTGAAGCGTGACAATTACTGAAGACTGAAGAATTTGTTTTTCAAGAATGCACTTATTTCAAAATTATGACAATTTAGCGCCCTCTATGTATTTGAAGGGACACTAGAATCAGATAATAAGGCAGTGCCCGTAGTGCGTGCCTTGGATGGCAGATGTCGCTGGTAAAATATATCAAAATAGACCACGCACAACCAAAGAGATCGGATACTTAAACGACAAGCAATTGGTATAATTTTTATTTATTTATTTTAAACTAATAATATAATATCCAAAATGAAATAAAATTGTCGTACAACCTACTATTAATTATCTTTATTACGAAATTTTAATAAATATAAATAATAAATTATAATACGAAATATTGATATTTCATATTTCGTGATTTCAAATTTCCTGAGAACTCCTATCACATTAGCTATATTTCAACTATTTTTCTTCCCATACTATTACCATAATCAACCAGAGAATCGATTCCCGTATCATCCTGAACACGTCGCTGTTAAATGTAGGCTGGATGAACTAATGGAATCAAAGAACCGGTATATCAATAGGAAACAAGATATATTGCCTCTTAGGATGCCAAGTCGGGAGTTACTGAAACAGACAGATATCAATACGTGCTTCATCTTGAAGGCTTAGAAGCTGTGGCAGCGAATTTAAGACAGGTGATTAAATGCACTTGTAAACTGTACTTATTGAGAGTAGATTACATTTTTTGATCTATTAGACTAGAGATATTTAAAGAGTTATCAAAATACTAGAAAAGTGTTGATTTGTAATACAGGCTCTTTGCTTAATTCAAGCTGTATTATCTGTCAATCTTATAATATTCACCAACCGTTCTACTATGTACTTTGTATGTCTGAGTTGGAGAAACAGATAAACTCGGTTAGTTGATGAATATTCTGATTTCATAAAAAAGTTACTAATTATACAATAATCAATGCAGTAAGTAAAATTACGCGGGAAAATTCCACAACAATCAATCTCATGTCAAACACACTCTATATGAGAGGTCTAGTGCTGTCCATGCGTCTTAGTGTTGTCTACCATAGTAATGCCATAATCTATTATCCGTCTAACAGTATATAAGCCGATACTTGGACCTACACCCTGGATGCTCACTCACCATTGTGCACTCTACAGCATGCATCACGGGTATCCATGATAGTATTCCCTGGTCATCGCATAGCTCGAAAACTTAATTGACAGTTTGAACCGTGTTCACCGAGGCCATTTCGATAAAAGTTCTCGTCAATCGCCCATTTCGTTTCATTGGCAAATAGTGCCGTTTTTCACTTTATTTCATTGCTAAGGGCAGCTCAATTAAACGGCGACATGACACAGCCAACACTTATCGCTCAGTCTCGTTAGTATTGCACTCTGTGAGTCGTTAAACAAAATGTTGGCACTGCAAATATCATTTTATGTGCCTAAAGTTGGACGTTAAAAAAATCCATCATGTAAGATCTAGCTGTTTGCGTTTATTATAATAATTACATGTTATAATGAAATTCGTGAAATCGGTCAAAATAATAAATACTGTGCAATATAATTTACTTTTAGTGTGCATCATCGGTGTGTACTTCATTATCACTAGTTTTGATAACCAAAAGTTCCTCATTCCTATCAATTTAGCATTCACAGCCGCTTGAAATACCAAATCGCACAGGAGCTCTATTTTTGAATCACTCGCGTCAATATTTTTAGTGTTTTTCAAACTAAAATATCAAATCCTTTGCATTTTACATGCTATTCTTAATAACCCCTCGTCGCCTTCTTATCTTAAAGATATGTTCCCGTTTTTTTGCCAAACTCACGATCGGTCACTCCGTTCCTCCGAAAATCTCCGGCTAGGCACGCTGGTACACCGCTCCACGTACGTCTCCAAGTCATTTTCAGTGACGGCAACACGACTGTGGAACTCTCTTACTTTGGATGTCAGGAGGGCCGAGTCGAAGGTATCATTCAAGAGGAAAGTCCGACAATTTCTTAAAGAATAGATAATTGCAAAATAATATTTATTTATTATGTGTATTATTTATGTATATTTTTATATATTGTATTTATTTTGTGTAAGTTTAAGTATATTTATTGAATATAAAATAATTTGCAGTAATTAAAGTACGTTTATTTGTTACTATAAATATTAGTCAATTGTTACTATTTTGTTGTTTTTCTCAAAATTTCTTTTCGCTGCACCCATTGCCATCTCTCAGCATGACCTAAAGTTTTGATAGGCAGAGAATGCTTTTAGCATTAAGTCCACCTTTTTACACTATGATTTGTGCAACAAAGTCTTTAAATAAAAAAAATAAAATCAATTAAAAGTTAAGGAAAATCCTACGTAAATCCTAAAGAAAGACGTGTTGGTAGGTAATCTTTTTTAATTCAAAATTGGGGCCCCTGACCTTAAAAGTAGCTGGCTATTTAATGCATGTATGGACATATAAAGACTAAGGTAGGTCAATAGAGAACTTAAACTTTTTTTTGTCGACATCATTGAATATAGTTGTGTACTTTAAGGATTTAGGTACTTTAACTCCAATCATGACATGATGTGACCTAGTATGGAAAAATTATGTTTAAATCTTGTATACACAACTTTATTGGCGATATCAGGTCTATTCAAAACGGATTTTTGGCATAATTAATGACTAATCGAAACCTCTGATAACTTTTAACGCAAACTCTTAATTCAACGCAAATTTTCCGGAGTCGAATTAATATAATTAATCGATCGAATTAAGTTTAGTACATGGCTTAATTCATCGAAGTTTTCATATTAATTTCAGTGAGATTAGTTTGCAAAGCCGGCATTAGTCGGGGCTACAGGTGGACCTACTAAGGATGAAGCAGCCATTTTGTATATGGGTGGCTGGTCACATATTCTGAATAGAGCCTTCATTGTTGAAAGCCTACTTCTGGTTATAAAGGGATTAATATGAGCGTTGAAAACAAAAAGAGATTTGTTCATAATATTCTAATGATAAAAAATGACTGTATTTATTATTTTTAAAATTAAACTAGAGTACCTTTTTCAGACAATTATCATGTTATCGATTCACAGAAACGTTAACAAAAAATAAATAAATAGGCAAGCGTATGTACCGAGGAATGAGGAATGAACAATTTAGATTATCGACAGAATGTGCAGTCGAAACCATCGACGGAATTGTGTGTATCATTTCCAAAGTTTCCGCAACAAAACCAAACCAGAGTAATTTAAATTAAAACCAAAGATGGTATGCTTGGCAAATTTCGCGCTCATAAACTTCCTACAGGACTTGCCAAGACGTTAATCATATTAAACAAAATTTACCCAGTGTAATTACACTTTCGTAAAAAATATATATATTTTTTTTGATACGGAATAGCATTCTGTTGAAGAAGAAGAGCGTGAAAGCAATTAAACTTCCCAAACTTTTGATATAATGTCTTTCAAAAGCTTGTTCAAAGTCCTTTAAAAATACTCACATGAACCCATAAAACATATTATAAACTTGTGGATGCCTGAATAATTTTAACAATTACTTATTATCATGTTCGAGGAAATATACCTATCCTGTTTCATTCATATCATATTCCTATCAACATAAAAAATAGGAGATTTTTTTATTTTCATAGGAATGTACTGATTTATTTAATCCAGAACTAACATGCGTTAGTTAGTAATTCGCAATATTTTTCCGTTTACAAATAAAATCAGGGGCCCTATTTTTGAATCACACATTTTTGATTTTCGTTCGAAAACGAATTAGAAATCAATGAAAAACACGCCAAATATGGACGCAATATTAGTACTTACGAAATTCAGTTTTTTTTTTCGTTGTATCAATCCTGTGTGGAATGATACTAATCTTCACCGGAAATTCGGACGTTAATCAAGTAATAAGTATCACACACCATCTTGCCGCGAGTGATTAAAAATAGGGGCGCTGGAGCCCTATTTTCGAATCACTCGCTTTGCTATGGCGTGTGATAATCGTTCGAAAACTAATAAAAATTACGAAAACAATGCGAAATATAGACTTACTAAGTACGTAGAACGAAAGTAAGTAGAGTACTTACAAAATTGAGCTTTATTTTTTTTAATTCGTTCCGTGTGGTTTCAACTGATTTTCATTCGAAAATTGGACATAAATCAATGAATATCACACGCAATCTTGACGATAGTGATTTGGGATCTCTGTATTGAAATCAAAGACCTACCGGCTTCCTTATTTTCTTTACACGGCATGAAGATAGCAAGAACACAGAAGCAGTAACACATTCATTAATTAGTGTTGTGGAAGTGTCCCGAAAACGCGAGGCCAGGCTTAGTAGCTTAACCTTGCAGTTAGTTTGTGTAAGTGAACGATTGCGTGCTCCCCGGTTAATGATATGAGTTTAGTGGAACTCGTCCCTTGGGGATGGGCTCGAAAATAATGCAGACGGTCACAACCTTTATACTAGTTTTTGCTATTTACCTGCGTGGTTATAGCCCTGCATTGTAGAGACACGGAACTTAATAAGGCTGGTTTCAGAGCGACGCCGGGACGCGCTGTTGGTGCCATTTAGATGTGCAGATTTGACTGGCACTCAGAAACAAGAGCCTGTGTATGGAATGGCATTATGTATGAAGTTTTGGACAGTCAAAACTAATGTGATCTATTAGGATATTGTAAAACAGACCATTTTTTAGTTCAATTAGTATAGTTTAACTTAGGGTACAATGTAAGTTTCTTCCAAATCGGTCTAGTAGCTTTTAAAATATGAGTGATAAAAATAATTTAAAAATAACGTTGGTGCATGACGAAATGCGCCGACTCCACATGAATTTGTTTCGCCTAAACAAAACTAAACTTGTTAGTCAGTGTTGTGAAGTGGTATATTTAAATTTCATCAGCTAATTATGTAATAATATTATTGTATTTTAATGATGTTGTTCTGTGTTGTAATTATACACTAAAATAAACAAAAATAAATTAAAAAGTTCACAACCACATTCCCAACATTTATTTACTCACAAGGTGTTTTGAACTGAATACTAGTTTGCATGAAACTTTCCGAAACCAATATATAGTGTTGTCAAAAACGTTGAGAAGTTCAAAGCAGAAGCTCCTTACGTTTGTAACGGGAGTGTTGCTTCCTAACCGTATTAATAGAGCCGGAATGCAAGCGTTATTTCAGTCCAGTGCATACGATGCATGCAGTGCACCGAGACGAATTCAGCTTAGAAATGCAGAAGAATATTAGAGAAATCAGCTTGTTTATTTGCAAAAGTAGTATTTGCGCTTAGCGTATTTAAATCCTCTCTTTAAGACGGTATGATTTTTGGACAGTGATAGTTTGACAGCTGCATAAGTAATTTTATTGTTTTTTTATTAAGGAAATCAACAGCACATTCACTTTTATCACTTACGTCTAGTTTTAACGCAAAGAGTATGGCCAAAAACAGATTTCCTTTAGTTATGGTACCCAAAACATTGAAATTACATCGATAGATTACTTTCACATAAGTAGGGTGTAATTTCTCGTACAGTTTTCCAAAAAAGTTCAACGGTGGAGTTTGTTTTTTTAAGAAAATTCAATTTTTGCTTTATCAGAGTCACGACTTCTATGCATCTCGATTTCTTCCGTCCCATAGTTTTTTCACTTGTACATATAATTTGACTTGAATTTTTTGGTAAAACGCTGAAACTCGTATTCAAATTATTACAAAAAAAAATTGGACTAAAATGCACTGAATAACGATTTTGCCTCCTCTTTAGGAGAGACAAATTTCATTTGGAGTCGGTGCAAGATATGCGTCGTTTGTTGGGGTACATAAGTTTAAAATGTAATAATATAATGCTAATATACACACCTTATAATACACACTGACCCATTTTTTAAGGCTTATATGATATTTACTTCAATAAGGAAGAGGTACGGTAGAAGATTTTTGAGTTTATTTTAATTATAAAAACTATAGCAAAGTTAAAAAGATGTACTGTCAATTGTACTCGTACAACGTTCATTTATTGTGTCGACTGATTGTCAGCCGCAACCTATACAAAGCTGATTTTGTTCAGGGTAAAAATATAAAAAAAACATGTGATACCGAAGTGGACTTTTCCTGAACGAGGAAAACTGATAATTTCACATAAGCCGATAGAGTAAAATGAGTAAAACATCTTCCAATTTACATTCTAAGTTTGCTTTGACGTATTTTTTTATGAAATTCTGAGAATATGAGAATTGTGTATTGTGTCCTATATTACAAAGTGAAGATACCATTTGTATAACATAGTACTCCTTTTGAAATTAAAAAAAAATATTACCTAATTGTACTGGGATTTCTGGTGTGGTTTTCTATAAATAGAAATGTAATTTTTAAATTCGTTAAAATGCTACTTATGCCCCGACTCAAAAAAGGGTGTCATGAGTTAAATGTTTCAGTCTGTGTATTTGTGTATCTGTCTGTGGTATCGTAGCTACCAAACGGATGATCCGACTTTCGTTTAGTTTTTTTTGTTGATCATAGAAAATTTTATCCAGTGTTCTCTTTAGCCATTTTAAGATAAATTTGTCCAGCCGATTTTTTAATTGCGACGGGGGTATTTTTACCTATAATATTACATTTTTTTAAATGGATTATATTATGGTTACATCATGTTATATTTAATTCCTTAAATTACAAAGAGATAAGTACTACTTCAGGCTTTACACAACGCAGTATCGTGTTTATATAGCTAAAAGCAAGAACACTTACTAAAGTTTTCTTGTACATAGTATACTATACTATCATAATTGTAACGTGTTGCTACTCCTCTATAATCGTTGTATAGTCATTCATAAAAAACACTACACAAAAGAAGAAAAAACTAGAGGAGTTGGAAAGTTAAAGAATGAAGTTTGCTGGTTGGAAAAATAATCTACTTTGAAGCGTTTAGTACAGCTACTTACTTGATGTAAACTGATACTTAAACTCTTGTGAGAGTATATCAAAGCAAAGAAATACCATTTTATTTTATAAACGACAATGATACAATAAACTTTCGAACTCCAATATCCTTTCGCCAAAATAAATATTGACTAACAGCAAATAAAATCGAATATTTGATACCTACCATTGACTTCGCTAACGAGACTTCTCCTAATATTCGAGAAAATATTTATTTTAGAAATTACTGGGTACATATTTTGTTAGTAGGTGTATAAAGATCACAATTTCTATTATCTGCCTATTCTAATGATAGTGATCATACAAACTTTAAACAATATAAAACACAACTTGTCTAAAATGTTGTTACTTGTTGCACTTCCGTGTCGTGCACGCTTGACAAAAGACCACTTCCGCATTAAAAATACAATTTGATTGCTGCCCGTTTTTGGACATTTATAAAATTCGGAATGCAGCTCGCATGCCTTATTGCTGTTCGCTCGGACGCTGTGACCGGTGCATACTACAGCAATGAATTCGAAAGGACCAAGTTACTGTTTAAACTACGACACTCGTATATATAAAATTCCCGTTTTGTATAAGAATACCTATTTTAAAGTCGTTGGTAGTGTTTGTCCAGTTTTATGAACTGGATACTTTTTGACTATAAGATACCTAGTTAAACAACTTAAAAACGGAGGTCCTCAGTTCGACCAGTAAGTTTGTATGTTGAATGGTAGTCTGCGAATGTCTCGCGTTTGGCTGGACTGAATTTGTTGCGGTTTTCACTAAAATATTTGTTACACCGAGGAGAACGTTTGAGTTACCATTTTAGTTCAATCATGTAGATTGTATAACTAAAACTAATAAACAAAAACTAAAAAGGACAAAAATATTGTCAATAAAAATTGAACCGCCTCAAAAAATCACCGAAATGTCTAAAATAACGCTATAGGAGAAAAAAACTCATTTAAAGTCGGTGCATTATGTCAACTTTAACAGACAGCAGCAAGACTGCTACGACACGTAGACACTTGACATATGATACATACACGCACATCATGCACCGACTTCAAATGAGTTTTTTTTTCCTAGTAGCGTTATTTTATTCCTTTTAGTGATTATTTTTGAAGGCGGTTCTATTTGTATGATTTTTTTGTTTACTGTTTTTGAACCGGAGTAGCATTAATTTCATATTCATAAATTAGATACGTAAATATCATCGAAAATATTATCTAGGTTCTAGAGTTAAAAAAATAATAATGGGTGTCTTTCATATTTAAAAGTAAACGTCATAAACGAAACAGCAAACGAATGTATTTTTCTCGAGGGAATGATTACTGTGTGTCGATACTAAAAAAAACACATGCTACACACATGTTCATAAAAAATACACAAACATAAGCCTCAAAAGCTTTTTACATGGTATACGAGTATTTTGCCAAACCGACCCTTAAATTACCGCCTCCGATATCGGGCAATAAATATAGTTAGTGGTAGTTTTTATGGAGCTACTCGTATCTTTGGGGTATGGGTTAAAGGCTTATAACCCTCGTACTGAAATCTGAGACTGCGATTATTTCTTTATTATCTTCTGCAATTTATAACTTAATACTGCAAATAAATTTCTTTTGCTGAGGAGAAACTTTAAGAGGAGGTTAATCAGTCTCACGTTCCATTTTCAATTCAATATCGTTTTTTAGGGTTCCGTAGCTGAATGGCAAAAAACGGAATCCTTTTAGTTTCGTCAAGTTTGTCTGTCTGTATGTCTGTCTGTCTGTCAGTCTGTCCGTCCGTATGTCACAGCCACTTTATGTACTGCATAAGCATCACACTGTTGAAATGAATTTCGTAGGAAGATGTATCCTGATAACCTCTCTTCTTATACAAAAAAATATATTTTAGAGGAGGCTTACAATATATGAAACTGATACCGAAATTTTTTGGACGGAATCGAACTAGTAGCTTTTGAGATATAGCACATTTTCAACAACCCAAACACAAACTTTGTTCGTGATACAAAAACTATGAAAAACAAAGTTATGGTTGCTGTTAACAAAATATTGTGGTATTTTAGCGTAAGTAAGTGGATTCCCTAATACAGTTAAAATTGGCACGGAACCCTCAATACGCGAGTCCGACTCGCACTTGACTGTTTTTTAGTACTGTTGTTCAAAGTAAGTTTATTAGTCTAGAGGTCTACCTCAAGACTATTAACTTACTTTGTGACTTACTTACTTATTTACTTACTTACTGAACTAGAGATTAAGTACACAATTCATGTCTATAAATCTCAAAGGATGGAAACACTGAATCTATAAACTATGTTACAGGTACAGTCATGTTTAAAGAATTTCCAATACCATATGTAAAAGTTCTAGACTGGAACCATAACCTGCATATTGGATTACAAAAAAGCATGATTCAATTTGTCCCTTAGCGATCAGACTCGTGACATCCATTTTGGTTTCATGACAAAATTGTATTAAAAAGGCTTTCGCGGACGCAATTTTCATTGCGTCACGCGCCCGGCGGTTTTGTCGCATTCGAGGTTATGAATTAAGGTGGGAACCCATTATGGTAGACAGGAAATTTGCACACCCCGCGTTTTGGCTGCCTTATACATAAACCCACTATGTACATACGGCCCATGCCAGGATTTATGCATAGTTACCCTGTAATCTGGCACTTTTCTGCCAGCGGACCAAATTGGACGACAAAGAGCTCTATCTGAACGGTTTAATTACAGATTTTCTAATTGGCTGGTTCTTTGAATATGAACCGTATTTTCGAAATGTCGAGGCGTCCAAAGTGCGTTGTTATAGTTTACATCAGAGGAATATTTTATACATTTTCATGAAAATCTTATAACTACAGCTTTATTTTCATTCAAAAATGTAAAAGTTTATAGCCTCAAAGGTTATAGTATCTTTTGTTTTGTATGCTTTGATCTTTCTAACATTCAGTAGTGTTCAGTTTCTTTACCACTTTTCATTTAGTTAGGTAAATAATATGTCAATCCCAAACAATAACATTATTATATCCATATCCTATTACTGAGAAAAATCACAGTCATAATGTGTTATTATTGAATTTGTTACTAATTTATCATGTAATTTGACTTTCAACGAGCATAAACCGTACGGAAAACAGATACTTGAATTAAGATACGTATGATGGATCCGTCTGTCACAAAAGGCAAATAACACTCATTAGTTACGGAGTAACTCAATGAGATCATTTATCATTCGGAAAATGAGAATTAAGTATAGATTTGGGTGAACATTCTCAATTTCTCGTGGATAATAAAAAAAAAATTTATTCAATGTTACGATCAAACATTGAATAAATTTTTTTTTAAATATCGTTCGAAACTTCAAGACAGAGTGTATAAAAACTCGAGCAAAAAATTTTGCAACAGTACTTTAACAGTGAATTATTTTGCCAGGGTTTTCATACACTTTGTCATGAAGTTATCAAAAACATGAGAAATATCACTGAACTACTAGCTAATGGAAGTGATACCACGAACAAATTTCGAGCTCCATGAATTGATGACACAGATATCAACTTATAGTACAGATTCATAATTCGACATTCAAATTTCAAGGAAAACGTCACAATCTTCTCGTCGTATTTGCGACACATTTTTTGCTTCTCATAGCTCTATGAGAAGCAAAAAGCTCTCATTTCTCTATACGTAGTTGTAACAATACACTGAGAAATATAAATGTAAACAAGGATTTACAACACGCCTTACAGTCAAAGGTTAACTGATAGTAAACTTGTCTAAGTTGATGGGCTGCTGTCTTTAGCATCTAATTTAAGAGCTAGGCTATTGTCGGTGTAGTTGCTGTCTAACTGAGAATTAATTTATCTTCTTCTTCTTCAGCCACTATCTACCTGTCGCTTAGTGTAGGCTTCCTTTAACCCTCTCCATTTATTCCTGTTTTGGGCAGATAGGATCCAGTTGCTGCCCGCTATCTCTTTTAAGTCGTCTTTCCATCTCATTTGCGGTCTTCCTCTTGGTCTAGTGTATCCGTATGGTCTCCATGTTAGGACTTCTTTGCACCAGGAATTTTCTTTCCTTGCAACATGACCAGCCCACTCCCAACTCAGTCTTGCAACTCTCTCGACCACGTCAGTCACTTGGCTTTGTTGTCTCAGCCATTTGTTAGTTCTTCTGTCTTTTAGTGTTACTCCAATCATTTTTCTTTCTAGATATCTGCTCTTTGCGTAACTCTAAGTTTTTCAAGAATCTCTTTGGTCGTAACCCAAGTTTCCGCTCCATAAGTGAGAACCGGTAGAATGCACTGGTCGAAAATCTGAGCTTTCTGCTGTCGCGACAGATTCATGCGAAACACAAAAATGAGTTCAAAGTAGGCCGCCCATCGAAGCCAACCCTTTAACCCAACATGGAAGCCAGGAGAATTAATTTATAGGTGAGATAAAATTGCCCTGAAAAATATAAAAGACTTCCTTTGTAACCACAAAACGAGATTTCCCTTCTGGCTACGGCTCATAAGTTTTAATAATGTACGAGTACAGATACGACCGCAGCGAAAAGATTTCGGTGTCATCGTTTGTCATCATGACAAATCACGTGCGTGTCATGTCGTCAAAAGAATTTTCACGGAAATGATAAGGTTGATGAAAATTAACAGGGTTCACCCTAACTAAGAGCGCTTTCACACTTTAGCGTTTTGCGCAGCGCGACATTCGCGCGGCAGTCGCGTGCTGTCAATTTCATACATAAAATGACAGCAGTAAGCCATTCACATTAGAGAGACGATCAGCTGTCGCTCTAATGTGAAGGCGCACTAGAGATAAAGAAACAAGGGCAGTATTGCGACTTTGCTTTAAATCCGTTTAAGTTTCATGTAGTTTAACTCCCATTGAGCTAGCTGAATCATGGACATCAATTGATTAATTGGATTAAGACAAAGCTGGATTGCAATACGCTACCAGACATTTGTATAAAACATTATGTCTATTTATACCGACTTCAAAAAAGGAGGTTGTCAATTCAATACGTTGAAGTTTAATAAAATAATATTTGAGAATGTTGATCTAGTAAGGCTTCTAAACAAGTGTGCTAAATTTCGGAAGTGCATGTATGTTTTTATATTTGTCCATGGATTTCTCAAAAACGTGATGTCTCAGTGACGTTAATCTTATCAAAACCGGTCCAGTAGTTTTTAACTTGTAGGTAATAACTAAAACTTATGAATTAAATAAAACTATAAACCACCTTCAAAAAACTAACTTAAAAGCTATTAAAATTAAAATACACTACTATTAAAATACAGCTTTTGTGTTCTATTCTTTTTTGTTCTAAACACTTGTAAGACTAAACAAGTCTTTTGTATCAAATAAGTAATAACCTTCCCTTGTCCTATTAGGTGCCTTAAACTTTTTTTGTTATTTGATAATTTTATAACCAGAAAAACATATCATTAACATTTCTACCAGGTACCTTTCCTGGTCGCCCGAGCTATAGTGCTCCTATTTCCTATCCCATTTTAAGTGCAAAACTTATCTTATGCTATCCACGTAGCTGCGATATATGATCGTACATTTCAGATATTAGGTACTTTGATTCTGATCCGTGAAGTTCAAGTAAAGCTAGTAAGCCCTTCAAAAGACTGTTGGGAAATTGCTTCTGTTAAAAAGCAGTTATTAATGGTTCTACCGCTCATATACGGCTTCAGAACGTGAAGTTTCGGTTGCTTAAAAGTGAAATAGAATAAAAGTAAAGTATTTGTTTCTGAACAACCGGCATCTGCACAAAAGTCTTACTTAAGTAGTAGGTACTGTAGTGTTTAGTAAAAATAATTTGAAGTGTATACGAGTATGTGTCACCGTGATATTGTAAAAACTCCGTGATAACAACGGTTTTAATACGTTACATTGTTATCTGTCGAACTTTTGTGAACTGTACCGAAGTTCATACATTATAATGTAAACTGAAATGATGAATCACCAGGCCAGTGTGTCAGAGAAGGTGAAACCTTCACCTTCTCTGACACATCCTTTGTATTAAGTTGACATGTAAGTATCAATTAAAGTGGAAAATTCCAAATCATGTCAAGCTTGATCACAATAAATGGGCAGGTTAAAAACTAACGGATTAAAAACCGTTAGATTATGATCACACGGTTTTTACAATACAGCGGTGTCATCTGCACAGAGAAGGTAAATACATATAGTATAGTCCCCCTAGCAGATTTCGACTACGGTGGCCAGTTACAACGACTAACCGACTGCGCGGGACATATTATAGTGCACAAGTGTGTGCGCAAACACAGGTGCACTCTCTATTCCTTTGACTCTCTTAGCCCGATGGGACATCAATCTGACAAGACCGGCGAGAGATCGGGCGCTCACCGAGGCAGTTATACATAAATGCGTTGCTTAAGCGCACGTTGTATAGAGATTGAGTTCTGTACTATCTATATTTTATGGTATATATAATGCAAATCACGAACCTTCCTGTTAGTGTATCAGGCAATCTCAGTAGCTATTACTTAAAACCATCAGTGTTTCCAATGGATTATAACCCTAAAATTTTCAAAGTCAAAGTGAACGTTCTGGTGACAAGAGCGAACCCATTTCAAAATAAAAACTCAACATCTATGAAGCGCTAAAATACGTGTGTTACACCCCTAACACACTGTGACTTTTAGCTCCTTTACACACTGCAACTTTTAGAAGCGATGTAGTCGCGATACTAACGCGCGTTAGCATCGATACAGTCGCGGTGCAGAAACTGGAAATCGTCAAATTATGTACTGTATTTTGGCAACTGCATCAGTTCATACGCGGGTAAGCATCGAAAAAGTAGCATAGTGTGTAAAGGTTGACAGTTTGTGACTGCATCGATGCTAAAAGTCGCTGTGTGTAAGGGATCTGAGATGTCACTTGTATGAGTCACACAATGTTCTCTCATCTAATCACAACTCCTACCGAAACACTTCCGCTACTGCGCAATAAGCGTACTCAATACTCCAAATGAGACCAATCATCTACTATCTCCTTCCTATTCACGGAAACCACAATAAATCGGTGCATTTACAGTGGTTTTATCAAATTGTTGATTCAGGGGCTTTGACGCGAGGGATAAACCTAAACAAATGGCTTCGCGATACGATTCTCATCTTCGTGAATACTGATTAAGAGTCTTACGTTATACAGTGATAATAATGTAAGTTCGGATTGAAGTATACAATATGCGTCAAAATTCCCGAAAAAAAAACAGTAACTTAACAACCTTCTCTGAGGAACATGGGTCTAATATGCCATAAAAGACGACTTTAAAGAAATCAGACAGGTCACGTGATCGAATTAGTATGGGAACCTCATACCAAATAAATTTTTTACTTATGTTTCCAGGTGAAAGTTGGTTACTTACTGTTTCCAAATAGGTTTCATTCTTTTATTAAAATTTGGGTTAATAAACAATATCGCGGTATACAATTGATGATTTTAAAAAAAACTTGACGTAAAATATACAGACTGTCCCGAAAAGAATGCATTACCTTGTAACTCTGTAAATATATCAAGATTTTTCACGTAGTTTTTTTAGGAAATGGCTATTACGATTAGTTTTCTCATGACGTTTTGACAAATAATAGCATTTTCATTCAGTTTGTTTTAATTTCACCAGAAATAATTGAGCTATCATAATAAAAGATTAATGTTCATTACACTATTTCATAAGTTTATAAAAGAAATATAAATGGCATTTAAAGCTTCCAAATTTTTTGTAAAATGGAAAAGAAAAACTGATCTCAGATATTTTTTTTCCGAAAAACCATAAAAGTAGAAAACCTTGACCATGTTTATGCAGCTTGTTTGTTTTAATGAGTCCCACAATATGTTTTCTTCTACATACTCATACACAGCTTTATTAAAAAAACGGTTATGATTTAATTACCTATTATGAATTAGGGTTGACCCCAATGACAAAATAACTTAATCTAAACTTAATTGAAGATGGTATTTATCGGTTTGAATCCCAGTATGATTTCAACCACTTTTATTTCAAATCTCGCTTCACTTATGGCTCTTAAGTGAAAAAGCGGGACGATCGTAATTAATCGCCTTCCGATTCTAATGGAAATTTCCGCAGTTGAATCTGAAATCCATAATTTGAATATTTTATAGCCGTTCTGAACGAAAGTTTCTTTTATACAAAAATCAGACTCTTTATTAGTTATATTTACGACGTAAATTTTCTGCGTACAAATAAATATCTCGTAAACGGGCTACTAACATTGAGTGAAATTAGATTAAGTTACTAGAATTCCACAGGAACGCACCTACAGTTAACGAAATAGATTTCACCATTGCATTAATTTATCAGTTGCTAAAAATACATGGGTACATTCTACACAATACATTACGGTTTGCTCGCACAAAAATTAAGACTTATAAGATAGACGTTTCTGATACACACTTTCTTTTACTTGTATCTGAAACATATTACAGGACATACAAAAGGTACACGGCAGGATTCTTACTATATTCAGGGTTCATAGGTTTTTTAATTTAACATTATATACTGTTGGTAACTCCAACATGTAACTTTTGTGTGTTGGCATAATTGTAATTACTTGAGTATTATTGTGTTGGTATCACTGTATTAGTAACTTTACTTGTCAACTGTATGTGGTTCCGAATATACGCACTTTACCTCACGGACCTCTTTTATTTACCAGCCCATATAGAAACACTATTTTTTTCCACTTTTAAACATATACCTTCTGGATTATTTTGAACGTATTCTCAGTATAATTATACCCTAGAATTAGAAAATATTATAGCTATAAAATAATATGAGAGAAGATAACACACTTTTTTTAATTACAGGTACGCACCAACAGGCCGGGTCCAGTCGTTGAAAATTGCCGGAAAATATGTCAGTTACATAGAAAAAAGTTGTAAGCAATAGTAGATTGTTATAAAAGGGGAGAAAGTGACCCATTTTACTTGAGATGATTCCGAATATGAGGAAAAAAATAATAGCTGTGTGATTGTAGATGTGATGATGAGGTATAATGTTGATTGGCGAGAGATGAAACTTCAAGTTTTGCACAATATATCCGTTTATTTACCGTCGTTATACATAAAACACACGATTAGAATGACAGTAACGGCATGAAAAAAAAACAGAATAAGTTAAACGCGAACAATATCAAATATTTCAAATCCTTGTTAAAAATATCGAACGGTTTTTTTTCACAGACAATAATAATAGTAGAAGAAAGCAATCATAACCTTGTCACCAAAACTACTACAGGTAATAAAAATAAACAAATTCCAGATTCAATTTACCTCATCAGAAAGCGCTATGAGTGACAGCTAAATGTGAGTGAGTAAGAAGATTTTTTAATAAACAACAAAATCCCGGCGAGCTGAGTCTGCCGCTTACTAATCTATGCGATAATCAACCACACTAAAATTGACAAAGATAAAGAGACAATTTGACAATTAAAAAAAAAAGGTGCCTCTATGTATGGCGGGCAACCAAATATTTCAATTGTTGATTTAATTAAAAATTAGACCTATTGTATTTTTTTTTAATCAACGATCATAATAAACAAGTTTTATAATGTTTAACTAAGCAAAAAAATATGGAAAGCTCTTTTATTTTAATAACGCAATGTAACTCAATTATGTTAAACTCCAAGATTGATCGTAGCAATTAACACTAAATTACTTTCCACCCTAGGGATGGAAAAACTATTTTCCACCCGGCTATCTTCATGTGAAAGTTAAATTTTCCAAACAGGAGAGATTTAAATCTTTATTTCCAAGATTAAAAATACATTAAGGGTAACCATAGCGTAGAAAACAAATATCTGAAAAAGCGTTTGCTTTGGATATTACAGATAAACTTTCCGAGTATTCAAATCACGAATCAACGCAAAATGAAACTTCAGAGCAGCATTTGAGTAAATTTTGATAACTGGAAATCTTGATCAATGTACCAAACTGTGCTAAAAGTAAAGCTCACGCTCTAACTTAAATCGGGCGATAAAATAAATAAAGCCATTAAATACTCTGCATGAATATTTTGTTCGCGGCGAGGTTTGGCATGGGCGCCATATTGGCAGTTAACCTCCTTTTTCCACATCATTTTTCACGATCTGCTGAAATTTTTCTTTCCTCTATATGCATGCAAATGACACTTCTAGTTTGGCTAAAGACGCTGAATGGAACGCTGCTCGGGATGTTTGGATTTTTATAATTTTACGAAACGTCTCTCTAGATTTTGCTGATAGTGAAAATTGGCTTCATTTTCTAACTGATAAATATTACTTACATCTAAAAATATATTTCTATACTTTATCATACGTATTCTTCTATAAGTCTGCCCTGTGCGCTGGAATAACCTAAGTGCGTACTTAGTAGTTGTTTTTATCAACATCTGCTTTCTTTGTTTCAACAAGCTTAGTGTCTGCTGTTGATATTTTTTACTAAAGGCCGGATACACAATCGACAAAATAAGCACTAACCAAATTAAGTATCAGAAAGGAAACTGGTACTATTTTATAATATGTTATTGGAGCGTGAACCAGAACCTATTTAATTAGACATTGTTATAGAAGATTATTCACCCAAGGCTTAAAGTGGTGTCTTTCGACGCAGGCGCTACCCTGAGTCACTGTTCATCATCATTGATTGAAGATTTGACGCCCAAATGAAGCGAGGGCATGGTTGTGCCAAATATTATTGTTCTAATAATTATTTTTGTAGTCAGTGCATGATGTGTGTAAGTAGATTGTTGGTGTACCTACCTACGTAAGCTTGATATCATGCACCGTCTCAAAAATAATTTGTTTCTCCTAAATAAAAGAAGAATCTTTTTAGACATTTTTTTTAATGCGGTTAAATTTTTGAAATTGTTTGTATTCCATAATTTTTATTTATTATTTATACCCCAAAAACTACTGACTGGACCTTTTTAATGAAACTTACACTGTACCCTAAGCTGAACCATACTTAATTGAACGCTAAACTCTCTCGTTTTCAAAAAATCCTAAAACAAACACACACTAACGAAATTCATACAAAAAAAGTTATCAAATTATGACCATATCTATTATACATATATATTATAAATATATCTTATACAGGCCGAATCGATTTCCTCCTTTATTTTTTAAGTCGCTTTAAAAATTCGTCCTCTACGGCAATCGGGTCAAAAGTGATGCAAGCACACAGTTGGGAAGGTCACCAGGGAATGTGGATCAGTTCAGATGTTTTATGGTTATTTGTCGCTGGCGAGACGCTGCGTCGCCGCCCTGACCCGCTCGAGTTGGCTGCCGTTCAGCCTCAACTTACGCATTAAACGTAAGTTGCACCAAATTCATTCTGTTATTAGTTATACCTTTAGGTAACGTAATGAGATCTACAGCTAGGGAAAGGACTTGCCCAAGAAAATTGCCTGGGGTAGCTCGTAGCTCATTTTTTGAATAAATGACTTGTTCCATCACATACATTGAGGTAGTAATCTCCTACAGCCCTCGTAAACAGTTGTATTTCCAATGTTTCCATATTATTTCATGATTTTGATAAAGCTATCATGCCTTGCAATCTCCGTTGCAATAAGTCATATATTCGAACAAAATGCTGAGATTATTAGTAGTTGATTGCCTGTTCAAATTACGAGAAATCGTGGAATTATCTTTTAAACGTGCCGTTGCAGCAACATTCCCAATATACAAGTTTTTTTTTTAAATAAAACATTTTGAACAGCCGGTAAATTTGGCAATGTTTAGGGACATTATGAAGTTTGACATCTTTTCATTTAAATGTTTATCATAAATATTCACATTTCAATAAAAAAAAGTGTTTTCTTATATTGCTTTGCGCTATATGACACACTGATTGGCTGGTTTGTATTGAATTGCTTCACGTCAGGAGGGTTTCCCATAAATACTTAAATACATATACCATCTATGACTTAGGTACAAACATGTTTGTGCACGTTTCCGGCAACTTAAACAATGTTGCTTCTATACTTTCACGCATACATAAAAGTCGGCGCCGACCAATCAACCCGGCACGGGAATGGCACCAACGAGGCGTCAACCATACGGAAGCGCATTACGTAAAGGGAACAGCAACGCCTTGGATGAGATCGGCACCGGATAGCAAACGCCTCGTCTCGGATCGTGTTTGCTACAACCTATGATAGTTCTTCTTGAGAATGCCAGCCCGTTTGTCAGGGTGGACGAATAGTCGACAACCAGCGGGCGGTGCGCCGTCATCGTGTTACAACGCATGCGCCGCTGATCGAGAGTGGGCCCCGAGTTGGTCTCGATCCGAGGTGGTGACGTTACGAAGTTGTTAGATGTGCGTTGAAATATGGAGTTTCATACAAAGAATACTGAATGCCTTAAGTTGATACGGTGCCATCACGGTGACGGGTTGATCAGTGGGCTATCTTAAAAGTTTCAACTAAACAGCATGCTTGTCATGTAATAGAATCCCAATTGTCAAACAAATTAAAAATAAAGCAGTTAATAATCCTTGATTACGTAAAATAAAGTCATTTTCTATATATTGAACAAACTTTATTCAACTGAATTACGTAAGTCTTTCTGGATGGTAAAATGAAAAACAACGAAGAAAGGTACTTTGCTAAACAAATGGAATGTTCTGACAATATTTTTTTGCGGATACGTATTTTTAATGGAAGCGCAACTCGTCGTGAGTTTGTTACCATTCAAAACATTGTGTGCCATTAGCGACAGAGTTTTGTTTATTCTATTTATACCTACAAGTATGTATACGAGTCGAATTAGACCTGTTCCTCACCCAGTCACCATGGCGATGGCGCAACGGCCGGCTACGAATCTAAATAATCGCTTGACAACACCAATTGTCTATTGAAATGTATGGTTGCCAAACCTTTTTTTTTTTTTAACGTCAGGAAATGCAGTTTACGCACCTTACCTCTCCGTCGGGGAACGGAGGGGCGTGTGTGGGACTCCCCCGAATTCGGGTATACCCACTAAAACCTGACGACGCCCGCCGCGTTTGGTGGCATTGACAGCAGGGGCCGCGGTGTCTCAACAGTCCCGCGACCTTTGCCAGCGCAACCTCCACCCTCTATCAGGAGGGCGGATCTCCACGGAGTGGGGCGATCCCACTCCCGACAGCACACTGGCGCCTCAGGAAGGTCCCTTGTAATTGGACAGAGGTGTCCCCACACCGTCTGTCCGAGACCCTCCCGACGAGGCGAGCCACGCCCGACGGCAAATGCGCGCCGAGCTCGCCCAGAGGACCAAAGTCCTCAGGACATCCCCTGCCTCCTCTGATGAACCAGAGGGGTGCCGGGAGTCCAACGACTTTTAGTGAGCCGCCGCTCGATGCGAGACAGACGCGACTCACTATGGCCACTGCCGCCCGATACGGGAACAGACGCAGCGGCACTCTCCACGGAGCATCTTGGCTTCACCTGCCGCTGGATTGCGACAGGCTACTGAGCCCCCTCGCCACGACAAGGCGTGCTCCATTCGAGGGGGATGGTTGCCAAACCTACGCCAAGTGATCCGCTTAGATACGAAGCTGGCTACGTCGCCATTGCTTCTCAGTGAGGTATAAATAAATATTAAATATTAATATAAATATTGGACACCAATCACATACATTGCTCTGATCGGAAAGTAAATAGCCAATGCACTTGTGTTATGGAAATCAGACACGATGGTAGTACCACAACACCCAGACCCGAGAAAATATAGAAAATATCGTTTTCTACATTGACCCGCCCAGGAATCGAACCCGGAACCTCACGAGATGGCGACGCTTGAAACCAGCGTGCTAGCCACTCGACCACGGAGGTCGTCAAAAGGTAAGGTATGGCCTTTAGTTCGGTTAAAAAACGAGTACATTTTGTTTTTTGCTACAAATAAAACTGATATAACGGCCCGGCAACGTTTTGCAGCCGACCGCGTCTTACGCCAAAAGTTTACGAATAGTGCAACTTTGATTGTTACATGCATCCTACTTTTATGTAGAATATTTCATGTAGGGTTGCTAATTGACTCAGTTCTTTCTGCTTATATGCGTTTTCTGCTTTAGGTATCCTTCCGGAATAAATGGAAACTGAATGAGTTATTTTATTTAGTTGAGTTACGTTACTTAGTGATGCCTATACATTTTATACAAGGACAAAATCATCATTAAGTATTTTTTATTAATGAAAAATATAAACTCTAATCATTACATAATATTGCCTTCTAACACCTAACGATTTAAGCTTGATAAATGAAGCTTAAAATTTTCTTACAAATTCCAGATGACCTGGAGTAACGTAAAAATTTAATCAAAACAAGCCTGTTTGTACAAAATCAGCAAGTTATATTTCGGTTAGTTAAAGGCAAGATGTTACGGTAACGATCAATTTTGCAACTCATTAACGCTCAAACGCTCAAATTTTCCAAAACACAAATAATAAACATCGTGACGGGGGATTTTGAAAACAGGTTAATACACGTATTAACACGGCATTAGCCATTATCCCTGTTGAATCAATAAACCCTTCTGTGGGCTTTTGTTATATAATCGTTAGCCCTTTTGCAACGAAATTTACCTTACGTATTTTGTAACAGAGTCCTTTGGTTTTGATAATTCTGAGTATGTTTTAACCACACAAGTCGATTTCCTGACTCAAAGAAGTCTTAAGTCTCTACTATATACATAATTTATAGCTAGTTTCCTAAACTTGAAACACATAACCCGCCACTAAAATACATTATGATGCCAGTTTAGGACGAAATCTTATATTAATAACTCGATTTCAAAGCGAAGGGTTTCCCGTGGTCTGGCCGCAACCACGGCCGTTTCGAACCCAAATAAATTACCACCCTTGTGGATACACACAACGTATCTACTCACCAAAAAATTCGGAACATATCTCATCCAAAGTTTCCTGCATCCATCCTTCCGTTGCCGTGACTGTAAAGAAAAACACAAAAGACAGTAGAAACAACTAGACTTCTCTGCCCAAGGGAAACTTTTGCTTTTGCTGAAACATTGCTCGTAAAACCGGCTAAGTGCGAGTCGGACTCGCACACTAAGGGTTCAGTGACAACTTCAACTGAATTGGAGATCCACTTACTTCCACTTAGCCACAATATTTTGTTGACAGTAAATATAACATTGTTTTTCATAGAACAAAGTTATGTTTGCGGTTGTTAGATATGTGCTATATCCTAAAAACTACTAATTCAATCTCGTTCAAAGTAATTTTCGTTGAAAGCCTTTGTCAAGATCTACATCCTGTATTTTTTTTTCAAAATTTACACTTGCTTGGTTTAAAAGTAAGATGGGACGTCCATTTTACCACTTTGAAAGAATCTATCTCTCAAACATTAGACTTTTAAAGAAACTGGTTATAGAAACCTCGATGTCATTCAGATATTAAAAGTCCTATCCATACAAAAGCTACACATATCTACAATATAAAAATAAGTCGGGTTTTCCTTCCTGACGCTATAACTCCAGAACGCTCGTACCGATTTCCACGGTTTTGCATTCGTTGGAAAGGTCTCGGGGTCCGTGAAGTTTATAGCAAATCTTTTGCTAGTAGTTTTATAAAAAAGTGCCTGTGACAAATGAACGGACAGACAGACAGACAGATAGGCTTGACGAAACTAAAAAGGTTTCCTTTTTGCCATTCGGCTACGGAACCCTAAAAACAACTTTCCGTTTACTCTGAGAGCTCCTATAAACTACGGAAATCTCACATTACTTCAAAATATCAAACAATTACTTTTAAATAATTGACTTATGTATAAATGTTTGGGCTCATCAGACAAACACTTATTACCCCTTGCGGAATTTTAAACCGCTACGGCCGGCGTAATAGTTATGAACGCTACCTAAAACACCAAAAGCGTCGTCAAAAAAAGAGAAGTTTTACGTTTTCAAAGAAAACACAAAATTGTTTTTAACCATTGCTACTTTTAAAAATTCTATTAATAAAATTAGGACGTACGATTCCTGAATAATATTCATATCAATTTATAATTCCGTTATACTTGTAAATGATTAATTTAATACTTTACCTAGGTATTAAATTAATCATTTACAAGTATGTCATGCCAATAAGTGTTAGAGACTCGGGTGATAATTAGTAATTTTCTCCTATTGTTTTACTATACATACTGATTTTCCTTTCATTAGCATGTTTAAGATTTAATTTATTATTTAATACCGAACGTTTAATCAAAGATAATCTGTAGAAACCTAAACCTAGTCTAATTAAGTACCTTCAGACTATTTTGTATTATTTATTACCCTTCATGCTGTATCAATTATCTTAGCCAGATAAGGCTTTATACCGAGTGATGGATATGTGTTCGTTATGACGTACATCCTGAATAATCCTAATAACCTATCTGTGATATATGGCGCGTGCTATCCCGTGACGAAGCGGAAATCCGCAGGGCTGTTGCGAAACTGACGCATTACAATGAGCCGTTTTCTTCCCATCGATTTATAGCACTCAATAAATTGCGTTAGGATAGGTTAATGAACTTTTTTAAGCCGAAAACCAAAGACAAAAATAAGGCGCAATAAAATATTGTAAAATGCGTTCACGACCTTAAGATTAAACAAGATAGAATTTTTTTACTATAAAGACCTATATTTACTTAAGGTAAACAGTAGTATGGTTTTACTGTTTATTATTTACATTAGTGGATTTTCCACAGCTTTAATACTTAAATAAATTTAAAAAAGTTATTTTCTAAAGTGCCGCTAGAAACTCGCTATGATAAAAATATCTAATGACGAAAAAACGGCTCATTGATAGCACCATGTTAGTATTTTGAAAGCTTCAAATTAAGAGCTTATTAGTACTTTGCAGCGCTGACCAATAATCTTGTCTGAGGGTTTTTATTAGACATGTGGCAAACGCTGACGCTACCGAAAACGTTGTTTTATTTTCATTGGTGTTTTAATATCTTACGGTACGTAATTGTTATTTTCTTGCCCGCTTATTCATAATAACGCAAACAGTCTTATAAACCTGTTTTAACTATTACACTATTTTGTCTCGTTCTTTGTTAGCACTGTCATCATTTGACAGAAAGTGACACAACAGTGCAATAGCTAAAATAAGTTTATAAGACTGTTCGAGTTATTATGAATGAGGGAGTTATTCTTTAGCGTTTCGGTTATCGTTTGCCACTTTGTCTAGGTCCACGGATACGCTTGACTATACGTCCGCCATTCTTTTTGCTTGCGCTTTTAACGCTTAAATTCCACCTCAAATGCGAAGTGACATCTGTTATACGGCATCATGTGCGGATATCAATTGCATAACGATTGCTTGCCAGTAACATAATAATTATTATTATAATTTCAGTTAGATAATGTACCTTAAATTCTATTCATAGACATTAAGAGGATTATTTCGGTTTCGAGTGGGGCACAAAAGAAATATCACTTTCAATGGACTGTGTTTCAAGGAAGATGTGTGTATTGCCCTCCCGACGCTAGTTATCAACTTTTTGAACCAATTATGGAAGAAGCACTAAACAGGGTATCGAAATCGAATAAGAAGATAGTTGTTTGTGGAGATTTTAATTTTGATATTTTAAAGGAACGAAAAACTGCCAATCAATTTCTTAGTCTGTTTAAATCTTTTAATTTAAAAAATATATTTAGAGAACCGACAAGGGTGACCCCTAGTACGGCCACCGGCTTAGATAATATTTTTTGTGACGAAAATGCTAGTGTCGTTGACAAAGGTATCTTAATTGGTCTCAGTTCTGACCATAGAGGTCAAAAGGTCTTTTTTGAACACAATCATACCGCAATAACACCTGTTGAGACTTTGTATAGGCCTGTTACAGTAAATAGGTTGGATAGATTTAGAGATATAATAAGCGATAGTGTATATGCAACTAAACAAAATACTAGTGATAGTGTAGATAAGCAATATGAAGATCTGTTTCGTTTAATTAAAAACGATTTTGATGAAATATTTCCCTTAAGGAAGAATAAATCAAACAAGGCCAAATGCCAATTTAATAATTGGGCCACGACATTCATGAAAGTAGAAATAAACTGTATGAATTGTATAGTCTTCGAGAAAGATCGCAAGACCCAAACTTTATTGATTACGTCAAAAAATATTCAAAAATATTTGAAAAATATGTGCTACAGCTAAATCACACCATCTTCGTAAAATAGTAGTTAGCTCCAAAAATAAAGCAAAAGCTACATGGAGCATCATAAATAAAGAAACCTGTAAAAATAAATTAAGAGATAATAAATTAACATTAAAAATAAATGATAAAACACTTAATTCAAATCAAGAAGTTGCAACTGCTTTTGAATCGTTTTTTTCACATATTGAGCCCACTACAACTAAAGAACTAGCCTCTTCTTCAGTAATAGCCGAATCTATTCTAAAACTTTATGTCAACGAATGTAATTCTCAGTTTGACTTCAGGCATGTAGGACCTGAAGTGATAATAAAAACATTTCTCGAGTTGAATATGAAAAAAACTGAGGATCTGTGGGGACTATCCGTGGATATTATAAAATCAATTATCGACACAATAGCTCTTCAAGTAGCAATAATTTTTAATAAGTGTATTGATGATGGCCAATTTCCTAGTTTAATGAAAATTAGTAAAATAATACCGCTATTCAAATCGGGTGACAAAAGCGACCCCTCAAACTTCAGGCCAATATCGATTTTGCCGGTCTTGAGTAAAATATATGAAAAGATTATATTTAACCAAATTTTAGCACACTTTTCATCAAATAAGTTATTACATAATAAACCATTCGGTTTTACTAAAGGTAGAAGCACAACCGATGCAGGAGTTGCTCTTTTAACACATTTTTTTGATGCCTATGATAAAAGGTATGATGCTTTAGGAATTTTCTGTGATCTATCCAAAGCATTTGATTGTGTGGACCATGAAACATTGTTGAAAAAAATACGTCATTATGGGGCATCATTAAACTCATTAAACTTAATTAATTCTCATCTATCAGATAGAACGCAAAAAGTATATGTAAACGGAATTGAGTCTTCTGGAGCGCTTCTAACAATTGGTGTGCCCCAGGGATCTATATTGGGACCACTTTTATTTTTGACTTTTATAAATGACCTCTCGCATTTTGTAGGGAATCTTTGTGATATAGTATTGTTTCCTGATGATACTTTACTTATATTGAAAATCCCAAGAGGTAAAGAAAATTTTGACGATGTAAATAATACTCTATCACAAGTATTACATTGGTTTACAGTTAACAATCTCCTTCTTAATGGAAGTAAAACAAAATGTGTAAAGTTTACGATGCCTAATGTCCGACAAGTATCAACTCAGGTTAAGATAAAAGACAAATCGCTTGATATTATCGACTCCACAACATTCTTAGGAATCACTTTAGACTTCAAACTACAATGGGGTCCTCAAATAGAGGCTTTGTCAGGAAAACTAAGCTCAGCTGCTTTTGCTGTAAGAAAGATTAGACGTTTGACTGATATAGAAACAGCTAGGTTAGTTTATTTTAGTTATTTCCATAGCTTGATGTCCTACGGCATTTTACTGTGGGGCTCGGCAGCTGACATAGAATCAATTTTTATATTACAAAAAAGAGCCGTGCGAGCTATTTATAATCTAAAACCTCAAAGATTCCCTACGAGAGGTGTTTAAAGAAATTAGAATATTAACTGTAGCCTCTCAGTATATTTATGAAAATTTAATGTATGTACGCAAAAATTTACATTCATTCACGAAAAAAAGTGATATACATAATTATAATACTAGGAACAAGAATAAGCTTGCTATTCCACAATTTAGGCTTCGAAAGGTTGGTAATTCTTTCATAGGGAAATGTATAACATTTTTCAATAAACTACCAGAACACATTGTAAACTTACCGATCAATACATTTAAAACTGTCATTAAAAAAATCCCTAATGACGAAAGGGTATTCTAAAGTAGATGATTATTTAAAAGATAATAATGTATGGACTTGCATGAATACTACAAACATTGTAAACCTTTTAAAAAAAGGCATTGACAATAGTGACTAAGTTTCTTGCGCAGCTTCTTCTCAGCACTAGCCCAAAATTGTCCCGAAGCTGTGGTAGGGTTTATATTGGGACGTGTAAAAGTGTTCTCAATGGGCCTATTTGCATAAATAAATGACTTTTATGACTTTAAGGACACAATTGTAGATTATGCTTTTGCTTATTCACAAATTGAAGAGATGTTTTTATGCTTTGGTTTTTAAGGTGATATTTTCATATTTCTCGGTGTACCAATGATCTTAATAAAATAGGAACTCTAATATCATCACAGTTAAATCATGATACAATCTTGACTATTGGATTAAACATTTATATTATTAGCAAAGTTCTAAAAAGGGTACATAGCAGGCAATTGAATTTAAAGCGTTTCCGACGTCACTTATGTCGTCTTCTCCTCCCAATTCATGCACTTCAAATTATTATTATGAATTAAAATGTTCTCCTATTAGGTAAACAAATATCGTTTAATACATAAAGATGATACGGAACATTAATTGGAAGGGTAACGAAAAACAAGGTGACAAAAGAGACGTCAGATATGTATGAGTTTTGCGGTTGACCTGTTATTATCACATAAGAAATGTATTCTCGAAAACTATGTATTTTCGGTAAACACGGCGGTAGTGAATGACGGTAGTTATTATTATTATTATTATTTTATTTATAATTGGTTGGCGAGTTTTCAAATGGGAAATATTTTAAGCAAGTAATATTAATAAGTAATAATAATATACGGTGATTATTTATTACTCCAGCCAAAATTTAACATAGTTTTATTTTTAAATACACCTAAACTATCAGACTGTCGGTCATCTATCTTGCACTTAACACTGCCATGTCGATACTAAGCTTACGATGTCCTCCTATCTATTCAGTGATTAATTTAGATGTAAGACACAAACAGTTTAGTTATACTTCAGGTGATTCTTGACCATAAGTACCTAAATTAAGTAAAGTTGAGGTAGAATTTCCAGGTATGGTATTATGACCTGGTTTTTATATTTCAAAAGATTTTGATTAAATGAATAAAAGCAAGAATTTTGTCTCAGCGTTTTTGAGAGGCATCTGTTGTTGGACAATAATTGATTGAGACTTCCACCGCTAATGATAATGATATAATTTGTACTTTATTGACTACGATATACTTAAATAACGGGTATTGGATTCGCTTTGCATTAAAAACCCACGAAATAGCCCTGAAACATTGCAAATTTTATTGGCAATTCCGATAGGACTGCCGCGCCAGCGTCCCTTCTTATGAGTTCGTAAATCTTCGATTTCATCTGTTTGCTGTACTTTCAAGCCATTTGAAAAAATATTACTTCGACTTATCGTTTTATTACAAGCTTTATATACAAAGTAGACAAAGCTCATCAAAGTCAGATATTCATCAGTCTAGTTTTTGTATACTTCCCCTATTTTCGTGACTCCGCTTGAGCTCTCTTGTAACAATGGCGAGATATTTATTTGTATAATTGAGTTCAATCTTTTTTTATCACTGCCGTGTGGATCTATACTGGTTTTCATTCGAAAATCGATTATCAGTCATATAAAATCACATTCCATATTGTCACCAGTGATCCAAAAATAGATATCCATAATTCATGATATATCCCAATGTATTAGAAACTCAGTAATGTATTGTATTTTAACGTGCCCGCTAAAGCTCCACCGAATATGAAAGCGCACGCATCAATTTTTGACAGCTGTACGAGTTAGTAACTAAACTTTGGTATCCTGTCCCATAACCCCATAAGCTGGCGCTCAGAGGCTGAAATCTGAATAAGTAGGACATTTCGGGTGGCATGCCGTTCGCATTCATGCGAAACGGTCGCATTGGCTATGAATGGTGTATAGTTGTTGCATACAAAGTGCCCGAAAAACGGATAGGTATAAAACTTAGTGCACTATTAGGCTCTACATGAACTTTTTCACGATATGTTGAGTTTAAGACTCAGTTGGGCAATTACACTTAATGTAATTTAGCCTTACTTTAATCTTAAGCCAACTATATCTTATAGACCACTCAATAAGTGAGAGAGTATTGTAGAGAGCGTCATGTAATAAAAATGTAAAGAAAAGATCCATGTAAGAAATCATGGAATCATTATTAGGCATGACCTTAAGTTTTGACTGGCAAGGTAGAGAAAGCTTTTAGCATTAAGTCCACCTTTGTAAACTAAATTTGTGCAATATACTCTCTTAATAAATAAATGATGTGATGAGTATTTTTTTCTTCATAATTACAAAATAAGTGTTAGTTATTAATATTGATGAAATTGCATACAAGAAATTTCTCTTCCTCAAAGTTGTAAACTTTTATATTAAGTACGAAATACTTTAAAATGTACTCGTATTAATTGTAACCGTAGGTAACCATTATTCTTGAAAACGCAGTGCAAAGTGACCATTTAAAGCCGTTCCACGCACGCCATTTAAAAGGACATAAATTGCGTGCATACGCTCTGTGCGATGGTCGCAACATCAAACGGGGCTCGGATGCAATGAATGTCAAGCATAAATTGTGAGGCCTGAAATGTGGCGTTTAATCTTCAGGAGACACGTGTGGTACCTAGTTTGATAATAATTTCTTTAACATTATTATTATAAAATAAAGTGGCTTCCGCATCTGCCCCCCGATTCAGAACCATTCGGTTACGGATTTGATTACGATTTGATAACTTTCACTTATTAAAATAGAAAATGCCATATGGTGTTAAGTCCACCTTTTGGTTGTGCAATAAACTATAAATAAATAAAAATAAATGAATAATAAAATTATGGTAACGTGATTTTATCCGTCGCAACTATTTTATTTTGTTAATTTATTATATTTGTTACCAAAGTGACATATCGACTTGTTCATAAAGATGAAATAAGGAAACAAAACTTTGCTCACGGGCGGGACTCGAACTGAACCAGCAGCTTAAACGCTCTACCAATCAAGCTTCCGTGCTGTCGGTCCGACTTTTCGAATTTTGTGGCGCAAATTTTTGGTTTCTTATTTCATCTTTATGAATATAAAATATGACAATGTGAGTGTTAAAACATTCTCAACCATATCTACATGTGATCAAACTGCGACATTTATTTAAAAATGAATAGATATCTAGCTGAAACATAACAAACATGCGAATTTAAAATAAGATATTTGTAATTTATGCTTAAAAAAAAAGTAAGCGCATATTACCATACCTACACCTATACTAATATTATAAAGTGGAAGAGTTGGTTTCAAGGCGCTAATCTCAGGAACTACTGGATTGATTTGAAAAAAAAAAGTGTTGGATAGCTTATTGATCAAGGAAGGCTTTATACTATAAGATCACGCTGCGACAGAAGGGGAGCAAATTCAAAACAGGACGAAGTCGCGGAAGACCACTAGTTCATAAACAAGAGAAATAGGTACAATGAATCCTGCATGTGCATGTTCTATTAAGCCTCATAATAAAGTTTAATAGGTAGCTTGGACTCAAATATACCCATTCTAAATATTTGATAATAGAGCCTGCAACGTGTCTCATTTCAGTATTGGAAATTTGGAACTAGAAACAAATCGCAGCCACATACGCAGTGTGCCGTCTGTGTGCCGGCTGACAGGCTCAAACACAGATATGTTACTAAGGTAGACGACACGAGTGTTTGTGTCTGTTTGTACGAATCTGGGTGACAATGTGCCCAATGGGGTGCAGTAAGAGTAGCTCGTGACAAATATTGATCATCGATTTTAAAGTTAGACTAGCGGTCGCTCGCAAGTGCGCGTTTTGGATTTGCTCCCTACCCTCCCATCGCAGCGTTATGTTTTATAGCCTAAAGCCTTCTTCAATAAATAAGCTATTTTTTTCAATCGGCCCAGTCCAGTTGTTCCTGAGATAAGAGTGTTCATAGAAACAAACTCTTTAGCTTTATAATATTAGTATTTAATTAAGTCTACGCACTTATCTAGTGGGTAGACATAATAGTGCTAAATACAAGTCAGTCAATAAATCATTGACAAAAAAATCAACAAATCTGTTTAATGTAATGTCAAATATACGTATACGCCTATATTAGTCAAAGGAACATAACTTATGTAGACACTAATCTTGCAACGCAACATCAAATGCGCCCGACGCAGGAAATGTGAACTAAAATGAAAAAACCGAGGCTAAGTGGTTAAAAAGAAAGTACAAAAGAGATCTATTACACACAATCCATATGTCATCAAATCCACAGGTAGAGATTTCATCTATTTAGATACCTGCCTGTGGTCGAAAACGCAACATCAAACGCGGCTGACGCAATGAATGACGCACGTAAATCGTCGCAAGGCCTGATATGTTGCGACTGGCCGTCCACTAATGCCAAGTAATGCGTTTGTTCCCGTTTTGAGGTTTGTGCGGTTAATTAGTACTATTCAGACCGACTCGTGCTGCTAATCCCAAGATTATATTGATGCTTTAGCTTTATTTGTATTGAAAGTTGCCTTCGATTAGTAGTAAGATATATATAAAAGACATGGCTAAACAAAAGTATGGGCGACTGCCCTAACAATGTATAAACATGACACCTGGTGTTAGAAAATGCTGAATAGATTTATATTAATATTGTGTATAAAAAAAACAAGAACTTATCCAAAACCAACAATCTTAATAATAAAATCGTGGTTATTCCTAATTTGATTGTTTAACAAACTTGTCAAAAAATGCTTTTGCTATGACGTTTTATAAGGCGTTTGTAGTTTCGTAGTAAGATGGGTAACCTTGACTTTAAAAAGAATGAATGCACAAACAATAAACAAAAAGACAGTGTGCACGATCGACTGACGTCTTTTTTATTGCCTGGCTTTTTAGGTCATTATTGTCGAAAGAAATCAATATAAAAACTTATATATTTTAATTATTTAACTAAAGTTCTTGAATAATATTAAATAAGGGACTAATTAATTGATGAATATTTCAGAGTAATAGAATATTGACAAATTGACTTTATACATTCTTAGAGCAGTCGTATAGCCATCTCCTTTTTGCGTGTCATATGAAGTACCGCATTTTTATAGGACTCGACTCGGTTATCAGTTCTATCTGTACGCACTCGTATCAAGAAAGCGATAGATGTGTGTGATGCAAATATAGAAGTCTATTGTAAATCAGTTTAGAATAGTAAAATTCTATTCTGACATAGATTATTTTATAAAATTAATCAAAAACTGACAGTTTTGTTTGCATAGGCTCGTGATATATTAATTACCAATATCCAATCGAGTGTCACTGAAATATTTTCTGCGTACTATAAAAAAAATTTCAGCAGACCATCAATCAAATTGGGTGCACTTGATTCGATTTTAGTTCCCATGTAATTATTGTTTGAGCACTTTTTTGGGGATCTAAATAATCCTTTATGGGTTCGGTTGTTTCAGAGAAATAGCTGCCTATTTTGTTCCAATTATGTCAGTGTTGTAACACATGTGAAAGCCTTTGGACGTGAGAATGTGTGCGGAATAACATTTATACCTATTCTCAGGGGTCATTATTGTGGGATTTATTGAGATTAACAGTTGCGTATAAGTTCCATAATGGCTTGGTTTCAGTTTCGTACACCTATGGACTGAAATCACCTATTTTTACCTATTGTAATGGAAGAAAAGCACTGTTATCAATGTTACGCTTTATCATATGACTGCGCTCTTTAAACGTTTTTCTTCATTTTACATCTTGTTCAACTTTATTTACGTATTGCCGAGAGTACTGATTTGAATATTAATTTTCAGCAACACAGCTCAAAGCAAATCCAAATCAAATTACCTCAATTTGAGCTTGATTCAAATTCCAACTCCTTCAAATTAAAAATATATCTACCTCTAAGTTATTTCAAAACGAATCGACAATTCTATGAATAATTTCAGGATTAAATCTATACCAAACACTCTATGATCGTTAATTGAATTCTTAATTAGTTTCAGTATTTTGTTACAGTATCGGATATCTAAGAAATGATAGTTATATTACTATAATAAAACCTGTAAGGTCAATGAACTTTAATCTACGTCTAATCCACTTCGGACGCAACGATGCAAGACTACCCTCGCCATCAGTCTTGTGGTCGCGACTTGAGCAAACATGGACATTCTCATCAATTACCATGCGCGAGCCTGCATCTGTCTGTTTGTACCTAACTTTATGTATAGCAGTAATGTATTGATGGTGATTATTTCGATAATGTACTCGTATGATTGGAAAATGGATGTGATGACATTGAAAAGTATTTAAGTATTTATGGGAGAAGCCTCCGTCATAAACATTGTATGGTTTTTCGTGACCTAACGAAGAAACTTCCTTAATTCGCAACCAGTATCGATAATATGTAATAAAATATGACTGTGTTTTGTTTTTAAAGTGCTACACCGGAGGGTGCGTAACGGCCCGTAAAAACTATAGCCTAGCTAAAGATAAGTCCAAGTTTTTCTTTTATACTGATAAATTAAATTTGACCTTTACAGCCGGTTACATAATATTCTTATAATTTCTGAAATATCTTAGCAAATGTCAAAAATTTGTATAGTTACAAGATAAATGTCATCATCATCATTCTCTCTCCCTGTTCCTATTCTTCGAGATTGATTATACGAATGTATTTTTGAAGATTTGGACGGCGTCAAAACGTTTAAATTTGAGTCTAGTGGAGCATAGTGTTGTGTCTAAATACTATATAAGAGATATATAGAATACAAAATATATCTCCATTGTTTTCTGTATAAACTGCAATTGTTTCTACGTTCATATTGATCATTCACGATACGTATCGTCGATTCGCGTTATACAGTCTCCAACTTATACGAGCCTAAATATTACATAGCTATGACGATAGACATACATAGCTCGTCAAATTAATTTTAATTAAGTTTCACACGCGTCCTGTCACGTGATACGTGTTTAATTAAACGTCAGTTACACACGTTAGTAACAAATAAGTAATTGTTATTGTCTAATCTAAACCATAATGATATCGGCGAAGTTGTCGCAACGAAACGAACGATTTATCAAGTGTTTTGTTCCCGAACTAAGTCTAATTGAAAAACTTTAAGGCTCTTAAGAGCCGGATTATAATCTGAAACTTATTTGTTGGAGAGTTTATTTTATCTATTTGAAGTCTCGTATAACCCCATCAGAGGAAATTTTCATAAAATTGAATAAACGAGATCTAAGAAACGAACTGGAATGGTTTCTTATTCACGGAGCTCATTCAGTCGTGATCGTGATAAGTGTCCTAAAATATCCTATATATTAACTTTTAACGGAGATAATAGTTAAGTAGCTTTATAAAAAGTATAGAGTATATACCTCCTTAATAAGGTAACTACGGTCGTGTTTCACAATGTTTGAAAAAGTTCCTATTAGCGTTATCAGTTGAATACTTCTTACCAAATGACGTGCCGTTTTTAGGGTTCTTTAATTATTCCTTGGTTAGTGCTTTTGTCGATGGTGTAACGGGCCATTAGTATCTTTTGCATACAATGTCACATTATTTGCCCACAGTTAACATTCAGCAAATCACACATTCTTAAGAGTGTCCAATTAACCTATGAGGATATTTTTATAAATTGAAACGGCACGTAAGTAATTAAATAACACCGTCCTATCGGATTAAACGGTATTTTAATCAACGAAAGATAAGTCTGAGTATGCTGATCAAGCGTACAAAAGTCCATGTAATCCCTAATGAATGCGGTGTAGAGTGAAATACAGCTGTTTAAATCGGTTGGATTAGCTTGATACAGCTAGAGCTGAAATCCAGCGCAGCTAAATCACTAGAATCGCTCCATAGCTCGGCAAAACGACATTTACAAAATTATAGTTACTAGAAGTTCCCCGCGGTTTTACCCGCCTAAATATAGAAAACCTCACACAAACTTATGACACCAAAGATTCGATATCATACGTAACTGGATCAATAATACTTTATGTTAAAGTTAATTGAAAATATTTAGCAATTCAAGCGTGAAACGAAATATAGTATGCGTATGTATTCATTATCTTTTGACGGGAAGCGTCTCAGTGGGCGTAATGTCTGGCAATGAGTCATAAGAAAAAAACACACTTTTTAATCTAACTTTGCGTATTGTATTTAAATTATTTTGCTGTTTTTTTTAAAGTAAATAGTTGGATTTATAAAAAATCGTTACCTATCCAAAAACAGTGTTTCTTTCAAAAACTCAATGCGATTTTTCTTCGATAACCCAGTTATCCTTTGTGTACAATATTTTTGTTAGAAATTTCTGCAAAAAAAACTATATATTTTTACGGAATATCGTGTTTATTCTATTTGGCTGTTATTCCAAATTATTAAAACAGACAAATAGTTACCATAGTAACGTAATAGATGTTCAACCTTCGCTAAGTTCGCAATATGTTAGACTTCTGTGATTAATTATAAAGATAGGTTTATAGTATCTATTTTCATTATAATATGAAGATCTATTACCTGAGTCACCAACTTGATTATGACTTTGATAAAGGATAGATTTTAACGTCATGAAACATGTTAAGAGATATTCGTTATTAAAACTAGCGGTTCCCCGCGGCTGCGTTGCGGCTGCTTTCATTCCCACTTTACCCTCTTATGCATCCATAATTTCCGGTAAAACTATATTCTGCCATGGTCCAATATTTCTGCTGGTTAGCGCTTGAAAGTCTACGCACTATTATAGTATTCTAAAAGGGAAATACCCTTAAAAAAGGCTAAATCGCAAAGATACAAAAAAGACAACTAACTGGAATGACAAATACCAACTAATAAATACCAAGTGCACTCGCTAATGCTACTATACTGTAAATAGCTACACTAAAGTGTTTAGTATATGACCGACTGTGTACATAGCCAATAACCTGACCATAAAGTCCTATTTGCCTACAATTTCCATAGAGATGCGTCCATTAATAAGTTTCGAGCGGTGAACGGACATAATGGTTGTTTAATAAATTTAATGGATTCACAAGAGATATAAGCGTCCGTGGCTTTGATAGATAGCCGCTGAGTTGCAGTTTTATGTACGGCCTGCTTTTGTCTTAAAAACCGGCCAAGTGCGAGTTGGACTCACGCACTGAGGGTTCCGCGTCAACTTTAACTGAATAAGAGAATATATTCATTCCACTTAGCCAAATACCTCAATATTTTGTTGACATCAAATATAACTTTGTATTTCACATAGTTTGTATGAAGAACAAAGTTATTTGGCTGTTGAAAATGTGCAATATCTCAAAAACTACTAATTCGATCCTGTTCCAACCAATTTTCGTTGAAAGTATTTGTTAAGATGAACATGTAATTCACACTCGCTTAGTTTCTAAGTTAGAGGGAAAGGGACGCCTATTATATCACTTTGGAAGTGTCTATCTATCAAACGTGAGACTTTAAAAGAAAATGGTTTTAGGAACCTATTATGTTATTTAAAAATACCTATCCAAAGACACCCCCTCCCCCACACGCATGAGTTTAACAAAAAAAAATCGGTTTTACTTTCATGTATGGGAGCCCCCTCTTAGTATCATTATTTTTTATTTTTTGTATAAGAATCGTAAAGCGGTTAACAGGACACATCTTCCTACCAAATTTTAACAGTGTGATGCTTATAGTTACAGAATAAAGTGGCTGTGACATGCGGACGGACAGACAGACAGACAGACTTGACAAAACTATAAGGGATCGATTTTTTGCCATTCCGCTATGGAACCTTAAAAAGGGAGGATCTTATTTCAACCTGTATGATTGTATGTATACCTGTATATGTTTGTCCGCGAATATCTTGCGTTTGGCTTGACCAATTTTAATGCGGTTTTCAGGAGAGTATGTTTTAGATTTAGGAGAAGATTTTAGTTTGATTGACTTAAAAAAATGAGGTTCTCAGTTTGACCCTAAAATGTGAATGTATGTTGAGCTTATAGATATAATGGTGATTATAGATACGCAGGCTGTTGGGCGTGTTTAGAATTGCCGTAACTATAGATTTTGGTTTATAGAACAGTGTTTACACACCTAAAGAAATACAATCAAACCTGTAAACTAATTAAAAAAAAGTTTTTACGAATGGTTGGTTGGCCGTGCATATTATTCGATTTAAGAGTTTTTGAATGGCTAGGAAATATTTTAAACATTAAATAAGTTTAACCTGACATTGCTGGATTTAATAATAAAAGGAATATATGACAATATTATTCATAAAAATATTATATGGTAAATTAGTCAAGTTTGTAATTAATAGAACAGGTATTTGACATAATGGGTGTTTTCTATGTATACCATGTATGTATTTACAAAAAAAAAAGTATTTAAGTATTATATCTGTTGTCTGGCACCCATAACACAAGCTTTGAGTAGCTTACTTTGGGGCTAGATGGCGATGTGTGGGAATGTCCAAAGGATATTTATTTATTATTATTATTATTAATTGTAAAATCATACTCATTAAGATAAATCAAATGTAAGATAATAATAAATGTTTGCTTGCCATTGTTAATAGTCAAAAATAGGATGAACATACGATAATTAACTTAAGATCTTCGGTGTAACCCCATTTATGAGCAAATAAATACATTAGGTAATTCATTCATTCAATATAGTTGAAGTGTGCAACGCAAAAGTACAGTGACTTTTGCGACACTCTCAAGTGACCATAGCTATATGATTGTCCCTACCTACATTTTTTTCGTTTATCATTGTTTATTAAGACATTTTAAATCATTTAATAAGGTTTGAACGCAGTGTATCGCGCCTAAAGACCTTGTCAGACAAAATCTTTTGCATCTTGCGTCGTCTTTTGTTTAAAGTGACGCATTTTTTTAATTTAATTAAAATTGGATACCAATCACATACATTGTTTTGATTCTAAAGTAAATAGCTAATGCACATGTGTAATGAAAATCAGGTACAGAGGTTGCACCACAACACCCAGACCCGAGACAATATGAAATATTAAAATTTCTACTTTGACCCGACGGGGAATTGAACCCAGGACCTCGGAGCAGCGACGCCTTGAAACCCAGCGTGCTTACCCACTTCAACCACGGAGTTCGTCAAACCATGTCGTGTGTGTAAGCGAGTTTTGTTGAATAATGTCTGGTCATAGGAACGAGAGCCCTTTAAACCAAACTAACCGTTCAATTAAAACACGATTTCGTAAAAGCAACAATTCTCTTTGGGATAAAATTAAATTTTTCTTCCCGGATGAGAGATAGCTCCTTAAAAGATCACGCAAACGAAATACGGCAGCTTATATTCCATAAAGACTCCTCGAAATGCCGGTATTAAGAGAAGATCGAGACTGCTGAATGTAATTTAAAAGGACTTGACCGTTCAAATTACAGTCAGCTAAAAGCCAGAAAGATCAATAGCCTCCTAGTTTTATTGCTTGAGATTTCAGTAAGGTAAGTGCTAAGTCATTTCGTTAGTTGCAGGCCACTTTACATTTGAAAATGGAGGCTGATCCAATATATATTGGATCCTATCTAGTAATTTCAGTTAATCGGATTAATAGTCGAACACTGAAAAAATATTTTTTCAAATTAAACAGTCTTCAAAAAACATACTAAAAAGCTCAGAATTTGCTCTCAGTTCAGAAGACAAAATAACTTTATTTCTTCTAAACAGAAGGCCTCTGTTCACTTCTTTGTACAAACAGTGAAATGCTCTATCCATGCCCAAGTTACGCATTTAATGAAACGAGTAAAAATTAAAAACTAAGTCTTTCAAAAAGAGACTTTTATTTTCTGCTTAATTAAATAAGGACCCAAAAAAACACCTTCAGACTAAACGATAAATAAATCTTGTAACTTTCAAGACGCAGACATAAAAAGCATCCCATTGTCTTTTTAATTACTTCTTAAAGACTTAGGGTGACCAAATTTAATTACATATTTTTATGATTTCATTATTTCAGGCTATATTTCATTTATTTATGAGTTGTCCATAGAGATAAGTATCACAAAGAAAGTTTAAATAAGTTATTTTAAGAAGTGGAAGCTATTTTCTTGTTATGAATTTTTTTCTTCTTCTATTAATCTAGTGAGGTCCACATTTCAGTATGTTACAAATGGAACAATAAATCTGCTATTACGAATTACGAGGAAGCGAAATTATTGTCGATCATTAAGGGGGAAAAGAAGCGTAGCAACAGGGATGAAGAGTGATGTATCAAAGCTTGTTCTGTATCACAGACTCATGCCCTGTTAAAGCCTCACTCACAGCGTGCAACTTATCTGGGGTGCAACTAAATATTTTGAACATTATTATTTAAATTGATTGCAGCGGTAAAATAAATTGAATTTGTAAAGAACCTTTTCGTTAAAAAGTATTAGTATATAGAAAGAAAATCACGTTCTCATGGGCCCCTATTTTTGAATCATTCGCGTCAAGGTGGCGTGTGATATTCATTGTTTAATGTGAGATTTTCAAATTCTGCATGATTTTTACAATTCTTGTTTGTCCATTAAAAATTAAAGACGTTATATACACAGACAGCTGGCTTTAAATAGGAATTTATTATTACTATTAGTCAAATCTAAAAGGAGTCAAAAGTTCAACGCCGTGTCTTAAAAACTTAAAAACATATGGCGTAGTTTGTTTAATGAAATAAGTTTCGTCGTGTAAATCCGGCTTTATTCACGACAGCATATGCGTCTGTTACGCACATCAGGAAACTATTCTCCAATTACTGCTACGTCAAGTCGACGGTATTGAATACCCTTTCTAGTAAGATGCCATTTTATTTTATCCTCCTCGAATGCGAACACACGATTTTTACTCCACTCTTTGTCGTTCGTAATTGAATTTCGTTTGTATAAAGTAGGTCGGTTTCGGGAACCAGACGGTTACATCTGGACTTGTCCTCACTCCCGAATTATAAGAGATTTTATGAATATCTCAGCACTAAGCCCTTTATAATGTTTGCGTTACAATTTCTGCCCATTGAAGACTAGTTAATAAAGTCAAAAGTATGCAAGAACCCTTTCGCGATGGAAATTAAGGGGAGATTGCGTAAATATTTAATCATGGGATTATTAACTGAATATGCTATGGAAATAAAATATATAAATATAAATATTGGAAACCTATCACATACATTGCTCAGACCACAAATTAAGTAGTCAATGCACTTGTGTTATGGAAATTAGACACAACGGTGGCACCCAGACCCGAGACAATATGAAAATTATAATTTCTTTATTGGCTCTACCGGGAATCGAACCCGGGACCTCGGTGCGACGACGCCTTGAAACCCAGCGTGCTTAGCCACTACTCCACGGAGGTCATCAAAATGAAAATGAAGTGCGAAAATGCTGAAAGCACGTTTTGTCGCTTACCGCGTCTTTAACCTCTGTTTTCCTCGCCTTCTGAGCCCGAACAAGGTTTTCACTTGAATCACGGAGTTGTCCCGATAAACGAATATTTATGTAAATGCAAGCAGTTCCGAGAGCACATAAAGCGCGATTCCACACAAGCGTGCGATATTTCATTGCTGCGTCGTTTGCGATATCCTTTATTCAAACCAAAGGTTAATTTGCGTATATTGCTTTATGTATTTTGATGGCATCTGAGCAATGTACACCGGGGTTTTATTAGATAACCGCATAACATGACCGGAGCAATCGCAACGACTTTTGCATTTAGTCATTATTTTATCATTTACTTTATTTATTTACTTCTTTATTATATTTCTTTATATTTTTTTATTATACATTAATGAAAGTCATGATAGGAGAGCCTTTTGGGCAGCCGTTGCGAGTGGTCGTGTCCTGCACGTGTCGCGCAAGCCGCCGGCAGACCCTAAAAAATCTATTGTTTCAGTGCCCGACGCGCGCGCAAGGGCAGCTTTACGACGAATCGTCTCTCAGTAATTTGAGGCGGTTATTCCGTGTTTCGTTCGTAAATATAGAGTGATAATAATTAAAGCCATGAAGTGGTTTCTTGTGAATGTGTAGTGGTGAATTAAGTGACAAATGTTTGTCGGACTCAAACGCGTGAACGCTATTTTCCAACGGTGTAATTTACAGGGTACTTTCTGTTAAAAAAGAACCGGGTTTAAGTTATTAAATATTTCCATACCTCTTATTTTGAATTCCACCAGTCTTTTTTGTGTGTGTCTTAAAAGTTTCTTACCGAATCGCGTTAATTAGAATCATTGTTCATCGTGTTTAATCCGACGCGGATAACGTACTGAATCGCGCTTATTTCAGTGTGATTGTTGTTAGTAATTAATGGGTTCAGGTACTGTAAATCGCGTCAAATTGAATCCGTGTTGTCACCCTTTAGGAGGGTGGACAAATAAGATTTAGAATAAAATGAAAGATAAGGAATAACATAAATTATTTTTTTATTGAAAATAAGTTTGAGGGTAGTTCGGCCAAGATCTATTCCCGCTCAAATCGAAGTCCACCGGCAACACTCCCCTGTTCTCCCGATCCTTCTTCTCCTTCTTCTTTACTTTCCGCCTCTCTTCCAATTAGCCCCAGTCTCCTCTTTCCGGCGTCAATCGCCGCAGGTGGTTAGTTTCTCAGTTTCCAAAATCAGGGATGTGTTCCTAGAACCACACGATAATTTAAGAACCCTGTTCTTAAAACTCGGAAATAGGAAGCACTAGGATTGTGAAGCTAGCTAGACTATCTACAATTTAGCGTTTGCTAGGCGGGCAAAATAATCATGGTGGTTGATATTCAAAATAATAAAAAAAACAGTTATAAATAATTACTAAGTTATGTGCCGTCAACACACAACATTATTTATATGAAATGATTATGCAGCATTTTCAATATAATAATAACACTACCTTTATTACAAAAAGTTACAAATAATAAGTTTACCTAATTTTAAAATAAAAGTGACTGAACAATGTACTCATTCTATACGGTAACCTGCGATTGTATGAGGTCGTAATAAAAGATATAAAGACCATAAGATAATGCTTTGTAGAACATAGCATTACGTGCACCGATTTCATTATCGACCGTTATTTTTTTTAAGCAAGAAGGAAGGTATACTACTAATCTGCGAGAATAGTACATACTAAAGCACAAACACAAGCATAAAATAATCAATTCACAACTCACCCAGTATGGGAACACTTTTACAAGCACAGCCGCGTATTTAATTATTCTTTAGGCGATTCCTAAACTCGTAATATATTTTGGCATATATCTGAAGCCGTTATAAATTCAAAGTTTGGTAGTTTAATGAACGCACGTCCGCACTCCAAGTGCTGGAATCGGGACTGCCTTCGACTCGCGAAGCGAATCTGAATGAGTCGCTGACTGGTGCGCGTGATCCGTTCCTAACCGGTCGGTTGCCAGCTCTGTCATTCGCGGTACGAGTTACTATAGTAATATTTGTCTATTATAACATAATTTATATATTGTTTTCCTATTATACGTTTTAAGATTAAGATAAAATTTAGGGAAATAATATTGATTTAGCGGAACATAAGTGCGCATTGTTACAGTACCCCCTCCCGTAGAAAAGGATTTTAACTATATAAAATCCGCTTAACCTGCAATTACTTCGTACTTTGAGAACGTAAGCGTTAGTTAATAAGGATTGAAATATCAGCTTAAGAAAAAAAGAATTAATCGGTCTTAAGTCGATAATTTACTATTTTAAGATCTTTAATATGCCAAACCCCCAGATCTCGACCATTCATATCTTCAAGAATGTAAACTAATGGTGATCTTTTGCCTTTCACACGGCATTTCTGAAATTTGGGTGCTAGCTTTTTACTGAAGTAGGCATCTTTATCACTCTGAAAATAGCAACGCCTCCAGACAGTATCCCCTATATTAAACTCGGCTTCTCTACGACGTAAATTATATTTTTGCGTGTTCTTTACGTGAGCATGCCAGAGAGAAGCTTGCACCTTATCAAAAATACTGGCCAAATGACCCAAGTTCTCAGCATAATTATCTCTTGGCAGAAACAATAAGTCTCCCATATCAGGATTATCTATATAATGAGACCCACAAGTTACTAATTCTCTGCCATGTACAAGGAATGCAGGTGTATAGCCTGTGCTTTCGTTTACTGAATTATTTATCGCAAATTGAATTTTAGGTAAATTTAGATCCCAAGACCTATGATCATTATTTGCAAACGTGGATACAGCAGTCATTATAGTCCTGTTATATCTCTCAACGGTATTAATCTGAGGAGTGTACTTAGGAGTAAAATGTATTTTAGGTATCTTATATTTTTTAAAGAGGTTATCCAATTCTTTGCTAATGAACTGACTTCCATTATCGAGAATAATAGTCTGTGGGACACCGTGTACCAAAAAGACATCGCTTTCCAAATGTTTGCAAATAAGATCAGAAGTTGCTCTACGTAGCGGAAACAACAGGCAGTACTTAGAGAAGCAACATGTCACAACAAATATATATTGGTGTTGTTTCCTCGTATTTGGCAGCGGACCCACTAAATCAATAGAAAGACATTGGAATGGACGAGAAACATCCTTTGGTCTACCCATCTTGCCTAGTATACCATGATTGGGTTGTTTGTAAGCCAAACATGTGTCACATCGTGACACGAAATCAACGACAGCAGAATACATGCCAGGCCAGTAATATTGAAGTAATAAGCGTTTGTATGTCTTATATACGCCAAAATGGCCAGATGTTGGCTCTGCGTGACACAAAACTAGTACTTCTTCTCGCTTCTCCTCAGGAACTACCTCTTTCCACGCAAATTCATGAGTTAGAATATTATTGCTTTTCATGTATCTATAGAGCACTCCGTTTTCCACTTTATAGTTAGGAAAACTAACAGGATTCTCCTGACAACCTTTAAATATCTTTAAGTACCAAGGATCGTGAGAAGGCGTGTCGGAAAGTTCAGCTGTAGTACCAGTAGCAATGGAGTCAATTGGCACGCTACGAGATAATGCATCTGGCACAACGTTATCTTTTCCCCGACGGTGCTTAATTTCAAAGTTAAAAGAAGACAAACGAACTCCCCATCTGGCCAGACGACCAGTTGGGTTTGTAAGAGAGAGAAACCATTTCAGTGATGAATGGTCAGTAAACACAGTGAATTTTGTATTAGTTTCAAGGTAACAACGCCAATGCTCCAATGCCACAAGAACGGCCAATGCTTCCCGCTCTGTCGTACTATAATTTCTCTCCGGCTTAGTAAGAGAACGGCTCATATACGCTATTGGGTGTTCTACTCCGTTAATAGTTTGAGCCAACATTGCACCTATACCAAAGTTACTGGCATCCGTATGCACTTCAAAAGGATAGTCAAAATTAGGACAAGCTAAGACAGGAGCTCTAACTAACATAGACTTTAAGTCCAGAAATGCTTTGTCAGCTTCTGGTGACCATTGAAATGCTGGAGCGTTCTTTCGAGTCGACGTTAGTCTATTAAGTGGTCCTGCAATCGTGCTAAATTGTGGTATGAAACGCCTGTACCATGAGGCAGTACCTAAGAAGCGTTTAACCTCTTTTGTATTGGTAGGGGGGGGGGGGAAATTTAAGATAGCTTCCACCTTTTCGGGATCAGTCCGCAGTCCCTGAGCATCTACTATGTAGCCTAAGTAGCGAAGCTTACTTCGAAAGAATTGACATTTTTCTAAGTTTATAGTAAGGTTGGCGGTTCGTAACTTTTCAAGCACTTTGCGGAGCAACGTCACGTGATCACAGAAAAACTCACTAACAATTATTATGTCATCCAAGTACGCAAAGACTTTCAGTTCAAATTCCGGTCCAAACAAAAGATCTACTAAGCGTTGTTGAGTAGCCGGTGCATTAGTGAGACCAAAAGGAGTTACCTTAAACATAAAAGTGCCTCTTCCAGGAACATAGAATGCCGTTTTCTCCTTGTCTGCCTCTTCAATAGGTAGTTGCCAAAATGCTTTTGATAAATCTAGACTTGAGAGATATTTAGCGTCCTTCAAGTTGTCCAAAATTTCAGATACATATGGCAAGCTATAAGCATCTTTTTTAGTGACAGAATTTAGCCTACGGCTATCCAAACAGAAGCGTGGTTTGCCATTTTTTTTACCTACTACTAGCACAGGGGATGACCACGGACTTTCACATGGTTCGATTACGTCCAAAGCTAACATTTCATCAACCTGGTCCGTGATGATTCGTTGCTTTTCTGGAGACATCCTATAGTAGCGCTGTCGTATAGGCTCGGCATTACCAGTATCAATACGATGTTTTATAATATGGGTCCTACCAAGGCCCTTTACTTCATACGAAATGTCCTTATATTGTTCTATAATCTCGTCTGCGATTTGTTTTTGATCTTGACTTAAATCTTCATAATTGTGTATATGAGGTTGAGAAGTTTTTGAAACTTCTAAAAGACTAGGATCATCCGTAAACAAATTCTCCTTTGAGGATAAGTATTTAGAACAAAGATTAAATTTCTGCCAGAAATCAATGCCCAGAATTAAAGTTGACTTTATCCCAGGTATAACATGAGCTTTGATTATTGAAAAGTTATTATCAAAGGATATCGGCAGTAGTATATAGCCTAGTGAAAGTATTTGTTGGCCACCTGCCGCAGTTACAGTGATTTTATCATCGTGGCAAAGCTGTAACCCAAATTGAAGTAGGCGGTCATGAAAATTATTCCCTAAAATGGTTACTGCTGAACCCGAGTCTAGTAATCCATATAATTCTAAGTTTTTACAATTATTAATAATTACTTTTGCATAGGGTCGAGGATCGTTACTAGGTTTTAAGTTGAAAATTGCAGAAACTGACAAGTTATTAAAGAATTTTTTAAGAGTTAATAACCAATCATTCCATTCCGAAAGATCCGTATGATTAGAAGGATTTTTGCTGCAATTTTCATTAATTAGTTTTTTGGACGACAGTTAGGACAATCAGGGGAACGTACATCCTTTTTACCGCATTTGAAACAAAAAATGTTTCGTTCCGCCGTACATTCTCTCATTGAGTGTGTGTCTACACGACAACGGTAACAATAAGGCTTTCTCGATATTGTCGCAATTTCGATTTCCGCGGCCTCAATGTCCGAAGTTTGAACTTCAGAAACTTTTATTGGTTAGTTAGGAACAGAATCGCAATGCTTGCCTGAGTCTAACTTATTGTACCTGCCATAAAATATGTTCTGAGTATTAGAATGTTTACGTCTAGATGACTGGTAGCTGAATTCAGGGGCCAACGTGTTAGAAGTCACGGCCGGAGGTTCCTTGAAATTTTCAGAGCGAACTCTTATGCGTTCATAATTTCTACAGATACAGCGCAAATCATCAATTGATTTTATATTAGGGCTAGCAGCTATGATAGTCGAGTACCAGGGGCGGATATTATGTAAAAGAATATCTTATTTCATTTCTTCATCCAAAGGCCTACTCAAACGAGAAAACATTCCCTCCATTATTGCTAGATAAATTGTTATAGGTTCGTCATCACCCTGAGTTCTTGAACGAATTTTAGAATACATCCGATAGTCATAATCTGGCACATCAAAATCATCACGAAGTAGAGTCATAAGGCTCGCCCAATCAGTAATTTTATCCCTAATAGCCCGATACCAATGAGAGGCATCCCCTACAAATATATCTATAGCAGAAGATATCATTTTTTCTTCGGGAATTGCTTTAGATAAGCGAAATTCCTCCAATTTTTGAATGAAAGATCGAACACAAGTCTTTCCGTCATATTTAAGTTTTGAAAGCTCCCCCGTTAAGCCACGATCACATGAAACCGAAATTTTAAGACCTGCCAGATTAGACGTATCAGCTACATTATCAATTTCGGGCATAGTGCGTACCTCTGCGGTAGGATATTTAGTACTGTGACCAGAAAAAGTTAAGAGATTATCGTAATACAGCTTAATAGTATTCCTTAAAGTTTTAAGAGTGGTAAGATCGTCAACTGCTTCTGGCTGGGCAATTCTTTGAATTCGAAAGTATAAATGATGTAAAAGTGATTTAGTTCGATTAAAGAGTGAATCATCGTAACCCTGCTTTAAAGCCTCCAGGTTAGCCCTAACTTTATCAAACGTCTTTTGACAACCGGTGACGTCTTCAGAAAATTCATAAACCGAACCATCAATATCCTCAGACGGATATAACACTGTAAGTTTTGTGATTTGACGACGTAGATCTGCGACATTATTGGAAGGAGCTTCCCCTCGGATAGCCACTTCGTACATAAGTTCTGATTTTTGGAGTAACAAGAATTTTATAGGATAAGCCATCGCTGAAATTCGAGACATAGATCCCAAGCTGAGTAGGTTGTGAGTTGATTTACCAAAAAAAACAGTAAAAATGCAAATAAAAAACACAAAGAAGCACAAAAAATGACAATAATAATGAAAAATCTCTCAGCTAATGTGCCAAACTTCTAACAGTATTTTTTTTTATAAAAAACAAATAAAGGCAAATTTAATAATACCAAAATAAATATTATTAGACCAAGTGTATATTTTGTTCACATAACTAGGCAATGGCATTAAATGGCAAAATTTTGCAAGATCCGGCACACAAGCTAAGCAATTAATATATACTGACATAAACAATAACACACCAAGAAAAATAAACCATCACCAGAACAAAACAGCCAAAGTGTAATCAAACCTGAGCGTGAATATGACCTTAGACCACGTTTATGGGCGCCATTGTCACCCTTTAGGAGGGTGGACAAATAAGATTTAGAATAAAATGAAAGATAAGGAATAACATAAATTATTTTTTTATTGAAAATAAGTTTGAGGGTAGTTCGGCCAAGGTCTATTCCCGCTCAAATCGAAGTCCACCGGCAACACTCCCCTGTTCTCCCGATCCTTCTTCTCCTTCTTCTTTACTTTCCGCCTCTCTTCCAATTAGCCCCAGTCTCCTCTTTCCGGCGTCAATCGCCGCAGGTGGTTAGTTTCTCAGTTTCCAAAATCAGGGATGTGTTCCTAGAACCACACGATAATTTAAGAACCCTGTTCTTAAAACTCGGAAATAGGAAGCACTAGGATTGTGAAGCTAGCTAGACTATCTACAATTTAGCGTTTGCTAGGCGGGCAAAATAATCATGGTGGTTGATATTCAAAATAATAAAAAAAACAGTTATAAATAATTACTAAGTTATGTGCCGTCAACACACAACATTATTTATATGAAATGATTAAGCAGCATTTTCAATATAATAATAACACTATCTTTATTACAAAAAGTTACAAATAATAAGTTTACCTAATTTTAAAATAAAAGTGACTGAACAATGTACTCATTCTATACGGTAACCTGCGATTGTATGAGGTCGTAATAACCTCCTAAGGCGCAATTGCGGTGGCGGTCGCGTTACCGCGGTGGACTGCGTGCGCGTACGCAATTCGCGCGGTGTCAGGATACACGTTACGTAAACAGTTATAAAATCTTATTGAAACAAGCTATTATCATTCTGTAAAAAGCTTATTGTTACTGAATAAATAACCTATGCTTGTAATAAAAAAAAAATGTATTCAAAAATGAAAAAATAGAACCAAACAAATTCGTGGTAGGGTGACGACATATACGAAAAAAATTGCGAGAAAAAAAAATCGAATTTTAATCAATAACTGACAGCAACCGGATGTGTTTGCGGTCTATGGTGTAGAAACATCTGTTTTTTACTCATGAAGGTCAACATGCCCAAAGAATAAGCATTTATACACCCATATTTTTTTTTTTGCAAAAAAGTAATTAAAAAGCGCCCACAGGTGGGCGCTTGGTAAAATCGCGAAACTCATGCTCAGCGCCCACCATCGGGCGCTCTGGCTATCCAAGGGATAAAAGATATAAAGACCATAAGATAATGCTTTGTAGAACATAGCATTACGTGCACCGATTTCATTATCGACCGTTATTTTTTTTAAGCAAGAAGGAAGGTATACTACTAATCTGCGAGAATAGTACATACTAAAGCACAAACACAAGCATAAAATAATCAATTCACAACTCACCCAGTATGGGAACACTTTTACAAGCACAGCCGCGTATTTAATTATTCTTTAGGCGATTCCTAAACTCGTAATATATTTTAGCATATATCTGAAGCCGTTATAAATTCAAAGTTTGGTAGTTTAATGAACGCACGTCCGCACTCCAAGTGTTGGAATCGGGACTGCCTTCGACTCGCGAAGCGAATCTGAATGAGTCGCTGACTGGTGCGCGTGATCCGTTCCTAACCGGTCGGTTGCCAGCTCTGTCGTTCGCGGTACGAGTTACTATAGTAATATTTGTCTATTATAACATAATTTATATATTGTTTTCCTATTATACGTTTTAAGATTAAGATAAAATTTAGGGAAATAATATTGATTTAGCGGAACATAAGTGCGCATTGTTACAGTGTGTAGAATCTTATAAACAAAATTATGTTTTATTAAGACATACTATGTGTACTATTACGCGTATTATAAGGTAAAATAGTCGTCGTAGATAAACGCCTGGTGTTTTTGGCGGGACTCAAAAGCATACCAGACTAAGATATAGTAGCCCAGCTGTAGGGCCAGTGTGGTGTTAAAGTGTGTGCGTGAGTTTCATAGTGAGCCTCATCAGGCTTGAGAGTGCCGTAAGGAACGTGTCCAGCTCCGCTCACAAACATAGAGGCCAACCACTGATGCAGATCGGAGTCCAGGAAAATCTTCCGCACGCCTAAGTCACATAGTGATTCAAATTTGGTGAGATCCTTCCATATTATGTTGATAAAATACCACACCATATTGACCGACAAAGGTTTTAGAATTAACTCAAGACCGACATCGAACTATGTCACACTCATAATTTCTAAAACTCAAAAGATATCCACATACAGCACAGAAACAGTCCATATACAGTTCCATTCAATTTAATTAAATATTATATTGTAAATAATCCTTAGTGCAGGTAACTTAATACAAATATAAGTACCTATTAGGAAAGAATTAAAATAATTTACCCCAAAAATAAACCTCAAATAACAAAGGAAACCGCGAATGTTTTATGAGGGTGCTAGGAGCTCTCAAATAATTGTTGGTACAACTATTATATTATCTGGGGTACAACTATAACCTTGCTACCTTACCGCTTACACATTTAAATCCCCCAATTGTAAGGAAACATTTTAGAAATAAAGGTACCTAATCACAAAAAATATTAATCTTATACCTATGCAACGTGGAGCTCGATCAAGTTTCTACGACTTTATATAAGTTAACAGCCATTCATTTTATATGTATAGCCATTACACAATACCTTCCTTATGTTGTGAGAAAAAGTTTTTATTGTTATTAGAGGAGTGACAAAGTATACATTTGGCTACATACGTACCATAAAACTAAAATATCTATTTTTTTAAATAACAATACATTCTTTTAACTATTTCGTCGTATTTGGGTAAGAAATTACTCGCACAAATAACTTTGTACAGTGTCCAGCACGTGGTTGGGATACGGTCATTAACAAAAAAGCCAAGAATATTCTAAACGACAGCAACGGGACTAGGAGCATAAAATTTGTATTGTTAAAAGCCTGAGAAACTTTCTAAGCGGCGGAATATCAGTCCAATAAAACAATTACGATTAACGCACCTACAAGGCGACCTTAAAACATTTCAAAAAATCTTTTAAATTACAATGAACTCGTGCACCGTTAAAGTGTTTTTGTCCTTTATTTTTCCAATATATATTACTTTTTTCATAGAAAACATAACACCATAGGCCGATTGTCTTAGAGCCCGACGCGCGCGCAAGGGCGTCTTAACAACAAATTGTCCCGCAAAATATTGAAACGGTTTCTCCGTGATTAGTATTTTAAAACAGATTAAATACATCGCCACGATCAAGATAAATCGAAAACAAATAGCGAGTAAATTTCCCTTCTCAAAATATCGTAGTTCCGTTTATTAATTTGTAATTTAAATACCAAAATAGTACAATATATACTTAGAATAATTACACATTGTGTAATTATTCTAAAGCGTCCTATGAGGTCGTAATCATTTCACCGGAAAATTTTAAATTTAATTCCAAGTCGCGAAGTGATTCCTTGTATGTGTAAGTATTGTAGTGAATTAGTTCATTATTTTTTGGACAAAAAGTTGCCAGAGAGCCTAGTGAAAGATGTGTTAATGACTTGCGTTCAACTCTGTTTACCATAGTAAATTGTTCAAAATTAGGTACGAGTGTCGTGACCTATACCGTGTTTTTTTTTTGCTAGAGCTCTACAGTATGTATGGGAGTAACTCGCGGTGATAAATCGTACATACATATAAAGCGGAGTCACCCAGGCTTATAGCGTATGATTGCGGCTTTAACGTCTTCGCAGAAGAAATGTGTCTAACTCAGTTCCTAGACAGAGAGGATAACCACCGCGGCAAGCCCCGCGACGACAAGCACTATACTAGAGCGAAGCCCAGCACGCAGCTAAGCTACAATATACTGATATGAACTTGGTGAGATTTTAAACTTAATTGTGTACACACGATTTATTTTGCAACTTAAATATACAGACAGAATAATTGTCGAACAGTTCAGGTTGCGTCGCCAAAAAAAAAAAAGATTGCTCCCCAAAAACTTTCATGACACGTGGGGCAAACTCCATTTCGGCCAATCATACAATAATAGACCTTAGCGTATTGTATTACATCCTTATGGCTATAAGAAACTTTCGGAACACCACTGGGATACTACTAAAACAAAAGGAGCAAAAAATGCACTTTCACAGCATCGCCTTTCAAAGTCTAAGAAAAATACACACGTGCGTCCTAATACAATCTAGGCGCAGCCCCTAACAGGACCCTCACAGCGGGGTACCATAAATATGTTGCAAACTCCTTACCATCTGACATCTTAATAATGAACTCGGCTTCAAAACTATAGTACCATTGACATTAAATGAACAAATTCTCGATCATAGAAATTTAGGATTATGAAAGATATCATTAAACGTTACTTAATTTAATTACCTATTCCAGTCTTGAATCATACTTGTTCATCATTTCTATAATATTATATTGTTGTAAAAGAAAACAACGCACAAACGGCCAAAAAAAATGATTGTCAGCTGTCATAAAAGCTTTCAGATGTGCATCTTTTTAGCGTCTGGTCTTACTCAACACAAGCCGCCATCAAGATTGGCATGTATTGCACTAATTTGATATTTCTTTCAGGTTAAAGATCTTCACATAGCAAGCAAAGCCTTAAAAAAACTGCAGAATCGCAAAAAAGTATCGTGTTCACATTATGTGTATGTGCGTGAGTTCGTGTGTCTATGTGTGTCGCTACTCGTGCTAGTGATTTTCTCCTTTATATATGTGCTGTGATGAGATATGTGATGGTTAGGCAAATTTTCCGGCAACTAAACAAAAAAGAAACCGCATTATTTTTGTAAAAATTCTGAAGCAGAATCTTATGACTATGGAATAGATGCTCCTATGGTCAACGTTGAAGCGCAGCGAGCCAAAGCGGAAGAGGGCTACAAAGATCAACGTCAGAGCGCAGCGAGCCTTAAGCCGAAGACAGCTGCACTCATCAGCGTCAGAACGCAGCGAGCAATAAGCGAAACAGCAACAATGGATCAATGTGTGTGAAATGTGTGTCGCTTCTTGTGTTAGTGGTTTCTTGTATATGTGCTGTGTGAGTTGATTTATTGTGTAGATCAGTGATCATCAAGCAAAAAAGTTTCTGGCAACTGAACAAACACTAAACATAAAACTAGCTGAAGCAGGTGCTTATAAATGGAAAGCACGAGCTGGATTGACCTAATAGACAAGGATTGGGCACCAGTTACATTATTTAAGAGCATCAACGTCGGAGCGCAGCGAGCCATAAGCAGAAGACAACTTTAATTAAGCGCAGTGAGCCATAAGTGGCGCTATGATCAACGTAGAGGGAGCACAACGAGCTAAAAACTGACGACAGCTACCATGATGTACGCTGAAAGAGCACAGCGAGTTGAAAACTGACGACAGCTATATTGATCTACGTTGAAAAAAGCGCAGCGAGCTATAAACTGGCGACATATACAATGGTCAACATTGAAGGAGCGCAGCGAGATAAAAATGTACGACAACTACAATGGTCTACGTTGAAGGAGCGCAACGAGCTGAAAACTAACGACAGCTAAATTGATCTGCGCTAAGGGAGTGCAGCGAGCTAACAATTGACGACAGCTACAATCGTCAAGGTTGAAGAAGCGCAGCGAGCAATAAACTGGCAACGTCTACAATGGTCTATGTCGCGGGAGCGTAACAAGCTATTAGCGGATGACACCAAATTTTATCAACATTGGAGCGTGAAGAGTTACAAGCAAAACGAGAGCTATAATAGGCGTTAGAAGAGAAAATCAAGCTATAAGCGTACGACAGTCATAAAGACCAAAGTCAAAGGAGCACCTCGAGCTAAAAGAAGAAGCTAGAAACGTTAAATTTTGATAAAGCGCACCAAGCTTTAAAAGGACGTCTGCCAAAACATTGACGTATGTGGAATGCAGAAACTTATAAATCGGACGCCGCCAGTGCAAAACATATGAGCAGAAGCAGTGCATTGACCATATAACTGAATCAAAAGGACCAAAGAAGATCTAGAAGAAGTCCTACGCATATCCACAAAGGCCGACCGATTGCCCACCCCATCAACGCTCAGCCCTCTTATGATACCTGTCTTTCTCCCTATATTCCTAGACCACACTCGATGCATATCTTGGTGGTTGTGGCCGATAGGCTCCGGCTAGTCGGTCTCCTCTCCCATCTCGGAGCGTGTCCCTCCTTCTAAAAATCGTGCTATTTGGTGTGCCGGTTTTACCGGATCAGGCTTTGATCCTGGCTGAATAGTACATCGTATCGTATCGTATCGTATATACATTAATGAAAGTCATGATAGTTTACAACACCTCCTTATAGTACCGAAAGGTTAGACTGTCTTTTGTTTATATTAATTTATTGGATTCGATCCCTGAATTACAGAATAATGGGGATGGGCCAGAGAATACAAAGTTCTCCCGGTCCGATATTTTATACAAAAATACCACATTTTTTACTTATTTTTTAAAGATATTAAAATCACCGTAATGTATCTTTTATGCTTACCTTAATTATGCTCGTCATCAGAATCTAGAGAAGTATTACATGCTCGCATTCATGAAGCGTTTGAGTTTAGGTGTGACGAATCGTCGACGTTAATGATGACAAATGATACACATTCCACGTGTAATTAAGTTCGATTTCTAAAGATTGCCGCTGCTAATGACTTGATCAATTTTAAGTAGATTAACGTTTCAGAACACCTGTAGCGCTATATTTTGTCAAATGCCTCCTGTGTGGATTACAACAGATTTTCATTCCAAAATTGGACTTCAATTAAAGAATATCACACACCATCTTGATGCGAGTGACTCAAAAATAGGCTCCTGGAGGCAAATTCTTGTGCAGTTCGTATACGAAAAAGGTTCTACGAATGAAATTTCTTTATCGATGAGAAAAATGATTTTGATTTCTTAAGGTAACATTTTATTTATTTATTTATTTATACTTTATTGCACAACCAAAAATTTGTACAAAAGGTGGACTTAACGCCATATGGCATACTCTACCAGTCATACCTATGGGCTAAGCAAAAATGATTGTAGGCGGTGCGACAGAAAAAAAGAAAATGGGTTACTATTAAAAGAAAAAAAAAACGATAAATTTCACGCATAAAAAAATGTATATACATGAAAAAACATATCTCATAAAATAAAACAAAATAACTACAATTTACAATAAATACAATATAATCTAATAAAATATTACATATACATAACGCAAACGATAAAATAAATACATATACGTACTTACTATAATTATAATATACTATGACGATGTATTAGAAGCTTATGGATTACGCTTTGTTGATGCTTCCGATATACAAATGTAGAAATTGTGCACGGACGAGTCTCTTAAATGAAAATTTACTGGGAGTCTGTTGAATTTTTGCCGGAAGGGCATTCCAGAGACGAACGGCCTGGACAACAAAAGAGTTTGAAAGGAAACCTGTGCGGTGAGCAGGAGTAGCGAGAGAAAGTTTATTAGAACATTTTCATTTTCTTCTATTCAACTCTATTACAACTTTTATTCAATTTCATTTTGATTTTGTCCTTGTGGTAGTTTTTAGGGTTCCGTAGCCGAATGGCAAAAAACGGAACCCTTATAGTTTCGTCAAGTCTGTCTGTCTGTCCGTCCGTGTGTCACAGCCATTTATTTCTGTAACTATAAGCATCATGCTGTTGTAATTTGGTAGGAAGATGTATCCTGTTAACCGCTTTACGATTTTCATACAAAAAAAAAGATATTTAAGGGAGAGCTCCCATACATGAAACTTAATCCTGAAAAAAAATTTTTACTCAAACCTATACGTGTGGGGTGTCTATACATAGGTCTTTTAAAATGACATCGAGGTTCCTAATACCATTTTCTTTTAAAGTCTAACGTTTCAGAGCTAGACGCTTCGCTTAGATCTTAACAAATACTTTTAACAAAAATTGGTTCGGACGGGATCGAACAACAAGTTTTTGAGATAAAGCACATTTTCAACAACCGCAAACATAACTTTGTACTTCATACAAACACTATGAAAAACAAAGTAATATTTGCTGTCAACAAAATATTGTGGTGTTTTACTAAGTGGAAGTAAGTGGATTCCCTAATTCAGTTAAAGTTGTCACGGAACCCTCAGTGCGCGAGTCCGACTCGCACTTGGCCGTTTTTTTTACATTACTGGATTTTTAGGTAAAACGGTTAAACTCGCAATTTAATTACCTTACGAAAAAAGTTTCGTATGACACAAGCTATATTTTTCAAGTTACATATAATCAGTTGTTTTAATTAAATACATTAACATTCCTTTTTATATGTAATCGTTTCATGAAAACGCAATACCAAACGTAGAACTATATTTTTTTTTGGGCTTTGTGCAGTAAAACCTCACTGAAGTCGAAAAGTAAAAGCTGTAGTACATTCCTCTCATAAATTTTATTGAAGGCACGTATCGCTTCTGAAAATGAACTCAAACACGTGTATCTGGCATAAAACACTGATTAATTCTTTCAGCAGACTAAGACGAACAGAAATATAATAATACAACGAATCAACACCGTGTGTACGTGATATGAAACCCGATCTCACCCCTACACCATTCATTTGGGATGTTCTGTATGAAATAAGTTATTTGATATAACTTTGTTACCAACAGGGTTGATTACTCGTTGATTAACGATTTACATTTAAAACGAAAAAAAAACGTTTTTCATTTCATAAATAAGATCAACACAAAACTAACAACCTTCATAGGTTATTCTTACCCTACCTTCAAACACTGCAGACCTTATTAAATTAAACCGTTAATTATTTTTTTTCAATGATACCATTAAAGGTAAAAGTTAAAACATTGTTGACAATATTCGCCAAACAAAGATAACCTGTAGTAAAGGGTCTTAGACCATCTTAATATATTTGAAATAACACAATAAGTAAATACAATAAGTTGCATTACCTACAAATCAGTACGCCTGCATGAATTGTAGACGTTTATTTGTAATAATCGCACTAAAATGGTGCTTACCATTTTAGTTGAAAACTAAAGGGGAATGACAGACGGCCATAGTAATTTAGGCCCTTAGTGCACACGTATGAAACTATTATGGGATTATTGTATTTAATACTAATAACCAATTATGATAAGATAGGGTTTTATAAAACTCGGGGTTGGGTTTATAAATATTTTTTTTTTATTATCTATAAAAATAAACTTTAAAAAAAAGTAAAAACCGACTTCAAAACCAAAATGCACTAAAAAGTCTTAAATAAACTCTTCACCATTGAAAGGAAAGGAATCCGTTTTAGGCAAACAATTTCTTTTTGGAGTCGGTGCCATCACTTTGACCATCAAGCATCAACTATCACAGCACCGACTCAAATTTGCATTTTGGTTTTGAAGTCGGTTTTTACTTTTTTTTAAAGTTTATTTTTTTTCTTCATTTTTAGTGATTACATAAGAGGGGGGGGGGGGGGAGTTGCACCTTATGATTCAATTTTTTAAGAAGCTACAAATTACCTATCATAAGTTTCGTCATTACAATAACTGAACTCCTAAGCGTTAAGGAGTTCCACCATCAGCTCAGCCCCACAAGATGTTGACTATCAGACGTAACAACACGTCAACATTAAGATTCTAGTAAAGAAATACTATACGTGCCTTTAAAATTTGAGGGTTTCCCTCGATTACACCAAGATTCCATCATCAGATCCCAAAATGGAAAAAAATGGGACCAACTAGAAATTACACCCTCTAAGTAGGCGAAAAAATTTTTCGATTCTGTCGACAAACGACTGAGATATGAGGTAACATACATACAAAAAAAAATGATAAAAAAAAACATACAGTCGAATTGATAACCTCCTCCTATTTTGAAGTCGGTTAAAAATCAATGTTTAACATACAAATACATCAGTTGTAAGACTAAATAGAGACATTTTATTCAACATTTGAGTGTTATGAGAATAGAAGGATCGTCGGAGTCAGAATTCATGCTAAATCAGTAAAAAAAAACGCAAAGAAACACACACAAGTCACAATGGCGCAAACGCAGCAAGGACTACAGAGAATGTTTTGTTTTGACAAATGTCAGCCGGCTGTCATTTGTTGACTTTCTTTAAGCCACTCGGTGTTGCTATTTTATAAATAAAATAACTATAATGTTCATGAATAAAAAACTGCATTATGCATCTTTTAACAATAATAATGAATATATAGGGACATAGATAACACTATATATATTATTTTATAAAAGGTTTATATTACATACATATAATAACGATTACCAAAAATAACAGTCTGATTCCTCGTTTTTTTTTTATATGATAACTTGTTGATTACGAAAAGTAACGGAAACGCAAAAAAAAATATTGTAGTCGTTTTCATCGTTTTTTTTTTCAGTAAAACTATTCCCAAGTTATTTTGAAAAACGAACAGCGAGAACATTAAGAATAAAATATTTTGTGCCCATCCATAAAATTGACAATGCTGTGCAGTCAAGGCCAAATTTCGGCATTCCCCTTTGAACATCTGGCCAATTTATCTTAAAAGTTTAATATCTGGCAACCCTGGTAGGGTTATAATCCACACAGAACTAGGAATGGGTTTACTAGAATACCGCACTCGCTCACACGTTCCAGTTTTCACGGAGTGTGAGCGAGAGAGGAGTTAATAAGTTCCTTTATAGCTCAGCTTTATTGGGCGTTATCTGCAGAAATAAATTCAACTGGAATTTATTAGTTTACGTCAAAATTTTGACAATTGTTGTCTGCAAGTGCTAAGCCGTAGCTCTGATATTAATAACTGATCATCTAAGTGATACCAGATTAATGCGGAAAATCCGGACTTGTTTTCAGGTAAAATAAGCTTTATCGTCTAGGAAAAACTGAGCCATGTCTGAGAAACTAATTCCAAGAGCGATTATTTTGCTAATGATGCTAAGTAACAGTATGATTTCTTATTTTCTCATTATTCGAAGGAAAAACAATAATAGTATTTTGACTAACTAAAACAATGCTTCATTGTAGTATCACGTTGCTAACATATTTTAGTATTCTTTTTTAAGTACGGTGGAAGTCGCTGCCACCTAACCACTTTTAAGCAAAAATCGGTTACACATACTACACCAAATGGTTTCACTAAAAAAAGACGATGTGATGTGTCATGCAATCGATAATGGCAAATCATCAACAATCGGCTGGGAAATCTGGTAACTTCTTGATTGCAGATACTTTACACGTAAACTTGATTTTTATTACTTACAAAATACAATACATATAAAAGGCGATGAGGCGCAAACAAATATTTTAATTTTTAATAGGTCTATACTACAGTTGACAACCGGGCTAATTTCAAAGCTTTCGTTAGTGTTGCCATTTTTAAATAGTACGATCAAAATCACCATAAAAAATGTTTGTTTTATATTTTTAAACTGAAATAATATTTCACTCATAGAGCGAACAAAAGCGCTTATTATATGTTTATTGCCCCAGATATTATAATACTACTAGGTATTGCGTTGCAACACTTGTAATGAGGTGAGACATTTTTTATATTAGAAATGGTTTCGCTCTTGACTCTAGACTATCGTCTGAGTCGAGACAGTTTGAAAAAACGTCATAACATACGGGTGGAAATGTTTTATACAACTGCAGCAAAAAAGAGGACTGTTTGCGTTATATCAACAGGATTTTAAGCTGTGTGAATAGTTTTCAAATTGCAATTATTAATGACGTCATTCAAGGCAATGCAATTCGTGATCGCTGTTGCCAGCGAATTTGTTTCTGTGTTTAATAAAAAGATCTCAAGCTTACGTTCAACAATAGTCTACTTACCAATTGAATCTGTTTCTCCTAAACAGGGGCAATGTTTACAACACACGTAAACACAAAACTCTTGGGACGATTTTGATAAAATGTACACTGTACCCTAAGTAAAATATAGTAGTACCATTACCATGAGTTTATTCGATAGCGACGACGGTTTTACTCGCTAGCGACGACGTAACTTTTTGTATGAAAAAAAATAGTTCTGTCAGTGACCACTAGAGGCGCTGTGCAATTTCTAAAAAAATACGTCGTCGCTAGTAAGTAAAACCGCCGTCAACTCATGGTAACAGTACTGATTGAACTTAAAAAGAATCACCTCGCTATTTGACTTTGACGCATCTCGCTTGACGTTTTTGAGAAATCTGTGGACAAACATACATACACTCATGAAATTTTGCACACGTGTTTGGAAGCCTTAAAGATCAACATACTCAAATTTTATCAAAATCTAACGATATCACATAAATAATAAATAAAAATAAATAAATATTGGACACCAATTACATACATTGTTCTGATCCCAAAGTAAGTAGCTAATGCAATTGTGTTACGGAAATCAGACACAACGGTGGTACCACAACACCCAGCCCCGAGACAATATAGAAAATGTTGATTTCTATATTGACCCGACCGGGAATCGAACCCGGGACTACGGAGCGGTGACGCCTTGAAACCAGCGTGCTTAGCCACTACACCACGGAGGTCGTCATACATACGTACACACAATCGGTAAAATTTGAAAGAGCGAATGATCTTAAGCTGTGTGGTGGTAACAATGGCAACACTGCTCGTAATATAGCTTGTAAGTAACCTAATACCCCTGTAGGACATACTATCCGTCTTCGTGGTCGTTCTTGGAAGTCGCCCTAATGCAGATTTTGGGATAAATGGAATGAGTAAATGCGCGCTCTCCATTAAAAGGGTCAGGGCGGGGCTCTTTTCATTTGCGACGAACCTTCCATCAAAATTATGGCTTTGAGCGAACAGTTTCAGATAGTATTCACATTAACGTCATTTTCTTAAAGGCTGATTTTATCAACGTCAGATAAGACTTACCCGACTAAATAAATGTAAAACGGCAGATTTTAAAATGACATCGACATAAATGATTACTTACAAATAGGTGACGTTTTCAAATATGCACCTATTATCTATTGAAACGTCATGACGTTTGTGCATGACAAAATTAAAATATTATTTATGTGGCGGACTAAATGTCAAATAAAATATACTCACATCGTGACTTTTACTCTTAAATATCTAAACACTACAGTTGCAGCCTTATTTTACTAACTTTGGAAAACTGTAACAATGCAATCTATCACGCTTTTACATTTCACTTTAGACCGATTTCATGCATCAATAAAATCACCGCAGTATGTAATTTATCATTGTATTTATTAACAGCATTTTAATCAATCAAATGTAACCATCTGTTTTCTGATCTACCTGTGGCGTCAAATTAACCGCGTCGTCACTGTCAAATCAAATTGTATACACAAGAACATTCGCACCCATCTCTTGCGAAACAAATATTGCAATATCGCAACATGTGCTGACTTAGATGGAGTGACAACATGAGGACAGATTCTCGTGCGACTCGTATACGAAAAAATTCACCGATCGAATTTTCACTGCCGAAGAAAGATTTGTATTTGATTCCTCAGAGTCATGATGATTTCTATACATTTTGATTTGGTCCGGTCAGTAAGTTTTTAAGGGTTCCGGGTAGACTGCTCAAGTCTGTTTGTCTGTTTGTCCGTCCGTATGTCACAGATACTTTATTCTGAAACTATTAGCATTTCACAGATTAAACTTAGTAGGCAGGTGTATCCTGTTAACTGCTTTACGATTTTTATACAAAAAATAAATAAATGGCATTTAAAGGGGGCTCCCCTGCATAAAACCAAAACAAAAAAGAAAAGCTTAAACCTATGCACATAAGGTATCAATGGATAGGTTTTTATAAATCACATCGAAGATCAAGTAGTACTTTTTTCTTAAATTAGGTAAAATGGGCGTGTTTTCCCTCCCCCCCCCCCCTCTCCCTCCCTCCCTTACTAACTTTTGAACGAAATTATTGAAAATTTTGAAAAAAAATCTCGATATAGTACGAATGATTTAAAATAAAATTAATATAAACAAAATCGAGATAGCAGTTATTGTGATTTAGCATATTTTCAACAACCAGGAATGTAGCTTTTTCCTACATACTCGTACTAATAATACTATGAAAAACAAAGTTATTATTGCCATCTACAGAATATTGTGGTATTTTCTAATTAAGTTAAAGTTGGCAGGAAACCTTCAGCGCGCGATTCTGACTTGCACTTGGCCGGTTTTTTTATTTGTGGATACGTAACTTGATTTTTTAAGTGAAACAGTAAAACTCGCAATCAAATTACCATACGAAATAAGTTCGATTGACGTGAGAATCGCCGCCCTAATATTAACATCACGTTCGTACCTTCCAAGTGTTATGGAGCTAATAACATAATATTTTACCTTTCAGCCCAACTTCTTACTGCTTAAATCCACCGACGAAACCTTGTTTAGTAGGAGACTCTAATGGAGACCTGAAACTTGCGCCATTAACCGACTACAACATTGCAAAGCGTGTAAGAATAAATTTTTTGGCGTGTTGACACTTTGACTTTTTTACTTGCTTATACTTTAACAGCAATTTTCACCTACATAGAGAAAGCAGGATTTCAGCGTAATAATATTTAAAAGAAGTGCGGTTTTAATGAACTAGCTTGTATAACCTTGCTTCTGTACTCATACACAATAAATACCATTTTTAGGGTTCCGTTGCCGAATGGCTAAAAACGGAACCCTTATAGTTTCGTCAAGTCTGTCTGTCTGTCTGTCTGTCTGTCTGTCTGTCTGTCTGTCTGTCTGTCTGTCCGTCCGTATGTCTCTCACAGCCACTTTATTCTGTAACTAAAAGCATCACACTGTTGAAATTTGGTAAGATGATGTTAACTGCTTTATGATTTTCATGTAAAAAAATAAAACTAATGATATTTAAGGTGGCTCCCATACGTGAAACTAAGACCGAAATTTTTTTTTTAGTCAGACCTACGCGTATGGGGGTCTTTTAAAATGACATGGAGGAGGTTTAGGTATTTTGTGTGCTGTTTTCAGTCTTACAGCCTTCGTGGATCGGTTTATGGTTTAAATGTTACAGACAATGTACATCTCCATGGAATGATTAATATAAAGACTTATTTTTATTGTAAGTATTTTTAATGCGTTATGCATAAGGTTGTAAATTTTATCACTTTTTATACGACTACGGCGAAGCAAAAAGGAGGCTGTATGTATGTGTGTATGGATGTTCATATTCTGTTCTCTATAACTACTCAACTATTTATCACAATTGGACGAATGTGGTGTCGTTGTAAGCCTCTTGAGCGTCCGCTGGTTATAGTTACATGAAGTTACGTTAAACTGACTACAGCGCCATCTAGAAGACTTAAAGTAAAGAACTAAAATGTATATACATTAAAACGGTGTTGTGTGGGGTATAAAATGAAAGAGCTTTTTAAGCTCATTTTGAATGTGTAATTAATATCATTCCAAAGTAAGTTTTAAAAAAAAGTTGAAAAAACTAAACCCCGACTACAATAAACACACTCTAAAAAGTACAAAACAAGAAATAGTCTCCGCTAAAATTATTTTGTACAAACTATTCAACTTTACTAACTAGTAACTATGCAACTTATTTATACGTATTATCTTGTAACGTATTTTTATACGTCATACTAATAGATATATTTTTAAAGGCTATCCGTGGTCGTAGGTATGCTATTAACAGTAGCAAAACAGATTCATTATAATAATTAAATAAAATCAAAGTGATATACGATTACGGCTAACACTTTTATAACATGACTAGCGGTCCCCCGCGACTTCGTCCGCGCATTTTGAATTTGCTCCCTCCCCTCCCGTCGCAGCGAGATGTTTTATAACCTGTCTTCCTCAATGAATAAGCTATGCAACAAAAAAAGATTTTTTCAAATCGATCTAGCACCTAGTTCCTTAGATTAGCGCGTTCAAACAAACAAACTCATCAGCTTTATTATATTCATAATATTACGAATCATGCAAATAAATATTCATTTATTATAGTTATGAGTCAGTATGTTTTAGGGGAGTGTAACATGGCGTTCAAATACGTATTTCGTCAGCCGTATAAAGCTCTTGAAATACGATAGTTCCATAAGAAGGCATTCTCGTATCACAAAGGTGGCGTTTTGTGTTTGTTTTCCTGATACGATTTCTGTTTCGTCTCAAAAATTTTACATTGTATAGGAATGAAGATACAATGGAGTCAGGGCAGATACGAATGCAAGACAGCACCGCAAGCTATTAAATATTTTACTTAAGCGAAAATTGTACAATCATCGCTAAAAATACGAGTTCGTATCTCGAATAATTCCAAGATAAAAAACCGGCCATGTGCGAGTCCGACTCGCAAATCAAGGGTTCCGTGCCAATTTCGACTAAATTAGAGATCCACTTACTTCTACTTAGCTAATATACCACAATACTTTGTGGACAGAAAACATAACTTTGTTTTTCATAGTATTTGTATGAATAACAAAGTTATGTTTTCGGTTATTAAAAATGTGCTCTATCTCAAAAACTACTACTTCGGTTTCGTTTCAGCCATTTTTCGTTGAAAGATTTTGCCAAGATCTACATCATGCATTTTTTTTTCAAAATTTACACTTGCTTAGCTTAAAAGTTAGATGGGGGACGCCCATTTTACCACTTTGGAAGCGTCTATCTGTCAAACGTTACACTTTTAGAGAAAATGGTTTTAGGAACCTTGATGTCATTTTAAGACTTATCCATAGAAACGCTACACGCATAGGTTTGACACAAAAAATAGGTTTTAGTTTCATGTATGGGAGCCCCCCCCCCCTAAATATCATTATTATTATTATTTATTTTTTGTATGAGACTTGTAAAGCGGTTTACAGAATACATCTACCTACTAAATTTCAACTGTGTAATACTAATAGTTTCAGGTAAAATTGGCTGTGACATACGGACGGACAGACAGACAGACTTGACGAAACTATAAGGGTTCCGTTTTTTGCCGTTTTAGCATTCAAACGTACGCTTAAGATAAGTTTAAGTTACAATTCATATTTATTAACCATCCAATCAAACTTACTCGCTTGGTTTAATTACTTACGAGTATCTGTTGATGATTTAGGAACTTATGTTTATTTACACATACTGATTAATCTTACGAGATTGTTAAAAGCCCGATTCCCCACAGAAAATCTCTGGAAGTAGTATTTTGAGCACACATTTTTCAGTCTCTGTTAACGAAGATTATTTAGTTCTACAAAAATAATAAACATAAAGTATCAATTCATCTTAGACAATCAAACCATCACCATTGATAAGCACGAAATAATTAAACGCAAAGTTTTTTAAAAAGCACTTTCATACAAATGACAGGAGATGATCTTAATAAATAGTTACCGAAGACATCGATTCTCGCGCTATCCGTGTAGGTAAATATTTTTGATACCAAGTTTGGGAACGTTTAAGCTATTCAGCAATTTGTGGTTGACGTGTACCTCCTTGTAGGAAATTAACTAAATGTTAACTTGCTATGTTGACATCCGCGACAGCCACGTGCATTCGCTGATGTGAAATTCAAAGTTGGTTTCTCTTTTCAGCGTTGAAACGTTTTCTTTTGATCACACTTTCAAACGTATTTGTTAGACCTTTTTATGGAAGAAAATGGAAATGAAACCTGAGTAATACTATTATTTATACTTTGTGAGTGGAATGATAACATATCAGTTTTGGTTTACTTAGGAACTTGGAAAATTTAAATGAAAATGTTAACGTTTCTTTATTTGCCTAGACAATATGTTTTTTATAAGTAAGGCCCAATAATAACATTTTATTTGTAAGTGCTGGTTTTACTTTTATACCCTTAAGCCTACATGGAAACTGCAATTAAGTTCAAAAACTAAGAAGTTGGATCACTTGCGTTCTAGGACATTTTAATTTCACAAGTGCTGAGGATATCTTCAGAGTTTATTAATCTAAAAACTTGTGACTAAACTGCATTTACTTTATATCGCTATACCAATAACTATGTATTATCTCAAGATACATAAGAGGATTCATTCTAAAGCTAAGCTATAACATGCAAATAAAGTAGAGCCGGTTAGGCTAAACAGCTGAAAACACCGAAATGCTGATAATAAATCATTTTGACAGGTATTGCCTCGCACCTCCGCGTGGCGTAATCACGTCACTCACAACAGAACATTCAAAACAAACAACCTGTATAATTCTAAGCTGCCAGTGACTCCTTGGTTTAGGGTGAAACTTAGCACTTTTATATGGCCTTACTAAAGTAGTTAGTGAACATCGTCCAATCTCAAGTATTTTATTGACTACATAACGGTTATTTACTGTTTGATTACTGATATGTTGATTAGATAAACGCTCTAGATATACGTGTAAAATAATGATACTCAGAGATAGAAATAATGAATTCACTTAACTGATTATTTGTTTTTGTAAGATATTTTCCTTTAAGATTTCGAGGTCGCGATAACGTCTCCGAAGTTATAAGAACATATTAAAGGAAATTAATCATTATATTTAATTAGGGGCCCATAAATTTGAAAAACGGAACAGCTTACCCGAAAATTATGGATCGCTCAAATTAGAATTCAACTAATTTATTGAAACGTGGCGCTTAGGGAAATCCTATTATTTTCTCTGCTTATCTTATTAATGCTTAACGCGGTGTTCCAAAGAATTGTCTCGGTATTTATTGGTTAATATTGTTTTAATTTAATTTTTATATAAAAACGACAGTTGTATTAATAAAAAAACACAAACAATGTCGTGATATGAGAATAAGTTTAAGTCTGTATTAAATCATAAGTCAGTCAGTAATGCGTTGACATTTTAACCCCGAGTTAAAATTCATAAAGATGAAATAAGAAACCAAAAATTTGCGCACGGGCGCGACTTGAACCAGCAACCTTTTGGCAGACCGGGCCAAACGCTCTTACCAATTGAGCTACCGTGCTGCCGTGCGCAAATTTTTGGTTTCTTATTTCATATTTATGAATATAAAAATATGACACTGTAAGTGTTAAAAAAAAACATTCTAAATTTTAGCCCTGACTAGCCTAAGGAATTCCGAGTAACAATATGTCTGATTACACTGATCACCTTGATATTATTGTTACTATGTTGCACTATGTATTCTATGTTACTTGCTTTTTATTGATGTGCATCTTTGTCGTTCGTATAAGCTACTTGATTAATAGCTCTCGATTTTCATCGGATCGAGCAATAGCGGTCCCGGCGTCCATGTGTTTTAAGTTTTCTCCCTCCCCTCCCGTCGCAGGATTATGTGTTTTAGCCTAAAGCCTTCCTGGATAATAAAGCTATCCAATACAAAAATATTTTGCAAATCAGTCTCGTAGTTTCTGAGATGAGCGCTTTCAAACAAACAAAACAAACAAACTATACACTATTTACAATATAAGTAAGTCTATATAAGTATTATGTATAAGTAAATAAGTTAAGAAGTAAACTTACGGTCCTCCGCGACCGCGACCGCGGGTTTTTAGTTTGTTCCCTCCCCTCCCGTCGCTGTTAAACTTCAAACCAGTAAAAGGAGGTGGACGTTTTAAAGTCAAATTGTACAAAATCTTATGTATATAGTCGTTCCAACTAGGTAACTGTCCTGATAGTAAAATATCTTTACTCACTTTAGCACTTTTTCAGTTATACTATACAAGTGAAGACAAGCACTGGTGCCAAAAATCTGACACCGCAGGTGGCGAATGCAGCTGTACATTCAAAGCGAAAAGTAACTTGTCATATTTTTCGACGCCCAGAATAACTCAGATTTTCTCATGAGAATGCCTTCAAGCAAAACTTTCGTTGTCTTGAGTTGTGTTTGAGCACCAACAAGTTTTGCATTACTTTACGTGTATACAGGGTAAAAAGTAGATGCAATCTCTCGTTGGCGATTAAAATTGAACAAGGAATAATCAAAATAACTAAGCACCAAAAAATGCACCCAACATATATTAAGGCGCATACAGGGTGTTGTTTTGGTCAGCGAAGAGCAACTCAGGGTGGCTGCACAAACGATACTGAGGCCAAAAAAAAATTACTATTTTTGGTTTTTGGAATGGAAAAAAACCCACAAAATCAATTCATTAATGCGATACAGTGATTGAGTTAAAACTACCTACACCAGGTAGCCTCTTCGAAGTTTACTAGCTACGGCGAAGTATTTCGTAGCGCGCGCGAGGGTGCGAGTTTCCCCATTCGTTTTGTCATTTTTCAGAATGTTGTGAAGAGGTTTTCATGTATAAAACGTGCATATAATTTAAAGAAAATATTGTTTTTAGAAAAGGTGTTGCTCATATTATTATCCCTGAGTTGGATGTCACTAACCAAAATAGCACCCTGTATATGTTTTTGCCACGCCGCTTTAATATTGTTAAAATACACAGCACAGAAAAAAAAATATGTCAATTTTTAACGACAAAATATAAAGCATTGCCTAAATACATGAGAACAACCTGTATTTTTTGTCTTGATGTTTACTCATACATTTTATTTTACTTACAACCACCGTCACTCAGAAAAAACCTTGTGATGGAACACAGCGAATTCTTTCATGGCAGCTCGAGGGACATTTATAGAGCAAAAATCAATTTCTGCGGGTTGAACACTCGACTCAAAGTTTTCCTTTGGGATGGAATCACTTTCAATTCTAAAACCTTATATTGCGATATGAATCCCCAAGCGGTTTCTAAGTAGAGACTTAAATCAAGAAATTGCAATTCACAGCCACATTCAAAATTGATGTCATTCTGTATTTGAGTTATGAAATAATGAAATACAAGTACGACTTCTAACGTTATAGACGAAACTTCAGTTACCCAGGCAAGCTTTTACTAAAAGCAAAGTAATTAATAAGCTCATACCTAAATAACTTCAATATTCTTAATTAATTTGTTAAAACATTAAATGCAGAAGTTAGAAATTGCTTGTTTGAGCGTACCTATATCAAAAGCAACAACCGCTTATTTATTTCAAAAGCATGGTAGGTAAACGAAGTTTTTCAGGAAGTAAAACTCCAACACATTCAGGTGAAAGAAAATGTGTCACAGATTGCTTATATGCTTTGCTCAGTATTCAATTCTGTATTCTTTGTATGGTCGCCGTTTATATTAGTACTCAGAAAATGTTATGTGCGGTAGTCAAAACCGAAATCCTATTCATTTCGGGAGTCTGAATCAAATATATTACGAGCTCATTTACAATTAATTGGCTATTAATCAGCGACTAAAATAACATAGATCGTGTTGCTCGGATGAAAACTGGATTAACATTTGGTTTTCAGTAAAATATTGCTGACCAATAAATTGTTTTGGCTCCGGTCAATCCGCTATTTTGCACTAATTTCTAGTCGTAATTTACGCACGAGTTTTGGTTGTTAATTCCAGGATAGTAGCTATAAAATGAATAACATAACTATTTATTTCGAGCACACAATTGTAACATGTTGTGCATTGTTTTATAGACATACTAGCGGTCCCCCGCGACTTCGTCCGCGCGTTTTGAGTTTGCTCCCTCCCCTCCCGTCGCAGCGTCATGTTTTTTATCCTAAAGCCTTTCTCGATAAATAAGCTATCCAACACAGAAATATTTTTTCTAATCGGTCCAGCAGTTCCAGAGATAAGCGCGTTCAAACAAACAAACTCTTCAGCTTTATAATATATTAGCGAAAGCGCACGTTGTACTTAAGCTGCGAACATTATTTTGGTGCGGAGTTATGTAAAAACTGTGATAGCTCCTAAGATATTTATAGAAATCAAATGATATAAAGGGCAACTTGGTTCTAAATGAAATGCTCGTGATGATGAATGTATTTATTTTGATAAGAATAAATACCTGTGTGTATAATACACCTCTAAAAATAATGCATTATTTTTTTTACAAATTTATTAATATAAAAAAGGTTGTAGTAAGTCAACCATAATAGATAGACATATGCTGTCGCGGACTTTATTATAGAACTTTTAATGCTGAAACAATCCTGCCATAAATGGTTTTTGTGTAACTTAAGCGGTTTCCGCAGCGTATGCAGCGGAAGCTCTCAAAAGGAATATCTTTCTCCCGTTTCGCAACATTTTTCATTGCTGCTGTGGTCTTGTGAGTCGTATCTTTATGTTATATAGCCTAAAGCCTTCCTCGATAAATGGACTGTCCAACGTAAAAATTTTTTTTCAAATCGGGCCAGTAGTTTTTGAGATTAGCGCGTTCAAACAAACAAACAAACAAACTCTTCAGCTTTATAATATTAGTATAGATAAAATAAAAATAATATAATATAACTAAGGATTCCGTGCCAACTTTAACAGAATTTGAAATTCACTTACTTACACTTAGCCAAATTACTACAGATTACTAAAGAACTTTTTTATATAGTATTGTATGAATAATAACAAATTTTACACATGCAATCAATTTTCTCTCCATAACCAAAACAAACTAACATTACCGACTTGCCGGCTTCTAATAACTTTATCCAGCATATTAACATGACCATAAAAGTATATCAGAAATTACCCAATTTAACCCCAGAAACTAACAACTTTTTTCTCTAAAAACTTAAAAAACTTCTTATTTCTAAGTGCTATTATTGCATCAATGAATACTTAGAAGTTATAAAATGCAATACTGAATATTTTTAAGTTATTTTTTTATTTTCTTAATTTGTATAGTAAGCTTCCTCCCTCTGTAGCACTTGTTTTGCAGCGCTCGTCGGTCCATAATGATCGATTTTTACTAACTTTGCCTTAATTTTAACATCTATAATTGTACATTATAGAGCAATAAAGAATTGAGTATATGTTTCTGGTTATTGAAAATGTGCGCTATGTCAAAAACTACTAGTTGGATCTCGTTCAAACCATTTTTTGTTGAAAATCAGCCAGACAGACTGACTTGAAGAAACTATAAGGGTGCCGTTTTTTGCCAATCGGCTACGGAACCCTGAAAACGGGTAAATGCGAGTCGGAATCGCGCACTGTGGGTTCCGTGCCAACTATAAACTAAATTAGGGGTCCACTTACTTCCCAAAAAACACAACAATTTATTGATAGCATTTTTTTATAGTATTTGTATGAAGGACAATGTTATATTAGCGGTTGCTGAAAAAGTGGTATCAATTTTTGGTGAAAGTATTTGGAAAGATCTACATCGTGTATTTTTTTTACTATCTTAGTTCAAAAGGTAAGGGGGGGGGGGGGGAAGAGCCGCTCATTTTATTACTTTGGAAGCATCCAGCTTACAAACGTTTGACTTTCAGATCAAATGGGTTTGAAAACCTCGATATCATTTTAAGAAACCTATCCATAGAGACGCCACATGCATAGATTTGAGCAAATTGTTTTTTTGTTTGGGATTATTTTATGTTGATAATTTTCTTTGGATATTGTGAGAGCAATCTCACAACATTGATTATGTCATGCAGCCTGCGCGTTAAAGTAAGCGCTTGCAAAATACAAGGCTATATAGCAGATGTATATAATATATATAAATCTGCTTATATCACTCGGCCACCGTCATATTAGCAAGCCTTATATATACATATAGGTGGCATAGTGCTATAAGACACGGGTTCGGTTCCTCGCCTGTCACAGCCAAAGTTGTTTTTTACAAGTGTCATTTATATTATGTTTTTATGTATCGGAATCGTAATGCGGTTTGCAAAATACACCTACCTACTAAGTTACATATGTGTTATGCTAATAATTTCAGAATAAAGTGGCTGTGACATACGGACAGAAACTATAATGGTTCCGTTATTGCTATCCGGCTACGAAACCTAAAAAACACAATTTACTCACGTTTAACTTAGTGTCTGTATACAAGCATACTAATAAATAACCCCCCCCCCCACCCTACCTCTGTAAGCAATAGTTGACAATCAGTCAACAATAGTTGTAAACACTTATGAATATTTCTGTATTTGAAATTTCATCTAATTCACCAGTTTCGCGTAGGTATAAGAGAAAATTGAATACCTAAGTTACGAGTTCAAATCAACTAAAGTCAAGGAGATTCTCTCAGGTGCTACAGTATTCAGGGCGTGAAGCATCCAACGTAGCATTGGCTTCCTCAATTTTTGCCAAAAGCACCACAGTCATTTGTTTCTCTCCCGAAACGAGTTGAAACAACTCCGTGCGTTTTCAACGTGTTTTGCATTCTTTTACGGGACTAATTTCGTGACTTTTAGAATACTTACACAAAAACCCGGGTTCTCGTTTCCCGTTCGACTTTACTAGCACTAAGAATAAAAGTAACATTCATGGAATTACAACAACGTATTCATTGGTATTGACCATTATTACTGATACCAACGGTCTCGTCACAAACTGAGTTAGTCAATCCACCGTGATATTGGCTCCTTTGATGAAAGCCAGCGAACGTCTCGAAGAATTAATATATACGGATATTTAAGGGATATTCGTGTTCGATTTCCGGAATCATTCGTGTCACGTTGAGCTCACGTGGAAAAATCTTCTGGTGATCCGGGATGCCTGCGAAGATGAACTAAATAAATAACCGTACAATTGTCTGTGTTCTGTGTGGAATGTAGCCTTTTGTATATTCTTATTTGTATGCCATATTATATAGAAAGTTCTTTTGGCACGATTGGCGTTTATATGGTCTAAAAATTGTTTACTGTTTTCTCAGTGCGACGATATTTTATTGATAAATTGGTTTAATTAAATGATTTCTGATAAAATTTTATTAATAAAACGATTTGTAACTATGCACTAACAACTATGCTGCGTAATAGCTAAGGATCAACCTACTGTACAATATTTGACTTAATATTTTACTAGTTACGAGTACCTTCAATTTTTAATGAGTAAATTTCGTGATAATTTATCCTAGCGAAAGAGCATAAATAAATAAGGCTAATATTTTAATATTATGCATATGTAGTGGTAGCATGCACGATAGTGGACGATGTAAAGTCACACATAATTAAATGAAACTAAAGTCGTAATCAAAAATTAGTTTAGCTGGTTATACAAATCAAAGCATCTGACATCGAATATATTTCTGGGGTGCGTATCACCAAACATTACATAAAAGAAAGACCATGCATCGAGCTCATACGCCTACTTAATTGGTAGGTCAGCCGGTTTGTCAATTATAGTTCGTTCAACTAATGAGGTTACGCACCAATAAAAATGGGAATGACGCTATAGTTTCATGGAATTCAATGTTCAATGAAATATTTACGGACTCATATAAGCAACATTTTTAAAATCTTAAAATTCTTGAGGCCAAGTGCGAGTCACAGGTTCAACATAATCCATATTTCAATTTGTTTCGTTCAGAATCTTGATAATTTATAATTATAATCAAGTTTCTGAGGCTTGGACTTTTAAAACCACCATTCACCTATTATGTGCCGGTGGAAGTAATGATAGCAAAGTGCAAATATAAGTAGGTCCACTCTCACACAGCTTAACTCTTGGTTATATCATTATTCTGTTTCTTAGTTACCGACAGAGACCGACTAAAAACTTACAATAACGCGTTTGCTCTCTACGAGAAACAAAATCATTTGGAGTCGGTGCATGATGAGTGTAGACTGTTGGTGTATGTAAGTTTGATATTATTCACTGACTCCAAATAAATAAGTTAATGCTAAGTAGACGGCAAATGCGTATTTTTAAGATTTTTACCGAGCGACCGATTCTGATGAAAGTTTGACTGTACTCGACGTTAAATTATACCTAATCTAAATAAAACAAAACATAAATCATCTCCTTAGGACTTCTTGTTTTCGAGACATTCGTGGACAAATATACATACACTAACGAAATTTAGCACACGTGTTCGGAATCCTTTATAGATCATCATAACTTAAATAATTAACAATATCACATGCAAACACATAAGTTTTAAAATTAAATAAACACAAATCTCACCAACTACATAAGTAATTTATCGTTGAGCACTGAGATCTTTTTCAATAACACATGTATATGTATTTATATGTGTATTTATGTATATCATGTATGTATTTACAAACAAAAAGCATTTAAGTATTATATCCGTTGTCTGGCACCCATAACACAAGCTTTGAGTAAGCTTACTTTGGGACTAGATGGCGATGTGTGGGAATGTCCAAAGGATATTTATTTAAAGGATATTTAATACAATAAATGAGTCTTATTCACTGATAGTATTTTAAAAATTATAAAAATATTATTTACATTATTTGACTACCGAATAAAACGGTCTTTACCTCCTTTGTTTAAAATCTGTAAAATTGGGTCATAAATAAGGTATTTAATCAAATGCATTTCCGTCATGACTGACACACGCTACGTATTATATTCTAGGTTATTGTGTTCTAACTGTTCGTCTGCCTCGTCAGAGCTAGTTGTGGGTTCAAACTATCGCAACTGCAATTCGGAACTCATATGCGCTCGGGTGTTTAATGATTGCTCTGTATACTGTTGTATGCTGTGCTGAGGTTGTACCTCAACATTACCATACCTAACATTCAGAATTACCAGTAGTGAGGATAATCATAGACAAGTTTGGTTGTAAATATTTTTAACATGAAGAGGATTTTTGCTATGTAACATACACATATAAAATATCCCTACATGTAAATTTAATCTTGATTGAGCAGTAATTAAAGTAATATATTTGTTGAATTGAGCTGTTTTTAAAGTTGTTTAATTTCGATGTTTTTATGACAGAATGACTTTAGGGCATATGGACATGAAGTCCAGCGATCCGATTAAACCACTGAATCATAAGTTTATTTATTTAAATAAAGCCGCCGGCACGTGCCGTCGCGACGAGCAGTGTAGATACACCATCAGGGGTAGAAGTTTTGACGTCTAGCTGTCTCAAATTAATGTAAATTTTCAAAAGCGTTTATTTGCAAATTCAAACCTGTACAAACGGCAATAAATACGAAATTGAAAACATTCCACATTTTAACACAGAATATTTGCTACAGAAATGTTATTTCAGTGCAAACAAGTTACGAGTTACCTAGGGTAGGGTAATTTACCCTAGGTATCCCGTGACTTGTACGTTGTATTTACTCTTAATAATAAAAGTGAGCATGATTTCCGAAATTATAACAATTGCATCAGAGCTGGAACACCGCCGTAATTGTGTGGAATGTCAGGTAATAAAATAAAATATTCCCATAAAAGGGAATGAGATCCAACCAAAAACATTTTCTATTATAATTTTCATATGTTGCCAAACCAGTGTGTGTTACCAGTGATGACATACGGATCCGAAACATGGTCTCTTACTATGGGCCTTATAATGAAGCTCAAAATCACACAACGAGCGATGGAAAGGGCTATGCTGGGTGTTTCTCTACGGAATCGAATCAGAAATGAGGAGATACGTAGAAGAACTAAGGTGACGGACATAGCCTTGAGAATCAGTAAGCTCAAGTGGCAATGGGCAGGGCACATAGCGCGAAGAACTGATGGCCGTTGGGGCAGGAAAGTTCTAGATTGGAGACCCTTTGACCAGAGACGCAGCGTGGGACGTCCACCAACAAGATGGACAGACGACCTTATAAAGATCGCAGGAACAAACTGGATGCAGACCGCTAGTGATTGGTCGCTGTGGAAAGCCTTGGGGGAGGCCTATGTTCAGCAGTGGACGTCCTTTGGCTGATAATGATGATGATGATGATGTTGCCAAAAGCCGAGATCGTATTTCTTTCAGTGTCAAAAAGTAATTAAATTTCATGTAGAGTTAAGCTTCTAACACTACGCGTACTAATTTCACGCACAAGCCTGTTTTCAATTATTCTTGAACTCTACACTTTAGTCAAAATAATGTGGTTTTTCTGTTTCGTTAATCGGTGTAAAGTGAAAAATTTTTACAATATTCATAACTTTTCTTGTGACTATTGGTTCAAGTTTTTTTTTTGATTTTTTCATCTCCTGATGCTTCTACTCGTATAGACAAGTAGAAACAACAGGTAGAAGATTTTGAATTATTTTTGTGATGTGCGGCCACAGAGTTACAAGCACGGCTCTACACGAGATCTCATAACTTTTTATCACTGAAAGCTATACGATCTTGGCTTTTGGCGACATTTCACATGGAAATGTTTCGGTGGGATCAGATTGTCTGCTATCGCAATTAAAATACTTACTTCGAAACTCTCAAAATACATATGACATATTTGGAGAGTACCGAAGTAAGTATTTTTCGCTTTCACATTGCAGTTCGTAAGTAGTGTCATGACACTACTTGCGAATGTAAATACGAAAAACGACAATGTGAAAGCGAATTAAAATTACACTCACAAATATGCATACAAAGAAGCGTTCAGAAACGGCTTGATGGCATATGTCCATCAACCAATCACCAGGTCATTATTTATTTTCTAGTTAGTTTTAAAAACAATTTTTCATGAGAATTCTCACACGAAATCGTAGAACGTTGTGTAGCTCGCATGTGGTACCCGTAAATTGAATTCGTTTGGCTGCAGGCGGCTAATTGTGATTGTGACTGTTTGGGGCCGCTCGCTGTCCACTCAGCAGAGACTAGTTAACTGATAGATGCTACAATTTTTAAAAGGATAAAAATATCTAGGGAAAATGAAGCATAAATGTAAACAAAAACTGCTAAGTTTTAGGTTACGCTGTAGATGCTGACTGCTACCCAGTTGCTAGTGCAATCGTTAGGATGCTAAAAAAACACCTCTACTGCTTTAGTTAGGTTAGTAAAAATAAATCGAAGTGACAGAAATACACTATCGAGATGTCACTGTTTTGGCCCGACTTCATTAAAACAATATATTGTTTTAAACTTATATGATCACGAACATTAGAATACGGAGTAGCTGAAAAGAACTTGCGGTTGGATTGTTACTGGCAGACATGTCCGTGATCATGGCGCTTTAAACGGTGCCGAAATATCGAAAGCTCATGAATAATAAGGTACATGGCAACAAATCTGTATCTCACTATTCATAAAAAAACACTATAACCTACCTACTGAAACATAAATGTGATAATCATTAAAATACTTAATAAGCATAAATAACAGAAAAATCATAAAATATTGGATTTACCAAATTCTTATTTATTTACCTATAAAAGTGTTTGCTTATTAGGTTATAAAAATTTAAGTCACTGTTTAATTAACCGAAGTATAAGTTTATTTTTGAGCATAAGGTGGACTTACCGGCTTTTGACTTATTCGAAGATTCTATTGATCTAGTTGTCTATGACTCGGAGCATGAACTACCCAGTGGGCTTTGTTTTATTCCTCTCACAGTCCACTGAAATTAGACGCCCAAAGAGATAGCCAATGAGGTAAATAAAGAAGAAACAGTGCAACTGATTACTGAGATAATTTCGCTCTGTTGCTTGTGAATGCAGAGTTAATCAAATCAAGCTCAAAATCAATTCAGAAAATCTATCTTAAAAATCTTTAACTCTATCAAGTAAAAAACTAATAATACAATTGATGTATAGTTTTATTGTTGTAATACAATTGCCAAAAAATAAGATGATGACAGATTTACACACAAAAGCTGATTTAAATAAATAGTCATTGCATCGGTTTTGGTTCATTGGCTGTAAGTAATGATTATTTTGTTGCAGAATCCTTATTTTAATTTCCTCAATAAGGCTCTTTGTCAATTTTGCCTTGAAAGTTATTTTATAGTCGGCGATATTTAACACAATGAACGGTTATAACATTATTAGTGGTTAGGCGTCAGCTACTAATGGAATCCCATCTTACTAACTTTATTACGGAGGGTTATAAGAGGTTAAATGGTCATATTCACAAGCGTTGAAATGCAGGGACGTGTGGGTATGCCTTATTAATTTATATCATAAGTGCTCCACGTTTCGGTCTGCTTTATGTCCGGTTAATGACAAGCTTTTGTGAGAAGGATGAAAAATATTTGCGTTAACATGAATGGATAAAAACTCTAGATATCCACGCTGCTATGAAAACGAGTGAAGCTAACTTAGATTGAATATTATACGAGTGCACTCATTCATAATAGAAAACACAGTAAACCCAGGTTAACCCGGGTTATCTTAGTATTAGAAATAATTTTATTTAGTAAATAAAAGAACAACATTAGATAATAAGTATACTGTATCCCACTCTTGGATTCCCTGTGTCGTAGGGACCAGTCTCTTTCATCTAGCGAGTCGTCGTACATTCGTTGCATATATAATTTAAAGTGGGCTTACGAAATAAATAATATTTTGACGACCCGTCTGGTGTAGTGGTCGAGAAATCGCCTACTACGCAGCGGGTGCGGGTTCGATCCCCGCACAATACAAACATTTGTGTGCATGAACATGTCTGTTTGTATTGGTCTGGGTGTTTTCTATGTATATCATGTATGTATTTACAAAAAAAAAAAAGTATATAAATATTATATCCGTTGTCTGGCACCCATAACACAAGCTTTGAGTAGCTTACTTTGGGGTTAGATGGCGATGTGTGGGAATGTCCAAAGGATATTATTATTATTATTATTATATATTATTATTAATATTAAGCAGAGTTAAAATAGATAGATAAAATAATTACAAAGCAAGACAAAAACAATACCTAAACGTTTTGAGTAAATTTCGAATGGAGGTAGAATCAATACTTTCACATACATGTTTAAACATCCACTCTAGACTGGTAGGTGTTACGTTCCCTTGTTCAATCAATGACCGAACAAAGTACTCATATAGTATAGTGCACGTAGGTACATCTTTTAGAATGGGAGATATCATGTTAGTGGATAAGAAAGGAAATAGTTAAGTAGGTTCATAACAACTCTTTAGGAGGTTATTTACCTACGTTCGTTGCCCCAATCACTTATCATAACAACAAATAATCTTAAATCATTACTGAAGTAGGTGAAGTAAACACTATTGACGAAACGAAAATATTTACGATGAAGAAAAATCCATTTTTCCAACGAAATGCTTGTTATAAGGCCTTATTTAAAAAAAATATTGAATTAGATTATAGCATTTTTATTTATGCTAGACCCTATAATTTATTATGCAGTTGACGAAAGCGTTCGCTGAATTCACAAATTAATTAATGAAATGAAATAAAATTATATTTAATGGCCTTCAACGTTCTTTTGAATTATTTTTATTAGCTCATATGAAATAAGCCCATGTTATTTTTTAATGCGAAGTTACCAAGGTAAAGAAAAATATATTATGCAATTTAACCGCCTTCAAAAAACTTACTAAAAAGCTTAAAACAACGCATACATTTCATATTTCAGAGAAACAAATTGTTTTGGAGTCGGTGCATGATGTGTGTAGGCTGTTGGGTTGGTGTAGGTAAGTTTGACACCATGCACTGAGTTCAAAATAATTTGTTTCTAGGAAACAGAAGATGAATGCGCTATTTTAAGTTTTTAGTAAGTTTTTAAGGTTTTTTAAAAATAAATTTAATAAATATTACTCGTATCTTAAAAACTACTGGTCCAATTTTCATGAAACTTACACTGTAACCTAAACTGAACTACGCCTAATTGAACTAAAATATCACTTCGGCTTCTCTTTCGAGACTTTCGAGAAATTCCGAGACAACCAACAAACGAAATTTTGTAAAAAATCGTAAGTGTAAGTATATTTGCTGGCTTGTATGTATGTTTGATGGCTTGCTAACACGTGTGTAAAATTATTCTGCACACGTATTAGCAAGCCTCATGGTGTATCCACACCACCCACGTCCGCCGGCATGCCGCTCATTAACGTAACAGCCGGGCGGAGTGGATACATGATGATAGACAAACATGCTAAAATTATAATATGCAATTCTGACGATATCACATACCTACAGGTCGAATTAATCACCTCCTTTTTTGAAGTCGGTAACAAATTGTATAATGCCTATATCAATCATTGCTTTGGTCGTGACAATTGTTCTGGAAGAAATTAAGTTTGACTTTTATCCTCGGGGCAGCTGGAAATGATTGTATTAATTATTCAATTTGTAAGAGCGAATTTTAGATACGGCATGTCGCAAGGTTTCATAATCAGATCACGGATACATTTCAGGATATTTTTTGTTCAACGTAAAAGTAGCTCACAATTATTGCCCAACGTTATGGTATTTCACATTTATGAATACAATTCTGGTTCAATGTTCCGTATAATCTTTTTAAAGGAAAAAAAATCAAGTAAGATTTTTGTTTTATACCTACCAGGCAAAAACCGTTAAAAAACCGACAAAAGCATAATATTGAGCGGAACTGTATATTTTAATCAAAGGATTGAGTACCCATCATATTCTCGTATATAAGTAATTTGAGTCAAGCCCACGCTTTTCTTAGAGTATACCGTCTGAATGTGTAAGCAGCCCGCAAGGTTCCCAGATGTTACTTATCCTCCCAGATGCGGCTATAAAAATGCTTGCATGATTTACAAGTTCCAACTTCGATCTGCGACAATTTACGTACGAAACTTGGTGGATTTGTCGGATGTTATGCTTTCTTTATCGCGTTTCAAAGTCGTTGGTAACAGACATTCTGTTCAATAACTGATTTTATTTTTCATCTGTAAAAGCATTAAGTTTCTTAAAAAAGTATTTTCTTTGAATATTACATTTTGTTATCTCTGAGACGCCTTACACACTACGACTTTCAGCATCGCGTTATGAAAACGCGCTTCAGCATTGCGACTCACGAATTAAACAGATTTAATTTAGCTTCGATGCAGTCGCGCATTAGCATCGATGTAGAAGCGCGACTGTATTGATACTAACGCGCGTTAGTATCGCGACTGTATCGATGCTAAAAGTAGCGCAGTGTGTAAAGGTTGACATTTTGCAACTGCATCGATGCTAATGCGCATTAGCATGGTGACTGCATCGCTGCTAAAAGTTACAGTGTAAAGGTGCGTATTCACATTTAGCGTACTGCTGTCATATATGTATGAAATTATCAGCAGTGCGACTGTCGCGCGACCGTTAAAGTCGGTATAGGTGTCTGTGTGCATATGAATATAACTAGCGGTCCCCCGCGACTTCGTCTGCGCGTTTTCAGTTTGCTTTCTTCTCTCTAATCCTAGCGTGATTTATAGCCCAAAGCTTCCCTCTATAAATAAGCTGTCCAACTTAATTTTGTTTTCAAATCGGTCCAGTAGTTCCTGAGACGTTCGCATTCAAAAAAAAATTTTTCTTTATAGAAATATTTTTAACTTTACATTTTATCTACACAGTAATGATTGACTGACTTAACAAAAGTTATAATGGTTTTTTATTATTCTGCAGACTGTCTACTTATTTTTTTTATATTCTAGCATTCTTATCGTTTTTATTTACGTTCAATAATACGTGAGATGGTTTATAGCGGACATTAAGCCCGTAAACATGGTTGCGGGTCGAATCACACAGAGCTGTCGCCATTAAAACTAACACCATTCAATTCGTCTGACCCAGTAAAACAACTTCAATGCCCTTTTTCAATCAGCTATCGAAGCGATGCAACGATGGAGGAGTAAAAAATATTTGTACAGCTGCTGGGTAACATATAGGTAAAGTGAAGTTGGACAAGCGATTCGAACAGTGCCATTTGTTCGATTTGAAGTTTTGATCAATTGTGATAGCCAAAAGAATCAAGCTTTGCAGATTGTGGATCTGTTTAATAATGTCTGTAAGGTAATAATGTCTGTCTCAACAATTAATTTAAACAAAGAACATTATTTCGTACGCGGTATCTGAGAAATAACACTAACCAACTACAACCCAATTCTTGAGGGACATTTACTTTAACGTAGCAAGTCATTTTGTTGATTAACATAAGAATTTCGAATGAAAACCGACTAAAATGCACAAAAAAGTGTTTAACAAAAAGATAACTCAATTTTGTAAGTACTCTTATTAATATTTGACGTAACTTTGGTTGTTTTTTTCTTTATTTTCGAACGTAAATTTCTCTTAATATTACCCAGAGTGATTCAAAACGCTCCAGAACTTGCAAAGCACTTAAATAACCAAAGTATCAAATCCAAACCTAACTATCAAATTCAAATATTTTGTTTCGGTAACTTAATCCATTACATTATTAGATGTAGAGGTCGAAACTCCTCTTTAGCCAAAACATCGACTGAGGTTATCGGTTACATAGCTACCTAATTGTAACTGTTAAAACTAAACAAGCAAGTATTATATTACTTCAATAAAGTATATCTATACTAATATTATAAAGCTGAAGAGTTTTTTTTGTTTGAACGCGCTTATCTCAGGAACTTCAAGACTGATTGACATATTTTTATTTGCCTTCCCTCCGGACATTTGAGGTGATTAGACGTGTGTGCAGTAATTTCACGTAATAAATATTACCAAATTGTGAACAAATAATCAGTTACAAATAAATAGGACAACATGAAATCGAGGAGCGCATAAAGACGGGACAGGACCTGCTGTGAGTGTTTCAACCTTATCTACACAACATAAGAACCAATTTGCATGCGGGGTCTGAATACACTGGACGGAACGCGCATCATAATACAAAGCGCCGATTGGTGACAAAACTACTAGACCTCTCGAGTGACGCGCCTTAACGATACCCCTTCAACTGTCCTTATCTCCTAGTACCTGTTACTTTTGTGTATAATGCCACTCAAACGTACCCCCCCTGCATCACCCGCGCCACAATCGCAGACGCAATGTGCCCATCCCGCGCATTCTACGGAGCCCGCGTCCACGCCGTCCGAGACGTCCGCGTCATCTGCGCCTGCGCCGTTGCCTATCGCAGCGCAACTAACTTCGCTCCGGTGTGGCCGATCTTCAATGCAACATGGCTTTTCGGAGCCTAACATGGCAAATATTGAGTCTACGTTCGACATGCAGAACAATGAAGTATTTGTAACCAACCGACAGAAGCGTAAATGCTCCGAAACAAGATCTCATCCAGAGAACCAACTCACTTCTTTTATGGAAGAAATGAAATCTATGTTTGTTAATTTTTCTAATCAACAAAACGATAAGATTGAAAAAATATGTAAAACGGTCGAGGAGATAAAAACTCAAAGCACGGACATTAAATCATCTGTCGCCTTTCTGTCGGAGAACTATGAAGCCTTAAAAAACCAAATTGACTTACTTGAAATTGAGCGCAAAAATAGTATGATTTATATACAGTCATTAGAAGACAGGTTGGAGAAGTTTGAGCGTGAAACTAGGACAAGCTGCATCGAGATCAGAAATATCCCAGTTATTAGAGATGAAACTAAACAGCACTTACTGGACACCGTTATTAGGACTGGAACAGCGTTAAATGTGTCTGTGCAACCACATGAGGTGAAGGATGTTTTTCGTATTAGGCACAAGGACAATTCGCACAGAACAATTATTGTGAATTTCACCTCGAATCTCATGAAAGAAAAATTCATTGCAATGTACAAAAAGTCGAATAGAGAGCGCGATCAACTGACTACAGAAAAAATGAAAATGACTGGACCCCGTATGCCTGTCTTCATATCTGAAAATTTGTCACCAAAAATGAAGAGGCTCTTTTTCTTAGTCAGGGATTTTGCAAAAAACAACGAATACCGCTACAGTTGGGTCAAGAACGGGAAAATATTTATTCGAAAAACAGAAGGAGCACCACAATATCAAATTAAAGATGAATCAGATCTTCAAAACTTGCCAACAAACAAATGACTAATAGATGGAGCCCGTCAGTGGATTTCGGTTAACTACGTTATCTGTCATAACTTTTATTATACTCTTGTTTTGTATATAGCATTTTTATCATCAAACACATACACTACACGTTTACATGCCACATGCAAAATCACACACTGTACCTTCCCTACCCACATACACTTTGTCTCACATACACATACATACAAAACTATGTCACAGCGTCATCTACTTATTCATACATATTTTACCTTACTTTTACACATCATACCAGCCGTATTAATAATAGAACAAAATATACAAACATTGTGCCCACATAATTTTAACTATTTATCGTTGAACCATCGTAATTTTAGCGCAACAGTTTATCTAACACTACATAATGGATGACACACCTACTATAGCCGAAGATATTGATTGCTTAATGGCCTCAAAAGCTTATATCTGTACCCCTGAAGATTGTGAATCACATCTTCATAATACAGCTAATTCAATAAAAATATTCCATATAAATATACGTAGTATTGGTAATGTTGCCAATTTTAATAATTTCTTAATCCTATTACATAGAACGAAAATTTGCTTCGACATAATAGTACTTACTGAGTGTTGGCTAAGTAAGTGCCCGTATACTCCAATTATTCCAAACTATGAATCCTTCAGATCGGGCTTTAACAACCAGAACGAGGGAGTGGTAGTTTATATTCGTAATCATATCAAATACACCATTGAAATGCCCGACGTTACTGATGCAAATTGTATTATAGTCAAAATCGGAAATGAACTGGCACTCATAGCAATCTATCGTTCTCCATCCTATAGGAAAGCTGACAATTTCATTAATAGCATTGATGAAACACTTAATACCTTGAATTCTTTTAGATCTGTTATGATTATTGGGGACTTAAATATTGATATCTCTACTGGTAATGAGGATAACTGGTCTGAGGAATACTTGGAAACTTTGGCGACACACTCAATGCTACCGGCACATCTTTTCATAACACGTGGCCTTAAATGCATTGATCATGTAATTATTAAAACGAATATGCCCGCTGTAACTCTCATGTTGGACTCTGTCGTTACTGATCACGCTCCAATACTTGCTTTTTGTAATTTAAGACTTAAAAACTCTAATGAGGCAAAAGTAGTGCCTCAGCTCGACATAGCTGCTAGCGTAGTAGATCTCGAAAATACTGATTTTACACCGATACTGCAATCATACGATGCTGAAGTTTCTGCATCTAAATTAATAGAAATTATGACGACTGTAATTGAAAAAAACTCTCGTATGATCAATCTCTCTAGTAGGAAAAGAATTATAAAACCTTGGGTTACACCCGGTTTGCTGAAATGTATACGGAACCGTGACTCCCTCTATCGTAAAACTAAGAAAGATCCCAATAATATGATCCTCAGAGTTACCTTCACCCGCTACCGTAACTTTTGTAACAACTTACTCAAGAAAATAAAACGTGAATACGAACGCGCACAATTTGAAAAAAATTCTAAAAATCCTAAAGAAACTTGGAAACTGATTAAAAAGGTATCTAATCTACAAACAACCAAAATTTCTAGTAATAAGCTTCTTTCTGCTAAGGATCCTATTCGGTCAGTGAACGAGGTTAATCATTTTTTTGCAAATGTGGGTAAAAAATTAGCATCTAGTATTGTAAGCAGTCGCGTGGAACCCTATGTCGCTCGAGTACCACCAAATCCGCAATTAAACTCAATGGTACTCCTTGATACAGATAACCAAGAGATCGAATTGCTTATCCTGTCATTAAAGACCAACTGTGCTGTTGGATGGGATAATATCTCTTCGGCTCTGGTCAAGGCTGCGAGGCATGTTTTGGTGCCCTTACTGTGCCATATATTTAATCTATGTCTTACCACGGGTATCTTCCCATCCGTATTTAAAATAGCGATTGTACATCCAATTTACAAGAGTGGCGACAAGACAGACGTCAACAACTACCGACCTATTTCAGTTCTGTCAACCTTATCTAAATTGCTAGAAAAAATTATCAACAAGAGGCTTTTAAAATACTTGAACGCATACGATATCTTGTCTCGTAATCAGTATGGATTTAGATCTGGTAAAAGTACTGAAGATGCTGTTCTAGAATTGACTAATACAATAGCATCAAATTTAAATTATAGATTAAAGATACTTGCTGTCTTTATTGATCTGTCTAAAGCGTTTGACACAGTCTCTGTCCCAATACTGTTACGCAAGATGGAGGCCGTTGGCATAAGAGGTGTGGCACTGAACATATTTAAAAGTTATCTAGACAACCGACTCCAAAAAGTAAAAATCGACAATTACACAAGTAAAGAAGAACTGATAAATATTGGAGTCCCACAAGGTAGTGTCCTCGGGCCTACTTTGTTCCTAATCTATATCAACGAACTCTGTGACTTATCATCAGCCCATTCAAAAATAATAACTTATGCTGACGATACAGTTATTTTAGTTAACGGCGATGACTGGTCCTCCACAAGACAGCGTGCAGAGGCTGTGTTAAGAAATGTGATTGGGTGGCTGTCAGTTAATCTTCTCACTTTGAACACGGAGAAAACAAAATTTATTGCTTTTGCCCCCAGAGTTGCGTCTCAGCCGACGGGCTCCTATACATTAATAGCCCACAAGTGTATAGACCAGGGAGAGCATGAATGTGACTGCCCACATATATCACGTTCACATAATATCAAATATTTGGGGGTAATGATTGATAGTACTTTGACGTGGGATTGTCAAATCGCTTCACTTATCTCACGAGTTCGAAAACTAATATTTGTCTTTAAGTGCCTTCGTGTATCTGCCGATTTCAGCATACTAAAAACTGTATATTACGCGCTGGCTCACTCTATCCTAACGTATTGTATCTCTGCGTGGGGAGGTGCTGGTAAATCTATTTTTCTTCGCCTTGAAAGAACTCAAAGAGCCGTTCTGAAAATTATGCTACAAAAATCTGTGCAATTTCCAACAGATGAATTATATTCGCTATGTGGGTTGCCCAGAGTAAGGCATTCCTTTGTACTGAGTTCTGTTCTTCGTAAGCACTCGGAAATATCTTTTGATGCTAATTTTGAAAAGAGAAAGCGAAGAAAAGATAAAGTATGTAACACAGAGACGGTGTTTCTTGCTGTGGCTGGTCAGCAATATCAGTTTCTAAGTCCAAGGCTCTACAACAAAATTAATAAGGTACTACACATTTACAAAATGAACTATCACGAGTGTAAATCAGTTCTTAACCGATGGCTATATACACTTAGCTACAATGATATCGAAAACCTTATCAATCTCACTTAGTTTTATGGCATCCTTCATTCATAACTTATATCACACATACAAACTTTTCTAAGCGCTCTTACACATGCACATTTGCCTACAAGCATGCAGGCTTGCACACACACGCACGCACGCACACACTCACACACACATTCACACACTCTCTCTCTCTCCCCCTCACACACACACCCACACCCACAAACACACACACACACACACACACAAACACACACACACACAAACGATGATTTTTGTTTACTTGTAATTATAGGAAACTAATTACTTAGATTTAGCTTGTACCTGTAATTAGTGGAATAATACTGCATATTAATGTTACTGGAGGTGGGCGTCAATAATTGCAACACAGTTTTTCAAAACTATAGCAGTTATTTTCGTGCACATTTTGCATTGTACAATTGTTTTTTTATTCCCAATAAACTTTTTATTTATTATTTATTTATTTATTATTTTTGTGTTCGATAGCTTACGTATCGAGGGAGGTTATAAGCTAGGTAGGTAGCAAACTCAAAACGCGAGGACGAAGTCGACAAATTAGTGTTTGTATAATAATTAAAACTGGACGGTTGAAGGATATACCCCAAGGCGTATGCCCAGTAGTTGTTACGTAGTCGTAGACGACAAGGAAGCCGCATAACTGCAAGTATCTTTAAGTAGCTAAGTAAGTATTCAAGTGTAAGGTCTTCTCTACCTGTTGTGAAATATCCCTACTTCGATCACACACGCAGATAAGGGCGTAATAAAAGCGAGGCACAAAAAGAAGACCATTTTTGTAGGTGTGCCCGTACGTGACTTACCTATTTGGTACTTACTCCACTTACGGCCGTCGCTTGGTAGGCACTTAAGTCGCGGTGTAATGTATCCAATTTCCCTAGCAGTTTTAAACCCTGAAGAGTTAAGAAGTTCCTTAGGGTAAACGAGATAAATTATCATAATTATAGAAGTTTTTTTGTAATACTATCAAGAGCTCTATTTTTGAATCAGTCGTGTAAATATTCCGAGTGATTTTCTTTCGAAACCAACGAAAAATCAACGAAAATCACGCTAAGTATTGACGTCAAAAGTTACAATAGTTCTGCTGTAAAATTCAACTGATTTTTATTAAAAAATCGAACATAAATTAACGAAAATCACACGCCATATTGACGCGCGTGACCAAAAAATAAGGACCCTGATCACTTCGAAAGTGGATGGGGCCGGTAGATCATAATATAACGTTATCATAAAACATCTTGTAGTATTAATCAAGAATGAACAATTCTACCGGATTATATAGTTATGTGTAAGTTCCGTGGTATTATCTTGGTTTAAAAAAACAAAACAGATTCTAAAAGCACATTATATCAATTAATTTATAACATGTAAGGTGAAAAATTAAGTCGTAACCCCAGAATCCAAGTACCTGACCTAAAGTAAAACAAATGGTAGCGGGTTGCACTTACTTCCTTGCGAATCTCGGTGGCTTTACACAGTATGAATTTATGGCAAAAACTGCCAGCCAAACGACTCTACCGAAAAATCTTTGAATACAACACACAGATTTACACACCTATAAATTACTTTTCATTGGTTTTATCGTCTTAGCTTCATGATAAAGATACCATGATGAATAAATAAATTGTATGTCGATTTCCCAAAATTACAGAAATCTAAATATGTATGTAAAAGGAAAATGAACATCTATTTCGTGTAGTATATAAAACTATAGACCCAAAATGGGCACTTTAGCCTCACACACCTAACCTATATTGACTAGAATTGCCCTTTTTCCTCTATTAGGGTCATGTTACTTTGGAATAACTACTCAGCGTGACAAAGGAAAAGTAAAGGCAACATGTGTTTACTTCGATATTAGTTTGGTGGTTTTCGAACTACTTACCGATAATAATAATGATATGTGTCAGGCACTTTTACCAAAGACTCTTAAGTAGCTCTTCGGGAATAAGTAGTATACCTGCAATAAATAAATAACAAGAATAATGACCGGGGCAGTAAAAGCTAAGATAACCTTAGTTTATTTTTAACCGACTTTTAAAAGGAGGAAAATATCGATTCGACTGTATGTTTTTTTTTGTGTATGTGTTACCTCATATCACAGTAATTTGTAGACCAATTTGGATTTTTTCACTAACCTAGAGGTTATACCTTCTATTTGGTTCCATTGTTACTAAGTCGAGATCTGATGATGGGATCTTGGTGCAATCGAGGAAAACCCTTCAATTTTAAAGGCCTGTACAGTGTTTTTGTATTAGAATCTAATTGTTGACGTGTGGTTACGACTGATAGTCAACATTGTGTGGAGCTGAGCTGATTGTGGAACTCCTACACGCTTACTAGTTCAGTAATTATAATGACAGAACCAGAATTTGGTAATTTGTAGCTTGATAAAGAACGGAGTCATAAATCACTAAAAAATAAAGAAATAAAATTAACTTTAAAACCTTTAGAGGGTAGGATTCCAGTTTGGTCAAGAGTTTATTTATGAATTTAGTGCCTTTTGGTTTTGAAGTCAATTTTTACTATTCATAACTGCTTGGCTCACTATTGCACAAAGAGACGAGTAAATGGCGCTAAACGTCACGCGTATGGATGAGAGACCACAAATTTCGCAAGGTCGGACCGACAGAACGGTAGCTCGATTGGTAGAGCGTTTGGCCCGGTTAGCCAAGAAGTTGCCGGTTGAAGTCCCGCCCGTGCGCAAATTTTTGGTTTCTCATTTCATCTTTATGAATATAAAATATTACACTGTGAGTGTTGAAAATATTCTCAACCATTGGATTTTACTTTTTTAAAGTTTATTGATAAAAATATTTAAAATGGAAGTGGCCTGATCTTAGCAATTCTCTATCTATTTATTCTTTCTCGAGTTTATATACTATTATAAAGACTTGACGTCACAATACACATAATTCCTTAAATTAGCTGTAGAAAATACTGTGTTTCCCGGATGTCAGCTTTTTTCGGCAACGAATGTACCTACAGCAGAACTATTATGTCATACGTAAATTGTGATGCTGAGGATATTTCTTGTTTAGCTGATACGTAATACGAATCGATTATTTTTGCGATAGTTTTAGATATGCCTACAGCAAAATCCGTAATTATGACCGTGTGAATTTTCAGTATTCACTGGAACACTTTCTTCACAGGGTCATAATTAAGAATTATTTAATTATTTATCGACTTCTTAAAAATCTGTTATTCTTCTTTTCTTTTCTACAAAACAATAAGAATATAATGCTCACGTTATTCTGTACGCTTAGCTTCGTTATCTTTGGAACTATCGCAAAAAACTTGAATTTGCATTACGTATCAATAAAAAAAGAAACATTTCACACCATTTAATAACTACCTAAATTAGCTTCATCAGTAACAATATTTAAAAATATAATAGGTTTTTACTTAAAATTAAAAAAAACAGAAGGATATTTCATATGTTTTACTTTTTTCCTCATACCTCTGCCACGTGATTTTACGTGAAAAATAACATCTTCACGGTAAGCCGCGTAGGTTTTTCTAACTAGCGCCTTCATAATATTTATGTGTTGGACCTGGCAAAAACTCGTTTGGGGACATAAATATTCTTGTTCTGTAAGCTGGTGGAAAAATATCTGGTAAAATAAAATAATTAGATCCTAAATGGCCTTTAAAGAAACTTTTAGCCTTCATTAACGTTGTCGTTAGACAACTTAAGAATTACTTGGTAGCTTCTAATTAGGTCTTTGCTTAGCAACTTTATACAGGGTCTCACAAAACTAGTGATCGATAGCCAACAAGGGGCGGTATCTATAAATCACAATGATCACGCCCACCAAATTATGTCCAAATACAGGCTAGTTTCTGAGAGAATTAACATAACATCCACGTGTTTAAGGCTTTGACTGGCATGAAACTAGACACAATAGAAAATTTTTGTTTGGGGTCACCGGTCACCACTATGGCGCTAAATATGTTAAGAAGTGAAAAAAAACGTCATTTACTGTTTGCTACTACACTGACAAATACGCACACCAACAATAAAACCGGCTACGCACGCACGCACAGAGATCAACTTTCGTTCGGTGTATTTTGAAGTAAATCATATTGATTGCTGAAGTCCGTTATACAAAATGTAAATATAGAAAATAATACGACTAAAATCTTGCCGTTATGTGTGTCATGGTATGTTGCAATCTGCAGAAATTTTAAGGTTGGAAGCTATAATAAAGTAATTATCATCATCATCATCATTAACAGCCAAAGGACGTCCACTACTGAACATAGGCCTCTCCCACAGTTTTCCACAGCGACCGATCACAAACGGTCTGCATCAAGTTTGATCCTGCAATCTTTACAAGGTCGTCTGTCCATCTTGTCGGTGGACGTCCTATGGCGCGTCTTTGGTCGAAGGGTCTCATATCTTGAACTTTTCTGCCCCACTAGGTATATGTGAAATGTGTTAAAAAAGATCATTAGTATTCCTTAATAGTTGGAAGTTAGATAGTTCCACATATCGGGACTTTGTCAGGGAAACTCAGTTCGGCTGCCTATGCAGTAAGAGCGATAAGGCTTTTGACTGATGTTGAAGTGCCATGGTAAGTTTTTTCATAGTATCATGTCTTATGGTATCTTGTAATGGGGCTCGGCTGCAAATATAGAAAAAATATTCATACTTCAAAAGCAAGTTGTGCTACTGTGGGGCTACTATCATCCTCAAATCGACGATTCTTTAAGGGAATTGTTTAAAGAAGTCAAGGTACTTACAGTGTATTTACAGTGTATTTATGAAAATTTAATTTAAGTCCTTAAATACTTGTACTTATTTCCTTAAAAATGGGTTTACATGTTTTCAATACCGGAAACAAGAATAAACTTTCCGTTTTAAACTTCAGACTTTAGAGGGTAATCACTCATTTATTGGAAGATGTATTACCTACTTTATTAAATAAATTACTTCAAACTATCATTGAATTATCCTGAGGTAAATTAAAATTGATTGTTAAGCGATGTTTCATGTATTAGCGCATTATTTCGCATTATGTAAAATAAAATTTGGAGTTTATTTTCAAGTTTGGACAAGAAATCCTGCAAGAGTTTTTATTTATTTTGCATTATTTTATCCAGAACTTCAGTAAAGTTTGTGGCTGTAAAACCAGTCGGTCGTCTGCTAAAAGTTTATATTACTTACCTGTATAGGGGTTTAAACTTATCCAATAAGACTACTTCAAGCTCGAATTTTAGCTTATACTTTGAAACTTAGAAGAAACCGATTAGATTTGTTATTTCACAAAGATGCACATTAGAACAGCCGCCGGAAAATCAATTGAGAGTATTAAGTAATTTTTAAGCCCAAGCGTCTCTAAAGGCGGTTTTATTCAATAGAGGTAATTTACACCCCCCAACCATAAGAATAATTTAATGAATATTCGATACATGATACTATATTTAATTTATAAAAATGAATCATGTTTTTCCCTTGGTCACGACATGACAATGTGAACGGCTAGACCGATTTTGCGTTAGTTTTTGTTGTGTTTGTTATCATCAGATTCTTATTAAAGAAAAGATTAAGAAAAAAGAGCGGGTGGATCGATTTTCATGATTTAACTCTGTCTGATTTGTCATATTAGAATTACGGGCCCGGGGCGGGACAAGGCCGGAAACGAAACACATTTCGCTGGGTCCGCTTGTATTTAATTAAAAATGAATTTTATCTAAAGAAAGTTTCATTTACAAATACCATTACAATCCAATAAATACTCGTATGTGCACGGCTAATCTATCCCTTCTTCAATAGCCTCTGAATCTCTAACAAGGGATCTTAATTAAAACGACCTAGTCCTACCGAACAATAGCTCTATTTTTGACTCACTCGCGTATATGAGTGATTTTCGTTAAAGAAATCAATTTTAGTTAGAGAATAGACGTGAGTAGTTATAAAAATGAGTTTTCTTTTTACAGACTAGAAAAAAAGAGATTGTCAATTCGACTGTATGTTATTTTTTGTGTATGTATAATAACCGCATATCTTAGTAACATGTGCTGTATAGATTTGAGCTGATGGTGGAACTCCTCAAAGATTAAGAGTTCAGTGATTATGACGCCAGAACTTATATAAACTGAACTTATGTAGTAAGAACAGAGATATAAGGTGCAACCCCTTACTCCCCTCTTTTATAAATCAATGTTTGCAAATGTTTTTGGTTTTTAAAGTAGTTTTTTGCAATATAAATCTCTACCATGTAGATTACACCGCTATACCATGAATAAATCACACGTCATATTAACGCGGGTGTTTCAAGAATAGTGCCCCAGGAACTGTACTACATCTTTCTATTCAATCCACTTTTTGAACATGAATACGCTGTTTGTTAGCCATGCTTAACTTGTGAGAAATAGGCGGTGTGTTTACTTTTACCTAAAACGATAAGCATTTTCTTGAAAGATTGTTAATGTATTTATATTGCTTCGTAATTGACGGGTTTCTGTCTGCTTGATAGATGAAGGTAAACGTGTCTATCATCGGGACCCCTTTGGAATGGGGAGAGTAACCTAGGTGCGCCGCGGCGACTCGAGGGCGCGACTCACCGGCGCCCCGACTACCCGTGACGTCACCCTATACTCCTCTAGGTTACTGGAACACGCAAACAGACGACATTCAAGGTTGCCCACGAATTTTCCCGTCTATTTGCCAGTTTAATTAGATCTTACCCCGTATTTGAATGAAATTAAGCCGTTTAGTACAGACTGGTCCCCCGAAAGCCCAACGGCGTCCACGCGTTTTGTGTTTGCTCCCTAACCTCATAGCCTAAATCCAACACTTTTTTCCAAAGCGGTATAGTAGTTCTTTAGATGAGCGCCTTCAAACAAACGAACTCTTCAGCTATGTAATATTATTAAGGACTAGCGGTCTCTCGCGATTTCGTCCGCGTTTTTAAGCTTCCCCTCCCGTCGCAGCGTGATGTTTTAAAGCTTGAAGCTGTTTTCAATAAAAAGCTATCCAGCACAATTTTTTTTTTAAATCGGTCCAGTAATTCCTAAAAATAGCAATAAAGCTCAAATTGACTACGTTTTAGTTAGAAAACATTTGTATGGGACAAGGGCTGTTTTTATGTTTTTTCCGGCAATTATTAGAATTTTTCTCGCCGTAAAAACCATACTTCAACTTCAACGAACATTTTAAAAAAAGATTGGCCAAATTGGTCTAGGCGTTGTTGAGTTATGCGCTCTCCAACACATTTTGCGATTTATTTTTTTATTTGAAATTAGTACCTACAGATTATCCGGAGAAAAGGACGTTTCCATTCCACGTCTAAAGTTTCGGACATTTCATTATCGTGTCTCAATCTTATCAACAAATGCTTCAGTGGCGCTTGAAACAGAATAAATATGGAACATAAAAGGTTGGTTGTAATAAGAAGAGATTCCGCTGAGCGTATTCCATGGAATGTGAACTATTACAATATCTAAGCAAACGCATTAGTGTTCTCAATAAAATAAGACGAGAGTATAAAAGCTAAGGGATACAGAACAAATAAAATATAAATCTGAAATAACGACAACAGAGGACCAATACACGGGAATGCAGATGATGAATATTTATTTTGTGTATTATATTGGAATTTAATCACAAAGGCTAATTTAATATATTGAAACACAAACACAAAGTTCTGACATGCTGATTAATTAATAAATACTTGAAATCATCATTGGAAATTCATAATGTATCATTCATAAAAGTCAGTTCTTTTCAGTCGGATTAATAAACAAACTACAACTGTATTTCCGAGAAATCGTATTTTATACCATTTTGTGTTTTTAGTGGGTAATACTCGTATATATTTTTTTTGTGTATTTCAAAAATACAATTGTTTCAGATGTCGGATAATCCATATGAAACAACGTTTATTCTGACACAGTATGAGGGTATTAGGTATCGATACACTTAAGTTATTTGATGTTATACTATTAATTGTATGATGAAGTAATTAAACATGTAATCTTATAATCGACTGATTGGAGAAATTTCCATTGTATTTTTGTAAGAAAAGAAAGTTTATTTATAGTAAAACTCTTAAGGGTTAATTTGAAAAATAAACACAAGTAAAAATTAAAATAAGCCGCTTTCATTAATTTATCGATTTTTATAACACACGCACAAATAACAAAAAAACATTAAAAAAGTGATAGCTCCCTCACATAATTAGCCCTTGAGGACACTGACTGGTTTTAGTGGGTACGTCACTGTAATGTTCTAAAGACCGCGAAATTACATCTAACGATTTTAAATGAATTGTAATCTGTCGAATTATCGTGAACAATCTTGACATGATTTAGAATTTATGCTTTGTTTTGTACAATTACATGACAACTTAACACAACGGATAAAAGGGGATTCGTTTCGCTCCCTGTTTATCCTTCACCTAGCCTGACCCACCGTTTGCCCACTGATTTATCATTTCAGTATACGTTATAATGTATGAAGTTTGGTAAAGTTCACAATAAATTGATAGATTAGTATTTACTTATCGAATCTAAAACAGAATGTAATCACACGATTTTTACTATATAAACTTGACAGCTATACCTAATGGGAGAGTCCTACATCACCCCTAGTCGACCCAAAATCAGTGGGTATTCGTTAAGCATTTACCACTCATTTTTTTTTAAAAAAACGGCTAAGTGCGAGTCGGGCACATTCGGTCGGGCGCATTGAGGGTTTCGTGTCAACTTTAACTAAATTAGTTAGGGTCCACTTACTTCTACTTAGCCAAAATACCACAATATATTGTTGACAGCAAATATAACTTTGTTTTTCATAGTATTTGTACGCATAACAAAGTTATGTTTGCGGTTATTGAAAATGTGCTCTATCCCAAAAACTACTGGTTAGATCTCGTTCTAACCAAGTCATTGTCAAGATCTACATTATGTATTTTTGAAAAAATTTACACTCGCTTTAAGTTTTTAAGTTTAAAAGTTAGAAGGGAGGGGGGGGGGGGGCATTTTACCATTTTATAACAGGATACATCTACGTACTAAGTTTCAATTGTGTTATACTAATAGTTTCACAAACAAGTGGGTGTGACATACGGACGGACAGACAGACAGATACACTTGACGAAACTATAAGAGTTCCGTTTTTTAACATTCGGCTACGGAACCCTAAAAATGAACCAATACCGGATAAACCGATTTCAAGGTCACCTGAATTTGGCGATAATTATGCAGATAAGTCATTTTACAATTGCCATTGAAGCCTTGCTTGGACTTATTGCCTCAAAACGATAGAGTAACTATATATTTTTTATGAGACAGGCATTTTTTTATAAACAACATCTTATAATAGCTTTAGCCATCTTGTTTCATTTTTAAACGGTTTAAAGTTACTGCTATCCAAGAGAATATATCTCCTTTATTTGGAAAACTGTGGAATAAATTATAAACCTCGAGTATATCGAGGTCATCCCCATCTCTGAGGGTGCGTCGGCGACAGCGCGGCGCGACGGTGCGTCGCCCCTGACGTCACAGGATCGATTCCACCAGATGATCCGCTTTGCTTCACTTTTTCATGGAATTAGTCATGGTTGCTCACTTGTTTTTCTCTTAAGGTCGAGCACATCTTCAGCGGGCTGTATTACAGTTTTGAACATAGCTCATTCTCATGAGACAATAAAAGTAAATAAATAGGGGTTGATGATAAGTTTAACGTGTGTCTGTCTGTGTATTTATGGATCTGTATGTGGTATCATAGCGCTTAAACGAATGAACTATATTAAATTAACGTGTTAAGGTAACCATGACGTGTCGGCGAGGTTTTATAATTTGTAATTTTGGATTTTTAGTATTCATTTTCGGTGACGTCACGAATCAATGACAAGATGAGCAGCTTCGTTCCGCAGGCTGTATCTCATGAAATTAATGATGTTTTTTTTTTAAAAAAAAAAACCGGCCAAGTGCGAGTCGGACTCGCGCACCGAGGGTTCCGTACAAACCTGCAAGGTTTACAAAGTTCGTTCATTACGACAATCGGTATCAATGGTTGTACTTTTGCGTTTTTGCGTTGACTTAGTTTTTTTTTTTCACGGGTTAAAGGCAATTAGATCGAAGTATTTGATATGAATTTCAACTTGATAGCTCTACGCGTCCATGAGGAAAAAAGTAATAAGTTTATATTTATTAAAAAATATATATTTTGTAATGTAACTAAAAATTTAAGGTTTTCGGAATTTTTCCTTTATGTGTGCTATAAAACGTTGCTTCATGCCAAATTTCAAGATTCTAGGTCGACTGGAAGTACCCTTTAGGTTTTGATTCCCTTGCGAGTACTTGCGAGTTTCAAAATATGCAGCTTAAATTGCTGTTTCTTTTGATTGCGTTGACATAGAAGTTTGATTTTGTTACAGCTTAAAGGTATTATAGACCTGAGTATTTGGTATGAATTTCAATTTAATACCTCTACGCGTTTATGAGGAAATGGGTAGTAAGTTTAAAATTATTAAATAAATATATATTATGTGATGTAACTAAAAATTTATGGTTTTCGTAATTTTTCCTTTATCTATGCTATAAGACGTTGCTTCGTACCAAATTTCAAGATTCTGAGTTCACGGGAAGCACCCTGTAGGTTTTGATTCCCTTGCAAGTGGCGAAAATTTGCGGCATAAACGGCTGTATCTTTTGATTGCGTTGGCTTAGAAGTTTGATTTTTTCACAGCTTCAAGGGACAGTAGACCTGAGTAATTGATATAAATTTCAGCTTCATACCTCTACGCGTTCCTGAGAAAAAGGGTCTTGACAGACGGACAACAAAGTGATCCTATAAGGGTTCCGTTTTTTCCTTTTGAGGTACGAAACCCTAAAAACCAAGTAAATATCTAACGTGACGTCGTATGATGGTTAGTTAGGTTATTTTATTTCTTAGTTATAAAAAGTGTGAACACTTGTATACATCGCAGAAAGTAATTTGTCTATAAAATCACGGCATTTTAACTGTACCTTAGGTATTTGCTTCCTTAAAACCTTAAAACTCAGTAGTCGGAAATGGTTTTTCGAAATCAAGTTAATCGTTACTGTTTCCACGGGTATTCATTAACTAAAATCTTATTGTTTGAAAGTTACACGTTTCACGCATGACTGCATTGTTCTAGTTACGAATGTTATTTGCATGTGCGAATTAGTTTCAATTAATTTTCAATTATCACCCATAAACCGTCAGTTGCCAAGCTATAATATTTTACTGCTAACAAGCTATCGTTTGAGCAACAGTGTTTAACAGCTTTAATTTATCTGAAAGCTTATTTTAATTGCGTAACGCGTTTATGCCAGCTTTTATGCAAACGTTAGTCTAATATGCAAATGTGTGTTAATGGCTCCGATGTGCATTAGGCTTAACGTCCCGTTTTATGACTTAATACTTATTAGATAATAGAATTATCTACTTACTTTGGACTTTGGTTTAATCTTGCATATCAACGCCGCAGATATTTAACGGATGTTCTATTTCAATACATCTCTGACATTATTAGAAATGGTATCATAGAATTAATAAAATTGGATATGTTTTCTGCTCTTCATATAGACTGTTGCAAACGGTATACTTTAACAATGATTCGCAAAAACAATTAAATTGATTAAATGTCAGGTACGTACTCCAATCGTAACGCCAATCTATTGACCAAACAACTGTAAACCTATAACGAATCATTTTGCATATTCCATAACTGAAACAATCGCAATAGCTATGAAATAGAATAGAATAGAATAAGTTTTGATATTTGACACAAACAAAAAATATATCCAGGCACATCTTATACATAATAATAAAAATGCATTAAAAATTAATCAAATAACACGAAAACGTGCAAAAAATTTGTTGGTAAGCATTCATAATCAAAATTTAAATAAAGGCATCCAGTGTGTGCCAAAAAGATCCCCGCTCACTATAAATCGTGGCAGCAGATGACAAGCATGCCGCGACATAGTAGTAGGTAGATTCAGAATAGCAGTGGCAAGTCAATTTCCACTAAAATGAGATGATCGACTGAACGCCGCACGGAGACAGATGATCGAGAGCTATCGACCTAAAAGTCTGTGGTCACAGAGATGTCAAAAGATTAAAAAGTATTCAATTCAATGTCATTTGGCTCGAATTCGATAGATTCTGTGACCACATCTAAGCAATAAGATATATTTCAATTAGGTAACGGGTTATGTCTAAGGTTGGCATGCAAATAATTAATCTGAACATCCACTCTTAATAAGTATTTTCAAAAAGTAATTTCATCGAAACGGAAATTCAAACGAAAATCATTGGACCAACAAACAGACACCTACGAAATTTAGCATGTTTGGCAGCTTAACAAGACCATCAATAGTATCCAATACCACAATATCACATACATGCATGTCTAATTGAATATCCTAAGAGCGCTTTCACACTTAAGCGACTTTAGCAGCGCGACGGTCGCGCGGCAGTTGCGCTGCTGTCAATTTCATACATACAATGACAGCAGTAAGCCACATTAGAGAAACGCGCTGCTGTCGTTCTAATGTGAAATCTCACTTAATTTATAAAGGCGGTTTAAGTATGGACTGATTCTATTCATCAAGTTATTAAGGCACAAAGATAAAAACAGCAGCTATAGTTTTACTCCTGAAAGGCGCTGTTCAAGTTATCAAGATATAGTCTGTGTAACCGTAATAGGATACAAGCAACGTCATGAAGCTGGCAGGTTAGTTTCTTTGTCTTGCGACTCCTTTGTACGAGTACACAGCCACTCTTCTTTTAAATTAGCATCTTAAAGTCAGCGTTAATTAACTTCCCAAACTCGTTACTTTTCTCTTACCTACACAATAGGAATTTTATCCAGTTCCGATTACTAAATACTGAACTCTCATAGATACGAGGGTCAAACTGAAAGTTCTTAGAAAATCAAAAACTGATTACATTAGCCAGTTATTAGTTTTATTATATATTTTCAAAATATTGTCCATTGACGTCAATACACCGCTGCATGCGATGGAACCACTGGGAAAAGCACTTTGCCCACTCGTCCTTAGGGGTCTCTTCAATGGCATCGCGATACGCAGCCACCGCTTCTTCAGCATTCATAAACCGCTTTCCTTTAAGTTTTTCTTTAATTTTTGGAAATAAATAAAAATCACAAGGCGCGAGGTCGGGGCTATACGGCGGGTGACCCAGTAATTCAACGTTTGATGTCGCCAAATAGTCGATCGTTCGCTTGGCGGTGTGCGACGAGGCGTTGTCGTGGTGAAGGAGGATCCTACTGCGAGGTCGTTTCTCTCGAACTTTTTCCAAGACAAGTGGCAAACAATTGGTAGTGTACCATTCTGCAGAAACTGTTTTTTGATCCTCTAACACAATTGTTGCGAAATGACCTATCCTTCCAAAGAACGAGGCCACCATTTTTTTTCCCGCACTTCGATCTCTCTTCACTTTAGTTGGCAACTCCTCGAAAGGAAACACCCACTGAGCAGATTGTCTTTTGGTTTCAGGATCATAACAGTAAATCCAGCTTTCGTCACCTGTTAGTATGTCGAACACAGCATTTGAGTCACCTCCGTTAAATCTTTCAATCATTTTACGGCACCAATCCACACGATGGAGTTTTTGAGCCTTAGTCAAATTATGAGGTATCCACCGGGCGCAAAGCTTCCTGACCGCTAAATGTTCGTGGAGGATTTTGTGCACTTGACTCATACCGATGCCTAAGCTTGTCCGAATCTGCTGATAGGTCACTCTTTTGTCAGTCTCTATCATACGCCGCACAACACAGATGTTATTTTCAGTCGTCGCCGTAGAAGGCCGTCCCTCACGTACATCATCAGTGAGATTAGTGCGACCATGTTTAAACTCATTAAACCAGTTGTAAACAGTCGCACGAGATGGGGCTTCATCGTGAAAGGTCAATCGTAGTCTATCATAACTTTCTTGTTGACTTAAATGACATCGAAAGTCATAAAAAATCATTGCACGAAAATTTTCTCGTGTTAAATTCATGTTGACGTGACACAGACAATTTTCAATTTGCCGCCAAATCGTAAAACAAATGACAAATGAATGAAATATATACTCAGTAATATTGGCAAAGAGTTCTATTTTCAAATTTTAGAATATTTTTTTTATTATATTGTTTATAAGTGGCCAGTTCTAAGAACTTTCAGTTTGACCCTCGTAGTACATTACTCAATTTAATAAGTGGGTAAATTACGTGTGACACATTATAAATCAGTGATCTATTATTCTAATGAGCCTAGAATTAAGTTGGTAGAGTGTGTCATGAATAAATTAATTGTCACAAACACTATGGAATGAATTCCTAAATGTCTGGGAACTCACTCGTGCAGTTTCGACGTTGCATATTATTTCACACTATATCTACTAAATTAACAGAATACAATTTCCATGTTGTAGTAACCAAACGTCAAGAAGAAATTGATGAAATGTATAGTGCGTTAAATGATGTCATTTTGAAACATGAATACTTGAGTATAAAGGTTGGCCAAAACAGTGATATCCAAAAAATATTTTTGGAAGCCATCCAAATATACCCTATGTATGTAAGCTGAATTTTCGTAGTTTACGAAATATTAATTTGTATCGCTAACTTTTAGAATTTTCATACAATTTTTCCTCCGCTTATTATGGTTTTATTTCGTTTTTTTATTGCAATATGATCCTTATTAATTGAGTTTACGTAAATAAAATTATAAGGTAGCTAAAACTAAGACTAACAAAAGTTTTAAAAAATAAATGAAAATAATCATCGAAAACTTAAAAAATTTGGCTATCATAAATATAGTATATTTGGACAAGCCTAGATGTGAAGCATCCTAAAAAAATTGGACGTATCTGTTTTGATTACTCTGTATTAGAATAATTTAGTTAGAAAAGTAAGTTAAAATAAACTATTTTTTTAAGTGATTAGTAATAAGTACATTGTAATTAATTACGAGTACACAAGCTGATACTAGATGCATAACGCATAGAAACTAAGCTTTTCTTTTCGCTTCACTGATATTCTAATACTAAAACCTGTACGAAAATCAAAATTATTCTGTATGTGGTTTTAATACTGGACACCTTGCACACGCTTAATCGAATGAAGCACTTGAAATGTAAAATCTATCTACAACGAGGCTCGGAGCTATTCAGTGCGTAACAGCCGCTGCCTTTGTCAGATATTAGAAAGCCTTACATCATACTGCATTGAGTTTCACAGATCTGTGCCTGATATCAGACGAACCAGGGTTTCTATTTTTGAATCAGTCGCTTGAATAAGTTTTCGTTCGGAAAGGAATTAAAAATTAATAGAAATCACACGAAATATAGACGTTACTACCTACAAAATGCATTCGCCCTTTTTAATCACTCTTGTTGAATGGAATTGGACTTATACTTACTTGCATTGGAAAATCGATCATTAATCAGTTGATATCACGCGCCATCTTGACGCAAGTAAAACAAAAATGGGGCCCAATGGTTACGTTAATATGGCATGTGTTTTTTTTAACTTATTATCCGATTTTCGGATACACATCATTTAACTTAATACGAGAATGATTAGAAAAAAGTTTATTTTATTTTATGAGACCCTCTTTACTTGACATGATTTCGATTAATTTTTGGATTCGTTTTGAAACAAAAATCACACGCCTTATTATGATACATAAAAAGGGCCCAGAACTGATTAAGTTACAGCCGGAATTGAATAGCACTTACATTGGTTAGTATTTTCGAAATTTTGACCACAGTGATAAGTTTAGTGAGACCATATATTAACAAAACCATATCACATGGTTATCAACTTGTAAGTAATAATAGTAATGTTGATGTTATCAACCAGACAACCTCTGAGGCTTTAAACTAAGAGGGCAGACAAAGGCCAGGTCTAGTTTTAATGTTGTTCACCAAAATATACAAGGCCTGGCTGGCAAAGAGCTTGAACTATCATTAGTTCTACACGATTTAAGTGTTCATGTAATGTGTGTAACAGAGCATTGGTATAGAAAATGTGAAATAATGATTAGTATTGAAAACTATACAGTCGGTAGTTCGTTTTCAAGAGAGACCACAACTAGAGGGGGGTCACTCATACTTATAAATAATGAATTAAATTGTAAAGATCGCAGGGACATTGTGTCACTCTCTTTAGAACGTACTATCGAATTAGCGTGTATTGAGCTCGAACATTATATAATTTTATCTGTGTATAGCCCCCCCGACGCTACTTACCAACTTTTTGAACCAATTATGGAATCAGCGCTAGAAAAGGTTTCAAAATCTAATAAGAAATAATAGTATGTGGAGATTTTAACTTTGATATTTTAAAGGAATGGAATAGCGCCATTCGATTTCTTAATCTTTTCAAATCTTTTAATTTAAAAAATCTCTTTTGTGAACCCACAAGGGTAACTCCCACCACGGCCACTTGCTTAGATAATATTTTTTGTGACAAAAACGCATATGTCATTGATAAAGGTATTTTAATTGGCCTCAGTTCTGATCATAGAGGTCAAAAAGTTTTATTTGAACACAATCATACCGCAAGTTTACCTGTGGAAACTATGTATAGGCCTGTCACAGAAAATAGGTTAGATAGATTTAGGGATACAATTAACGATACACTATATTCAGTGAAACAAAATACTAGTGATAGTGTAGATAAACAATATGACGACCTTTTTAACTTAATAAAAAACGAATTTAATGAAATATTTCCCATAAAAAAGACTAAATCAAATAAGGTCCAATGTCAATTTAATAATTGGGCCACGCCGGGAATTCATAAAAGTAGGATTAAATTATATGAATTATATAGTCTACGAGAAAACTCTCAAGACCAAAACTTTATTGAATATGTTAGAAATTATTCAAAAATATTTAAAAAAGTTTGTGCTACAGCAAAATCCCATTACCTTCGTAGAATAGTCTCTAGCTCCAAAAATAAAGCAAAAGCTACATGGAGCATCATAAATAAAGAAACTTGTAAAAATAAATTGAGAGATGGTAAATTTGCATTAAAAACCAATGATAAAACAATAAATTCAAATTTAGAGGTTGCAACTGCTTTTGAATCGTTTTTTTCACATATTGCACCAACAACAACGAAAGAACTTGCTTCTTCTTCAGTAATAGCCGAATCTATTCTAAAACTTAATGTCAGTGAATGTAATTCTCAACTGCACTTTAGGCATGTAGGACCTGAAGTAATAATAAAAACATTTCGAGAGTTAAATATGAAAAAAACGGAGGATCTTTGGGGACTATCTGTGCATATTATTAAGTCAATTATTAACATAATAGCCCCTCAACTAGCATTAATTTTTAACAAGTGTATTGATGACGGCCAGTTTCCTTGTTTAATGAAGATTAGTAAAATAATACCGCTTTTCAAAGCGGGTGACAAAAGTGACCCCTCAAACTTCCGGCCAATATCGATTCTGCCAGCCCTGAGTAAAATATATGAAAAGATTATATTCAATCAAATTTTAGCACACTTTTCATCGAACAAGTTATTACATAACAAACAATTCGGTTTTACTAAAGGAAGAAGCACCACGAATGCAGGAGTTGCTCTTTTAACACATATATTCGATGCTTATGATAATAGGCATGATGCTTTAGGGATTCTCTGTGATCTATCGAAAGCGATTGATTGTGTGGATCATGAAACATTACTTAAAAAAATATGTCACTATGGGGCATCATTGAACTCGTTAAATTTAATTAATTCATATCTTTCAGGTAGAATGCAAAAAGTGTGTATAAACGGAACTGAGTCTTCTGGAGCACCTCTAACAATGGGTGTGCCCCAGGGATCTATATTAGGACCTCTTTTATTTTTAATATATATAAATGACCTCCCGCATTTTGTAGGGAATCTTTGTGATATAGTATTGTTTGCTGATGATACTTCACTTATATTTAAAATTCCAAGAGGTGAAGGAAATTTTGACGATGTAAATAATACTCTTTCACAAGTATTACATTGGTTTACTGTTAACAATCTTCTTCTTAATGGAAGTAAAACTAAATGTGTAAAGTTTACGATGCCTAATGTCCGACAGGCATCAACTCAGGTTAAGATAAAAGACAAACCGCTTGATACTATTGATTCCACAACATTCTTGGGAATCACTTTAGACTCCAAACTACAATGGGGTCCTCATATAGAGGCCTTGTCAGGGAAACCAAGCTCAGCTGCTTTTGCTGTAAGGAAGATAAGACGTTTAACTGATGTAGAAACAGCTAGGTTAGTTTATTTTAGTTATTTCCATAGCTTGATGTCCTACGGCATTTTACTGTGGGGCGCGGCTGCTGATGTAGAGACAATTTTTGTGTTACAAAAAAGAGCCGTGCGAGCTATTTATAATCTTAAACCTCAAGATTCCTTACGAGAGGTGTTTAAAAAAATTAGAATATTAACTCTAGCCTCTCAGTATATTTACGAAAATTTAATGTATGTACGGAAAAATTTTCATTTATTCACGAAAAATAGTGACATACACAAATATAATACTAGAAATAAGGATAAGCTTGCTATTCCACAATTTAGGCTTCGAAAGGTTGGTAATTCTTTCATGGGGAAAGGTATAAAATTTTTCAATAAACTACCAGAACACATTATTAACTTACCGGTTAATAAATTTAAAACTGTTATTAAAGAAACCCTTATGACGAAAGGGTATTATAAAGTAGATGATTATTTAAATGATAATAATGTATGGACTTGCATGATCACTACAAACATTGTAAACCTTTTGAAAAGAGGCATTGACAATAGTGACTGAGTTTCTTGCGCAGCTTCTTCTCAGCACTAGCCCACAATTATCCCGAAGCTGTGGTAGGGTTTTTATTGGGACGTATAAAAGTGCCCCCAGAGGGCCTATTTGCATAAATAAATGACTTTTATGACTTTTTATGACTTTTATGACCACTGTCTAAAATCATTTATATCAAGTTTTTTCCTTTACTTAAAGTTTGTTGGTTTTAATTTGCCTGTATATTTTGTAGGTACCTAATTAAATTGATTTTTTAACGTAATTATGTATTTTTTTCTAAAACCTACAAAAAGTATGTAACAGTCGTATGTTTTTACGTTCAATACTCTTTGTAGATACTGTAAATAAATTGTGTTTCTTAAGTGCCCAATATCCAATGATTAAACAAAAGCAAAGGACTCATTTTGTTAAAAAAATATCATTCGATAAAACTATTTTTTTTACGTTTATTCCGTTACAGTACTGTACACAAATTAAATGAATTGCGTTGTTTTTATATTTGGCCTATAGATGTTTATTCTTGCGTTTTCCAGCGCTCCCACGTTTGTCCTTATAATGAGTTACTCGTGCCTGAGCCCGAACTCTTGCTCATGATTTATAAATTCATCAAAAGAAAATTGTTTTTATTTATTAATACGAACGCTAAGGAGTTCAGTGATTACAATGACAGAACTTATGTAGGTAATTTGCAGCTTTTGAAAGAATAGGCCAAAAGGTTCAACCCCCTCGCCCTCTCCCTCCTATGATCTCTAAAAATTTTTTTTTTTTTTACAAATAGTTAAATCTGACTTCAAAACCAAAATGAATTAAATCGTCTTAAATAAACTCTTGAACCTTTAAAGGAAAGGAATCTATTTCAGGCGAAAAATTTATTTTTGGAGTCGGTGCCATCACTTTGACCATCTTGAGCATCATCTATCAGAGCACTCCAATAAAAACTATCGTCTAGAATGGATTCCTTTCCTTTGAAGGGTCAAATGTTAACGATAGTATTTTTATTGTATTTTGGTTTTGAAGTCGGTTTTTACAATATTTTGTAAAAGTATTTTTTTAAACGTAAACAAATGGATTAGATAATGTTGCCATTTACTTTCTAGTACAGCTGTTAGCACATCGGGTTTCACACTTTTGTTGCAAACTAACCTTTATTACAACTGCAAAAGATACCGCAGTGTTTACCTTGACGTGCTGTTGTCCGTACAACATAGGCAGAGCTGGCATTATCGCCGCTCTCAGGACCTGTTAAGTGATTAGTTTGGATACAAAGGCTCAACGTTTCATGCGGTCTCCATTCTCGTTCTCATTACATCATTGGGTCAGGTTGACAATTTCGAATGCTAAATCATTTTCGCTTACTCGGTGATTAAATTACGAGTAATGTGGTACAGGTTTTTCCAGACAAACAATATTGCAAAACGTGATAATAACATGACGTGTTCATTTAAATGCATTCATATTGTGAGATGAAGCGCATTTAATCTTTTAATATATGTTTACTATAAGGTCTATGATAATATGATCTGATAAGGTAACTACGCTTTTTGCTATGCAAAACATGCATGCTTTGGTCACAAGACAGCTTCGTGTACAAGATGTCAGCTCTGTCGTAGTGCTACGCTTCTATTGTCGTAGCACGTGCTACGAAGCTTGTACTACAGAATTGACAAGATCTACTGCGAGCTACGACCACCATTCTTACTAAGAAATTTATTAATATTCCAAAGAAAAATAAAAAAAACAATTCTCTTCTGGCAAATAATAAAGCTAGTTGAGTCGTAGTACAAAGGGTTGGCATAGTAAACCAACCAACTCGCCACAAGGAAATGGTTTCGTTTTCGAATAAGTAGATTTTATGATTATTTGTATGGTTCATATATTTTTTGGTCAAATTTAGTGTTTCAATTTGTATTAAAAATATTGTGTTAATATTTCAAGTGTATATTTAATTTTAATGATTATTATGATATATATAACCGTCCCGTCTGGTGTAGTGGTCGAGAAATCGCCTACTACGCAGCGGGTGCGGGTTCGATCCCCGCACAATACAAACATTTGTGTGCATGAACATGTCTGTTTGTATTGGTCTGGGTGTTTCTTATGTATATCGTGTATGTATTTACAAACAAAAAGTATATAAGTATTATATCCGTTGTCTGGCACCCATAACACAAGCTTTGAGTAGCTTACTTTGGGACTAGATGGCGATGTGTGGGAATGTCCAAAGGATATTTATTTATAAAAAAAAACCTAAAACCCGCGCACGGGCGGGACCCGAACCAGCAATCTTTTGGCAGACCGGGCCAAACGCTCTTACCAATTGAGCCACCGTGCTGTCCGACCCTGCGAAATTTTGTGGTCTCATATGAAAACGTCATTTGCGTGAAGCTTAGCGCCATCTAGCCATCTGGTTTATGATAAACAGATGTCATAACACAGAGTTTAAAGGCTTCAAATCAGTTAATACCTACTAATTGCTCGAATGCAACTAAGAATACCAATTCGATTTAATTTATTTTGGTCAGAATCAATACTACCGCTAACCTTAAGCCAAAGCCGAATACTTTACTCATGGACGATACCTTCTTACAACGAGTATACGGCTTTTATATTGCAATACCTAACAGACTTAAAATTAAGGAGGTTTGAATTAACACTAATGACACTTACAGCGGCTTATGGGACACTGTTGTTTCACTTAATAAATGCATACAAAAAACTTTGGAAATAAAATGAAATTAAAACTTATTTGCCTTTGGAAAAGGGTATATTTTCGTAGATGTCATAGACATTATGGTACAACTGTTCGAGTCATCACAAATATTTTAGAATCTCCAATATTGAATTGTTAACTACTTACATATTAATTATATTATTATCATCAAAATGCCTCAGAAAGTAATCCTTTGCTGTAAATAGAACTTTTGCACATAATCAACAGATATCAAATCGACTCTGGTTACTTATTTCGAATTATAATCGACAAAATACTTTTTTCGTACAGGATCTAAAAAAACCTGTTAATAAATGCAAAAATGCAAATACGAGTGTGTGTGTGTGTGTGTATCTATATCATGTATTTTGACCAATCGTAAATATTTTCTAAAACACAATCAGCTTTTGTGATTGATTAACATCAGTATTACTTTTGTGACGGCGATGCATAAGCCAATGTTTAATTCTAGATCCAATCACTTTAATCAAAGCACACTCAACTAGCATATAATCACATATACAGATTAATTACTGACAACTGAATACTAATCACGTAATTACTACCCAGTAATAGTCTTATGACAATTACTTTGGTTTCAGTCGTCATTGAGGAAATAAACATAGTTTGAACAGGGCTGAGAATAGCTGTATTTATGCATCAGATTTTAATGAATGAGACTATGTTGTTCGATTAAATTTATTAAACATCACGTTAGCAAATAGTTATATTAAACGCCTTGTAAAGTAGTGAGACTCGAGTAAAGTTCCCGAAGGAGGGCGATCTTAGTTAATCGATAATTGGCTATTTCTAGCTAAGAGACGGAGTAGTAGTCGATCGATATTATAATAACATTAATATTAAGTTTTGAAAATCACCCGTTTCAAATAAAAATATCTTAAACCATAAATATCACTGAACTACTATTACTAGCGTATAGTACTGGCACAAATTGACGCCACAGTCATTAACACATCAACACATACCAACGGATTCATAATTCAAATTTTAAGGAATACGTCACAATCTTGTCGTCTTTTTTGCGACAGATTTCTCCTTCGCATAGCTTCTCTAGTAGTAGTAACAACTCACTGATAATATTAACAAGCTTAATGTCTTTCAGGCTGCTGCTTCGCTTTTCACCATACATAGCTAAAAATTGGCTAGTTGTATTGAGGAATTGTCTATGATAGAAAAAAGCCCGCCATTGTTCAAGGCTTGACGTCACATCCTTTGGTAGGCGTTTACGGTCACGTGACAAAATGTGAGATTTATAAAAACTTTTTAATTTAAAATATTTATAATTCTAATCCTAAATAAATAAAATGGTCCATTATCGTTAAAAATCAGGTTTAAAAAATTCGCATTTTTTTAAACCTTTTGTTTTTAAATATTTTGCACTCCAATCACATAAATTGATCGGATCCCAAAGTAAGTAGCTCATTGTACTTGTGTTATGGAAATCAGACATAACGGTGGTACCACAACACCCTAGTCATTTAGTTCACCTAGAGCTGCGGTGCCACAGATAGACACACAAAAACATAGATCGACGGACTCAAACACCTTTTTTTTTTTGCGTCGGTGGTTAAAATAGATGTAAGTCCAAAAAAATGGTACTTATCAGCCTGAGGCAAAATACGGTATTTAAGTTCAAAAACAAATCATTCTTAAAATAAAATGTTTTTGCCCACTACACCGTAGCATACCATGACCGTGCTAGGAACGTGTCAAGCAAAAAAAAAATACCGGCCAAGTGCGAGTTGGGTTCGCGCACTAAGGGTTCCGTGCCAACTTTAACTGAATAAGGGAATCCACTTACTTCTACTTAGTAAAATACCACAATATTTTGTTGACTGCAAATATAACTTTGTTTTTCATTGTGTTTGTATGAAGTACAAAGTTATGTTTGCGGTTGTTGAAAATGTGCTATATCTCAAAAACTACTCGTTCGATCCCGTCCGAAACAATTTTCGTTAAAAGTATTTGTTAGGATCTACATTTTATTTTTTTTCAAAATTTACACTTGCTTGGTTTAGAAATTAGATGGGGGGGATGCCCATTTTCCCACTTTGGAAGCGTCTAGCTATGAAACGTTAGACTTTAAAAGAAAATGATTCTAGAAATCACTATGTCATTTTAAAAGACCTATCTATAGACATATACACGGACGTATAGACAGACAGACACAATAGACACGCATAGGTATGTTTTTTTTTTTTTTGATTTCAGTTTCATGTATGGGGTTTATTATACAACCAATGCCACCTAAAGGCGGGTTTCTGAATCAAAGAGACAAGCGTGATATTTCAAAAAGCCATTAAAAGTTTTGCTATTCATCGATAGATGGAAAAAGTAAAAAGCATCACCGCTGTGCCGGTCGGAGTGGGGGTTGTTGTGTAGGTTATTTTCGTTACGGAATTTCTGGATTCGGTCTCCACGATCAAGGCCCACGATAGAAGCTTTGCAATAGCTTAAAAAAAAGTATTTGCTCTCTACACCGTAGTATACCTTGACCGTGCTAGGAACGTGTCACGTGTGTATGACATCTTGCCCACTAGAACGTTCCATCACCGACCAACACCGTCACGTGCCATTCACGGAGCGTGTCAAACTCGGCACCGACGAGAACACACTTTACGTTCTCGCTCGCTTTTGCTCTCGCTTTATTCAGGGTGGCCAAAACATTGATGTCCAAATTTTTTTGGAAAGATTAATCCAGGTCATCCAAATATACCCTATGTATGTTAACCGATTTTGTGTAGATTTCGAGATATAAATTATTTTCGAAAATTTTAAGAATTCTCAAACAAATAATTGTACTTACCACTTTTTATGATGATATGTCGCTTTTTTAAAATTTATAAATTATTTTCGCAAATTTTAAGAATTCTCAAACAAATAATTATACCACTTTTTATGATGATATGTCGCTTTTTTAAAATTGCAGTTTGATCCTGATAAAGTTAATTTACTTAGATAAAATTATGAACAAGCTGAAAGTAAGACTAGAAAATTTTCAAATGACTATCATAAATATGGTATATTTGCATAGACTTGGATGTAAGGCTTCCAAAATAAATTTTGGACGCCACTGTTTTGGCCACTCTGTATAACAATGAGATAGAACGCTGTCAATCTGTTCAGTAGGCAAGGCAGAACGTATCGAAATACTTTTCGTGCCTGACACATTCCTAGCGCGATCAAGTTTGGTACGCTCCGTACCAAACTTCAGTCGGAAAAAACATTTATATCAGAAAAACGACATTCTGATAACAATTTTTGCATTTGGTGGATATATTTTAGTCTACGTTTATTTGACAAAAAAAAACTAAATCATGCATGATATCAAATGAAAAATATTACCTTAATAAAACACGAAACTGTTCTTTTGAAGGCGAAGAGGCGATGATGAAAGCAGGCTTAGCTGAAACCTTGTTCTATCTTTTTTTTACTGAAGGGGCTTCAATAAATATTAGTACATATTAGATAAATCTTTATTTGCATTAAACATGGTAATACAGATTAAGTTCTTACATTTATAAAAGGGCATTCATGTTTAATCGATATATCGATAAGCAAATCTTTTGACATCGTCATGAAAACAAATTATACAATTAAATCAATTGAATACATATAAATTACAATAAAATTAATATAAAAAATGACAGTATTTAAAAATAAAATGTCAAGAATCTACAAATAAATTAGGCAGTGCTAGTCAATCCTTAAAGTAGAGTGTCAAAAATATGTATTGTTTCCAAGTAAGTTTAGAATCTATAACTATGCCAAGGAAAGTTGCAGATGTAGCTTCTGAAATGGTTTCATTGCGATGGTGCATATATAGCTGCTGATATTGTATTCATTTAAAACCTTATCGCTACCCATTCTCCACCTGAGACTCCGTCTTAATTTCGGTACAATGAAACCGTACTTACATTGAAAAAGAAATCGTATTGAGCGCTGTAAAGCGACTAAAAATACCAAACGGTTCATAATAGATTTCAGAAAGAAAAGAGTACGCTTGAACGAATTCACGTTCTGAGATCGAGACTTTAATATGATTACTTTAACGTTCTGTCTCTGGGAATCGTTGGGGTGATCTGAAATACGTAGGTATTAATAGTACTAAAGACCCATTGTGGATTTAATCCAAATTGTAGGCCTTAGTCCCTCAAACATTATTATTATTAGTATTTGGCTTAGCTATATTTCAAGGACAGTTTTTAGGATTATTATGTTACCTATACATACATATCTACCCACTCGTATTTAAAGATGTCAATTTTTCATATGAGTCATTACATAAATAGGCCTGCCCCACGTTTTTTTTTATTTATTTATTCGAAATGGGTTTGCTCTTGACTCTAGCCTACACCTAATTGGGCTTAGACAGAGTCGACGATGGAGCGAGCTCACCCAGAAGAAACCTGTTTACTCTGTTTTTGAAAGTTTACTGCAGGGACCGCTTAGTTCTTCAACGTATCTCCTCGTTACTGATTCGATCTCGTACAGAAACACAGAGCATTGCCCTCTCCATCGCTCGTTGTGTGATTTTGAGCTTCTTTAAGAGGCCAATAGTTACAGACCACGTTTCGGCTCTGTATGTCATCACTGGTAACACACACTGGTTGAAAACTTTCGTCTTCGGACACAGAGTAATTGATACGAGAAGACGCTCTTGCGCAGTGTTTCGAACGCTGCCCAGCCGAGTTGGATGACGAATTGACCTTTTTCTCAAAGTTGGACCCTACCATTAATAAAATGTCCACATATAAACTAATCATCACTTACATTAACTAGAAATAGGCATAACGTTGTAAAAAAAACAGAATATTCTAGGCGGAACGTCGAACACGAAAATGATTAAATTACATAAAGTTCCTAAAGTGCACGTAGAAGCATTATAAGGGTAAGTTAAGTTGAGTTAAGTGCTCCAGCGTTCATTACTTCACTAACCTGATGCGACGTCGACCTATGGTTTCCCTATGGACTTTAATTAAATGCCATCTGTTATACTGTTATAGGATTGGCGACAGGTGGTTGATCCTATTACTATATCACCGTAAGTTATAATTGAAATGTCGTAATTAGGTAAAGTCAGTTTTTCTTTATTTGTCAAATTTTGCTAAGAGTCTCGACAGTCTTCTTTAATCCCGAAACGATTCATTTAAAAATAAGATTCACAACCTCCATACGTCATTTATCGTTTAACACTGAGATATTGTTTGATCAAGGAGCTATATATGTAATACATTTATTGAATTTACTGTAATTATTTTATATAATATTGTTTACCATGTTTCACTTGCAAAAAAAAAAGAATTTAAACAATAACACTGTGGTAGATATTTAGGTTTGTAGTTTTGATAACGCAATGGTTTATGGTACTCGTACATAGGTTTCCTTATGTGCGAATAAGTGAGATACCTTTTTACCCGTCTACGGCAAAGCAAAAATGAAGGGTAATTAATAATTGCGAACCAAGATAGATTATAAACCAGTCTACTCGTATAAGTAAACTAGTTTGACGATTTTGGTAAACTAGGTACATACAATCGATTCCTTAACAAATTTAGTGCCTATCTAGTTGTGAAGTTCACGCAAATACTACTTCATGGAATTTAAATACTTTACGTTAAAGTGTTTTAATCCAACTTTCAGTGCCGAACACTCAAGCCCGAGTGCGCGAGATCCATTCCGACGGTGCCAATCACTCGGCCTCGGCCTTTACGGTGACATCATTTTGATGACGTCATTTAGAGCGCTGTGTGCCGACCACTCCGAGTCTCTTTTTAAACGGTTTTATTTATAATAATATTTGTGCAAATACATTTCTTTTTAATTTTTTCAAACAACCGATTAGGAATTGCTATTTTTAACCGACTTCAAAAAAGGAGGAGTTTATCAATTCGACTGTATGTTTTTATTTGTATGTATGTTACCTCATATCTCAGTCATTTGTCGACCGATTCGAAAAAAAAATTGGCTCCCGATAGTGTATACCTTCTAGTTGGTCTCATTGTAGTCAATTCGGGATCTAATGATGGGATCTTGGTATAATCGAGGAAAACTCTCAAATTTTAATGGCACGTATAGTGTTTTTTACTAAAATTTTAATGTTGACGTGTTGTTACATATGATAGTCAACATCTTGTGGAGCTGAGCTGGTGGTGGAACTCCTTAACGCTTAGGAGTTCAGTAATTATAATGACAGAACATATGACAAGTAATTTGTAGTTTCTCAAAGAACAGAGTCATATGGTGCTACTTGCCCCTTCCATCCCAAAGGAAAGGAACCCATTTTAGGCAAACGATTTATTTTTGGAGTCGGTGCCATCACTTTGACCATTAAGAATCAACTAATAGAGCACCGACTCCAAAACGAAATTGTCTGCCTAAAATGGATTCCTTTCCCATCAATGATTAAGAGTTTATTTAAGACTTTTCAGTGCATTTTGGTTGTGAAGTCGGTTTTTACTCTTTTTTAAGTTATCTGGGATATGTTTCGTATTTTTTTAAGGCACTTAAAGTGTTAATAAAGTCCGGGTAACACCATTGCGGGTAGCACTTTTTAGCGACCTTTTGTTAAGAATAGCAACATAGCAAATGCTTCACCACTACAGTTGGGATAGGAACTTTAAAAAAAATAGCTTTAATGAGAGTTGCTCAACAAAATGCAGAGTACAAAATTTTTAAAACGATTTAGAAGATTATACGTGAAACGTTAAAAACATGAGAGTTATTCGTAATTTCTTGTACCTTTTATTGGCATCTTATTTAAAGTTGAAACTGTATAAATTGTATTGTATATTCTTATTTCGCAATGATATTTATTTTTGAAATGAACATTGACACAATATCGCTTTACCTTCCACTGTTTTGTGGTTCATTGTTTACTTATTAGCTTTGTGTTTTCTTTTGCGGTCCAATGAACACGGAAAACAAATTTATTTGCCTCCCATAATTAAATATCACTTTTGTTTAAATTCTTAATGGAACACAATGGTTTATTTATGATGATTTTTGGAACTTAATAAGTTTATACTTACGCACCTACAGTACGGTCGAGGTCAATTGCGCCTTAACAATTTCAACGAAAATCGCTTGCACACGTGATACAAAAAAAATGCAAGATATTGACTCAGTGGTATGGCGCCAGCTTAGACTGTTTCAGTACTTCTAACTAGGTAAAGTTCTTACAGGAAGTAATACTGCAAAATATTAGATTGTCTTAGTCTTAGAAAAACAATGAAACTAGTGTTAAGAGCACACACGAAACATCAATAAAATTTTCATAAAACCATAAGAAAGTAACGCAATATTGCCTAACTTGCTTGCTCTTCCAAACTAAGTATGAGCTTTTGGCAGAATGCGTCAAAGTTGGTATTACTTGGGCCCGTCAAACTATTGGCCAAACTATACATCTTTAGTTTGAGGTGCACTTAACAACTTTGGAAACACCGACCAACTTATTATAGCAACTTTTTTCGAGGAGCTTTCTTAAGCTTTATTTACTCTTGTAGGAAGGAAAAACAGATAGCTCTTTAATTGTACTTCGTGATTAAAGCTTTGCTAAAAGTCTATAATATTGATATCCCGAAGGGTTCGTACTAAAGTAGGTAAGTAATTATACAACGTTTTTCGTTCCCCACGAAATACACAGGTAAGCAAGCATTAATATAATACTTTAGAACCCCCTATTATTGAACCATTTCACTAATGATATATTACGCAAGATAGCCGTAATAAACATGAAATAAACCGCAAGTATTAATTAACGTCCCCACAAAAGTAATTTGTATCTATCGAGGGGCAAAGTTTGTATCCCCGCCCCTTCATTGTTTAGAACTATCAATAAAGTCATTAAACTATCTTCAACACGACTTAACTATTGTATAAAACTTATTACTGTTGATACCAAGCAATTAGGGCAGATACACCTCTAATCAACCCACGGACGAGAATTTATGTTTGATCTCTGAATAGTGTTTGTTCCTTTGTTTAAATCAAGAACTACTAGGGCCTTATTTTTGAATTACTCGTTTGAGTTTGCTGTGTGAATATCGTTTGAAAACCAAAAATAAACATCAATGAAAATCACGCGAAATATGGACGGAAACTCACAAAATTTAGTAATGTTTTTTCGAATTACTCTCGAGTGTCAAAATACTAAATTTCTTTTCAAAATCGGGTATTAATCAATCAATATCACAGGCCATTTTTAAGCGAGAATTTCAAAAATAGGGACACTGTTCCGATAAAAAAAACAGGTATTTATCTAATTTATCAGAGAAGGCAATCAGTAGAACATCTCGTTATGACATACGGAAACGGAGTAAAAATAAAACACGCGGACGATCGAAGTCGCGTTTGACGGCTGTGTTTTAAAGATATACCCTTCTTATCTGTAGGGTCGGGTTGGATTACGCAAAATCTATATTCCCCGTCCAACTTGTACTTGTTGACATTTACAATATTCCGAGGTTTAGAGTTTCACTGCTTGGGATAAAGTTCGTATTGATTGTTATGGAAAGCGTTTGATTACAAGGACCAAGATTAGAAACTGAGGCATCGCACGGAGTGATTTGTTTGCCAATTAATTGGTGCGAAAGTTTGTGAGAATGTATGTATGTTCGTTAATCCTTAACGCAATAATTTGAAGACAAAAAAAAAGCGCTTTCAATGAACTGACTAAAAAGCTTAAATAACGCATTCGTGTAATAAAACAGTGACATATAATAAGGTCAAATGGTTTTAAATCATTATATTTAAACAGTATTTTCGTATATATATCATAGAAACAGGACGCTGTCTGTGGTTTTAAAACGGCATCCTGTCAAGTTTAAAAGTTATTTAAGTCATCGACTTCGCCTTTTTCATTTGAATGCCCAATCCTTGTTTTTTTCTCACCTTAACCTTAATTAATTTAAAAAAAAACTAAAAAAACATAACTTTAATCTCTATACAAGTAAATAAGATAGTTTAGACGTTGTCTCCGCTAAAATCATTGATTCGTTTCACGACATGCTTTAAAGCAAATAATCTTTATCTTTATCTGATCTGTTTTTTTTTTCCAATCGCATATCTCTCTCGACTCAGCTAATTAAACAGAAGCCGAGTTCAAAGGACTTAATCAGTGAGTTTGACAGTGGTACCGGAATAAACGAGTGACAGCTAATATAACTCGTAATAGCGACGAAATGAGTCACAAATGGCGTGACACCAGCGACCCGGCTCAATCTGAAATGATCGCTGTGACACGCTGACTCTTCGCAGCTGTAAAGTTCAAAATATTTGAGGGAAAGGTTCTGTATTAACATTAAATTTAAATGACCTAGACCACTTATACAGAAACAGATTAGTAGTAACTAATCTGCAAACTGGTGTAGTGACCACTTTCAAACGATTTTCATTGCATCTAATAAATCAAAACTCATCTTGTACTCTCTTCTAGGTCATCCTAATGAATTCACGGTAAAACTATATGTATGATTGATTTTACAATTGTAGGTGTTTTACTTTTTATCACAAAGTAACATCAATGATTGCACACACAATTTATGTAAATGTCATACTACAGTGTACACATCATCATCATTATCAGCCAAAGGACATCCACTGCTAAACATAGGCCTCTCCTATGGCTTTCGATAACGACTGATCACTTGTGGGCTACATCCAGTTTGATCCTGCGATCTTTACAAGGTCGTCTGTCTATCTCGAAGAGTCGAAGAGTCTGCAATCTAGAACTTTCCTGCCCCAACGGTCATCAGTTCTTCGCGCTATTGCCCTGCCCATTGCCACTTGAGCTTACTGATTCTCAAGGCTATGTCCGTTACCTTAGTTCTTCTTCGTGTCTCCTCATTACAGTCATTACTACAGTGTCCCGTTATGATAAATCTGCATTAATTGAAACCTTTATCCATTCCCGCTCTTATCTACAGACCCCTAAAAATCGACCGAATTTTATTCATCGCGCGGTTTTTGTGTTTATGTCATTAATTCCAAACATAATTGTGCCCATCAAATTTTCATCTTGAAATTAATTCGTATTTCGGCCCGCTCTCGTCCTCGTAATATACATTTCGTCCCCCACAGGGTTCGCGTGTGTTCGGTCATAAATTGGCCGCCTTTGTGAAGTGGAATTGGTTTTTCTGAAAGTTCGATATAGGCACAGATTTTAACAAAGAGGTCAGCTTGGATATTGAAAGCAAATATTGTACAGCGCGAAGGCAAAGCTCTGTAAAGCTTGAGTCATAAAAAGAGCTTGTTTTTAACCGACTTCAAAAAAGGAGGAGGTTATCAATTCGACTGTATGTTTTTTTTTATTATTATTTTTTTTTTTTTGTATGTATGTTACCTCATATCTCAGTCGTTTGTCGACCGAATCGAAAAATTTTTTCGCCTACTTAGAGGGTATACTTTCTAGTTGGTCCCATTTTTTCCATTTTGGGATCTGATGATGGGATCTTGGTGTATTCGAGGGAAACCCTCAAATTTTAAAGGCACGTATAGTGTTTCTTTACTAGAATCTTAATGTTGACGTGTTGTTACGTCTGATAGTCAACATTTTGTGGGGCTGAGCTGATGGTGGAACTCCTTAACGCCTAGGAGTTCAGTAATTATAATGACAAAACTTATGATAGGTAATTTGTAGCTTCGTAAAAAATAGAATCATAAGGTGCAACTCCCCCCCCCCCCTCTTATGTAATCACTAAAAATAAATAAATAAATAAACTTTTAAAAAAATTAAAAACCGACTTCAAAACCAAAATGCACTAAAAAGTCTTAAATAAACTCTTCACCATTGAAAGGAAAGGAATCCGTTTTAGGCAAACAATTTCTTTTTGGAGTCGGTGCCATCACTTTGACCATCAAGCATCAACTATCACAGCACCGACTCCAAAAAGAAATTGTTTGCCTAAAACGGATTCCTTTCCTTTCAATGGTGAAGAGTTTATTTAAGACTTTTTAGTGCATTTTGGTTTTGAAGTCGGTTTTTAATTTTTTTTGATAAAAATAATCCGGTAACTAAAAAATAACTTTGCAAAATTACTTAAAGGTAAATTTCGTTTTTGTATTTTATAGCAAGTATAGTAAAATTTAAAACAATAAATTGTATTTATATAATTGTAATTGTATATTTCACTTTATCACGCGCATTATTTATGCATACAAGATGTTTTCAACATCTGCAAATACCATTTTCCTTAGCGTCTATTGCTGTGTTACTCACAAATAGATTTCTCGGAATCAATGCTGTTCCTTTGCATAAACAGGTAAGAAGAAAATACCATAATATTTCACGTAGTAATTTATGCTTACAATATTTACTACATTATATAAATAAAAGTCGCTTCCCGCTCTCTGTATGTATGTATGCTTATATCTTAAAAGATTTTTATGCGTTTTTTTAAATAGATAGGGATATAGGGATTCAAGAGGAAGGTTTATAAGTATAATATATTGCAACCGTACGAAGCCGGGGCAGGTCGCTAGTATTGAATAATCGTAAGCATTTAAGTTATCGAGTAAGGTTTACCTTACGATATTAAAAAATATTCATTGCATCGATATAAATGTGATTTACTCGTTTCATACGCGGTACAAAGTGACAATACAATGTAAAGTATTGTAAGTAGAGAACTCCATGATGCACCATGAACGGCATACAAAATTATGATATCCTCAAGTCGACATTGACTCTACGTCGATAAGTAAATTAAGAATAATTGAGAAAATATCTACCAAAGGTAGCGCAAGCTGATGTATTTCCTAATCGTGATGCTCCAAAGTGCGTACAATCACACAATCATGAAATTTCTGCTTCATCTAAAACTTCAGAATCGATTGAGTACTAAATTATCAAATTCGAAAGCGTGTGCTGACTTTGTAGAATTTGACATCATATTCATTAACACACTTACTGGGAGGTCGATCATTATTCAGATTTCAGTTAAAGATTACCAGTCGTTATTAACCGAACATTGGCAAATCATGGATGCAGGACACATTGTTCCGGAGATATCTCCATAAGAGAGACAGCGTGTCACTAATGGCGGCGTAATGCGCTTGCGAGCGATTTATTATCTAACTCGATAGCTATTGCAATGCAATTGTTGATGACGTCATTTCAACTTGCATGCTCTAAACACTGAGTAACAAGTAACTCGTAATTATTTGACCATAATCCTACGGCCTAATTCAGAAAACTTTGTACCAGGTTTATAACCTACTAAAATTTAAATCGACCAGTTTAAAAACAATGTCAAATATTGTTTGGCGGAGGGGTGTTTGAAGGCAAGCGACGAACCTTGCTGTCAGATTTAATCAAGCCTCTCTGAAGACTCATGACTAGGCTTACCGACTAAAATCAAGCAAAGTGAGCCGAGACCAACTGCTTAACGTGCCTTCTGAAGCACGGGGATCCAAAAACGACGGTGAGTTATGTCGTTTTATTTCGATATCTCTACCAAAGCGCTGACACCACTGTACTCCAAGCAACTCATGAAATCGAAGTATATTTTTCTAATAAGTAGGCTCAGTTTAAACCTGGTACTAAACTTTGTGTAAAGAGGGCTAGAGTCTTTCACTGAACACGTTACTCTAATACCACATTCAAATTTGGAATCAAGGTCCATGGCATTCCACACAAAGATTGCCTTCTAATCACTATCACATGCAACATACATAATAGCCCTTCAGATTATAGCAGCGAATGCATCAGCACGTAGCGTGGTAACTGTCGAATATCGCGGGCATAGTGAGCAGGGAATATCCCATCGCGCGACTTACGAACAAGCTAGGTGCAACATTTGTTGCAGATATATAAAAGAAGGTCGTGTTAGTTGCACTATTAATAACTCAGCGATGGGGAGGTCGCTTAGGTCTAGGAGTAAGACATTTGATACTTTTCATCGCATATGACGGGACCGGGGCTAGGATGGGACGGGACCGAGGCGAAACAATGTTCGCTGGGACCGCCTTACTTTTAAAATTACGGGGCTGGGCGGGACGGAGCTGGGGCGGGACGGTCCCGCCCCGTGGGGGCAAAACAAAGTTTGCTGGGTCCGCTAGTTATGGATCAGTCACTCATTTAATCAAGTCATTTTTTTATTAACTTTCTTCGATGTGTAAAGACATAAGAGGTTTATTAGTTTTTCATCTCAGCTCATATTTGATCATCAGTTAGGACATTTATACAAATCATTTTCACGGTGATCTTTTATTTATCATTATTGATTTTAAAGTTCTATTAAACCTTCACAAGCTGCTGGTATTCGTATGTTGGGTGTTTTACTAATACTGAGGTTTCGTGCATGCGATTTTTAATAATATTGTCTCTCAAAATTGTGGATTTAGTAAATACCGCCCACTATTTCAGCGTGTGACCATTCTGATTTCACGAACGCTCGGTACATTTGCATCTAGCGAGTACTGAACGCTTCGCTTTGACATCCGCGGTACGATCTAGCCATAGGTTTGTGTAAGTATTTATCGATACATCTGTCGAAATTACCGAAAATAAAAATAAAGTTGAGTTCTTAAACAAGAAAAACGACCATCAAAATTTGCCTTCAATCTTTTAAACTGGTAGCACCATGTTGTATTTTTTGTTTATTTGACTCATACATTAGTTATTATCTGAATCAAACCAAAACCTTCATTTTTGTTTATTTACTAATTTATTCTATGGGAGTTGTACCTTTTTGATTACCTGAGATTATATGAAAGGGTTTGTATTCAGTGACCACGTGAAGAAGACTGAAGTACTTACAAGAAATTATCATTTTTCACGATCACACTTTTACTTGTTTTCATACACTTAATTATTATCATTCAAAGACTACTTGCGATGAAGCTTCAAAGTATTTTTATTCAGTTTTAACCATTTTATCGACATCTAAAACATATCTGTTTTCCCAAGTCTACTGCCCAGCAATGTAACATATGGCTTCCATGCAAGATTATGCTACGTGGAACGGTTCGTTTGACATTACCAACTACTGAGCAATGCTAGAATTCTGTATACATGGACACTTTGAAAACACGATTTAAGATTAAGTTATTTGAATGTAACTTAGTAAATTAACATCGTTGACCTTTTTTTTGTTATCTATCGCTAAGTACCGGTGGATGACTTGGTTATATTGGCACACATAAGATTTTGTGGGTACGTATTATATTCCCGAAAGTTCATAATACATACAAATGAAATACCTACGCTTGAAACGTCGAAAATCAAAATACCGAACGAATGAAATACCTTTACCCGATATACCGAAGCTCAATATGCCGAATTTCAAATAAGCGAAAGTTCAAAATCCCGAAAGTTCGAAATCGCGAAAGTTTGAAATACCGAAGGTTCATATCCCGAATGTGTAAAATCCCGAAGATTAATGTACCTACAGTTAGTATACCGAAGTTCAAAATCCCGAAAGTAAGATTAACTTTGCGGTAGGCGTTTTTTTTTACAATGTATGCAACAGTGTTCAGTCTCAATGTATGCAGCAAGCAGGCATGCAGCATGCAGCATGCAAGCAATCAAATCAAACAGGCATGCATGAAGCAAGCAAGCATGCAGCATGCAAGAAATCAAGCAGGCATGCAGCATGCAGCATTCAAGCAATCAAACAGGCTCTCCAGCGCTGCGGGAAGTGCAGCCCTTTTGCCCTAGCGTAGCGAATCTCAGGCTCCCGTGCGAGCTGGAGCGGCTGAGGCTGGTCGCCGAAGACGACCAGCAAACCGAAGCTGCGGGCGAAGGCTGCTCTCCCTCCGCGCCTCCGGCTTTTGAATTACACTCTAGTATCGGGCAGACTAGTACCACGGCGAAGGACCACGGCGAGTCGAGATCAATCAAGATTAGTTTTATTTAGTTATATTTAATATCGCTGAATGATAAATTTACTTTAAGCCCCTAATCTGCAAAAACTTCTAAGCGAAAAAAACAAAATGTTTTCGGGGTAATGATATTCTTCGTGATTAATATAAATCAATGTGTATTTAGGAAGTGCCCAACAACAGTTAATTGTGGAACGCGAGTTAAAGTTTGAATTATAGCACAAGTTATGAAATACAATTGTTGTTTCGGAAAGTTTTTAATTAACCATGAACGAATGGAAAACCTGTTCGCTAAAACGAGTAATGTTGGCTCTGTTTGTATCAAAATAATTGCACCAGAGTGCACTTATTTTAAATAACCTTTTTTGATGCAAACATCAACTTTGATCGATTGCATAGAGGATGCAATTGTATTGAAACAACGCTATGGGTATTAAATTATCTGTGACTAAAGTAAAGATTCTCGTTACAGTTTCATATAAATGCAACATTCAAAGCATTTCTTCTTCTTCGTTCTCACCTTTTTCGGTCACACGGTGTCGGCTTACGTTGTAATGTGGCGATATCTAGTTCGTTGACTGGTATTATCCTAAGACACTTCATGTCCCTCAGGACATTCTTCTGTTCTTTGCTTAGGTTCTGTATAAATATATATTTTTCATAAATAAATCTACGCCAGACAACACACCAACTGTCGTGGTTTGAAGTAAGAAATTTACACCAATCCAGCTATAAACCTTTGATGAAAAATTTATGAAAGAAATGCAAAATTGAATATCTCTTATATCAAGATGTGATTAACAGCTGAATCACATACTCCGAACAATCATCTCATCTACTAATTAGGTACGATCTCTAACCTAATACTACCAAGATCGGGACTATTACGTATCAATCGAAGGCAACAATTGTGCAAATAATCGCTGATTTGTATTACGTATCGATCTGAACAAACCCAATGACCATTTACTCCATGAAAACCATAGCGATTGAGTGCATTTTTACTAAACTTTACTTGTGTTAGGCAGAATTTATTATTTTACTATTAAAGGTTGTAGCACCTTTATACACCCGCTACGGGAGCAGCACGATGAGTGTCAACCGATCACCTTTTCTAACCGGCTGTCACTCACAAGAACTGTCATAAGTTGCAGCAAACAAACCACAGATTAGTAAGAGTATGTCTAAAACAAACACGATCTGAGGCGAGGCGTTCGCTATTCCATGCCAAGGCGATGCTTTTCCCTTTATGTACCTAACGTGCTTCCGTATGGTTGACGCCTGGTTGGTGCTGTTCTCGTGCATGGTGGGTAGATTTGCTTCAACCTTTTTACTAACTGAAAGCTAATTTGATAATAACAATACGATTTTAAAAGCATTTTTTTTATGTACTGCGATACTAATCGTTATAAACGTTTTTGATAATTATATCCCGGAAATAAGCGATCATTGCAACATTTTGATTGACCCAAGGTACGTAATAGACCTGGCCACTTGCGAATTAGTGCGACGTCAATCCTTATGGGTTATATCTATGTTTGAGTACAGCTAAGCTGATTGTGAGAGATTGCTATTAGGCAATTAGTGGGGTATGTTTGTTCCACGATAAAAGAGGTTCCGCTTTGATTCTATCTTAAAACATAAACTCTGAGTAAATAATTCCAAAAATTGGCTAAGTTACAGGTTACACTCAATCCCAAAGGGCTTAAATAATTCTAAATTTCTTTCCTTAGCACACGTAAGGAAAGAAATCCAGAATTTAAGATCCCTTTGGGATCCAGTTAAACCTACATTTTTAATCTGAAACCTTTTTCGGCCTCACCAAATTAGTTTTGTTAACTTATTTTCTGGTCTCAAAAAACGAATTACAGTAGTCTCTAAGGTTACAACTAAAGAGTTATAATATTACTTTGAACATTTTTTGTACAATATAATTAACTATAGGTATAAGGTCACCTCGTTTTAAGTGATAATATTAAAAATTGAAACTGATTCAGCACAATAAATGGATTTTTTTTGTAGAATACTTTAATGCTCTGGGTTTTTATACGTTAGTTTTTGAGAAAATTAAAGATATAGACATGAGATTTAAAAAAAAACGATTAGCCATTAAATTGAGAGAGGTGAATTCGATTACGTAGATAAGTTTTAAAATCATCAGGGTGCTGTTTTAAAAAAATGATATTTTCGGTGTCCTGTTTCTATGATGTACACAAATACACAGGTAAAATATTATCACTTGAAAGGATATAACCTTTTATTGACTGATTCTAGAAATAATAGGAGGAGAAGCTAGGAAATAAAAAAGTTATGATGTTATTATAACTGATTTAGGTTAAAGGCCTTTTAATGGGCCATACCTATCGGCGTGATATCTCATAATCGGCGAGCATACTAAACTGAGGCGCCATTCTGTAAGTTATGTGTATTTTTAGGGGAAGTCTCGGCATCAATAACCTGTCGAATATAAGATAGCGTTTTTTTTTTAAAGTCTTAAACAATATTTCAAATTGTTGAACATTCAATCAGCAAAGACACAAAAATGCAGATATTTGTCGTTTTTCGAGTGCCATCTGGTGTTTGACAGGTAAATCATGTGGCGAATTCCACCACAGCTCTACCCATCAAGCTCAAGATCACGGTCATTCTAACGAGAGTGACAGAGAGGGAATGACATGAGAATACAAGCATAGTTTTAGAATAGAGCCTCTGGATACTCCAAGCAATATCCGGGATAACGACGAAGGCAGGTGGCGTCTTACTCGGCTGAGACTTAATGCGCTTTTTTCAAACAGACGAAACCGTTCTCAGTGAAATAATTCAACAATTTATCCCGTTTACGACGTTCATTAAGGGATTTTTCTTAATTTTTACAGCTTAAAAGCCTCGTGCTGGAAACGGACAATGTCTCAGATTTCGTAATAACGCCGTGATTGCTTGCAGCGAAACAATATACTGAATGGTAGAAAGCGAGTTATTTTTTTCGACCTCTCATGAAATCACTGAAAAAAATTTGGCTACTTATAAAATAAAGTCGAAGGTAATCTAGATTACTCCATATTGAGACCTGAATATTGTAACTTTGTTATTTTTTGTGTATTCTGGCAAATAAATAATTCATTGTTTGATTGAGATTGCACATATGAACTTATTTACATTATAATACTCTATCGAAACAGTACCTACTCTATAATGCTTCAAGATTTATATGCCTCAGCTGTTCAACGCTCAAACTGTTACTTTTAAAAGCTAAGCACTTAAGAGATTTTCTATGCAACTTCGTACCAGGTCCGATTAAATTATAAAGCATCTTAACTCTTGTTCGATGTAAAATCTTTAAAGTACTTTCGTATCTTAATGCTCGAGGGATTTAACGATTGTAGAGGAATCAAATAATTTATCAGATAGAAAAACCATGTTGAAAACCGAACGTTTAATCACGAAGGTGGTAAGTGACAATGTGGAGGCCATGCATGACTAGTCTGTTATTCACTCTCTTCTTGAGATCGTCCAAATTTTAATGGTTTAGAATGATTTTAACACTCACAGTGTCATATTTTATATTTATTAAGATGATATAAGAAACCGAAAATTGGCGCACGGGCGTGACTCGAACCAGCAACTTTTTGGCTAACTGGGTCCAACGCTCTACCAATTGAGCTACCGTGTTGTCTTGTGTTAATGTGTCAAAAACATCAAATCAAATCAAATCAAATCAAATCAATCATTTATTTGCCAGAATACACGAAAGTATGCAAGTTACAAACTGCAGATCTTAAAAATAGGCAGTAATTGTATTCAGCCTGCATGCAGGCGTGCAAATATTTATAATCATTTTAACAAATTAACAAATAAGTCCGTTTATATTGATTTATCAAATAATGTCAAAATTGTAATAAAGATGTCATAAAAATTTAATTAACAATGTCATGAATGTTAAGTCATTAAATGTAACATTATATATATATTTATAAAAGATATTAAACTATAAAACATTATTTATTAAAATTATTAAAATAATCTTGTACACTATAAAAATTCTCTTGTAATAACCAGTCAGTCAACTTTTGCTTAAATACATTTCCTTCAAATTTTTTTAGTTCCTCGGGTAAGTTGTTATATATAACTATACACATATTACAAATATTTTTCTTATATATTACTTTATTACAACGGGGTTGATAAAGTAAATTTTTAAACTTTTCCCTCTTTTGACGGGATATTACCTCACTGCGTTTTTTGAAGTAAACCGGGTGGGCTTTGACAAAAACACAGACGTCTCTTATATACATGCAAGCCAGAGGTAGAACCTTACATTTTCTAAATAGTGATTTACAACTATCCAGATACCACGCGGCATTTATAACTCGTAAGCATCTTTTTTGCAATCTAAAGGCTCTGTCGGCATCTATCGAGTTACCCCATAACAACAAGCCATACCCCAACACCGATGACACAAAGGCATGATACGAAGCGATAGCCGCATCAAAAGATATAGTCTGGCGTATTTTTCGGAGCGCAAATACATATCGACTTAGTTTTTGGCATACCAAATTAACATGCTCCTTCCAGTTCAAATGATTGTCCACTATTATCCCTAGGAATTTAAAAGAAGCTACCTCACACACTCTATCATTTTTATATTCAATGTTAAGTTGAAGCGGTTCGGTATTGTATGAATTAAATTGCATTATTTTTGTTTTGTTTATATTTATACGTAATTTATTGTTATCTGTCCAATTAGTTATATCTACCAGTGCTCTGTCTAAAGTTTGTTGGGCAAGGTCTTTGTTTGTAACTTTGATTAGAAGTGTGGTATCATCAGCAAAAAGTATGCATTTATGTGTCATGTGTCTCGGCAAGTCATTAATAAATAACAAGAACAATAAGGGGCCTAATATGCTACCTTGTGGGACTCCAGAGTCATTCATAATCTCTTCAGATCTAAAATTACGTTTAACTAAGTTCTTCTTAGCATCTTGAATAACTCTGGTAACCTCAGTACACTGTTTTCTGTTATGAAGATAACTATCTAACCAGTCCAGTGCTTTGCCACGAATGCGATAGCTATATAATTTACGCAGAAGTATAGCGTGATCAACAAAGTCGAATGCTTTGCTAAGGTCCATGAACAAGGAAAAATCTTATATACAATTTTCAAATTGCAAGACACAACGTCAGCAGCACCTAAACGTAGTTTGTCAAGGTCAAGTCATTAGTGAAGTAACTGAAACCAAGTTTCTTGGCATCACTCTTGATTGTTACTGTAGATGGACTGCACACATCTCGACTTTATGCACCAAATTGAGTCAGTTTGTCTTTGCTCTCAAGCGATTGCGTTGCTCGGCTGGAGAGAAGACTGCAATGTTTGCTTATCACGGCTATGTTGTCTCAATATTAAGGTATGGCCTATTATTGTGGGGAAACTCCGTCGATATTAAAAAGGCATTTATTATGCAGAAGAAATGTGTAAGGGCAGTTTGTGGAGCTGGCCCTATTCAGGAATGTCGTCCACTATTTAAGGGAAAACGATTGCTTACCCTGAGTGGGTTATACTCGTATATTTTGGAGGTAGGGATGTTTGTAAGGAAGCATCCAGGTTATTTTGAACGCTATAGTGAAGTTGATCCTCGCCTGCGCCCAAGAGACACAACCCGACTATTGCCACCACTAGGTAACACCAGCGGGCGTAGTCTGATGCATCATTTTTGACATTTCGCGTCGACAATTTCAATTTTATGATTTCCTAATTCATAAAATATCATTTTAACTTACGTAGCTCTATCTTTAATAAATCTTAAAAAAATATTTGTAGTTTTTTAAGCATCATTCAAAAATTCTTCTCAATCAATAAATACACGAAAACACCAATTTTGTCTCAGCATTTTTCGAGCGCCACCTGGTGGTTTTACACGGAACTATGTCGAGACTTCCGACACAGTGCTTTGTTCAATAGAAACAGCTATGCCATGGCCATTAAAGTATATAATAATATCCCATTGCATATCAGGGGCCTACTAACATATTTACAACACGTTTACGAAATTGGCTAATAGAAAATTGTTTTTATGACCTATCAGAATTTTATGACATAAAACAATAATAATAATGATAAAATGGATTGATATAATTATATTACTAGCCTTGATACATTTATACAGTTTGACATTTATTTTTCAATTTAATTAATTATTATGATAGGAGACAAATAATTGTATGACATTTAAATAAGTTTTTGCATGCCAAATTTTGGTAAAACATGTGAACCTGATATTAAATAAGACCTTATAATGTACCATGTTTTTCGCAAATAAATATTTGACTTTGACTTTCTGCCTGACCCTGCAAAATTTGTAGGATCTTATGGATCCGTCATTACGCGTGACGTCTAGCGCCATCTACCCGTCTATTTATGCAACACTGCTATGTATTGTAGTTGCTAGGGAACATCTCTATTCAATGACTATAAAAACACTTTTTGGTTTTCATCACACAGGAACATAAAATAAAGTTACAGCACTTATAATCCGAAAACAGGTGGCCCACTTTCTTCATGATTTTTACTTCGTTGTATTTGTCCGATATATAACCATAAAAAGCGGCTAGGCGGGACGGGCCAGTGTCGGAAGTCTCGACATAGTTCCGTGTAAAACCACCAGGTGGCGCTCGAAAAATGCTGAGACATAATTGGTGTTTTCGTGTATTTATTGACTGAGAAGAATTTTTGAATGATGCTTAAAAAACGACAATTTTTTTTTAAGATTTATTAAAGATATAGCTACGTAAGATAAAATAATATTTGATGAATTAGAAAATCATAAAATTGAAATTGTCGACGCGAAATGTCAAAAATAATGCATCAGACTACGCGCGCAGGGGCGAAACAAATCTTGCTAGGTCCGCTTGTATTAATATACATGAACAATTTGCAATATTAGACGCACAATTATTGTTTCACAGAGTTGACTATTACGGTCTGGCAAATAGCAATATCAATAATTGCTAAAGCGGAATTCGTGTTTAAAACCAGTATATTTTTTGCCTTTTCTCTCGCAAATTATCGGGATGTCATGGACATAGCGCTTTCGAAAACAAAGGTAAGGAAAAATTTAAAAATTCTGGTGGATAATACTAAAGAAAATTGCTAGCCACGAGACTAAATTGGATCGCAAAAGAAAAATACGCAGCGTGAAGCTAAATAATTTATTACTGGCATAGGAAAAACGAAGGTTTGCCAAAATAAAATATTCTGTAGATAGAAGTTAGCGAATATATTTCAAGACAATATTTTTTTGCAGATTTCGACAAGTTTTCGATCGTTTTCGATATTTGTAAGGTTTTTGTGTACAATCGTTTTCTAATTATTTATGCATAATATTTATGTCAGGTATTTTCTTATCACTTAATCTAAAAATAAGTACGTATATTTGTTATTTTATTTAAATAAAAATACAATTCTTACCTCTCTTTTCCTCCAAATTATCATGCTGTGAAAAAGCTATTTCCCGTGTTATTTTTGTCAAAGAAAATATGCTCGAATTTTGTTCTAAAAATATAAAAGCCACATCACACCGGTAACCCTTGTTATCCTGAAACTAGTTTCGCGTCCCAAAATAGGAAGTTTTCCGATCACTGGTCTAGTTTATACATATTCATTGCGGCGAACAGGACCTTTGTTCCCGATAATTTAATACGTATTGGCGCTACCAAATTAACTTAGTCGCATGATAGAGTCGAAACACTATACTATAGTACTTATTACTGTAAAATCAAACTGCTAAGTACAAACTCAGTTTAAAATACTTAATAATCCATATCCTTGTAAAGGAGTTTTATGACATAGGTCGGTTGTTTTCATAAGTCACATCATATGTAATATATATTCTTTACACAGTAATTATTCAACGTATTTTGGTACCCTGCATAAATGGAGCATTTTATTTGTCATAAAGGTAATATTTACAAGTTTCTTACTACTTACTAAAAGCGCATTTAAAAATTAAAATGCATAAGTTAACAAACGAATGAAACGTATAAAATCAGATTCAGCAATTTGAATGACCGAGTCGCGAAGTGAAAACAATTGCTATGGATTGCTTCAGGAATTCTAACAGGGCTCAACTTTTCAAAAAGTTATCCATGTCCTTGTTACTAACCTATATGCGGCAGGAACAATTTTCAACTGATAAATCAAGACACAGAAGTGTGACCAAGCTGAGTGTTTGTTCGAGAAATAGCAATATCCCCTGATAGTTGCTTGCTTCGGGCATGAGTTATATTTCGCTCTGGTACAAAAGTTACAACCGCCTGAAAAATGTCTAGAGTGTGCAACATACAAGCAATGTTACGTGCTTATTGTGAATGGGGTAAGACATACTGTATCTTAGTAAATGACGAGCGATTTTTACTTACTTTCTTTGTCGAAAAAAATCACTAAAGAAAGCATTGCTCTTTTGAAACTTCTTAGCCTCAGGAAATGTATTGTTCATGAAGATACATATTTTTCAATTCAAAGTATTACTTTAATCAGCCTCTTCTATCAAACTAACTCGAAAAGCTTTACAATATTAAAGTGTACTAATTCTGAAAATCTATTTTTTTTTATACAAAATCGAACCCAAAGCGAGAATGGCAAGGAATATGGAAATAACTATCACATATTCAAAATGCGACTACACAGGTATATTAAATTTATGATGTCATAGGAAAATTGAACGCGAACTCATGTTATTAAATTGAACAGAAACGACAGGTGCGGTGCCAATATTACTTTGAGAAATCATTTTAAATGTACGCAGATGGGCTTGCATAACGTATTTTTAAGCAGACATTTTATTGCTCACAATATTTACTATTACACGGTATTTGACTTACCCAGAAATAACTTATTCATATTGGTTTGAAAGTGAGATGCACTGCGAGCAGTCGAAGTTTTCGTTGAATGTTAAGTACGAGTACGTGCATTAAACCCTCTGTAACTTTTAGCATCGATGCAGTCACGAAGTTGAAGTTAGAATTTGACATTTATGTACTGAATTTTGGCGACTGCATCGATACAAACGCGTGACTGCATCGTTGCTTAAAGTCGCAGTGTGTAAGGGGACTTAGGCTGAGCCATCATTCACAAACTTAAATTGTAATTTCAAATAGTAATAAAACTTGAATGTTTAGTGCAAAGATAGTGACAAAAACCTAATGAATGGCTGCTACAATTTCCTCCATACAACCGAACCATATCAAATCGATCACGTCACGTCGCATCAAAATCGACGTATTTGTTAAACATACAGATACGTCAAACGCATAACACCCGTCTTATTACATCGGGGGTTCAAAGTAGAAAAAAATAAGTTATGCCTTTAAAATATTTTAAAGATTTTATATAGGTACTAAAAAGGTAAGACAACTTTTAGTTAGATAGTCGTCCATTATCAGATACTCACATGGTAGGATGATAAAAAATTTAGAGCCATAGCTTCATAATATCTGCAGCGGTCTGAGACATCATGAAATATAGTTGCGGGCCCGCCCTGCCTGCGTCTGACTGCAGCCGCAGAAAGCTCGACGATTGTCGAAGCCACATTGGACCTGAGGCTGTACTCTATAAGAAATATTTTATGATAAAGTAAAAAAAAAACACAGCCATGTTTTAAAATAGGGCAATAATAAAGGCCTCAAGAATTTTGGACTACAAGTTTAATTGATTGCTTGAATTATATCAGCCCTCAAGTACTGACTAAATACGAATTAAGTGTTAGTTAAGTGACATTAATTTATATTGTCAGGTGCTAAATTATCAGTAATATTATGACCTTAATAAATTATTTTGAAGTCATGTCACCCTACCAAGTGAGTTTTTTCGCAAATTGGCCAGAATAAATTTTCGACATTTGTTTCATAATTTTTCGTTTCGTCTCTACATTTCGTCCGTTGCTGAATATTAAAATAAATAATAAGAAAACGTAATCTAATTTTAGATGAATACCTACATAATGACTATGTTATACAGGGTATTTGATACATCGTGTGTCAAATGAAAATGACTTATATTGGGGGTCATTAGCTATTATTTTCTAAAGGCAGAAAACGAATGAAGAATTTTTATTTGGTGTTTTTTTATATTGATTTTCTAAATTTATTATGAAAAATATCCAAAAAATGGCATTCGATCATTTTTATTAAAAGTATAATTGTTTTTGCGCATATGATTTTTATTAGATATTATGCATTATTTGCAGTTTTACTTACATCAAAATCACATACGCAAACCATCTATTTTTTTTTTGCAAAGTTTCAGAACGTAATTTTCTCAAATACGACCTGCAACTTTATATGGCTGTTAAAAATAACAAAAAGAGGACTTGTCAGACTTCATCAAAACTTCTGTGGACTTGCATGGTAAAAATAAGCCACTCGTAATACAAACATTCAAATAACTCCGAATATTTTCTCATTATGTGACCCTGGTCGCAAACTGCTCCATACAAAATTTGCGATAAAACAAGTTTTTGTGTGAAAAATAACAGGAGCAATACAAAAAAAAGTTTTGCCCGAGGTTCATATCATGTTATTTTATTTGAAAATATAACCAGAAAAATAGGATAGATTTACTTGGCCAGTGTGAAATATCATAAAAAGTCTAATAAAAAGATACATAAATCGTTCGTAAAAAAACTAGTTTTGGTGCGGTATTTTGTATGTGGCAGTTTTTATAAGAACATACCTTTACCATAATCACAGTCTACATACGTTTTCATGAAGTCTGACGAGTGCAGTCGTTTTTTACAGCCATATATAAAATGACAGCTGAAATTTGAGAAAATTATGTTCCGCAGCTTTTCAGGTAAATAAAAAAAATATGGTTTTTGTGAGTGATTTTGGTATTAGTTAACCCGAAAATAATTCACAATAACATACAAAAAAAAATATGCCGAAAAACAATTACAGTTTAAAAAAAAAAGTGATTCGAATGCCGACTTTGAGATATTTTTTATAACCACCACAAAAAAAAGATATAAAAAAATCATCGGACCAAAAAAAGGCAAAAAATGAAAGCTCATGACATCAATGAAAAGTCGTTTTCATTTGGCACACGATGTAACAAACACTCTGTCTAATAGACTGCATAGAAAGCCGTCAGATAAGCCGTTGCTGACTGCACTGAGGAACGTTAATTCCAGTTTATCCCGGAATTAGAAAGAGAATACTCGTACGAGTACCTGATATCACGGTGAAGTAAAGCTACTTTGCAGACAGTAAATAGATTAATTACATTTTTCATGGGATTGATACTGTTGAAACACAAGCTTAGATTTGACATCGATATCCCAAAATTATTTGTATTTTACTTCTTTGCACTGTTACTCTAAGATGAATGTTTGTAAACTAAATTAATTGTTAGAAAAATAAATAATTGTTAATTATCATTATTACTGAATACTTTCTCATAACGGGTAGTTAATCACACAATGTATAGGTTTCTTGAGTATGCTTCTTGATACGTGAATTTATTATATGAAACCCCTTTTAAAAGAACAAAACGTTGTGCAATTACCAATACACAATTTTCGTCTCAGCAAGTTTAATTTGTATTAATGAGATCACTATTTTTCTTTCAGGTAAGACGTTTCTACAATGCAATCAATAGGTAAAGTCAACTGAAACTTTACTTTTAGTCTGAGATAGCAAGTAATATATTTTTTTATGCAAAGAGAGTTGAGTTGAATATCACTGGGTCAACAAGTTTTTGTTTAAATGACAATTAGGTCGAACGACACGCTGTTTTTTTTCATAATATTGATTCGCTTTGTTGTAAAAATCTGTGTCTAAATGCAGAAGCTGTAACAACATTGAGACCAATATTTCGAGACACTTATAATTTTTGAGTAATTATCTATTTGCAATAACAGTGTTTGAATTGTGATCGAAATCTTGATAGCACTGAATCTGGTGCAAAACAATAAATTTAGATTCAGATAGTGTCAGCTTGTTTCTTGCGACTAAGCATTGGAATGCTCACCCAACGAGACAACGCTATTTCCATAAACATGGATCCGTGGTGTTATGTATTAGTAGATAAAATAGTGTGGTTATTATCAGTCAGTCAGATAGTTTCAAAGAAGTAAGCTATATTCACTCATTTATTTTATTACATACACTGAATAAAAATACGAGAAGAATGAAGTAACGAATACGTTATAAAACAAAAGAGTGAATATTTATTTTCAAATATCTATTTCATCTCAAATTATAACTACATTTTTTACCATTTTTACACGTAGTTTTTTGATTAGAAAGATTATTGTCGACATAAGCAAAGGAAAATAATGCAAGAAATAAAAGTGACTCCTAAAATGTTTCAATAATCACTATCCTGCACGAGATTATATTTTGCAAAATTTACCAGCTCTTTTATATCACTCACTTGCCTTAGTATACATGTATGTGGTGATAGCTCGCTCCGTTTTATTAAACAATATATTTTTGCTTGTTTAGTAATTCCATCGGACTTCCTATTTCCCTCGTGCTTGAGCCGTCAACATCACTCCTCTCCTAACTCATATTCGGGTGCATGTACACTATAGATAAGCATGTTACACGTCGGCTAAGCCAGTCATGCCGCTGAAAATAGGGCGCTATCCACCATTTAAAGTAACAGTTTCTGAACGAGTTGTATTTCAACTGTCAAGTTTCGTTTGTTCGATGCGGAACTGTTGTTTTTTCCGAACAGCGACGAATATTCTCGAACGGAATAAAGGCATAAAGGACAGTGGGCGTCCTTTCAAAACGCTCGTCTATGAATATACTACGCTTTCGAACGCGTGGGCAGTGAGCGTTCAGTATTATTTTGCATAGATTGCCATTTTATAAAATTCAACTTTCCCGTAAGGAACTGTAGATGTATGTGTAAGTACCATAATGCACACAATTTATCTTAACTGCCTCGGTTCGATTCCTGGGTCGAGCAAATAATATGTACCTGGGTTTTTCTGTTCAACTGGAGTTTGGCAGTTGGCGGTGTTTGTGAAAGCACGTAAAGCCGTTGATCCTGCGCTTGATCTCTCTCCAGTCGTATCAGGTTGCCGTTCCATCGGGCTATGAGAGTGAAAGAAATAGATAATAGGGCACCCTTGCTTGCACACACACTTGTGTTCTATAAAATGTCCCGTGCAGTCGGTTGATCGTTGTGACTAGCCAGCGTAGTAGTAGTATCATGCACACAATTTATTAAAAACTTCACTTCGTGTCTTAGTATCTTCAAGACTCCCAAGCGATGAAGCGAGTCAAAAGCAAAGCTAAAGCTAAACTGTCACTTTATGTACGGAATTGTAAAGCAACTATTAATAAGGATGCAACCGAGTGAAAACATGAAAAATTTATTGACACCCCATAATAGGGATATATATTGTGCTATCCTTGAGCGAGCTGTGAAGGTAGCAGATGCGTACAATCGTTATTGAATAGCAACGGAATATTCGAAAAAGGGCATGGGTCAAAAATGTCTAGACGTCTATATTTACTAATTTGGCATCTTAGGACTAAAGTTTTTTCTTTTCTTCTTATTTAAAAAAATATATTTTATAAGTCTATTTACAAAGTATTTTAGGTAAACTGTAACCGGTTTAATAATTTTTTTTAATTCGGGTTGATTATTTTAGCAATCTTTAGACTTAAACTTTGACTGTTTAGAAGTTATAGTAAACGAATTAGAATTGAAATAAAATATATTTAAGTTATCACCTGAACATAAGTAGTTACTAATATTTAAAATAAAAAAGTTAATCCTTACTTTTTGGTAATTATTATTAATGAATGTCTTGACTAAATCACAGAAATTATTTTATTGCTACTAAAATTCAGTCCAATTTAGGCAGAGGTCATGGTGGATGCTAATAAAAGACAGCGTTATACCGGCTAAAACAAAGTCGCGCGCCAAAGCTAGTCTTAATAGCAACAAAACTCCGCTGCTATAAGCTTCTGAAGTTTAATTAAGGCCGACAAGCGAAATAGTCTTCGCAGAGGCACTATTTATTTATAAAATACTTTGAGCTTGTTGTCACTTCGCAATATGTCTGGGATTAAAAGTTGTTTTGTACGGACAAGTTCTAATGATAAAGTTAAATAAATAACGATATAAAATGGAAACAATAAAAAAAGATAAAGGACAGTCAGCGAAAGATTTTATTGCTGATTTACCTACCTTATTTTTAACAGTCTCTAATGATCCTTATAAATTACTGCAATCAACATTGGGATACGCTGTTACTAGTGAACTTAACCACAGAACAGTTAAATTCGGTAAACTTAACAGTCTACTGGAACCTGCCTACTTGGCTTAAATTACCATAAAAAGATTATGTTGATTATATTCATGCCTTAGTATTGTTTTAATTTATATAAAAAATAAATAAATATAGTTCGGCGCTGAAACGTAGTTATGGAATGATAGAATTAGATTATTTCAAAATCTCGTAAGATATCTATTTACCTGAAACGACTGTTTTTTTTTTCATGCCTTATTTACGACTACGACTAATAACTATTTACAATTTGGTGCTTTTTATATACGATACTAAAGGGTAAACGCAATAAATGGCCCAGCGCTTACTTCCTAGAAAAATAATACAGAACACGAGACGTCAAAAACCGGGTAAAATTAACATTTTTCCTCGGACTCATTACTACTGGTTTTGTCTTATTATTTACGGTACACGTGACTCGAGTACTGAATACTTTCCGGGAACTAGGTTTTTATGAAGCAGCAATTTGTATTTGTAAGAAATGCGAGATTATCCGTAACGAGCGACAAGCTGCAAGTAAGTTAGCAAAATTACAAACATTGAAATTTTATTCCAGTCAGATAATTCCTTCATCATTTTTTTTTAAATAACAAAACAAATATCATTTTAAGCCAAGAGTCCAGTTACCACGGAGTGTAATGAGCATTAATAAAATTCTGAGGTTTGCTTGCACCTTCTATAGAACGAGTGACAAAACTCTTCCAAGCTCTTGCGCAAAGAATGATTGTGGTTACGGTGAAACTGAAAAATAAGGGGCATGGTGCAACAAGCTTTAATTGAGGATGGCTAGTTTACCTAAAAAGCTTCGTCACATCGTTAAAATTTATGTTACAAAAGATAAGCAATTCGGCACTGCTACTGGCAATACATACATTTTTTTTATTAAGTCAAAATATATTCTTTACCTTAGTAAAATATACAGAATTATCAGAACTAATGTCACGTAAAACCAACCGTACAGATACCAAGAGTTTTAATTAACTAGCATTTTAAAAAACCTAAGGTTTGCTTGATCAATCCTTATAACGAAAGTCAAAACTCTGCCAAGTTGTTACCTATAGACTAGAATAATATTTTCTGTACTGAAAGCATCATCATCATCGTTTTCAGCCAAAGGACGTCCACTGCTGAACATAGGCCTCCCCCACGGCTTTCCACAGTGACCGATCACTAGCGGTCTGCATCCAGTTTGATCCTGCGATCTTTACAAGGTCGTCTGTTCATATTGTTGCTGGACGTCCTACTCGCGTCTTTGGTCGAAGGGTCTCCAATCTAGAACTTTCCTGCCCCAACGGTCATCAGTTATTCGCGTTATGTGCCCTGCCAATTGCCACTTGAGCTCACTGATTCTCAAGGCTATGTCCGTTACCTTAGTTCTTCTACGTATCTCCTCATTTCTGATTCGATCCCGTACGGGACTTAAAGTATGATATGAGACAAAATAGGGGCATGGTGCTATTTTAATTCGTCCAAGGGTGCAAGTTACCTACGGGTGACTAGTTTTCCTAGAAAGTTTCGTCACATAGTTAAAATTTATGGTACAAAAAGATAAGCAATTCGGTAGTGCTGCTGGCAATAAAAACAAATGAGTGAGCAAAAACTGCAGTGTTTATCATCTCTGTCACAACAGGCAAGGTTATTTGAATTTGGCAAATTACCAATCGTTGTCTGTGATAACTTCGAGGCCAATTCTTGCCGTTCGTCGCTTACAGATTACTCTGGTGATACGTTTGTTATTGTTAAGTGTTAAACTAGTATGTGAATACTTTAAAAAAAAAACATACGTTTACTCATTACTATGTTTGCCACTACATACCGCAATATTTCTATAAATAGGTTCAAATAGATTCAAAGAAAAAGTATTACTGAAGTTAGTATTATTTTGGATTCCTGTAGTTAGATCAAAGAATAGATTTTAAAGATAGCAGTAAATTCTGTTCAATGCCATATTGAATTACCGTAATGTAGTCTAAATGGCCAGAAGCTAATGTAATAAGGGTGAGTAAACACTAGTATTACATGAGAGACACATTAGAAATGTAATCGAAAATTCGGTAAATTAATGTACAAGCACCTATATCCAGTACAACAACGCGTTTAGGGTGCTGATTCTGAGCTGGTTCAAAGGGCTGCTGCGGTTTTGCAGCGCCTCAACGATGTTTGCACTGGCGCAAATTGATGATTTAGATCGCCCGCCGCCTGCGCCGCGGCCTTCCAGAACGGTTATTATAAGCATAAATAACAAATCGCGCAAGCTCCGCGGTCGCCCACGCGCCTGCACCCGCGGCCGTCCATTTTGCGGCCTAACGCCATCATCCGAAAAAGAAGTGCCTCGTTGCTTAATCGTTTTCGGAGCAGTACCAACAGCATACTGAGCGCGTTGGCCGAGTGGTGGGATTCCCCGATGAGGGACAGGTGGATGATGACAGGTTTTAATTCATTGAGACGTGTCTATTTAATAATTATATTATACAAAACATACCCTTGCATATACATGAGAATTTGAGTCACGTTTTTTTCCCTAATTACATAAAAAATAATTTAAAAAAATCAACTGCCCTGCACGTTTGCATATATTGTCAACAGATTTCTCGAAAACGAAACCAAAGCTTGATTATTATTTTTTAGTTCCCTTAGGTATATGCCAAATGTTTATAGTTTAATATAAGTTTCATCAAAATCGGTCAAGTAGTTTTGGGGATATGGGCAATAAATAACAATTTAAAAAATCGACCAATAATAAGCTCTAAGTAACGCATTTGCCCCTGTTTAGGAAGAACAAATTCATTTGGAGTCAGTGCATAATCTTAAGCTGACGTACATAGGCTACGTACGTCATGCACCGACTTCAAACGAATTTGTCCGAGCCGTGGACAAACATGCAAACATACATACATACACTAACAAAATTAAGCACACGTGTTCGGAAGCCTTAATAGATCAACATACTCAAATATTATCAAATTCTACCGACATCATGTATAGGCAATTATTTCATAACGTCCTTTTTTTGAAGCTGGTAAAATTCACAGTGAAATATTTTTTTAGGTAAGATTATGCTCAAATATTGCAATAATTGCCTTCATAACGCTGCAGCTATTTTATACCTTTTTTACACTTTGCGTAAACATAAAAACGGAAATTAGTTATACTCGCGAAGTTGGAAACATGTGCTCTCATATTTACAGTGAGTTCGCGCCCTAATTCGTACCGTGAAACAGCCACATAGCATAAATGTTATAGATATTTTCAGTTTGCAGTTCGTTCGCGTAATGCGAATATATCTTTAAAGAGCGGGAAAACTACTAGAGAATTCACTTCACCTTGTTTCGCTTTATAACTTCCCGGTTCGGGCGCCACGTGTTAGGTATTACTCACATTTAAAAATTTAGAAATATTTCCTTTTTTTCAATATTTTTTAATAATGAATAGATTCTGATGATAAATAAATTATTAATCATAACTAATTGCCTAGGTCTGAAAAGAGGGTAGAGAATTCAAATGGCTATTTATTTTCAAATACGTAGTGAAAATGTTGCAAACTTTATCTTTCAGATAAATATTTTAACGTATTTAACATCCCCTGCAACTTTTAGCACCGATGCAACCTTTACATACTTGCGCTACTTTAAGCATCGATACAGTCGCGATGCAGAAGCTGGACATTGACAAATTATGTACTGTATATTGGCCGCTGCTACGCACGTTAGCATCGATGCAGTCGCGCTTCTTCATCGACGGCATCAATTCCAAAGAAAGACCCTTTACACACTGCGGCTTTATGCAGCAATGCAGTCGCGATGCTAACGCGCGTTAGCATCAATACAGTCGCGATGCAGAAGCTGGAAATTGTCAAATTTTGTACTGAGTTTTGGCGACAGCATCGTTACTAACGCGCGTTAGCATCGACGCAATCGCGCTTCTGCATCGATACAAATGCGAAACTGCACTGCATCGATGCTAAAAGTCGCAGTGTGTAAGGGGTTAAAGAGACAATACCTATACAATAATAGCTGTCACTTTTCATTATAAATATAATAATATCAATATTAACATCCTGGTGATTTGAGCCTGCCGTAGACAGGTGTAATCAACACGCTAAGCGAATGGTAGCCACTCGATAATAGCACAGCAGCTGTCAATGTCATCTATTTATTTCATGCAATCAAAAAATGACTGAAATGTCCCAAAATCTATTTGATTATAATATCAATCGAGAAGCCAGGTATAAAGTTCCTTCGTTAAGTAAACTATCCCAAGTAAACAATGTTAACGAATTCTTTTATGCATTTTTTTTCGTCTTTCATAATCATAATATTTGTCTTCATATATCATTAGTATCAAAACTCGCGCTTAGGCAGAACCGTGTCGTGTAAAATGATGTTACGCGCCTGAATAAATATTTCATGTCAGCCTCGAATTGGTGTACTAAAAAAGCGTCAATTTTCATTTTGATATGAACTCTGAATTTCATTTGTAGGAATTTATGCCTTATATCTGTATGATAAGATCTTACAGGGTGTTATACCCATCGTTAACGAGGAGAAGGATGTCATTTATGTATGCCATAAACAATGGTGGAAAACAACAAACAATGCGCCGTAATAAGGTGAAATGACGCACATCGCGATCGCCCTTAGCTATGTAACATCTACGACAGTGCTCAACGTGTAGAAAGCTTGTATGTATGTAGTATATATCGTTTGAACTTGTTAAAAACTGCTTTTAAAGTGCGGTGTGTGTGTGTGCGTGTGCGTGTGTGTGTGTGTGTGTGTGTGTGTGCGCGTGTGTGTGTGTGTGTGTGTGTGTGTTCAGTTACAGTATAATTTAGCGTAAAAAGGTAATTAAAAATCGTTTTTATAACTTCAAATATTACGTACATCGACATCTATTAAGAAAGCTCTCATTGCCCCTCTGTTCGTCACGTCTGTACCCACGTTTATTCAAAACAAGGGTAATTTCTTACCACACCATCCTAGTACCACAAGCTCTTGTTAGGCCACTGTTGGCCGTTGTCAGTGGCACCTCAGAATTGAGCCCACAGTATAACAGCTAACACCCCACTCGTAAGATACCTCATCTGTTTGAATTCTACCTTCCTTACTCTGTACTTTACAAGACTGTGGGTTTCAGGTAGGAAAATATTGAGTAACAAACGAAAATTCGCTGACTCTGGATTTGCTTAGCAAATTATGTGCTTACGAAAGTGACATAGCTACTTTATGTAGCCAAATATTCTTGAAAGCGCATTTAGAGATTTAAAAAAACAGCGCGCTGCCTCATTTTAAAAGTTTCAGACAGGTTTTTATGGCACAGAAGATATTATAGTAAAACTTTTAAAAACAGAGTGAACAGGCTTCTTCTGGGTGAGCTCGCTCCATCGTCGACTCTGTCTAAGCCCAATTAGGTGTAGGCTAGAGTCAAGAGCAAACCCATTTTGAATAAATAAAAAAAAAGTATAGGTTGTGGAAAGACACATTTTATTTGATTACATAGAAAGTAAGTTTAATATAAATTGCACTTGTAAAAAGCAACTATTGGCTGTGACAGACGAGGAATCGAACCCTTATCTTACGCAATCCGGGTTGATGCCTATTCCACTCGGCCACCGTCATAATATGCAAAATTCAACAGGCCTGCTACCTGTTGAATTTTGCAAGCGCTTACTTTAACGCAAAGGCTGCGTGAAATCATCAATGTTGCGAGATTAGATTTATGTAATAAGTATGTATGTTTATTTTTTGTTTTTAATATCTATTGTAGTTTTAATCAAGTTCTCTCTCTTTTACCCTTCTATCACTTCCTTCGCGCCGCCAGTATTTTCTCTGAATAGATCTATGGTTTACTGGTAAAGAATGCTTTTAGCATTAAGTCCGCCATATGTACCTTTTGTTTGTGCATGAAGTGTTATAAATAAATAAATTTAGTTAAAGTAAACGCTTGCAAAATTCAAGAGGCTAATGTGACGGTGGCCGAGTGGTATCGGCAATCGCCCGGATAACGTAAGACAAGGGGTTCGATTCCTAGTCTGTCACAGACAAAAATTGATTTTTACAAGCGAAATTCAAATTATTAAGTTTGTATGGTGACGAAATACTATACAAACAAAAATGTAATTATAAAATGTAAGTAAGTTTAAGTTTAAATTCTACAGTATAAGTTACTCATCCCGGATTACTTTTAAAGTGATACTATGTAGCAACATAGATAATAATAATATAAATATAATGTAGCAACATAGGTAATAATAATAAAATACAGACTCCCAAAATACTAGTATCAATTTTCTAGCAGAGTTTTTCCTTGAAGAATTTAATTATGCTAAAACGAATGGCTGTCTCATATCGCATGTTATGTCTGTCTAAATCAACACTGAATGTGGGTTGCCAGTGAAGCCACACCTAGTTCGTTGTTATGTGAACTAACAACTACAAAGTTTGCTATCGATGAACGCGAACGTATGAAGAATAGAACACACAATTGAAGATTCTAGGGTAGGATGGTTTTTCTATTACAGGCGGCCCTTCGCGGATTCACTCGGGCAAATGTTAGATCTCATTGGAAATCACTTTATGTTATAGCCACTGATATTCAAATATATGAGCTGCATTATTGAATAGTTCCATCAAAATATTTTCAGTAGATTTCGCGCGAAGGAATAACAAACATTTAAACACACATCCATCCTCACAAACTTACGCACTCATAATATTAGTAGAATTTTGGCATTCTTATGCTCATAATTTGAGTTTTTAATTGAGAGTTGAAAAGTGCAGCGTCAGACAATTTCTACAATTCACATAAGTATACATCAAAAAAGCCGGTATGATACTTGGGCCAGTAGAATTCCTCCAGTACCGCTTTCTGAAGAAGGCGATTAGTACATGTATATATGTACTTATTCCTACTTAACATAAAATTTCTTCACCCGTCACTATCCAGCTGATTTTATAAATCAATATGCCTATCTTGATATTGTCCAACATTTGAATAGGAATAGAATTTTCATGCGGTCGTAAATTAGCAGACCTATCTTTGACTAAATTATCTCAGACAATCTGAGGTTTTTCTATACCAATTGCCAACGTTATATTATAATTTTGTATAAGTTTTACTGTCCCTATTTATCTTGTCTCGCAGTTCCTACCGATAGAACACTCCGTGCTCGTGTCAATATAAAACTCACACTTTCATAACTTCAAATGGGTCTATGACAGTCAGTTTAAAACTTCGTGTTTCTCGTGTCTACAACGATGGAGGAAAAAAATATACACTTGAATATACTTGGAGAAGTTATTAGGTTGTTTTTGTCTTAGAAGATTGTGAGCATTTGCTTTTGTTGTAGCAATTTTTCTAGAATTGAGATTGAAATTAAATAAATTTTGTATTTGAAATAGCAAATTGATTTTATTATATAAATAGGCTTTGTTTCTTACCGATCAAACGGAAGAATACGTAGATATTTGTGTCCGAGGCGGAATCAATTTAGCCAAGTTCTCGGGTTGCAAAGTACCTTTGTACTGAGACAGAAATCGATCCTGTGACGGCTTACGAAACCGTTGAAGGTGTTTCGATAACAAACGCAAACAAGCGGGCCAAGTAATTGAAAATGTGTTTACCTGGTATCAAGACGAAATGATAACTGATAATTTGAGCTCATATTAGGAATACACAGAGCTCATTTTCGGTGGATAACGAACCTAAAACACAATTATTTTGGCAAGTAAAATAAGTATCGAAATTATCCAAAAATGTTTCTACTCTGCTTCAATAAAGATTACGATCTAAATACTCCCAAGTGTACAAAGTAACAAACTGTCGCCATATTATTGACTGAAGGTGAAAACTCAAAGAATATTAAAATGCAGTGCGGTTTCTTGATTTAAAACTAAAGTTATTTAAAGTGAGGAAGTGTTTCCTTTCCTACAGGAAAAACGTGACTCTTAGGAAAGAACTTGAAAAACTACGAACGTGGAAGTTTGTCCTTTTGTCCTGTTCTCTGCTGGGATTTAAAGTAAAAGGGTATAAAATTTAGAGGCGACTTCACCTCTAACTCAACTGAAAATGAATGGAGTAGCTTGTAATAATTGATGCGAGTTAAGTTTTAATTCCTGAAGGACTGACTCTTTAAATAGTTTAAATAAATTAGATTAAGCTTTCGTTTATTATATCAAATACGCAATTCAGTTACTTGCAATCTGATTTTTAATAAAATAGACCAGAATGACAGCTTCAAAGGTACTTTATATTTTTTATGTGGCAAAAAATGTAGATTTTTTGTAATAACACTATTATAATTTATAATGTTATACTTGTATGTTGTGCATAAAAAAAGCAAAAAAACAACTGATTCATAATTTTATAGTCGATTAAAACGCCGATTGAATTAAAATTTAATTTTCCGATTATTTAGGAGCAACACTATTTTTAAAAATACGAAAAAGACCGCCCACCAAATGTCATTTTGGTCTATCTAATTAAAAATCAAGGTTATGCTTAAGCTATCAAACTGTTATCGTTTTTTCGATATAGCTTATTGGTTTTATATCAATTAACTAGTTAAAATGTGAGATTCTTAACCATATCAATGTTGTAAATACCGCGGAAATTAGTTTTTCAAGGCACTCAAAGCAACACGTAGTATTTTCAAATTCAACTGTCAATTCACAGTTCTATTCAGCAAAAAAATCTTACTTCGCAGTACCGATTGCACATGCTTCAGTCAGGACATCGTTTAAACGGCTTACTTACGTAAAATAACTCTACTAGGTAATGTTATCCCACTGAAACTAATCTAAGCCGAGTAAGTAGTTAATAGGAACCCTAATAAACATGGATGAATCCCACCTACAAGAGCTCCTTATACCACTTATGCCACCTCAAAGAGCCCTCGATCACTACTAGGACTGATATAATGCTAAGTGACTTATAATTGGGCTCCCAATTAGCCAGAATATGATAGAAAAGTTACGATATCAGTGAAATGTAATAAAAGTATTGATATCAGAAAACTATCAATCGGACACGATACCGGGTATATTAACCGGGTTTCACGGTACCCAAATTATGTAATAATGGCAAAATAACTGTGGTAATGACTTTATGGAAGCTCCGGAAAACTAAGGCGACAAAAGTGTCGTCAGCAATGTTTCAGTTTTGCGATCCACCTATGACCCTTTACACATTGCGTCGCTGTAAGTAAAGCTGATGCAGTCGCAAAATGTCAACCTTTACACACTACGCTACATCGATGTTTAATTTAATGTGTTCATTGCGTGAGTCGCGATGCTGAAGCGCGTTTTCAAAACGCGCGATGGCATCGAGGCTAAAAGTCGCAGCGTGTAAGGGGTCTACAGTTATTTTGGACTCTATATGTATAAGGTTCTTACAGTCTAATGCACTTGTTAATTCTGTTACTGATATTGTACATTTCTAACTGTATCAGTAAATATAGGATAATGTTACAAGCCTGCATAAGCTTACGTCAATACGTTATAGATCAGAGAAGTCATAGGTATCCCTAACCATATGCCTTGCATCGGTTTGAGTGAATGCAAACAAAAAACAAAAAAGGGTCAGATAAGCATAAAATAAAATAAACATGTAAGGAGGCGTTGATGCTGGCTTCTGCATTGATAGTAACCTATACTTGATACTTTCGGCTAGGAATGTACAGCTTTATTACTATAAGTAAAGTTAGCCTGTAACGCCCCACTGCTGGGCAATGGCCTTACTTGAACTATGAGGTTGTTCGAGTCATACTCCACCACGCATGCTCAGAGCGGATAAGTGGAGGGGTGTTTGCAAGCGACTAACACTGCTGTCAGATGTTATCAAGCCATAAGGTATCTGACTAGGCGTGACGACTAATAACAGCCGATATTAGCCGGGAACAACCGCTTAACGTGCCTTCTGAAGCATGGAGATACTCGTTATATACATGAAATGAAATACGTGGAATGATCTCCCATCCAAACACGATCGCGCTGTATGTGGCTTCACTTCGATATCAGTACCAAAGCGCTGCTACAACTGCGCTACGAGCACCTTAATATTAATTTATTGCTATCAAAAACAACACTAAATTTCGAGATATATTTTTAAACAAATATTTAGAAAACGTTCCATATGGTCCAAACGCTTCTACATAATATTAATTACTTGCAAGTGATTACGTACTTTCAGCTCACTCAGTCGATATTCCTGAAATATGTTTTAAAGGAAATCCACCTCGGTCATTTTTGTTGCGTTTATCAACCAGCCACACAGACAATGGTTGTTTGTGTGAATTCGGACACAAAAGGCTTACTTTTGTTTTTGCTAGGACGGTCTTAAGTTCAAACAAACCGCTCTACTAACGAACGCGGTCACTTTTTCGAGACGTTTCCTTTGTATGCGCTAAAAATGTGGCAACTTTAAAGCTAGAACTATCGAATTTATACTTGCACATTAGTTAGTCACTAATTGTCAAGGTATTCGAGTCATATTCAAATGAAACTTTATGTTTAAGAAATGTATCTGTCATTTCTATTTGGTGAAAATAGTTTATTTTCAACATTGTTTAGAAATATTTCGCGCCCACATTAGCCTAGCGCAATAAACTAGCCAATTTGAAAAAAAAGCCAGATACTTACTATTTTTATTGTAACTGTATTTATGAGAGTATACTAGCAGAAATAATACTTTTCTATTCTTACCACTTCGAAGAACATACGGAAGACTTGAAGCGAAGTAAAGCGCAAAATTCAAGTCCGAACGGGATGGGGGCGCACTGTGGACGCCCTCTGCCGATGGGATAGGGGTTACTGAACCTTAACTCAAGTCAAGTCATATAGAGCCAGTGAATTTAATCATGATTAATTATTAATCTTTTTACTGTTGACCGCCTCCTGAACTTGATACCTATTTTACCGACCAAAACTAACTCGTAAAATGACTAAATTTCTGCATACGCCGCTGCCGAAGTGTTTAGCTTTATTGCGGCTGAGTTCGTTCTGAATAGTGCAATCAACTGGACGGGAATATAATTAGGTGCAAGCATAATTTGTCCACTGGCGACCTGCACATACATTATGCCGTATTATGAGAGGAAATTAGGTTTTCAACCAAACTGGACTAGATAATTTAGATCCGCACCGTTAGAATTCAGATAAAAATCATAGCAACGAAACAATGGTTGACTACGTCGGCCGTAATAAGATCAAATGGGCCGCTATATTTTCTCTACATTACGACGGTCTCTAGAACAAAATAAAAAGGAAGACTGAGTACAGTGAGCTCATAACGGATAGGCAATATATCTGCACAAAGTTAGCAGACACTTTTGTCCTTTAATAGTCTATGGTTCAATGGACCGTTGAAATAACAAGTAAAGTTTGGGATAGTATGCCTTTACCACCTGAATTGTGAGAGATAAAATACTTACTGACTATCTAGGAGTTACCAAGTCTTTAATATGTCGTTCACTTTTGGAGAATAAGTTGCTCTTCCATAATTTAGTTTGCACACACAATAATACTACATGACACTAAAAACATAAACTGGCAAAAGTAAGTACCTATCTGTCTATTAAAATTTATTATATTATTACTTTAGGTACACTAGTTTTTTAGTAATAAAATAAAAAAATGTACTAAAAAGTCTTTAATAAACTCTTGACTATTTAAAATAAATCCGTTTAGGGTAAACAATTTCTTTTTGGAATTGTTGCTTTGTTATGTAATGATTTAGATGGTCAAAATGATGGCGCCGACTCCAAAAAGAAATGGTTCGCCTAAAATGGATTTCTTTCCTTTCCTTTCCAATAAATATTTTAAATTTTGATTGAATTTAACGATTAAATGTAATTATAGTCACTTACACACTATTTGCATGCTATTCATAGATGGCTGGAACAGCTGAACTAAATGAAAATAATAACCACCTAAAAAATGTACCCCTTCCAAACGCAAATAAACGTTCATTTCATTTCATAAAGAGCCAGGAGTTTTTTAAGGCTTGTAAGTGCATTTTGGTTTTGAAGTCGGTTTTTACTCGTAAAAGTTATTTAATTTGTTCATTTTTAGAGATAGGAGGGGGGAGGGAGAAAGGGGTTACAACTTTTCTTTAAGAAGCTACATCTTACCAATCATAAGTTCTTCGTATAAATGAATTAGGAGTACAGCGTTAAGAAGTTCCACCATCATCTCAGCTCCACAGAATGTTAAATATCAGACGTAACAACGTATCAACATTCATGTTCTAGTACAAAAACACGTGTCTTTAATTTTAAGAGTTCTCCTTGATTGCACCAAAATCCCAGTATCAGATCCCAACTTGGCAACAATCCGAATTAGAAGGTATAACCTCTAAATAGACGAAAATATTTCAAACGGTCCACAATTGACTAACATGAGGAAACTTGTATACAAAAAATACAAAATGCGTTCGAATAGATAAGCTCCTCCTTTTTTGTAGTCGGTTTAAAAATACTCGGCGAAGAGATTTCAAGCTTAAAATTTGCAAAATAAAATAAAAGTGTTTTACTATTAATTATCATTATTACGTATGCAAATTTCAATAAAATTTTAATAATCAATTGTGAAACGAAATATTGATATTTCATATTTCGTTCGTTCGTAATTTCAAATTAAATAAGCCACAGAAATTACGCGATTAACACGTTTCCTGAGAACTGCTATCACATTAGCTGTATTTTTTTAACTTTTTTCTTCCTATACTATTACCATAATCAACTAGAGAATTGATTCCCGTCTCATCCTGCACACGTCGCTGTTAAATGTAGGCTGGATGAGCTAATGGATTCAAAGACCCGGTATATCAATAGGAAACAAGATATATTGCCTCTTAGTATGCCAAGTCGGGAGTTACAGGAACAGACAGCGATCAATACGTGCTTCATCTTGAAGGCTTAGGAGCTGTGGCAGCGAATTTAAGACAGGTGATTAAATGCACTTGTAAACTGTACTTATTGAGAGTAGATTACATTTTTTGATCTATTAGACTAGAGATATTTAAAGAGTTATCATAATACTAGAAAAGTGTTGATTTGTAATTCAGGCTCTTTGCTTAATTCAAGCTGTGTTATCTGTCAATCTTATTATATTCACCAACCGTTCTACTATGTACTTTGTATGTCTGAGTTGGAGAAACAGATAAACTCGGTTAGTTGATGAATATTCTAATTGCATAACAAAGTTACTAATTATACAATAATCAATGCAGTAAGTAAAATTACGCGGGAAAATTCCACAACAATTAATCTAATGTCAAACACACTCTATATGACAGGTCTAGTGCTGTCCATGAGTCTTAGTGTTGTCTACCATAGTAATGCCATAATCGATTATCCGTCTAACAGTATATAAGCCGATACTTGGACCTACACCCTGGATGCTCACTCACCATTGTGCACTCTACAGCATGCATCACGGGTATCTATGATAGTATTCCCTGTCTATCGCTGAGCTCGAAAACTTAATTGACAGCTTGAACCGTGTTCACCGAGGCCTTTGCGATAAAAGTTCACGTCAATCACCCATTTCGTTTCATTGGCAAATAGTGCCGTTTTCACTTTATTTCATTGCTAAGGGCAGCTCAATTAAACGGCGACATGACACAGCCAACACTTATCGCTCAGTCTCGTTAGCATTGCACTCTGTGAGTCGTTAAACAAAATGTTGGCACTGCAAATATCATTTTATGTGCCTAAAGTTGGACGTTAAAAAAAACCATCATGTAAAATCTAGCTGTTTTCGTTAATTATAATAATAGTAACATGGTATAATGTATAATGGAATCCGTGAAATCTGTAAAAAGAATAAATACTGTGCAATATAATTTACTTTTACTATGCATCGTCGGTGTGTACATCACTATTATTAGTTTTGATAACCGACAGTTTCTCGTTCCTTTCAATTAAGCTTTCACAGCCGCTAGAAATACCAAATCGCACAGGAACTCTATTCGTACAAAAAAAAAGTCAACGAAAATCCTACGAAAGTACTAAAATAAGACGTACAGGTAGTCTTTTTTCATTCAAATTTAGGGCCCCTGACCTTAAAAGTAGCTTGCTATTTAATGCATGTATAGACATATTAAACGGAGATAGGTAAATCGAGAATTTAAACTTTTGTTTTCTGTCGACATCATTGAACATAGTTGTGTTCTTTAAGGATTTAGGTACTTTAACTCCAATCAAGACATGACGTGACCTTGTATTGAAAAAATATGTTTAAATCTTGTACATACAACTTTATTAGCGACATCAGGTCTATTCAAAACGGATTTTTTGGACAATTATTGACTCTAATCGAGATCTCTGATAATTTTCAACGCAAACTCTTAATTCAACGCAAATGTTCCGGAGTCGAATTAATATAATTAATCGATCGAATTGAGTTCAGTATATAGCTTAATTCATCGAAGTTTTCATATTAATTTCAATGAGTTTAGTTTGCAAAGCCGGCATTATTCGGGGCTACAGGTGGACCAATAAATACTAAGGATGAAGCAGCCACTTTGTAAATGGCGGGCTGGTCACATATTCTGAATAGGGCCTTCATTGTTGAAAGCCTACTTCTGGGTATAAAAGATTAGTTTGAGCGTTGATAACAAAAAGTGATTTGTTCATAATATTCAAATGATAAAAAATACTGTATTTCTTATTTTTAAAATAAGAGAACCTAGGTCAGACAACTATCATGTTATCGATGCACAGAAACATTAACGGTAAATAAATAAATAGGCAAGCGTATTTACCGAGGAATGATCGTGATTTAGATCAACAGAATGTACAATCGAAACCATCGACGGAATTGTGTGTATCCTTTCCAAAGTTCCGCAACAAAACCAAACCAGAGTAATTTAAATTAAAACCAAAGATGGAATGCCTGGCAAATTTCGCGCTCATAAACTTCCTACAGGACTTGCCAAGACGTTAATCATATTAAACAAAATTTACACAGTGTAATAACCTTTTCGTGAAAAATTAAATTAAATTATTTTATTTTGATACGGAATAGCATTCTGTAAAAGAAAAACAGCGTGAAAGCAATTAAACTTCCAAAACTTTTGATATATTGTCTTTCAAAAGCTCGTTCAAAGTCCTTTAAAAATACTTACATGAACCCATAAAACATATTAATTTAATCTAGACCTACTTGTGGATGCCTGAATAATTTTAACAATTTCTTATTATTATGTTCGAGGAATTATACCTATCCTGTTTCATTCATATCATATTCCTATCAACATAAAAAATGAGGGGATTTTTTTTTAATGTTGATAGGAATGTACTGATTTATTTAATCCAGAACAAACATGCGTCAGTTAGTTATTCTCAATATTTTTCCGTTTACAAATATAAACCAGGGGCCCTATTTTTGAAACACTCGCTTAAATATGGCGTCTGATTTTCGTTCGAAAAAGAATTAGAAATCAATTGAAAACACGCAAAATATGCACGCAATATTAGTACTTACGAAATTCAGTTTTTTTTTCGTTTTGTCACTCCTGTGTGGAATTATACTAATCTTCACCGGAAAATCGGACGTTAATCAATTAATAAGTATCACACACCATTTTGCCGCGAATGATTAAAAATACTTGGGCGCTGGAGCCCTATTTTTGAATATGGTGATTATGGCGTGTGATAATCGTTCGAAAACTAATAAAAATCAACGAAAACCTCGCGAAATATAGACTCGAGTACTTACAAAATTGAGCTTTATTTTTTCAAATTCCTTCCATGTGGATTTCAACTGATTTTCATTCGAAAATTGGACATAAATCAATGAATATCACACGCCATCTGGACGATAGTCATTTAGGATCTCTGTATTGAAATCAAAGACCTACCGGCTTCCTTAGTTTCTTTACACGTCATGAAGATAAAAGAAGTGACACATTCAATATTTAGTGTTGTGAAAGTGTCCCGAAAACGCGTCGCCAGGCTTAGTAGCTTAACCTTGCAGTTAATATAAGTGAACGATTGCGTGATGCGCAGTTAATGGTATCCTAGTTTAGTGGAACTCGTCCCTTGGGGATGGGCTCGAAAATAATGCAGAAGGTCACAACCTTTATACTTTTTTTTGCTATTTACCTGCGTGGTTATAGCCCTCCATTGTACAGACACGGAACTTAATAAGGCTGGTTTCAGAGCGACGACGCGCTGTTGGTGCCATTTAGCTATGCGGACTTAACTGGCACTTTGAAACAAGTTATAGGACCTGTGTATGGAATGGCATTTTGTATGAAGTTGTGGACGATTAAAACTAATGTAAAACAGACCGTTAGTATCGAGAGTACAATACTCTACAAAAAAATGTAGACATAATGTCTTGAAAGAAAAAAATGAACCGCCTTCAAAAACAAACACTAAAAGGACTATAATGACGCTAATAGGAGAAACAAACTGATTTGAAGTCGGTGCATGATGTGCTGCTGTCCGTTAAGGTTGAAATTATGAGCCGACTTTAAATAAGTTTGTTTCTCCTATTAGCGTTATTTTAGTCCTTTAAGTGTTTGTTTTTGAAGACGGTACAACTTTTATAAAAAAAAGAATCGTTAAGTTATTGTTTAAGATACAATGTACTTGATTGATTTAAAACAGTAACTCAAAACTTATCCTTAGTGTAACAAATACTTAAGTGAAAACCGCATCAAAATCGGTACAACCGAACGCGAGATGTTCGCGGAAAAACATACAAACATACAGGTCGAACTGTGAACGTCGTTTTTTTAGTCGGTAAATACAGTTTATTTAGATAAAAATACCGATAACGAAGCGGATAACATCCTAATTTTTACCCATTTCAAAAAAGGGGTGATAAAGTGGGTATGTCATATCTTAAGAATTTGATAAAAAAGGCTTGGAAGCCTTTATAATCACATTTCATGTCATTTATGTCATATGTTGTTCTGTGTTATAATCATACACTGAATAAATTCAAAAGATCACAACCACATTCCCAACATTTAGGTACTCATAAGGTGTTTTGACTTTTGAACTGAATGCTAGTTTGCATGAAACTTTCCGAAAACAATATATTATAGTTATAGTGTTGTCAAAAATGTTAAGAAGTTCAAAGCAGAAGCTCCTTACGTTTGTAACGGGAGTGTTGCTTCCAAACCGTATTAATAGAGCCGGAATGCAAGCGTTATTTCAGTCCAGTGCATACGATGCATGCAGTGCACCGAGACGAATTCAGCTTGGAAATGCAGAATACTATTAGAGAAATCAACTTGTTTATTTGCCGTAGATGCTTAACGTCTTTAAATCCTCTCCTCAAGACGGTATGACTTTTGGACAATGATATTTTGACACCTGCATAAGTAATTTTATTGTTTGTTTATTGAAATCAACAGCACATTTATTTTTATCACTTACGTCTAGTTTTAACATATAGGTTATGGGCAAAATCAGATTTTCTTTAGTTATGTTACATAAAGCATTATAATTAAATTGATAGATTACTTTCACATACGAGTAGTATGGTGTCATTTCTCGTACAGTTTGTATTTGAAAAAAGTTCACTGATCGAATTTGATTTATTAAAGAAAATACAGTTTTCGTTTTTTTGACGTGTTCATATGATAAGACTTTTATACTTTCGTAATAACAAACAAGAAAAAATAAAACTAAGACATGCAACATAAAAAATAACTTAAAATCTACCTATTCAAAAACGAAACCATTTCCTTGCGGCAAGGAAGCTATGATGCTGGCTGCGTTGCCGCGTTGGATAGCTATGTTAATCCTTTGAGCCAGCTTTATTTATTACACTTGAATTTTTGGTGAAACATTTAAACTCGTATTCAAATTACCACCCAAAAAAACTAAAAAGCTATCTTTAAAAAAACGCCTTTGCCTTCTATTTAGGAGAAACATATTACATTTGGAGTCTTCGTATGATATGTGTCGATTGTTGGGGTACGCAAGCTTGAGATGTAATAATATAATGCAAATAAATACGCTTAATAATACACACTGACCCATTTTTAAAGGCTTATGATATTTTCTCCAATTTCAAAGGTCCAGTAGTTTTTTTTTAGTTTATTTTAATTATTAAAACTACAGCAAAGATTTAAAGTTGTACTGTCAATTGTACAACGTGCATTCATTGTGTCGAATGTCGGCCGCAACTTATACATAGCTGATTTTGTTCAGGGTAAAAATATAAAAGAAAATGTTATATGAAAGTTGATTTTTCCTGAACGAGAAAAACTTCATATTGGCTGATAGAGTAAAATGAGTAAAACATCTTCCAATTTACATTTAAAGTTTGCTTTGACGTAATTATTAATGAAATTCTGAGAATATGAGAATTGTGTAATCCTGTTAAAATATTACAAAGTAAAGATACAATTTCTATAATATTACTCCTTTAGAAATAACAAAAAATATTATATTTCCTAAATGTACTGGGTTTTTTGTGTGGTTTTCTATAAATAGAAATGTTATTTTTAAATTCGTTAAAATGCTACTTAAGCCCCGACGCAAAAAGGTGTCATGAGTTTAACGTGTCTGTCTGTGGATTTTTGTTTTTGTCTGTGGTATCGTAGCTACCAAACGGATGAACGGATTTTCGCTTAGATTTTTTGTTGATCATAGATTTTTTTCCAGTGTTTTCTTTAGCCATTTTCCATGAAAATTGGTCCAGCCGATTTTTTAATTGCGACGGGGCTATTTTCATGATGGTAACAGCATATAATGTTTAATTCCTAAAATAACAAAGAGACTTTTGCCCTTCTATCACTTCCTTCGCGCCGCCAGCAATTTTTCTGTATAGACCTAAGGTTGACTGGTAGAGAATGTTTTTAGCATTAATTCCGCCATATGTACCTTTTGTTTGTGCAATAAGTAATTTTAATAAAAAATAAATTAATAAAAATCAAGTACTACCTCAGGCTTTACACAACGAAGTAGCGTGTTTATATGGCTAAAAGCAAGAAAACTTACTAAAGTTTTTCTTGTACATATTTTACGAGTACTAATAATATCATAATAGTATACCAATAATATCATAATTGTGGCTTGTTGCTATTTCTCTGTAGTCGATGCATAGCCATTCATAAAAAACAATACTACAGAAAAGGAGAAAAAACTAGAGGAGTTGGAAAGTTAAGGAACCAAGTTTGCTGGTTGGAAAAATAATCTACTTTGAAACGTTTAGTACAGCTACTTACTTGATGTAAACTTTTACTTGATCTCTTGTGAGAGTATATCAAAACAAAGAAATACCATTTTATTTTATAAACGACAATGATACAATAAATTTTAGAACTCCAATATCCATTCGGAAAAATAAATATTGACTAACAGCAAATAAAATCGAATATTTGATACCTACCATAGGCTTCGCTATATCGAGACTTCTAATATTAGCGAAAACATTTTTTTAAGAAATTACTGGGTACATATTTAGTTAGTAATTTTATAAAGATCAAAATTTCTATCAGACGTTAGAAAGAGTAAAAGTAAGTATGGTTACGGTTAACATAATCGTAGGCGTGTTTTCAGATTATGTATCTGTTATTATAAGATCATGTATGACGAATCAAATATATGTAATGACTGAGGACTGATGATAAGGATGACTTTCCATCGAGGTCGTAGTTTGAACCACCTGTGCCATGTTATTAGAAATTGTTAAAAACACAACTTTACAATTGTTAGATACGGGATTGCTACCATGTACTCTATTATACAGGATGACACAGGATGAAACAGTGACATCCAAATTTTTTTTGGAAACCTTACATTCAGGGCTTACCCTATGTATGTAAGCCAATTTGAATTGTGTAAAACAATCGTATTCATTTGACAGTTTAAAACGTACAGTACGATTTTTGGCCATACGCTATTGCTTTACACAATTCGATCTCTGATGTACAGAATCCAAAAAAAATGGACATCTCTGTTTTGGCCATCCTGTATATCAGCCATGCACGCCATGATCACGGAGTAATTGAAGAGAACTTGCGGGTGGGTTGTTATTGGCAGACATACCTATTCTAATCTGTCTATTCTATTGTTAGTGACCATAAAAGCTTAATAGTACATTATGTTACAAGTGTGCTAAGTTGACCATTATATACAGGGCGATATTGTGTCCGCACGAGCGAAAGCGAGTGCGCCATAAGAAAGCCGCGTATATTATGGTCACAGGCACACGTGTTTCATACGACGTTTTTCAACACACTTGCCATTAATCCAAACTTCGTCACACCACAGCCGCCAACTATTTACGAAAAATGGCGCGTTGTTTTTTTTTTCTTGCCGCGAAACTGATGCGCGCGCAAGGTTAAGGCGCGAACTAGATCGGCCAACAGCCAAGATTAAAAATGTAATAATTCGTTATTTAAAACACAAATTATAGAAAATTTTAAATGAATTTGAGTTATTTTTAGTAATAAAGCTGGATTTACCATTTATTGAAATATAAATATGTACATACTGTTATTTTTCGCATAAATACTGTTTGTTGTGTAAATTATAACCCGACTAAATTATATCGCTTCATCTTCTTACTTACTACTTGGTACTAGGGTACAAATGTAAATTGGTCGGGTTAATAAACAAAAGGCACTAGTGCAATAATATACAGAAAAAGCACGCGTGTTTAATATCTATGATTATGTGACAAAAATCTGTGGAATAAAAACGTCATTTTGAGCAAGTGTGTTGAAAAACAATATAAAACACAACTTGTCTAAAATGTTGTTATTTGTTGCACTTGCGTGTCGTGCACACATGACAAAAGACCACTTCCGCAATAAAAATACAATTTGATTGCTGCCCGTTTTTGGACATTTATAAAATTCGGAATGCAGCTCGCATGCCTTTTTTCAGTTCGTTCGGACGCGGTGACTGGTGCATACTACAGCAATGAATTCTAGAGGGTCAAGTTAATGTTTAAACTACGACACTCGTATACATAAAATTCCCGTTTTGAATAAGAATAATATCTATTTTAAACACGTTGGTAGCGTTTGTGCAGTTTTATGAACTGGATACTTTTTGACTATAACATACCTAGTTAACCGACTTCAAATAAGAGGTTCTCAGTTCGACCGGTATGTTTGTATGTTTGGCTGGACCGATTTTGATGCAGTTTTTTACTTAAGTATTTGTTACACGGATGAGAAGGTTTGAGTAACTATTTTAGTTTAATTAAGATTTTAACTTTAACAATAACTAAAAACGACAATATTTTTTTAAATAAAAATTTATCCGCCTTAAAATACACTAAAATGACTAAAATATAACGCTAATAGGACTAGCAAACTCATTTAAAGTCGGTGCCTGATCTCAACCTCAAAACGGACAGCAGCAGTATACGAACGCATATCATGCACCGACTTCAAATGAGTTTGTTTCTCCTAGTAGCGTTATTTTAGTCCTTTTAGTGTTTTTTTAAAATGGTTCTTTTTATGTTTTTTTATACTTCTTGTTTTTAAACTGAAGTAGCATTAATTTTATAGTCATAAATTGGATGCGTAAAGATCAATAAAAATATTATCTAGGTTCTAGAGTTTTTTTTAAATAAAATATACTGGGTGTCTTACATATTTAATAGTAAACTTCATAAACGAAACAGCCAAGGGAATGATTACTGTGTGTCGCTACTAAAAAAACACATGTTACCTTCATAAAAAATATAAGCAACAAATGCTTTTTACATAGTATATTTTTCCAAACCGACCCTTAAATTACCGCCTTCGATATCGGGCAATAAATATAGTTAGTGGTAGATTTAATGGAGCTATCTCTGGGGTAAGGGTTAAAGGCTTTATACCCCTCGTACCAAAATTTGAGACTGCGATTATTTTTTTATTTCCTTCTGCATTTTCCAATAAGTTTCTATGCTGTAACATTGAGAGGAGGTTAAACAGACTCACGTTGTAATTCAATATTGATTTATTTTTTAGTAGCGTTTTTCAAAACATTATCATTCGATCCCTTCCAAACAATTTTCGTTGAAAGTATTTGTAAGATTCTATTCTACATTATATATATTTTTCTAAATTTGCACTCTTTAAGTTTATAAATTAGGTGGGGGGGACGCCTATTTTACCACTTTGGAAGCGTCAAGCTATGAAACGTTTGACTTTTTAAAAGAAAATAGTATTAAGAACCTCCATGTCATTTTAAGAGACATATCCATAGACACCCCACACGCATAGGTTTGTCAAAGCCCCCCCTTAAATATGATTATTTTTTTGTATAAGAATCGCAAAGTAGCCAACAGGATACATCTTTTTACTAAATTTCAACATTGTGATGCTTTTAGTTACAGAATAAAGTGGCTGTGACATACGGACGGACAGACAGACAGACAGACTTGACGAAACTATAAGGGTTCATTTATTGCCATTCACCTAAAAAGCCTAATTCAATTTTTCCCTTAGCGATCAGACTCGTGACATCCATTTTGGTTTCATAACGAAATTGTTTTAAAAAGGCTTTCGCGGACGCAATCTTCATTGCGTCACGCGCCCGGCGGTTTGTCGCATTCGAGGTTATGAATTAAGGTGGGAACCCATTATGGTAGACAGGAAATTTGCACACCCTGCGTTTTGGCTGCCTTATACATATACCCACTATGTACATACATACTTAACTGCCTCGGTGGCGCAGCGGTAGGAGGGTCGCACTTTAAAGCGACGGCTGCTCCAGAGGTCCCGGGTTCGATCCCCGGGTCGGGCCAAAAAAAAATACCTGAGTTTTGCTGTTCAGAAATTCTTAGGATAGCCCGGAGTTTGGAAGTTGGCGGTGTTTCACCCCCGTGCCTCGGAAAAGCACGTAAAGCCGTTGGTCCTGCGCCTGAACTCTCTCCGGTCGTGTCAGATTGCTGTCCCATCGGGCTATGAGAGTGAAAAGGAATAGAGAGTGCACCTGTGTTTGCGCACACACTTGTGTACTATAATATGTCCCGCGCAGTCGGTTATTCGTTGTGACTGGCCACCGTAGTCGAAATCGGCTAGGGGGACTATTATTATGTACATACGGCCCATGCCCGGATTTATGCATTGTTACCCTGTAATCTTGCACTTTTCTGCGAGCGGAGCAAATTGGATTACAAAGAGCTCTACCTGTACGGTGTAATTACAGATTTTGTAATTGGCTGGTTCTTTAAATTTGAGCCGTATTTTCGAAATGTCGACGCGTCCAAAGTGCGTTTATAAAGTTTACATCAGAAGAATATTTTATAAATTTTCATAAAAATCTTATACAGGTTTTTTTTCAATAAAAAATGTAATAGTTCATAGCCTCAAAGATTGTACTATCTTTTGTATTTTTATGCTTTGATCTTACATTCGTTACTTTTCAGTTTCTTTACCACTTTTCTTATTTAGTTAGGTAAATAATATGCCAATCCCAAACAATAACATTATTATATTGATATCTTATTACTGAAAATATCACAGTAATAATGTGTTAATATTGAATTTGTTACCAATTTATCATGTAAAGCATAATCCGGTACGGAAAACAGATGCTTGAAATGAGATACGTATGATGGATCCGTCTGTCACAAAAGGCAAATAACACTCATTAGTTACGGAGTAACTCAATGAGATCATTTATCACTCGGAAAATGAGAATTAAGCATAGATTTGGGCGAACATTTTCAATTTCTCGTGGATTTGATATCGCAACTTTTAATAAAGTCAGTTTTTAGTAATAATTTTGCAACAGTACTTGTTATAAAAATCATGAAAAACATTATTGAACTTCTATTACTAGCGTATGGAAGTGACACTACGAACAAATTTCGTGCTCCATGAATTGATGACACAGACATCAACTTATAGTACAGATTCATAATTCGACATGATCAAATTTCAAGAGAAACGTCACAATTTATCGTGTTATTTGCGACTTTTTTTTGCTTCTCATAGCTTCTCTATATGTAGTAGTAACAACAACAACAAGGAATTACAGAATGCGTTACAGTCAAAGGTTACCAAAGGTTAACTGATAGTAAACTTATCTAAGTCTATGGGCTGATGTCTTCATCATCTAATTTAAGAGCTGGGCTATTGTCGGTGAAGTTGCTGTCTAACTGAGAATTAATTTATAGGTTGGACGGTTTGTCCATGTAAATGTGTGTGATGAATGCCAGGGGGCGTGTAGGGCTGCAGGCAGATGAAATGAAAAAGTTTCTTTGCACAACACCAACACTGTTTTCATTTTCAACTTTGCTAGCAATACAAATTCACACTTTTATGATAGCTCACGACGTGAATAACGTTTTACAATGTTTATTCCGCACAAATATAAGTAATTTAATAAATATTGACCGAGGCCGACCCGCAGGCACCGTTGGTAGGATCGAACAGAGAGAGGGAAATCGGCAGAGGCATAGACAATGCAAAGGTGATAACTTTTTAAAGTAAAATAAATTACGGCCTTGGCACAAAGCTATACTGTTTATGTTGTTCTCAACATAAGCTGCGGGCTCAGAAACAAAAGCTATGAATACAATGTTAATAAACTTTAAACAACAGCAATCAATAGTGAACATTGCAAGATCAAAAACAATCTCTAAATAGCCACTACAATTAAATATACTGATATTTGTCTCAATATTACACTTGTGCGTTTGTTACATGATTATTTACCTATACTTATTATCTACCTATAATACAGGCAAGCGAAAATTACCAGTAAGTACTTAAATTAATTACGGCAATAAATATGTATTACTCACTGTGTACATAGTTGTTACATTTAGTTTATTTACCTAGCGTAAAATAGACAAAATTAGTTTGAGGCATTTTTAACATTTTTACAATGAATTGTTATAAAAAAGTATGAACAGCATTGATATTACAATTTTTGTGTGTTATAAAGTTTTAAACTTAACATACCTATATTACTTATAATCTACAAGGGCAATACGCATATCTTTGTAATGGACCTATTATGTTTGTGACCATTAGAAGTTTTTACTTCGACGGCTCGTACTTTGCCGTCTTTACCCGGAAAGAGATTTGTAATGCGAGCCATAGGCCATTGCAAAGGAGGCGCATTGTCATTTCGCAATATAACTAAACTACCAATGGATACATTAGGTGTGCTATCACGCCACTTGGGTCTGTTTTGCAACATAGTAAGATAATTATTACTCCAATATTTCCAAAAAATTTGTTTCATATTAGTGATTACAGACCAAAATTGACCTAGACTTGCTTTGGAATTAGTTAGGTCGCGCTCAGGATAACAATTGAGAGGCGCGCCTGTCAAAAAATGACCTGGAGATAAATATGAGAGGTCGTCTGGATCTGAAGTTACAGCCGTAAGTGGTCTTGAGTTTAAGACTCCTTCTATTTCTACTAATACAGTGTTAAGTTGCTCATAAGTCAATAAAGCCTTTCCTACAATTCTTTTCAGGTGATATTTGACACTTTTAACACCGCTTTCCCAGAGCCCACCAAAAATTGGACTATAACTAGGTATAAAGTGAAAATCGATACCCTTTTCTGAAGCAAATGTTTGTACAGTGGTCTGATGGCTCTGAGAAGCGTGCAAGCGGTACAACTCATCTAATTTGTTCCTTGCCCCCTTGTATGTCGAACCATTGTCGCAGTAGACGTCGCTGGGCAAGTTGCGTCGTGAGATAAATCGTTTAAAACAAGCTAGGAAGGCTTCTGTCGTTAGATCAGAAGCGAGTTCTAAATGAATTGCTTTTGTAACAAAACAGACAAATAAAACTATGTAACCCTTTCCTATTACCGGCTTTCTGATTCGGCTATTCTTGACCGCCACCGGCCCAGCGAAGTCGGTCCCGATCTTCTGGAATGGACGACAGGCTGTGACTCGATCGGCAGGCAAGGAACCCATCAGCTGAGTGGTCGCCGCAGCTTTCATTCTGAAACAGGTTACACATTTATGTAGTATCTTTTTAACTGCACGTAAACCGTCTACAATCCAAAATCGTTGTCTTAGTGAACTTAGTACTAATTTCTGACTAGCATGAAGCAATTTAAAATGTTCGTTCCTAATTATTAATGCAGTGATATCTGAATCTTTGGGCAAAATAATGGGATGCTGTTTTGCATATGATATAGGCGCATTGTTTAAACGGCCACCTACTCTAATTATTCCATCACTATCCAGAAAGGGTGAAAGAGGTTTTAAACTACCCTTGATTGGAGTCTGGTCTAACAAACATTTAATTTCTTGTAGATACAAGTTTCCCTGCTCATGTTTAATTATCAATTGCAAAGCTTTATTGAGTTCACGTGAGGATAGGAAATTACCCTGCCTTACAGCTTGAGGCTTTATATTATTACAAAATCTTAGTACATAGGCTAATACTCTAATCATTCTATTAATATTTGAGAACCTTTTAAGCTCTTCAAATAGATCTGAAGCTGATATAATTGTTGCGCAAACAGTGTTGCCTTTGGGGGACTTTAATTCTGGCAATTCTGTAGGAAGTTCACAGTTTGATTTAAAATTGCAATTTCTATCATATAAAAATGAGGGCCCATGCCACCATAAGTCGTTACATTCAAGTTCGTGAGGCTGAAGGCCTCGGCTCAGACAATCTGAGGGATTATCCTCTGTGTTAACATAATGCCAGTGACCATTTATATGAGCATGCTCTGTAATTGCTCTGACTCGATTTGATACATAAGTTTGCAGTTTTGTGACATCAGTTTGTAACCAAGCCAAGACAATTTGCGAATCAGAGAAGAGGTGAATGTCATGAATTTGAGTTTTAGATGACAGTACATGCGATACCTTGCCAGTCAAATCTGACAGCAACACTGCAGCATTGAGCTCTAATCTGGGTATCGTCAGCTGCTTGCGAAGGGGATTTATTCTAGATTTTGAGCATAACAATTCAACATGAACCTTGCCATGGGCATCAATGATGCGCAAATATAGACAGCACCCATGCGCCTTTGAGGAGGCGTCCGCAAAACCTATCAGTTGTACTATACGTGAATCGTGAGGTTTCACACAGCGGGGTACGCTCACCTGTTTCATTTCATGTAAATCCCTTACAAAATTAGACCACATGGTTCGTATATCAGGAGCAGGAATCGAATCCCACTCTGTGTTTGAAGCCCAGAGGCTTTGCATAATTAGTTTTGCCTGCACTAATATGGGACCTATTAAACCCATTGGATCATAAAACTTTGATATGTGACTCAGTATTTCACGTTTGGAGTCGCTAAGACTAGTGTAGGGCTCAGGAATTGTGGTTTTGAACACGTCATCCTCGACATGAAATGTAACACCCAGTGTTTTGACTGACATGTCATGTTTTTGTAGATCTAGCTCACCAAAGTGTTGAGCTTCTTTAGGGACTTTTGAAAGAATGTTACTACAATTTGATGCCCACTTGTGCAGCTGAAATCCTCCCAGAGCAAGTAATTTGACTAACTCATCTTGCATTTGAGCCAAAGTTTGCTGAGAGTCACTGTTTGACAAGACGTCATCAACGTAAGTATTGTTTCTCAGAACTTGAGATGCTAAAGGGAACTGATCCTGATACCTATCTGCGAGTTCTATAAGGCAGCGAGTGGCAAGATATGATGATGGCTTAAGGCCGTATGTAACTGTGTTTAGCTGAATGCACAAAATGTCTTGATCAGGAGAGTCGCGCCATAGTATATTTTGTAAAGATCGTTGTTGTGGATCTAGTTCAATACATCTGAACATCATACGAATGTCACATATAAAATAATATTTCTCTAATCTGAATGATAGCAGGACTTCGAATAGATCCTTTTGAACCACAGGACCATTTAAAAGGAGATCATTTAATGAAACTTTGTTTGTTGTTGGCATTGACCCATCAAAAACTGTCCTTAGCTTGGTGGTTTTGCTAGATTCTTTTATAACGGCATGGTGGGGCAGAAAGTAAACCGGGTCCTTAGACAAATCGTAGCTACTTATATCAATAATTGTACCATGCTTCAAAGAAATATATTGATGTATAAATTTAGTATATTCTGTAAGAAGTACTGGGTCTTTTTGCAGTCGCTTCTCAAGGTTATAGAACCTTTTTAGTGCTAATGGAAATGATTCCCCAAGTTCAGAATTGAGTTGTTCTACCGGAACTTTAGTGGGCATTGTGACTGTGAATTTATTGTTTTCGAGCACAGTAGTATCTTTAAAAAGCCTTTCACAATAATCGTGTTCTGGTAATTGCTCTGGGAAGATTTCAGGCACCTTTTCGGTACTCCAAAATGCACTCAAGTTGTCATTAATGTTTGAATTACATTCATTACAAAACAAAGATACAACCTGATTGCTTGTTTTGGTGTTGCTGCGGCCAGCGACGACGACCCCGAATGCAGTGTGGATGATTGAAGGCTGTGGTGCTGATGTAGTTGGTGTTGCGAATTGTTGACTCGATGTGGGTGAAGGCAACACCTCAGGCTGCGGCAACAGCACCTGAAAGAATACATCAGCTCCAAGCAATAGGTCCACATCACCAGGCACGTTAAAAGTTGCGTCGGCAAGCTTGCAATTGGCAGGGAATGTAATTGATGACAAGTCAATGTTAGCTTGAGGCAATCGAGTAGTGATCGTTTTCACAACATGGCAGTTGACATTTACTTTGAATGGATACACCAAAGATTGTACTTCGAGGTTTATACATTTGTCAACAGGTTGGCCAATGTTGGTTATACCCACTATGTGAGTGTTAGTGCGCACAGGAGACAATTTGAGGCGTCCTACAATTTTATTCGTCGCAAGAGAGACTTGTGACCCGCTATCAAGCAGTGCTCTAGCCAGAAATTGTTTGCCATGCTTCCCAGTGAGTTTAACTTGTGCAGTGGGCAACAGTACCTGTGAGTTTAACCCACTGGTGCTAGAAAGCAAGGACACTGAAGGACTAGCATTTTCTTGAGGCTCAATTCCATGCAGGAGGGTATTGTGCTCCCGTTTACATTCGGCACACTTAAAATGATATTTACATTTGCGATTATGCTGTGTCAAACAAATTTTGCAGATTTTGTTGGCTATAGCGAACTCCACACGCTTGTTTTGAGATGCAAGTTTAAAGTTCGGACACTGAAATAATTTATGTGCACTAGACTTACAGTACAAGCATGATGGCTGTCCTTGCTGAGCTGTCACGGAATGGCTGACGAAGCGCTGGGCCTGCCACTGTGGCTTGTGGGCGTTGCTGTCTGTGGTCTCTAGGGCCAGAGTACGCTTCTCCAAGTACTCCAACAGCTCCTTGACTGTAGGCAGCACCTTATTGTTCCTGTCTAATTGGAAAGCGCGACTGGTTACCACGTCCAGTTTGCGCATTATGATACAAACTACCACGCTGTTCCATGATTCCACGGGCTCATTAAGATTTTTTAACGCCGCCAGGTGCTGTTTAATTTCTGAAATCAAATTACGTATATTAGTTGACCGATTCATGATTGGCAAGTCCATAATAGAGTATATATGTTCCTGAACGATTCGCGTTTTGTTGTCATATCGTTCTTTGAGCAACGACAGAGCTTGCTCATAACTGGAGTCAATAAGAGGCAGATTGTTAATGAGAGAATGCGGTTCATCGCATAAAAATCCCTTTAGGTAATACAACTTTTGAACCGAAGTTAAACTGTTGTCATTGTCAATCATGGCTGTAAAAATGTTAATAAATTCATAATATTCAGTATATTTACCTGTGAACTTCCTAATTTCTACGGTTGGCAACTTAATTTTAGAGACCACCTGTGGGTTAGAGCGTTTGGAATCAATTGCCTCGTTGACAGCGGATAGCGCTTCGAGGTATTGCTCCTCAATGGCGGCCACGTCCTCAGAGTCGTCTTCATCAATGGCTATTATTTTGACCGTAACATCGCTGTACTGTTTAAAAACCTCTTTCAGCCTGTCCCGCCTGGTGAGCAGGCGTTGGAGGGATGTTTCCCCCAAGTCGTCGGCCAGCTTTGATAAGCGAGTCAGGCTCGACTTACTGTAGCCACGTGATGCTTTTAATTCCTTTAAATCGGTCATCGTGACGCCGATATTCGATAAATCACTGCTTGAATTCTATTAACTACGACACAAGATAGCTAAAAAAAACGAGTATGTACTTAATGTCTTTAACGAGAAAACACCATTACTTCTTCGCACCGGTAAATGGCGGAGGCGAAAATGTTGATGAAGATGGCGTCTTTTGTCGACGTCGTCGTACACGCGAAGTACTTAGTAGGTCGCAGGATCCTATTTCGGCGGGCTCCCTCCTGATTGGTCGATCGATGTTTCGCTTCGTTCGCTCGCGGGGGCGCTGTTGGCTAGTCGTCCGGCGCGGAAATTGCGGCTACCAATGGCTAGACAGGGTGGTGTTTTCGTGGTGGCGCTGTGGTCGCTCGGCGTGCAACAACCAATGAAATTGCTTGACGAGACAGCGCTGCCAACACCTCGATATCGCTGCTTGCTCGGTGTCGCTGGTGTCGCTGTTTTGGCGGGTCGGTCCGGAATAGTATGGCGTCGGAGGGAAATGCTTCTATTCACGTTGATGTTGTAGTGGATGATTTTCTCGATATTCTTACCGCTGATTGTTCTTCGAAGGACCAACATGTACGGTTTGTCCATGTAAATGTGTGTGATGAATGCCAGGGGGCGTGTAGGGCTGCAGGCAGATGAAATGAAAAAGTTTCTTTGCACAACACCAACACTGTTTTTATTTTCAACTTTGCTAGCAATACAAATTCACACTTTTATGATAGCTCACGACGTGAATAACGTTTTACAATGTTTATTCCGCACAAATATAAGTAATTTAATAAATATTGACCGAGGCCGAATAGAGAATCAAAAAAAGAAAAAGAATAGAGAATAAAAATGCCCTGAAAAAATATATAAAACTTCCTTTGCAACCACAAAACGAGATTTCCCTTCTGGCTACGGCTCATAAGTTTTAATAATGTACGAGTACAGATACGACCGCAGCGAAAAGATTTCGGAGTCATCGTTTGTCATCATGACAAATCACGTGCGTGTCATACCGTCAAAAGACTTTTTACGGAAATGATAACGTTGATGAAATTTAAAAGGGTTCAGCCTATGTTAGAGCGCTTTCACACTTTGGCGTTTTGCGCAACGCGACGGTCACGCGGCAGTCGCGTGCTGACAATTTCATAAGTAAAATGACAGCAGTAAGCCATTCACATTAGAGAGACGCGCTGCTGTCGCTCTAATGTGAAGGCGCACTATAGATATAGAAACAAGGACCATATTGCGACTTTGCTTTAAATCCGTTTAAGTTTCGGGCAGTTCAAAGCCCACTAGCTAACTGAGTCATGGACCTCAATTGATTAATTGAAATATGACAAAGCTACATTGCAATACGCACCCAGTCATTTGTACGAGACATCATATCTTTTTTTACCAACTTCAAAAAAGGAGGTTGTCAATTTAATACGTTGGAGTTTAATAAAATAATATTTGAGAATATTGAAGTAGTAAGGCTTCTGAACACGTGTGCTTAATTTATAAAGTGTACGTGTTTATATATTTGCCCACGGATTTCTGGAAAACTAGAAGTCTTAGCGACCTAAGTCTTATAAAAATCGGTCCAGTTATTTTAAATAACTAAAATTAAAACTAATAAAAATATAAATCGCCTTAAAAACTAACTTAAATGCTACTAAAATTGAAATAACAATACTATTAAAACAAAGCTTTTGTCTTTTATTATTTTTTGTACTGAACACTTGTAGGACTAAAGTATTTTGTATTAAATAGGTAATAAACTTCCCTTTTCCTATTATGTGCCTTGACCTTTTTTGTAACCAGAAAAACATATCATTCACATTTGTACCAGTTTCCTTTCCTAGTCGCCCAAGCTATAGTGCTCCTATTTCCTATCCCATTTTAAGTGCAAAACTTATATTATGCTTTCCACGTAGCTGCGATATCTGATCGTACATTTCAGATATTAGGTACTTTGATTCTGCTCCGTGAAGTTCAAGTAAAGCTAGTAAGCCCTTCAAAAGACTGTTGGGAAATTGCTTCTGTTAAAAAGCAGTTATTAATGGTCCTACCGCTCATATACGGCTCCAGAACGTGAAGTTATTTTCGGTTTCTTAAAAGTGAAATAGAATAAAAGTAAAGTATTCTTTTCTGAACCACCCACATCTGCACAAAGGTCTTACTTAAGTATCAGGTACTGATCGGGCGTGTTTAGTAGAAACGAGTTGAGGGGTATATGTGTCAACGTGATATTGTAAAAACCTAATGGTTTTAAATCCGTTAGATTGTACTCTGTCAAACTATTGTGAACTGTACCGAAGTTCATACATTATAATGTAAACTGAAATGATGAATCACTACGCCAGTCGTGGGTCAGGGTAGGTGAATCCTTCCATTAATCCTTCGTGTTAGGTTGACAGGTAAGTATCAATAAAAGCATACATTCTAAACCATGTCAAGCTTATTCACAATAAATTGACAGGTTACAATCTAACGGATTTAAAACCGTTACATTATAATCACGACGTATTTACAATACAACGGCAACATCTGCACAAAGAAGGTAAGTACATAAATGCGTTGCTTAAAAGCGCACGTTGTATGGAGATTGAGTTTTGTTCTACCTATATTGTATGGTATATACAATGCAAATGACGATCCTTCCTTTTAGTGCATCAGGTCATCTCACTAGATAAAGTAAAGTAAGGTAGTGTAAGTAGTTTTTACTTAAAACCATCAGTGTTTCCAATGGATAATACATAACCCTAAAATTTTCAAAGTCAGAGTAAACCAAAGAGTTCTGGGGACAAGAGCGAACCTATTTCAAAATAAAAACTAAACATGTATGAAGCGCTAAAATTCGTGTATAAGACCCCTTACATACTGCGACTTTTAGCCCCTTTACACACTGCGACTTTTAGCAGCGATGTAGTCGCGATGCTGAAGCTGGTAATCGTCAAATTATGTACTGTATTTTGGCGACTGCATCAGTTCATACGCGGGTAAGCATCGAAAAAGTAGCACAGCGTGTAAAGGTTGACAGTTTGCGACTGCATCGATGCTGCATCGCGTTAGCATCGTAACTGCATCGATGCTAAAAGTCGCAGTGTGTAAGGGCTCTGAGAAACATGGGTCGAAATATGCCATAAAATACAATTATTTAAAGGAATCAGACAGGTCACGGGATCGAATTAGTGTGGGAAACTCAAAACCAAAATCACTTTTTTGACCTATGCTTCTAGATGAAAGTTGGTAAGTAACTGATTTCAAATAGATTTTATTCTTTAATTTGGGTAACAAACAACATAGCGGTATACAATTGATGATTTAAAAAAATCTTGACGTAAAATATACAGGCTGTCCCGAAAAGAATGCCTCACCTTGTAACTGTCGATAAGCCTCATCATGGTCTATCTAATTTAAAATTTTGACCGTTGTAATAATATCACGGTTTTCAAGATTTTCCACTTTGTGTTTTTTTAGAAAATGGCTACTGCGATTAGTTTTTCTCATGTCATTTCTACAAATGATAGCATTTTCATCCAATTTGTTATTATTTCGCCTCGCCTACGCAGCTTCGGCTTGCTGGTCGCCTTCGGCGACCAGCCTCAGCCGCTCCAGCTCGCGCGGGTGACTGCGCCTTGTTACGCAAGGGCGACGAGGCTGCTATTCCCGCAGCGCCGGAGACGTGGAAATCCTAATGCATGCTGCTTGTTTGCATGCCTGCTTGCTTGCTTCATGCATGCCTGTTTGCATGCATGCCTTTATGCATGCTTACTTGCATGCATTATTGCATGCATGTATGCCTTTTTACTTGCATGCATATGCATATGCATGCGCATGCCTTCTTACTTGCATGCGTATGCAAAAATATATGGGAACCGTTACACATTGAAATAAGTTTTTATGAAAGGTTATATCGATAACTTAATAATTCTATGAAACATTAGATTGGTATATCGTTATTCTGCTTAACAAAACAGTTGCGAAACCTATTTTTCGTGAACTTTTATTCGATGTTATGAAACGACGATAAATAACTATTCGATTAAACAAGAAAAAAAGATATCAACATTCATTGAATAGTTTTCTGTGAAATGAAATTCGATATCAAAAAATTCTGTGTTATGATAGATACCCTTGAATCCCACTATGATTTCAGAAGGCTCTTAAGTGGAAAAGCGTAAGCGATCGTAATTAATCGCCTACCAATTTTAATGGAGATTTCCGCGATTGAATCTGAAATCCATAATTTGAATATTTTATAGCCGTCCTTAACGAAAGTTTCTTTTATACAAAAATCAGACTCTTTATACATTATATTTACGACGTAAATTTCCTGCGTACAAATAAATATCTCGTAAACGCGCTACTGTCATTGAGTGAAATAAGATAAAATTACCAGAATTCGACAGAACCTACAGTTAACGAAATAGGTTTCACGCCTGAATTAATTTATCAGTTGCTAAAAATAGATGGGTACATTCTACACAATACATTACGATTTGCACGCACAAAAATTAAGACTTATAAGATAGACGTTTCTGATACACACTTTCTTTTACTTGTATCTGAAACATATTACAGGACATACAAAAGGAACACGGCAGGATTCCTACTATATTATATTCTTACTATATACCTACTGGAGTAGTTTGAACGTATTTTCAGTATACTTATACTCTAGCATTAGAAAATATTATAGCTAGAAAATAATATGAGTGAAGCTTACATACTTTTTTTTATTACAGGTACGCACCATCAGGCCGGGGTCCAGTCGTTGAAAATTGCCGGAAAATGTGTCAGTTACATACAAGGGGAGAAAGTGACCCATTTCACTCGAGATGTTTCTGGCGCTCGAACGGAGTGAGAGCGCTAATAATTCGAGATTGAAATGGGTGCTTTAACCCGAGGTAAACATACTATTTTTCATTTCGAGTGAGGAGAAAAAAAAAAGCTGTTTGATTGTAGATGTGATGATGAGGTATTATGTTGATTGGCGAGAGATGAAACTTCAAGTTTTGTACAATATATCCGTTTATTTACCGTCGCTATACATAAAACACACGATTAGAATGACAGTTACGACATGGAAAAAAAACAGAATAAGTTAAACGCGAACAATATCAAATATTTCAAATCCTTGTTAAAAATATCGAACGTTTTTATATCACAGACAATTATAATAGTAGAAGAAAGCAATCAAAACTACTACAGGTTACAAATTCCATATTCAATTTACCTCATGAGAAAGCGCTATGAGTGACAGCTAAATGTGGGAGTGAGTAAGAAGATTTTTTTATGAACAACAAAATCCAGGCGAGCTGAGTCCGCCGCTTTCTAATCTATGCGATAATCGACCACACTAAAAATTTACAAAGATAAAGAGACAATTTGTCAATTTAAAAAAAGGTGCCTCTATGTATGGCGGACAACCAAATATTTCAATTGTTGATTTTATTAAAAATTAGACCTATTTTTTTTTTAATTAAACGATCATAATAAAACGTGTGTCATAATAAAATGCGAAACGTCTTTCTCGATTTTGCTGATAGTGAGAATTGGCTTCATTTTTCTAACTGATAAATATTCACTTATATCTGAAAATATATTTCCATATTTTATCATACGTATTCTTCTATAAGTCTACCCTATGCGCTGGAATAACCTAAGTATGTACTTTGTAGTTATTTTTATCAACATCTGCTTTCTTTCTTTCAAGAAGCTTAGTTATTGCTGTTGATATATTTTACTAAAGGCCGGATTTACAATCGTCAAAATGAGCACTAACCAAATTAAGTATCAGAAAGGAATTTGGTACTATGTTACGATATGTTATTGGAACGCGAACCAGAACCTATTAAATAGACATTGTTATAGAAGATTATACACCCAAGGCTTGAAGTGGCGTCTTTCGACGCGAGCGGGCGCAGGCGCTACCTTGAGTCACTGTTCATCATCATTGATTGAAAATTTGACGCCCAAATGAAGCGAGGGCATTAATGGTCGTGCCAAATATTATTGTTCTAATGATTATTTTTGTAGTCATTGCATGGTGTTTGTAAGTAGATTAATGGTGTACGTAAGCTTGATTTCATGCACCGTCTCAAAAATAATTTGTTTCTCCTAAATAAAAGAAGAATCTTTTAGGACAGTTTTTTTAGGGCAGTTAAATTTTTTGAGATTGTTTTTATTCCATGTTTTTTTTTAATACTCATATCTCAAAAACTACTAACTGGATTGATTTTGATGATACTTGCACTATACCCTAAGTTGAACCATAACTAATTGAACGGTATGACTTTTCGTTTTCAAGAAATCCTCAAACAAACGCAAAATTACGAAATTCATACTAAAATTTTATCCAATTCTGACGATATCTGTTATACATTTATGTTATAAATATATCTTATACGTACAGGTCAAATCAATTACCTCCTGTTTATTGAGGTCTCTCAAAAAATTTGTCCTCTACGGCAATCGGGTCAAAAGCTATGCAAGCACACAGTTGGGAAGGTCACCCGTGAATGTGGATCAGTTCAGATGTTTTATGGTTATTTGTCGCTGGCGAGACGCTGCGTCGCCGCCCTGACCCTTCAACTTACGCATTAAACGTAGGTTGCACCAAATTCATAATGTTATCAGTTATACCTTTAGATAACGTAATGAGATCTACAGCTGGGGGTCGGACTTGCCCTAGAAATTTGTTTAGGGTACTAGCCCGTAGCTCATTTTTTGGGTTCCGCAGCCGAAAAACGGAACCCTCATTAGTTTCGTCAATTCTGTCTGTCTGTCTTTCTGTATGTCCGCCCGCATGTCACAGCCACTTTATTCGGTAACTATAAGCATCACACTATTGAAATTTGATGGGATGATGTATCCTGTTAACCGCTTTATGATTCTTATATACAAAAAATAGTAATATTAAAGGGTGACAGATGCTTCCAAAGTGGTAAAATGGGCGTCCTCCCCCCCTAACTAACTAATTTCTAAACTAAAGAAATGTTAATTTTAAAAAAAAATGTGATGGAGACCGTAACAAGTACTTTCAACGAAAATTGGTTTGGAAAGTTATGTTTCCATATTATTTCATGATTTTGATAAAGTTTATACTGTAAAACTAAACTAAGTTTAACTACACCTGTTGGAACTAAAAATTAATGATTCTCGTTTGTATAATTGTTGTGAATAACACCGCCATCTTAGGCATATATCGTTCACCATCAAATGTTAAGGCTGATAAGTTTATTGAGTCCCTAGGTTCTCATTTAGATACTCTAATTGCGTATCATAATATTGTGATAACTGGAGATATTAATATAAATATTATTGCAGAAGAATGTAAGGATGGCAGAGAACACAGTAATAGATGTGCATATTTAGACACATTAGCTGTGCGTGGCCTGTTGCCAGGACACACACTTCCAACCAGAAAGCTCAATTGTCTTGACCACTTCATGCTAAAATTAGATAAAAATAAACTACTAGCAAATATTGCTGTCCTGAACACCTCCATTACTAATCATGCAACGATATTTTTGAGCCTTAGTTTCAAGGAAGCTGTAAACAAAAATAATAAATTTAAAACCACTGTAGACTATGATAAAGCGCTAATTAACCTAAGCGAAAAAAATCTAGATCAAATATTACTGCATGATGATCCTAATATTATAACAGAATATTTAGTCACAAAAATTATGGAATCTCTTCAAGAAAACACAACTATTACCAGGGTCCCTAAATCTAAACGTATAATCAAACCATGGATTACTACTGGCATGTTGAGATGTATACAGAACAGAAACAAGCTCCAAAAAATGTTACAAGGCGACCCCTTTAATGAAATACTGAAACTTACATACAAACGCTATCAAAATTATTGCTGCAAATTAAGAAAAACATTAAAAAGAAATTATCAAAAAGAGTTGTTATTGCACTCTTCTGGTAATCCTAAAGGGCTATGGAAAAATATAAATTCAATTGTTAGCAGAGCGTCTAAATCTGATAACACCAAGCTGCTAAGTATAATGACGTCTCCCTTAGATTCTGTAGATCATGCTAATGAATACTTTGCATCTGAAGGTAAAAAGCTTGCTGAAAATATTTTAATTATTATTGGTGTCAGGGATAATGCACTGATGTTATTCAAGAGTTATTTAAGTGACCGATCACAGAGAGTTAGAATTGGAGAACATGTCAGCAAAGACACACTTATTTCATTTGGTGTGCCTCAGGGCAGTGTCTTGGGGCCAACCCTCTTTTTAGTATATATTAATAGCTTATGTAATTTAAAACTCGATTGTGCCAAAGTAGTTGCGTATGCGGATGACACTGCACTTGTATTTTCTGATAAAACATGGGATAGTGTTAAAGCTAAAACTGAGCTGGGTCTTTCGAAAGTGGCTGGATGGCTTAGAACTAACTTGCTCACATTAAATACGTTTAAAACTAACTTTTTGTGCTTTTCCATATACAATCGATCACAGCCGGATTCAAACTTTAGTATAAAGTTACACTTGAATGATAACCTGTCACAATGTCACGCGGATTGTAACTGTCCCTTGATAAATAAAGTAAATAAAACTAAATATCTAGGTATATATTTGGACCAGAGATTATCTTGGCATTCACAAATTGAGTATGTGAGTAAAAGGATTAGGAAATTAACTTGGGTTTTTAAAACATTACGGCATGTCACTAACAAAGAATTAATCAAAACTATTTATAAAGCATTGGCGCAGTCAGTTTTGGGCTATGGTATAACTATATGGGGTGGGACTGGCAAAACTAAGTTCCTTGAAATCGAAAGAGCACAGCGGTCACTACTTAAAGTTATGGATTTTAGGCCCCGCAGATACCCAACTCATATGCTTTATAATAGTACACAATTACTCTCTGTAAGAAAATTATACCTTCTATTAATTACATTAAAGGTCCACAAAACTTTAAAATATGATAACAAACTTATGAATAAAAGAAGGAAACACAAAGTAGCACAACTGTGTGATTGCAAAACATCCTTTGCAAAAATCCAATTTACAAGGCAGTCTGCTCATGTCTACAATAATATAAATAAAATACTCAAAATTTACCCCCTTAATTACTACGACTGTAAAAAGATAGTGACTGCGTGGCTGAATGCAATCGGTTACAATGAAACGGAACATATTTTAAAATATACTGAGTAGTGATATAAAATATATATTACTCTAAAAAAAGCACTCATACAAACAGACATTTATAACACACACACACACACACACACACACACACACACACACACACACACACACACACACACACACACACACACACACACACACACACACACCACATGCACTTATGCACTTACCACTTCATTGGTTTATCGTTAATAATTTAGTGCTTAATGTGGGTAAAACCAAATGCATAAATTTTACAATGCCTAATGTCAGACAAGTCCCAACGCAGATCATGGTTAAAGATGAGCCACTAGATACTATACAAAGCTCAACGTTTTTGGGATTAACCGTAAATCATAATCTTCAATAGGGTCCACATATCGAGACCTTGTCAGGGAAACTTAGTTCGGCTGCCTATGCAGTAAGAAAGATAAGGCTTTTGACTGACGTTGAAACGGCTAGGTTAGTTTATTTTAGCTATTTCCATAGTATCATGTCTTATGGTATCTTGTTATGGGGCTCGGATGCAGATATTGAAACAATATTCATACTGCAAAAGCGAGCTGTAAGGGCTATTTACAATCTCAAATCTGACGACTCTGTAAGGGATTTGTTTAAAGAAGTCAAGATACTTACAGTGTATTCATAGTATATTTATGAAAATTTGATTTATGTTCGTAAAAACTTGCACTTATTTCCTAAAAAAAAGTGATTTACATGATTTCAATACTAGGAACAAGTATAAACTTGCCGTTCCAAACTTCAGACTTCAGAAGGTTCTTCTTTAATAAATTGCCTCTAAATATAATTGAATTACATTTATATAAATTCAAAACTATTGCTAAACAATGTTTAATGACTAAAGGATATTATAGAATAAATGTAGCCAGCTGTTGGGTTTCATATGTCGCATGTCCAAGGAATTTAAATCGCACAGGAGCGCTGTACTCTTGTTTCGCTCTCTATTGTTAAGCCGTCTCGAATACGCGTCCGTCATCTGGTCACCTCAGTACCTGACGCACATCGATAGGATAGAGGCGATACAGAGGCGTTTTCTTCGAGTTCTTACACACAGGTACGGACTTAAACGTGAGTTGCAAAATTACGGTGATCGACTGCATTATTTTAAGCTCAACAGTCTACGTAAACGCCGTAAAGCACATGGTATCTTTTACCTACACAGGATACTGAGCGGGTCAGTTTTTACTTCGACCTTATCAAAAATCAACATCAAAATCCCAAAGCGCTCTTTGAGGCTTCCGCGAACTTTTGAACTGCCCCTCTGCTCTAGCAACGCAACATCTCATAGTGCCATGCTCAGAATATGTCGCGATTTTAATGATCTCACATCTGTCATCGACGAGGTACCTGACATCTACAACTTGTCTATAAATAAACTTAAATCAGCAGTAATTAAATTGCTACCGAATGAGTTGACCTAGGTATCTCTCTTCTGTGTAGCTCACTAAATTGGTTGTTACTGTCCTAATTTAATAATTTATTATTGTTTTTTCTATTATCATTTGTTATTTTATTCCATCGGAGTCCTGTTATTCATTAATTCAATTTGATTTAACTTTTCATTAATTACAATCCATTATTATCTTTTATTGATGTCATATAATGTTTAATTTCAATTCAATTCACCAAATTATACTGTTGGCCTGATAAGCATGCTGTGTGTAAGCGCTCTTGGAGCTGCAACAAATTATAATGTAAAAAAAATGTATTATATTGTTTGTAATGTAATGGTTGTAGATCTGTAGTTTGCACCAAAAAAAAAATGATTATAGGAACGATAAGAAAGTATGGTCTTGCTTGTAAGAACATTTAAATTGAAATATTTTTAGAAGAGACATTGACAATAGTGACTGAGTTTGTTGCGCAGCTTCTTCTTAGCACTAGCCCACAATTGTCCCGAAACTGTGGTAGGGCTAATATTGGGACGTGTATAAGCGCTAGCAATAGCCATGTACAAAATAAACTAATTTGGTTTTTTTTTTGAATTTTTATACGAGTGTGACACAGATTGGCTGGTTTGTATGGAATTAGCTTCCATGTCAGGAGGATGGGAGACCCTCCTAATACTCAAATACATACACTATCCATGACTTAGGTACAAACATGTTCGTGCACGTTTCCGGCAACTTAAACAATGTTGCTTCTATACTTTCTCGCATCCATAAAGGTCGGCGCCGACTATCAACCCGGCACAGGAAGGGCACCAACAAGGCGTCAACCATTCGGAAGAACGTTACGTAAAGGAAACAGCAACGCCTTGGATGGGATCGGCACCGGATAGCGAACGCCTCGTCTCAGATCTTGTTTTCTACAACTTATGACAGTTATTCTTGTAAATGTCAGCCCGTTTGACAGGGTGGACGGATTGTCGTCAACCAGCGGGCGGCGCGCCGTACGCGCGTTACAACGCATGCATTGGTCTCGATCAGAGACGATCGACATTACGAAGTTGATAGATTTGATGAGTTTCTTACAAATACTCGTAATACTGAACGCTACAAGTTGATACGGTGCCGTCTCGGTGACGGGTTGATTAGTAGACTGCCTTTAAAGTTACAACTAAATAACATGCTCGGCATGTAATAGGATTCCAATTGTCTAACAAATTAAAAACAAAGCAGTGGTTGTTAAAAATCCTTGATTACGTAAAATGAAGTCATTTTTATGTATTGAACACACTTTATTTAACTGAATTATGTAAGTCGTTCTGGATGGTAAAATGAAAAATAACGAAGAAACGTACATTGCTAAACAAATGAAATGTTCTGACAATTTTTTTTGCGGATACGTATTTTTAATGGAAGCGCAACTTGTCGTGAGTTTGTTTCCATTAAAAACATTGTATGCCATTAGCGACAGAGTTTTATGTTTTCTATTTATACCCACGAGTATGTATACGAGTATATATATATCGACTTAGACCTGTTCCTCACCCAGACACCGTGGCGACGGCGCAACGGCCGGCTACGAATCCAAGCTAAATAAATAATCGCCATAATGTATGGTTGCCAAACCTACACCAAGTGATCCGCTTAGATACGTAGCCGGCTACGTTGCCATGGCTTCTTGGTCATGTACGGCTTTTAGTACGGTTAGGAGTCGAGTGCGTTTTGTTTTTTGCTGCAAATTAAATTGACATAACGGCCCGGGGGAGATTGCAGCCGACCGCGTCATAATACGTCAAAAGTTTACGAGTAGTGTAACTCTTGACTTCTGTAGTGGATATCAAAGTTCATCCACAAGCCGTACAACATACAGCCAACTTGTCTTGAAGTTTGTTTGTGTCAACTATCAACTTGTTTTTAGCCATCCAACTTTTATGTAAAATATTTTATTTAGGGTTGATAATTGACTTATTTCTTTCTGCTTATATGCGTGGCACCCTTCAGCGAATTTAATGGAAACTAAGCGAGTTATTTTATTTGGTTGAGTTACGTTACTTAGTGATTCCTATACATACATTTTATTAATGTCAAGTATTTTTTTCTTAATGACTTAATAAAATATTTTTCTTATCGTTACATAATGCTGTCTTACTTAGCTTGATAAATGAAGCTTATGATTTCCTTACAAATTCCAGATGACCTGGAGTAACGTAATAATTTAATCAAAACAAGCCTGTTTGTACCAAATCAGCAAGTTTTATTTCGGTTAGTTAAAGGCAAGATGTTACGGTAACGATCAATTTTGCAACTCATTAACGCTCAGACGCTCAAATTTTCCATAACACAAATTATAAACATCGTGAGGGTGGATTTCGAAAACAGGTTAATACACGTATTAACACGGCATTAGCCATTATCCCTGTTGAATCAATAAACCCTTCTGTGGGCTTTTGTAAGCCCTTTTGCAACGAAATTTTCGTTACGTATTTTGTAACAGAGTCCTTGGGTTTTGATAATTCTGAGTATGTTTTAACCACACAAGTCAGAATAGTAATATCAAGTTAATAGCTTTGTCTTATTTCTTGTCGATTTCCTGACTCAAAGAAGTCTTAAGTCTCTACTATATACATAATTTATAGCTAGTTTCCTAAACTTGAAACATAACCCACCACTAAAATACATTATGATGCCAGTTTAGGACGAAATCTTATATTAATAACTCGATTTCAAAGCGAAGGGTTTCCCGTGGTCTGGCCGCCCAACCACGGCCGTTTCGAACCCAAATAAATTACCACCCTTGTGGATACACTCAACGTATCTACTCACCAAAAAATTCGGAACATATCTCATTCAAAGTTTCCTGCATCCATCCTTCCGTTGCCGTGACTATGAAGAAAAATACAAAAGACAGTAGAAACAACTAGACTTCTCTGCCCAAGGGAAACTTTTGCTTTTGCTGAAACATTGCTCGACTAAACCGGCCAAGTGCGATTCGGACTCGCACACTAAGGATTCCTTGACAACTTCAACTGAATTGGAGATCCACTTACTTCCACTTAGCCAAAAAAACACAATATTTTGTTGACAGTAAAATAACATTGTTATTCATAGAACAAAGTTATGCTTGCGGTTGTTAAATATGTGCTATATCCTAAAAACTACTAATTCAATCTCGTTCAAAGTAATTTTCGTTGAAAGCCTTTGTCAAGATCTACATCCTGTATGTTTTTTTTATCAAAATTGACACTTGCTTGCTACCACTTTGAAATCATCTAGAGTCATCATCAGAAAATGGTTAAAGAAACCTCGATAACATTTAGATTTTAAAAGTCCTATCCATACAAAATCTACACATATCGGAGCACCCCCCCCCCCCCCCCTAAAAATCGTTGTTTTTTATTTTTTGTATGAGAATCGTTAAGCGGTTAACAGGATACATCTACCTACCAAGTTTCAACATTGAAATACAAATACTTTTAGAAAAAAGTGCTGGGACACATGAACAGACAGACAGACAGACAGATAGGCTTGACGAAACTAAAAAGGTTTCCCTTTTTTGCCATTCGGCTACGGAACCCTAAAAACAACTTTCCGTTTACTCTGAGAGCTCCTATAAACTAAGGAAATCTCACATTACTTCAAAATTTCAAACAATTACTTTTTAATAATTGACTTAGGTATAAATGTTTGGGCTCATCAGACAAACACTTACTACCCCTTGCGGAATTTTAACCCGCTACGGCCGGCGTAATAGTCATGAACGCTACCGAAAACACAAAAAGCGTCGCCAAAAAAAAGAGAAGTTTTACCTTTTCAAAGAAAACACAACATTATTTTTCACCATTACTACTTTCAAAACTTCTTTTAATGAATTTAGGACGTACGATTCCTGAATAATGTCTGTATCAATTTATAATTCCGTTATACTTGTAAATGATTAATTTTATACTTTACTTACTTTACGGCAAAGTGTTACAGACTCGGGTGATAATTAGTAATTTTCTCCTAATGTTTTACGAGTATTATTCATACTGATTTTCCTTTCATTAGGATGTCTAAATTTTATTAATTACCGAACGTTTAATCAAAGATAATCCGAAGAAACCTACATCTATTCTAATGAAGTACATTAGAGTATTTTGCTACCCTTCATGTTGTATCAATTATCGTAGCCAGATAAGGCTGTATTCTGAGTGATGGATATGTTTTCGTAATGACGTACATTCTGAATAATCCTAATAACCTATCTGTGATATATGGCGCGTGCTATCCCGTGACGAAGTGGAAATCCGCAGGGCTGTTACGAAACTGACGCATTACAATGAGGCGTTTTCTCTCAACTCTCACTAAATTGCATTAGGATAGGTTTAGGAACTTTTTTTAAGCGGAAAACCAAAGACAAAAAAGGGCGTAATAAAATATTGTAAAACTCGTTTAAAGTCTTTAGATTAATAGGAAAGATATTTATTGTCACTATAAAGTCCTATATTTACTTAAGGTACACATTAGTATTGTTTTACTGTTTATTATTTACGTTAGCGAAAAGCAATTTTCCTGTGCTATAATGCTTACATAAATTTAAAACTGTTATTTCTTAAAGTGACGCTAGTGTTATCTCTCGATGATTTAATTATCTAATGACGAGAAAACTGCTCATTGATAGCTCCATGTAAGTACTCGTATTTTGAAAGCTCCGAAGTAAGCGCTTATTAGTATTTTGCAGCGCTGACGAATAATTTATCTGGGTGTTTTCACTAGACATGTGGCCAATGCTTATGTAAAGCTACCGAAAAAGCTATTTTTTTATATCATTGGCATTTTAATGTCTTATGGTACGTATTTGTTATTTTCTTACCCCCTTATTCATAATAACGCAAACAGTGTAAAAAATCAGTGTTAACTATTGCACTGCTTTGTCTCGTTCTTTGTTGGCGCTGTCATCATTTCACAGAAAGTGACAAAACAGTGTAGTAGCTAAAATAGATTTATAAGCCTGTTTGAGTTACTATGAATAAGAGGGTTATTCTTTAGCGTTTTGGTAATCGTTTGCCACTTTGTCAAGGTCCCCCGACACGCTTGACTATAAATAAATAATAATAATAAATATCCTTTGGACATTCCCACACATCGCCATCTAGTCCCAAAGTATGCTACTCAAAGCTTGTGTTATGGGTGCCAGACAACGGATATAATACTTAAATACTTTTTGTTTGTAAATACATACATGATATACATAGAAAACACCCAGACCAATACAAACAGACATGTTCATGCACACAAATGTTTGTATTGTGCGGGGATCAAACCCGCAACCTGCTGCGTAGTAGGCGATTTCTCGACCACTACACAAGACGAGACGTCCGCTATTATTATTGCAACTTGCGCATTTAGCGCTTAAATCCCCCTCAAATGTGTAGTGACATTTGTAATACGGCATCATGTGCGGATTACAATTGCATAGCAATTGCTTCCCAGTTACATAATAGTCCTTCCGGTTAGATAATGTACCCTAAATTCTATTCATAGACATTAAGAGGATTATTTCGGTTTCGGATGGGGCACAAAAGAAATATCACTTTCAAGGGACACAATTGTAGATTATGTAATTGCTTATCCCCAAATTGAAGACATGTTTTTTATGCTTTGATTTTGATTCTGATATTTTGATATTCCTAAGAGTAATCATTGATCTTAATAAAATAGGAACTCTAATATCATCACGATGAAATTTAAATAATTAAATAATATTAACTATTGGATTCAACATTTATATTATTAGTCAAGTTCTAAAAAAGGTAGAAGATCGTTTAATACATAAGGATGATACGGAGTATATTAATTAGGAGGGTGACGAAAAAGAAGATCTCGCGGCAATCAAACATTTTTAGTGTGGTCGCGATTTGAGTCTCTACTCGACTCGATTGCGAGTTTAACAGTTTTACCTAAAAAAAAAACAAGAAAAATGTCTACTAGTAAATATATATATATATAAATATATAGAAATCGTGATCCTGAGAAATCAATAACTATTTTTTCGTCGACAAAGAAAATTCGATCGGTGAACTTTTTTCATATACGAATTGTGCAAAAATTGTTCTCCAGATATGTCTCAGTTTTACGGTTGACCTTTGCGTCCTCACGATATAATGTAATATTATATCGTGAGGACGAGTTTTCAAAGGGAAATATTTTAAGCAAGTGATATGGATTATTTATTACTCAAGCTAAAATTCCATACAGTTATATATTTTACTTTACGCAGCGGGTGCGGGTTCGATCCCCGCACAATACAAACATTTGTGTGCATGAACATGTCTGTTTGTATTGGTCTGGGTGTTTTCTATGTATATCATGTATGTATTTACAAAAAAAAAAGTATTTAAGTATTATATCCGTTGTCTGGCACCCATAACACAAGCTTTGAGTAGCTTACTTTGGGGCTAGATGGCGATGTGTGGGAATGTCCAAAGGATTTATTATTATTATTATTACTTATCACATAAGCCAAAATTTATTATAGTTTTATACACCTAAACTATCAGACTGTCGGTTATCCATGTTCCACTTCACACTGCCATGTCGATACTAAGCTTACGATGTCCTCCTATCTACTCGGTGATTAATTTAGATGTAAGATACATACAGTTTAGCTATACTTCAGGTTATTCTTGACCATAAGTACCTAAATTAAGGTTGCAAATGAAAAATTTGTGGTAGAATTTTCAGGTATGGTATATGACCTGCTTTTTATATTCCAAAAGATTTTGATGAAATCATTAAAAGCACGAATTTTGTCTCAGCGTTTTTGAACGGCAACTGTTGTTCGACAAGTAATTGATATTGAGATTTTCACCGCTAATAATAATGACATTTTTTGCACATTATTGTCTATAATATACTTAAATAACGGTTATTGGACTTGCTCTGCATTAAAAACCCACTAAATAGCCCTGAAACGTTGCAAATTTTATTGGCAATTCCGATAGGACTGCCGCGCCAGCGTCCCTTCTTATGAGTTCGTAAATCTTCGATTTCATCTGTTTGCTGTACTTTCAAGCCATTTGAAAAAATATAACTTCGACTTATCGTTTTATTACAAGCTTTATATACAAAGTAGACAAAGCTCATCAAAGTCAGATATTCATCAGTCTATTTCTTGTATACTTCCCCTATTTGCGTGACTCCGCTTGAGCTCTCTTGTTAAAGTGGCGAGATACTTATTTATCCTTTCAACATTCTATTTCAGTGCAAATATGATAATCATTCGCTGGACTTACTTACTAGTAACTTGAATTCGTATTGAAAAGCCAACATATAGGTTGAAGCAAAACTACCCACACGGGAACAGCGCCAACCAAACGTCAACCATACGGAAGCACGTGACGTAAAGGGAACAGCAACGCCTTGGCATGGGATCGTCACCGGATACCGAACGCCTCGCCTCGGATCGTGTTTGCTACTACTTATGACAGTTCATCTTGTGAATGACAGCCTATTTGAAATGGTGGGCGGAAAGTTAACAAACATTGGACGACTCTTCATAAGTGAGTACAACGCATGCGGCGCTGGTCGACAGTAGGTCCCGAGTTGATCTCGATCCGTGGTGGTGACGTCACGAAGTTGATAAATGTGCGTTGAATTTTCATACAAAGAATACTGAACGCCTCGAGTTGGTTCGGTGTCGTTCCCGTGCCGGGTGGATAGAAGTTCTTCGTATCGAGAAGCTACCATGAGCCTCCCTTAACATAGCCAAAATGTATGTTATAGAAATCATTATAATAGATTTTTGAAATCCGAAACATCGTCGCTTATATTAGCCGGTAAAAATATATGAGCGACCATAAGGTCCAAAGTTCAGAATTTCTAATTCATCTCCTCAAATATGGAAGTTCAATATTAGGTACATGTATTTTAACAGGCACTTCAAAGCTCAGGATCTCTATTTTTAATTAGTCGCATCAATACAGCCGGTTATTTTTGTTCGAAAATCAAATAAATGTCAACTGAAATCACGAAAATCTAGACGCGAGTAGTTACATAATTGAGTCTAATCTTTTTTTATCATTGCCGTGTGGATCTATACTGGTTTTCATTCGAAAAAAATCGATTATCAGTCATATAAAATCACATTCCATATTGTCGCCCGTGATACAAAAATAGATCTCCATATTTCATGATATATATCAATGTATTAGAAACTCAGTAATGTATTGTATTTTAACGTGCCCGCTAAAATTCGGTGGAGCATGAAAGCGCACGCATCAATTTTTGACAGCTGTACGACTTAGTAACTAAACTTTGGTATCCTGTCCCATAACCCCATAAGCTGGCGCTTAGACGCTGAAATCTGAATAAGTAGGACATTTCGGGTGGTATGCCGTTCGCATTCATGCGAAACGGTCGCATTGGCTATGAATGGTGTACAGTTGTTGCATATAAAGTGCCCGAAAAACGGATAGGTATAAAACTTAGTGCACTTTTAGGCTCTACATGAACTTTTTCACGATTTGTTGAGTTTAAGACTCAGTCGGCTTATGCAGTTACACTTAATGTAATTTAGCCTTACTTTAATCTTAAGCCAACTATATCTTATAGACCACTCAATAAGTGAAAGTCATGTAATAAAAATGTAAAGAAAAGATCCATGTAAGAAATCATGGAATCATTATTAGGCATGTCCTTAAATTTTGACTGGCAGGGTAGAGAATGCTTTTAGCATTAAGTCCACCTTTGTAAACTAAATTTGTGCAATATACTTTCTTAATAAATTATATTATAATATTATTATTAGTTATTAATATTGAAATTACATACGAGAAATTTCTCTTCATCAAATTTGTAAACCTTTATATTAAGTACGAAATACTTTCAAATGTACTCGTATTAATTGTAACCGTAGGTAACCATTATTCTTGAAAACACAGTGCAAAGTGACCATTTAAGGCCGTTCCACGCACGCCATTTAAAAGGACATAAATTGCGTGCATACGCTCTGTGCGATGGTCGCAACATCAAACGGGGCTCTGATGCAATGAATGTCAAGCATAAATTGTGAGGCCTGAAATGTTGCGTTTAATCTTCAGGAGACCCTTTCGGTGCCTAGTTTGATAATGATTTCTTTAACATTACTATTATAAAATAAAGTCGGGTGCCGCGTCTGCCCCCGATTCAGAAGGTTGCAACGCAACTATTTTATTATGTTATTTTATTGTATTTGTTACCGAATTGACATATCGACATTCATAAAAAATAAATAAGAAACCAAAAATTTGTTCACGGGCGGGACTCAAACCAGCAACTTCTCGGCTAACCGAGACAATTGCTCTACCAATTGAGCTATCGTGCTATTGGTCCGACCTTGCGAATTTTGTGGCGCAAATTTTTGGTTTCTTATTTCATCTTTATGAATATAAAATATGACACTGTAAATGTTAAATCATTCTAAACCATATCGACATGTGATCAAACGGCGACATTTGAGCGGGGGACCGCTAGTTTACAATATACATTGAATCCTGCATATGCATGTTCTATAAAGCCTCATGATTAAAAGTTTAATAGGTCGTTTTATACTACAAGTGTAAGTACAAGAACTCAAATATACCATTCTAGATATTTGATAATATAGAGCCTGCAACGTGTCTCATTTCAGTACTACTTTGGAACTAGGAACAAATCGCAGCCACATACTCAGTATGCCGTCGGTGTGCCGGTTGACAGCCTCAAACATAGATATGTTACTATGGTAGACGACACGAGTGTTTCTGTCTGTCTGTCCGAATCTGGGTGACAATGTTGGGCAGTAAGAGTAGCTCGTGACAAGTAATAGACCAATTTTAAAGTTAGACCAGCGGTCGTCCGCAAGTGCGTCCGCCTTTTTGAGTTTGTTCCCTACCCTCCCATCACAGCGCTATGTTTTATAGCCTAAAGCCTTCCTCGAGAAATAAGCTATATAAAACTTTTTTTTAATCGGTCTATAGTTCCTGATATTAGCGCGTTCAAAGAAACAAACTCTTCAGCTTTATAATATTAGTATTTAATTAAGTCTACGCACTTATCTAGTGGGTTAGACTCAATGGTGCTAAATACAAGTGAGTCAATAAATCAAATACAAAAAAAGGTAAAAATTAAACAAATCAGTTCTAATATATTGTCAAATAGAGGTATGCCTATTTTAGTCAAAGGAACATTACTTATGTAGACACTAATCTTGCAACGCAACATCAAATGCGCCCGTCGCAGGAAATGTGAACTAAAATGACAAAACCGAACCAAAGAAAGTACAAAAGAGATCTATTACACACAATCCATATGTCATCAAATCCACAGGTAGAGATTTCATCTATTTAGATACCTGCCTGTGGTCGAAAACGCAACATTAAACGCGGCTGACGCAATGAATGTCGCACGTAAATCGTCGCAAGGCCTAATATGTTGCGACCGGCCGTCCACAAATGTCAAGTAATGCGTTTTTTCCCGTTTTGAGGTTTGTGCGGTTAATTAGTACTATTCAGACCGACTCGTGCTGCTAATCCTAAGATTATATTAATGCTTTAGCTTTATTTGTATTTTTGAATTAAGTAGTAAGATGTATATAAAAGACATGGCTAAATAAAAGTATAGGCGAATGCCCTAACAATGAATAAACATGACACCTGGTGTTATATAAATAATGCTGAATAGATTAATATTAATATTTTGTATTAAAAAAAGTTTCAAGAACTTTTCAAAAACCAACAATCTATACTAATATTATAAAGCTGAAGAGTTTGTTTGTTTGTTTGTTTGTTTGAACGCGCTAATCTCAGAAACTACTGGCCCGATTTGAAAAAATATTTTTTTGTTGGATAGTCCATTTATCGAGGAAGGCTTTAAGCTATATAACATAAAGATACGACTCACAAGACCACAGCAGCAATGAAAAATGTTGCGAAAACGGGAGAAAGATATTCCTTTTGAGAGCTTCCGCTGCGTACGCTGCGGAAACCGCTAAAGTTACACAAAAACCATGTATGACAGGATTGTTCAGCATTAAGAGTACTATAATAAAGTCTGCGTCAGCATAAGTCTATCCTTTATGGTTGACTTACTACAACAATTTTTTATGTTAATAAATTTGTAAAAAAATAATGCATCATTTTTAGAGCTGTATTATACACACAGGTATTTATTCTTATCAAAATAAATACATTCATCATCACGAGCATTTCATTTAGAACAAAGTTGCCTTTTATATCATTTGATTCCAATAAATATCTTAGGAGCTATCATAGTTTTAACATAACTCAGCACCAAAATAATGTTCGCAGCTTAAGTACAACGTGCGCTTGCGCTAATTATATTATAAAGCTGAAGAGTTTGTTGGTTTGAACGCGCTTATCTCAGGAACTGCTGAACCGATTTGAAAAAATATTTCTGTGTTAGATAGCTTATTTATTGAGAAAGGCTTTAGGATATAAAACATCACGCTGCGACGGGAGGGGAGGGAGCAAACTCAAAACGCGCGGACGAAGTCGCGGGGGAGTAGGTAACAAACTAGTCAAAAAATGCTTTTGCTATGACGTTTTATAAGGCGTTTGTCAATGATATTGTATTTAGAAGTAGATGACGCCTCGTGAACTAAAAGAGTACACAAATATGGCACCGTCTGATTAATGGATGTCAATGGATTGACATCTATCACATTAGACATCAGATTCGGAACAGATTCTTAATAGAGTGGCTTTCTTAATATGTACATTTTTTAAAGTATGTACATTACAATAGACTCGTTGGCCTAATTTTAAAATTGAGTTCACACTTTAGCTCGGTAGTATATTAATCAACAAAAACATTTTATTTTCACACTATTTAACATTTAAAATATTGAATGATTATCTAATAAATGCAATTTAAATGTATCACGTGAAACGCCATGGCGCCAATATCAGAGTCACGTTCACTGCTAGGCATTCACGATCACGTGACCACATGTATATTTTTTACAAATTAAATTAATTAAAATATTAACAGTCCTTATTTTATTAATAAATAAATATTTATTTATACACCATAGCCATCTGGCATCATGTAAACAGGATGATTCCTTCAAATAACACGCTAATAGTGAGCGTACATATTTTTTTCTACAATCGTGAGAATCATCTCTCACAGATGTATTTATCAACAGTCTTTTGTTATACTTTTGTTAACGCGAGTGCCGGTGACCTTTTGATCCGTGAGCGTCTACGCTGTCACTTTTAAAAATATTGAAGGTGTAATTTATAGTTATATAACAGACATATTAACATACATTTCCATAGACATATTTGTTAGGGTCGTGCGGGCGAGATTCGAACCCGCGACTGCTTATCTTTGTAGTCCGGAACGTAAACCACCACACTGTGACGGTCGTTAAATTATTATTAAAAAATATAGTACCAAACTACTCCATGTATAGCACTGTCTTAGAATATCGACCATGTTAGTCCGTGGGTTGGCTAAGAATCAAAACTCACTAATTTTATTGAAAATACTTCAATCATGAATGTTTTTTTTTTAAATATTTATATAGGCAGACATTTGGCCACAATCTCACCTGGTGGTAAGCGATGATGTGGCCTAGGATAGATCATGTCTGACTAGTAATAGCCTATTCACTCTCTTCTTAAACTCGTCCAGATCATAGTGGCTAGGAAACACTTCTGCCGGCAGCGCATTCCACTCCCTAGCCGTGCGCATGAGAAACGTAGATCGAAATCTGTTAGTGCGTGCTGCTGGTATGTCTACGACGTAAGGGTGGAAACAGCGCTCGCGTCTTGTGTTTCTCTGGTGAAAGGGGGCTGGTGGAATCAGGTCGTGCAATTCTCTCGCACACTCTCCGAAATGCATCCTGTAGTAGACAGAGAGACACGCGACTTTACGTCTATGCTCTAGGCATAGAAGCTTTCGTTAAAAAAGTGCAGTGTCTCCAATTATCCTTTTGGCTCGCTTTTCAATCGAGTCTAAGGCAGCCAGTTGGTATTTGGCAGAACCATCCCAAAGGTGGCAGCAATACTCCATACATGACCGGACCTGAGCTTGATAGAGTTGAAGAAGCTGCTCCGCGGTGAAGTATCGCCTGACCTTAGAGAGTACGCCTAGCTTTCTGGCTGCAGTTTGTGCCACAGACTCGATGTACCGGCCGAAGTTTAGGTTTGATGATAGCTGTATGCCCAGGAGTTGTAAGCTGTCCGTTACGGAGACAGGCACATTTCGGAAAGTAGGACGGAGATTGAAAATTGTCCGCTTTGTGGAAAATAAACACGCCTGTGTTTTGGTGGCATTAAACGTCACCAGATTGGCATCACCCCAATCGGAGATAGTCTTGAGGACGCTGTCTAAGCGTTCCACCATGGATTCTCGACAAGACTGGATCTCATGCCTGGTGGCTCCCGCCCCGGAAAAGTATCTATCGACACAGTTGCTATCATCTGCATACCCAACTATACCGGGCAGAAGCAGATCATTGATATGCAACAGGAAGAGGGTTGCCGATAGAACTGACCCTTGAGGAACTCCGGCATCGATAGCCTGAACATCTGACGAGTAACCTTCAAGGACTACTCGTATCGATCGCTCACTCAAGAAGTCAGATATCCACTTGCAGAAACCAGCAGGAATACCAAAGGAGGGAAGCTTGCTTACCAGGCTTGCGTGCCAAACCTTATCAAAAGCCTTGGAGATATCAAGAGACACGGCCAAAGCCTCGCCGTGCTTATCTATGGCCTCACTCAAGTAGTGTGTGGCATACACAAGAAGGTCCCCAGTCGACCGATCACGGCGGAACCCATACTGGCGGTCACTGAGGAGATCGTTACCTTCAAGGTGTGCCAAGAGCTTATTATTCAATGCACGTTCCATGACTTTGCATAGTACGGAGGTGACTGAGATGGGACGATAGTTTGCAGGGTCAGCACGACTACCCTTTTTGGGCACTGGTTGCACCTTTGCGAGCTTCCACGACTTAGGCACTACGCCAGTCTTCAGTGAGAGTCGGTAGAGGCGAGTTAGATACGGAGACAACTCAGGCGCACAGTTACGCAGGACAATAGCTGGAATTTCGTCGGGTCCACTTGCTTTGAAAATATCTAGATTCTGCAGGATTTGAAGGATCTCTTTCTGGTGGATTCGCATTTCAGACATTGGGTGGTCTGATTGCGGTAGTGAGATAGGTGGAACTTTTCCTGCAGTATCTAGGCGCGAGTTAGCTGCGAACAACGAAGCGAATATGTTCGCCTTTTCCTCAGCGGCATGGGCAAGCGTACCGTCAGGTTTCAGCATGGGTGGTAGGGATGCACGAGCAAAGTTACATTCGACCGCTTTTGCCAAGGACCAAAACGCCTTGCTCCCAGTAGGGTATGAGGCAAGTTTTGATCCAATTCGGCTTATATGGTTGAATCGAGCCCTGCGTAACGTTCTCTTGCATAATTTGGCGGCAAGGTTGTAGGCTCTTTTCAGTTTTTGAGTGTCCGGTGACTTGTGAGCTCGAGCCTCAGCCCAGGCAGAATAGGCTGACTGTTTGTGAGCTTCTGCTCGGGAGCAATCAGCATCGTACCATGGGCGAGTTTTGCTGTTCATCGCAACGTCAGAAAACGGAATATAATACTCCATCCCCTGACGTATGACCGCGGATACAGCTTCAGCACATTGTGACGGGTCTCCTGATCTGAAACATACCTGCCGCCATGGATAGGATGCAAAAAAGTGACGCATCTCGTCCCAGTCCGCTGACCTGTATCGCCATACCCGCCTTGGAGCACAAGCTTTTGGTTCGGGTGGGGAATATACGGATACAGATTTCACCAGACAGTGGTCTGAGGTACCCAGTGGTGCAGTTACCGACACTGAGTATCTGTCCGGATCAGTTGTCAGCAGAAGGTCCAAGCAGTTAGCAGTATGGGAGTCAATATCGGGTACCCTCGTAGCACAGTCTACCAGTTGGGTTAGATCCAGCGTTATTGCGAGTTTGAGCGCTTCTCTCCCAGCATGGTCGGTCACCTGAAATGGGAACAGCCACTCCTTATGGTGGGCATTAAAATCCCCCAGAATAATCAGTTGTGCTGAAGGGTAACTCTCCCGCGCTTTATCTGCTGCCTGGCAGAGATGGTCACAGAGGTTAGTTGTCTCCGTATCACCACTGTGCGAACGGTACACACAGGCATAGATGATTTGATCGAAACCTGTTTCCACCATGAGCCACAAAATGGAGAATCTGGACGTTTCAAGATTTTTGAGACGCTTAATACAAATGTCGTCACGAGCGTACACACAGACTCCGGCATTAAGTGTAAATCTGTGCTCCAGAGTGTACCCGAGGTTTTTCGGTTTCAAGATGATGATGGACCGAGTCGAGATTAGAGTGCAAGCCTCGAATATTCGCGAGGTGCACTTTGAGTAGGAGGACGTGCAGCCGCTGTAAAACTTTTTTCCTTTTTTGTGTTCTTTTCATAATATTTCTTTTTGCTGAGCGCTCTCTTTACCCTCTACAGACAGGCTACCACCGCACGTAAAGGAGCCTGTCGCGGAGACCGCGGGGACGCTGAACCCCCCCACAATGGCTACCTGGTCCTCCCATCCGGTCGCCAACCGGCAAGGTAGAGCATTGTGGGATTTTTCGTCAGGTGGCGGGGCAGCCTTTCACAGTTGGCTAAACTGCTACTTGGGCCCCCTACTTCCTACGGTCGGCCAGCGGCGGCACCGTGCTTCGGATCCCGCTGCTCTCCGAAGCCAGGCACCCGGCGCAGCAGTGTCCAGCAGCAGAAGCCGGTTACTAAGAGAACGCTACTACTCAGACCCTTTCCCCGAATGGCTACTTCAGGCATCGTGGAGGAACACGGCATATGCCATTTAGCACCACGTCTTTGCCTGAAGGGTGGTGACCAGCCTCAGCCTGCCTATGCAAGCCTACCACCGGAATGTGTGCTGTCCATTTGGCACTACCCAGGAGTCACGTGTAGGGTATCGTGAGTCGTGAAGCCTAAGGCTTCGCCTACGGACGCGGACAGCATTGACCCCCATTAGGTAGATAGGATTCATTAAATACAATTTACTGAACGAAAATATGATATTCAGACTTTTTTTTAAATTTAGTTAGGTGTGTCTGTAGTTTTAAAGGCGCACTGAGGCATTAAGACACTGACGCCATCAAAAACAGACTACGTCAAAATTATGACCCCAATTTGAAGTGAGGTGTCGTTTAGCTGAGCCATCTTTTAGCCTCTCACCGGTGATCTAGTTCTTAATACAATATCATTGGCGTTTGTAGTTTCGTAGTAAGATGGGTAACCGTGACTTTAAAAAGAATGAATCCACTAACAATAAACAAAAGGACAGTGTGCACGATCGACTGACGTCTGTTATATCGCCTGGCTTTTTTTAGGTCATTATTGTTGAAAGAGATCAATATAAAAACTAATATATTTTAATTATTTTACTAAAGTTGTAGAAAAATAATAAATAGGGAATAATTAATTAATTTATATTTTAGAGTTATAGGATATTGACAAATTGACTTTATACATTCTAAGGGCAGTCGTAAAGCCATCTCCTTTTTGCGTGTCATATGAAATACCGCATTTTAAAGGACTCGAATCAGTTATCAGTTCTATCTGGACGCACTCGTATCAAGAAATCAATAGATGTGTGTGATGCAAATATAGATGTCTATTGTAAATCTGACATAGATTATTTCAAAATTTAATCAAAAACTGGTACTTTTGTTTGCATAGGCTCGTGATATATTAATGACCAATATCCATCGAGTGTCACTGAGATATTTTCTGCGTACTATAAAAAAAAAACTCAGCAGACCATCAATCAAATTGGGTGCACTTGATTCGATTTTAGTTCCCATGTAATTTTTGTTTGAGCACTTTTTTGGGGATCTAAATAATGCTTTGTGGGTTCGGTTGTTTCAGAGAAATAGCTGCCTATTTTGTTCCAATTATGTCAGTGTTGGAACACATGTGAAAGCCTTTGGACGTGAGAATGTGTGCGGAATAACATTTATACCTATTCTCAGGGGTCATTATTGTGGGATTAATTGAGATTAACAATTGCGTATAATGCTTTAGAATGTTTTTAACACTCACAGTGTCATATTTTTATATTCATAAAGATGAAATAAGAAACCAAAAATTTTTGCGCACGGGCGGGACTTGAACCAGCAACCTTTTGGCAAACCGGGCCAAACACTCTTACCAATTGAGCTACCGTGCTGTTAGTCCGACCCTGCGAAACCGTGCCCGCCCGTGCGCAAATTTTTGGTTTCTTATTTCATCTTTATGAATATAAAAATATGACACTGTGAGTGTTAAAAACATTCTAAAGCATTAAAAAGCGAAGCGACATCAATTTCCAAGTTGAATTTATTCTGTAAAGAATAACTGCTTGGGCCATCTGTTTCATAAACAGACGGCTAGATGGCGCTAAGCGTCACGCACTTGACGTTTTCATAAGAAACCACAAAGTTCGCAGGGTCGGACTAACAGCACGGTAGCTCAATTGGTAAGAGCGTTTGGCCCGGTTTGCCAAAAGGTTGCTGGTTCAAGTCCCGCCCGTGCGCAAATTTTTGGTTTCTTATTTCATCTTTATGAATAATTGCGTATAAGTTCCATAATGGCTTGTTTTCAGTTTCGTACACCTATGGACTGAAATCACGAAAGCAGTTTTCATAGCTGATATTAATACAACTTGTTACATTTTGTAATGGAAGAAAAGCATTGTTATCAACGTTTCATCAGATGACTACGCTCTTTAAACGGTTTGCTTCACTTAATAAACCTGTTCAACTTACTTTACCTTTACCCGAGAGTACTGATTCGAATATTAATGTTCAGCAACACAGCTGAAAGCAAATCCAAAACTAGAAGTCTTTTAAAATTACCTTAAATTGAGCTTAATGTAAATTCTAACTCCTTCAAATTTAAAATATAGCTGCCTCTAGTTTACTTCAAAACAAATCGACAATTCTGTGAATAATTTCAGGATTGAATCTATACCAAACACTCTTAGATCGTTAATTGAATTCTTAATTAGTTTCAGTATTCTGTTACAGCATCGGATATCTTAGAAATGTTAGTAATATTACTATAATAGAACCTGTAAGGTCAATGTACTTTAATCTACGTCTAATCCACTTCGTATTCAACGATGCAAGACTACCCTCGCCATCAGTCTTGTGGTCGCGACTTGAGCAAACATGGACATTCTCATCATTTACCATGCGCGAGCCTGCATCTGTCTATTTGTACCTAACGCTATGTATAGCAGTAATGTATTGATTGATGGTGATTATTTCGATAATGTACCCGTATGATTGGAAAATGGATGTGATGACATTGAAAATTTGTACCTTAGTCATGGCCATGTTATATGTATTTAAGTACTTATGGGAGTGGCCTCCGTCATAAACGTTGTATGGTTCTTCGTGACATAACAAAGAAACTGCCTTACTTCGCAACCATTTTCGAATTTATGTAATAAAAGAAGATATGACTGTGTTTTGTTTTTATAATGCTCAACCAGAGGGTGCGTAACGGCCCGTAACAACTAAGGCCAAGACGCTAAAAACAAGTCCAAGTTTTTCTTTTATATTGATATATTGAATTTGACTTTTACAGCCGGTTACACAGTATTCTTATAAGTTCTGAAATATCTTAGCAAACGTCAAAAATTTGAATAGTTACAAGATAAATGTCATCATCATCATTCTCTCTCCCTGTTCCTATTCACGAGATTGATTATACGAAAGTATTTTTGAAGATTTGGACAGCGTCAAAACGTTTAAATTGGAGTCTAGTGGAGCATAGTGTTGTGTCTAAATACCGTATAAGAGATATATAGAATACAAAAGATATCTCCATTGTTCTGTATAAACTACAATTGTTTCTTCGTTCATATTGATCATTCACGATACGTATCATCGATTCGCGTTATTCAGCCTCCAACTTATACGCGCCAGATCTAAATATCGCATAGCTATGTTGATAGACATACATAGCTCGTCAAATTAATTTTAATTAAGTTTCACACGCGTCCTGTCATGTGATACGTGTTTAATTAAACGTCAGTTACACACGTTAGTAACAAATAAGTAATTATTATTGTCTAATCTAAACCATAATGATATCGGCAAAGTTGTCGCAACGAAACGAACGATTTATCAAGTGTTTTGTTCCCGAACTAAGTCTAATTGAAAAACTTTAAGGCTCTTAAGAGCCGGATTATAATCTGAAACTTATTTGTTGGAGAGTTTATTTTATCTATTTGAAGTCTCGTTTAACCCCATCGGAGGAAATTTTCATAAAATTGAATAAACGAGATCTAAAAAACGAACTGGAATGGTTTCTTATTCACGGAGCTCATTCAGTCGTGATCGTGATAAGTGTCCTAAAATATCCTATATATTAACTTTTAACGGAGATAGTAGTTAAGTAGCCTTATTAAAAGTATAGAGTATATACCTCCTTAATAAGGTAACTACGGTCGTGTTTCACAATGTTTGAAAAAGTTCCTATTAGCGTTATCAGTTGAATACTTCTTACCAAATGACGTGCCGTTTTTAGGGTTCTTTAATTATTCCTTGGTTAGTGCTTTTGTCGATGGTGTAACGGGCCATTAGTATCTTTTGCATACAATGTCACACTATTTGCCCACAGTAAACATTCAGCTAATCACACATTCTTAACAGTGTCCAATTAACCTATTAGGATATTTTTATAAATTGAAACGGCACGTAAGTAATTAAATCACACCGTCCTATCGGATTAAACGGTATTTTAATCAACGAAAGATAAGTCTGAGTATGCTGATCAAGCGTAAAAGTCCGTGTAATCCCTAATGAATGCGGTGTAGAGTGAAATACAGCTGTTTAAATCGGTTGGATTAGCTTGATACAGCTAGAGCTGAAATCCAGCGCAGCTAAATCACTAGAATCGCTTCATAGCTCGGCAAAACGACATTTACAAAATTATAGTTACAAGAAGTTCCCCGCGGTTTTACCCGCCTAAATATAGAAAACCTCACACAAACTTATGACACCAAAGATTCGATATCATACGTAACTGGATCAATAATACTTTATGTTAAAGTTAATTGAAAATATTAAGCAATTCAAGCGTGAAACGAAATATAGTATGCGTATGTATTGATTATCTTTTGACGGGAAGCGTCTCAGTGGGCGTAATATCTGGCAATGAGTCATATGAAAAAAAACACACTTTTTAATCTAACTTTGCGTATTGTATTTAAATTATTTTGCTGTTTATTTTAAAGTTGATAGTTGGATTTATGAAAAATCGTTATCCAAAAACAGTGTTTCTTTCAAAAACTCAATGCGATTTTTCTTCGATAACCCAGTTTTCCTTTGTGTACAATATTTTTGTTAGAAAGTTCTGCAAAAAAAAAATGCTATATATTTTTACGGAATATCGTGTTTATTCTATTTGGCTGTTATTCCAAATTATTAAAGCAGACAAATAGTCAGTTACCATCGTAACGTAATAAATGTTCAACCTTCGCTAAGTTCGCAATATGTTAGACTTCTGTGATTAATTATAAAGATAGGTTTATAGTACCTACGTCATTATAGCCAACAGCCAAGTCCCTCAGCAGATCGGGGCCTTCTAGTAGCGCGTCGTTTAAGCACACTCCGTTGCTTTTGGCCGCGGCGTCAAAAACTAGTCTAATCTTCTGTGGCTTGTTAACATTTACCACGGCAAAGTGTGGTAAATACCAGAGACGCGGGCTCTGTGTGTCGGCTTCTCGGCATTCCTCTGCGTAGCCTTTTCTAAACATACTCTCGATCTGGGCTGTGTACTTTGCTTTGAAGTCTTCAGATGCGTCCATCTTCCTTTCTATTGACGTGAGCCTCCGCCTTGCAGCCTCGTAGCTCGGCGGCATAACTGTGTTAACCTTGCGCCACGGCAATCCAACTTCATATCGCTGATTGACACATCTCACTGTTGACTCAAAGGCTTCTAAGGCGCGCACATCGTCAGGGTTCTCGCGTTCCTTTTTCTGAATGCCCAGCGAATCGATGTCGAAGTATGACTTCACCATGTTGTGTAATTCTTCGTCAGGTTGCGTAGACCGAGCTCTCCCATGGTCGTCGACGAACAACACCGTATCTCTCTCCCTTATGACTCGGGACGGCGCTCGACCATGTATCACCCACCCCAGTCTGGTGAGCGATGCTGCTGGCTCGTGGCGTTTGCCTGTCAACAGCTTCCTGCTTACTATCAGATGCCAATTGTCCGCGCCTATGAGGACACGCGGCTTGGCGTTTACATAACACACGTCACTCTCGTTCAGGTTACGCATGTGTCCATACTCTAAACAGCTCCGACCCACCGTTTGAGTATTCAAGCGGAGATTCTTCATTGTTCTCGCTTTCACCAAATGTTTCTCGTTGTTACTGGCGATCATTTGAAGCTCCACCTCTCTGCTCGTGTGTGGTACGCTCTGTGTATTCACACTGCATATGTGTAAGTCTCGAAGCGGGCCTTCTGCACCGACGTATTCCGCCACGTCCTGATCGATCAACGTAACCGTAGACCCTTCGTCAAGTAGAGCGTGTGTGTTTACTCTACCCCGTGGCCCCTCAATGACGATCGGACATACCTTCAACAACACCTTGGATGCCCCCACAGTATGGCTAACTGAGGCTACCACTTCTTGGTTGTGTTGACTTTCGCTGTTTTCACGCTCTGTGTGTAACAGCCTGTGATGACGTCGGTTACAGCCATTCTCATTACACATCGGTGCTTTACATTTGATTCGCCTGTGCTTATTGTTCAAGCATAGAAAGCATATCTTTTCTTCTTTCAACCAATCCCATCTTTGCTTTACTGTCATGGTTTTAAACTTTGTGCACTTCGACACTTCGTGGTCCCCGCCGCAACATAAACACGTCTTATCTTGTGCCGTCGTAGCTTTTTCCTCGGCTGTGGCGTACACACCAGTGTTTCGCTTCTTTGAGTTAGCCTTCTGCTTAGCTTGCACTTCTTTCTTCGCTGCACTGTTGCTAGGTTGCGACACGTATGCGAATCGAATCGCCTTATTCGCTTCCTCCATCAAAAACTGCGATAATGTCACGATCTCTGGCTCCGAGTAGCTTGCGTACCGCGCTGCGTAGTCGCACCATCTTGTTTTCAAGTGTGGGCTCAGCTTATCGACCACCTCTCGGGTCATCATCGGATTTCTGAGGTAGCTTTTATTATCTATGGAGTCCAGTGTATACGCGATGTTCTGTACCTTAATCGCGAACGAATTCAGTTCACTGGCTGTCGTTCCAACTCGCGGCAGGTTCTTGAGGTCGTCCAGTGCCCGATCAATGATCACTTCTGGCCTTCCATAGCATTGTTCTAGCGTTCGCATGATCTTGTCCGGATCGGTGGCACGGTATAACAACGCCGCTACTGCCTCCTTGGCTTCTCCTTTTAGACAATTCCTCAATCTAGCCAGGTTCTCGGATTTACTGTAGTTGCATGATCGCGTTGAATCTTCCATTGCAGCTTTAAATGGTAACCAGTCGTTCGTGTTTCCATTAAAAATCGGTAACTCAATAGCTTGACGTGGGGCCGGTCGCTTCGACATAATCCTCTCCAATGTGTAAGCAAGTCGTTCCGCCCCGTCCGTATACTCTTGGGGTCTCGCTGTACAATCATTGTTTGACTCGACCTGTCGCTGCACATCTTGTTGAATGTTGTTTACATCTTCATTTAATTCTATGCTCGGCGAATTCAAATGTCGGTTTCTATCCACTTCTATATTACGCGCATCTTTTTCTTTGCGTCGCGTAAACAAATGCCTATTTCTTTCATTCCTCTCTTCACGGAGGGTAGGAACGCTACAAGACATCTCGGTTGTGGGTAGTTGCATGTTTACATCTTGACGCCGGGACTGGGCTTGATCCAACCAGTCATCCACCCTCGCTAGGGTCTCACCGGCGGGTAGGCTCTCACGGTCATCTTCATCTGTTGTATCCATTATCGTAGCGATCTCAAATTCTAATCTCTTCTGAATTAGATTCTTTTCAATAGCCGCCAACTGCTCGGCTGCTCTCAACTCGGCTTGCTTTAAACGAGCGGCGACGCTTGACCTATTTGACGACGGCGGCGGCCTTATCCTAGGCGCGTCGGCGTTAGCGTCGTGACGTCTCTCTGCTGCCGTTTCCATTCGTCCGCCTTCTGCGGGTAGTTCAGTCTGTCGTAACGTACTCGCGGTGGCTTGCACAGACGGTGATGCGGGTGGCTCTTCAAAGTTGCGTAGTCTTGAGTCTTCGGCTTCCATTTTCCCAGCTTGGCTGCGCGTAGTCGGCATCTTCTTACTTGCTGCCCCTACTCCTATCAATCCCAAACAGGTACACTACCAAGGGGAGCCTGTCTGGGGATGGATGGTCGTGCAGGATCGGAAGGGAGGTACCGCCCGGCAGAGAGTGTACGCATCCGTGGGGTGCTCAGTTCTGGCTGGAATGTCCAGAACCCTCCGCAGTGCCTACAGTCCGGCCCCCACGCTTACGCACACCGTACCGGCGCCGGTCGGACTTGTTCACAATCGCTGGCGCGATATGTGGCAGCTCGCCCGAAAACTGCACCGCCTGGGAATCGGCGTTAAACCCGAGACAGACACCGTTTGGCACCGTTAGGTGGTGAATGCCCGAGCCACGGAACACCCGTGTAAATGTGATCGTCTTTCCACAGGAGTATAGGCCGATTCGCGGCTCCTGGTTACACTGTGCTTCGGCGTAGATCCCTCGGCGTATGTGCTAACCAAAGCACAAGTCGATGCCGCGTTGCTGATTTCTTCTTATATCCGGATCGCAACGGACCAGACGATATTGACTACAGGCAGGCTGAGTCAATTTTCCGACGATCTTTCCTTCGATGTGTAGACTGTAGATTCCAAATAAAACTCTTCTTTTTGAGATCGGTGACCGTGAGAGCGCGTACGATCTGGCCCGCTCACGGCCCTTTATTTAACCAAAAATACATGTCTGACTTATCGACTAATACAGATTAGTTACAAACAAGGACGGACACATAACATCATCTGCGTATTCCTTCTTACGTTTTTGTAACCTACCTACATTAATCGTGATAAAATTCCCATTCGCAACAATCCACTCTATGGGTTTCCTACCTACCCTCAGAAAGTGCGATATGGGGGACAGGAAATTCGAAGGCTTTACCGGCCTCGCTCCACCTGAGCGAGACAGCCTACTAGGGTCTCCCTCGCCCCTGTACCAAACTACCTACATATTTCTTAATATTTCCTAGCTAGTTAATTGTTACCCTACCTGCCTACCTAATTTGCAAATGGGAATTCCTAACTAACAGGTTTCTTATTATTGAAATAAAACGAGCCCTAAGCTAATTACAATGCTTACTCGCTATGGCCCTAACAGAAAATTATATTTATTATCATCAAAAATCCTTACAAATAAATATAACTAAACTTATTACTAAACATGATTGGGTGTCCGTAACAATGCTATTGAAATTAAATAAATAAATATAAATATTGGACACCTACCACATACATTGCTCTGACCCTAAAGTAAGTAGGCAAAGCACTTGTGTTATGGAAATCAGGCACAACGGTGGCACCCAGACCCGAGACAAATAGAAAATTATGATTTCTACATTGACCCGACCGGGAATCGAACCCGGACCTTGGTGCGACGACGCCTTGAAACCCAGCGTGCTTATCCACTACACCACGGAGGTCGTCAAAATGAAAGTGAAGTGCCAAAATCCTGAAAGCATTTGAAAGCCCGAACAAGGTTTTCACTTGAATCACGTAATTGTCCCAATAAACGAATATTTATGTAAATGCAAGCAGTTCCCGGAGCACATAAAGCGCGGTTTCACACAAGCGTGCGATATTTCATTGCTGCGTCGTTTGCGATATCCTTTATACAAACCAAAGGTTAATTTGCGTATATTGCTTTATGTATTTTCATGGCATCTGTGGTACACTGGGTTTTATCAGCTTACCGGATAAAATGACCGGAGAAATCGTAACGTACTTTTGTACGCAGTACTTTGCGAGTTGCGTTTTAGTCATTAATTATTATCATTTACTTCTTTTTTGTTTCTTGTCTATTATATTTCTATCATTTTTTTTACGATACATAAATGAAAGTCGTGATCGTTTATAACACCTCCTATTAGTCCCGAAAGTTAAGACTGTTTTTTGTTATTTATTTATTTATTGTATTCGATCCCTGAATTACAGAATAATGGGCATGGGGCCGGAGAATACAAAGTTCTCCCGGTCCGCTATTTTATACAAAAATATCATTTTTTTTAATTTTAAAAGGTATTAAAATCACCGTTATGTAACTTATAATGCCTACCTTAATTATGCTCGTCATCAGAATCTAGAGAAGTATTACATGCTCGCATTCATAAAGCGTTTGAGTTTAGGTGTGACGAATCGTCGACGTTAATGATGACAAATGATACACATTCCACGTGTAATTAAGTTCGATTTCTAAAGATTGCCGCTGCTAATGACTTGGTCAATTTTAACTAGATTAATGTTATAGAACACCTGTAGCGCTATTTCTGAATTACTACTTGGTTATGGCGTGTGATTTACCTTCGAAAACAAAAAAATAAAGAAAATCATGCAAAATATAGACGCGAGGATTCACTCAATTGAAATATATTTTGTCAAATACCTCCTGTGTGGATTACATTCAATTTGCATTCCAATGTTGGACTTTAATTAAAGAATATTACACGCCACCTTGATGTGAGACTCAAAAATAGGCTCCTGAACGCAAATTCTCGAGCAGTTCGTATACGAAAAAGGTTCTACGATCGAAATTTATTTATCGAAGAGAAAAAATGTTTTTTATTTCTCGGGGTAACAATTTTATTTTCTTCTATTCAATTCTATTACAATTTCTATTCATTTTTTTTAGATTACTGGATTTTTAGGTAAAACGGTTAAACTCGCAATTTAATTACCTTACGAAAAAAGTTTCGTATGACACAAGCTATATTTATTCAAATAAGATTTAATCAGTTGTTTAATTAAATACATTAACATTCTTTTCTATATGTCATCGTTTCATGAAAACACAATACCAAACGTAGAACTATTTTCTTTTGTTTGGGCTTTGTGCAGTAAAACCTCACTGAAGTCGAGAAGTTCAAGCTGTAGTTCATTCCTATCATAAACTTTAATGAAGGCACGTAGCGCTTCTGAAAATGAACTCAAACACGTGTATCGGGCATAAAACACTGATTGATTCTTTCAGCAGACTAAGACGAACAGAAATATAATAATACAACGAATCAACACCGTGTGTACGTGATATGAAACCCGATCTCACCCCTACACCATTAATTTGGGATGTTCTGTATGAAATAAGTTATCTGATATAACTTTGTTACCAACAGGGTTGATTACTGGTTAATCTAAAACGAAAAAAAAAACGTTTTTCATTTCAAAAGTAAGATCAACACAAAACTAACAACCTACATAGGTTATTCTTTAAACACTGGAGACCTTATTAAATTAAACCGTTAGTTAGTTTTGTTCAATGATACCATTAAAGGTAAAAGTTAAAACATTGTTGACAATATTCGCAAAAACAAAGATAAACTGACTCTACACAGGCTTTTTATACATTGACTTAAATTGGGCTATCCTGTGTTAAATTGTTGAAACGTTTACATTTAATCAACGAGAGTCCTGCATCGGTCGACGGCTGCCGCCCAATAAGTTGACTACTGATTGACGAGATTGATTTCTTTAGACAATCTCTGAGATCTTACCTTAGAGATACACACTGCGATATTTAGCATCAATGCTGTCGCCAAAATTCAGTACATAAATTTTCAATTTCCAGCTTCTGCAACGCAACTGTATCGATGCTAAAAGAAGCGCAGTGTGTAAAAGTTGTCATTTTGCGACTGTATTGATGCTTACGCGCGTGAGCATCGTTACTGTATCGTTGCTAAAAGTCGCAGTGTGTAATAAAGGGTCTTAGACCATCTTAATATATTTGAAATAACTAGTGTACAATAAGTTGTATTATGAACAAACGCCTGCATGAATTGTAGGCGTTTATTTGTAATAGTCGAAAAAGCACCATTTCAGTTGAAAACTTTGCGCGTAATCTAAATTTGAACATCGTCAAAAACGTCTGGCCAATTTATCTTAAAAGTTTAATATCTGGCAACCCTGGTAGGGTTATAATCTACACAAAACTAGGAACGAGTTTACAGAATATACCGCACTCGCTTATACGTTCCAGTTTCTACGGAGTGTAAGCGAGAGAGGAGTTAATAAGTTCCTTTATAGTTCAACTTTATTGGGCGTTATCTGCAGATATAAATTCAACTGGAATTTATTAGTTTACGTCAAAATTTTGACAATTGTTGTCTGCAAGTGCTAAGCCGTACCTCTGATATTAATAACTTATCATCTAAGTGATACCAGATTAATTCGGAAAATCCGGACTTGTTTTCAGGTAAAATAAGCTTTATCATCTTGGAACAGCTGAGCCATGTCTGAAAAACTAATTCCAAGAGCAATTATTTTGCTTATGATGCTAAGTAACAAAAAGTGACTATGATTATTTGAAGGGAAAATAATAATGGTATTTTGACTAAGTAAAACAATGGCTTCATTGTAGTATCACGTTGCTGGCGTACTTTAGTCTTTTCTAAGTACGGTCGAAGTCGCTGCCGCCTAACCACTTTCAAGCATAAATCGCTTACACATACTACACAAAAATACCACTTAAAGAAGACGATGTTACATGCAATCGATAATGGCAAATCATCAGCAATCAACCGGGAAATCTGCTTACTTCTTGATAGCAGATATTTTACACGTAAACTAATTTTTATAACCTACAAAACACAATAGTATAAAAGGCGATAAGGCGCAAAGAAATATTTTTATTTTAATAGGTTTATACTACAATTGACAATCGGTCTGATTTCAAAGCTTTCGTTAGTGGTGCCATTTTAAATAGTACGATCAAAATACCCATAAGAAATGTTTGTTATATTATTAAACTGACTAAAATAATATTTTACTCATCAAACGAACAAAGCGCTTAGTGTAATGCGTTTCAACACTTGTAATGAGGTGAGGCATTTTTTTAAAATTTGAAATGGGATTGCTCTTGGCTCTCGTCTGTCTGAGTGGAAGCAGTTTAAAAAAAATCATATAACATAGGTACGGAAATGTTTTATACAACAGCCGCAAAAAAAGGACTGTTTGCGTTATATCAAGAGAATTTTTACCTATGTGAATAATTTTTGAACTGCAAGTGTTCATGACGTCATTCAAGGCAATGCAATTTCGTAATCAACAATAGTCTACGGACATCATGCACGGGCTCGAGATGAATTTGTTTCTCCTAAACAGAGGCAAATGTATTATTTTGAGCTATTTGGTATTATTGATTTATTTACAAATAAAAAAAAAACACAAAAACTACTGGAACGATTTTGATAAAACGTACGCTGTACCCTAAGTTAAAATATACCAGTACCGTAACCATGAGTTTATTAGATAGCGACGACGGTTTTACTCGCTAGCGACGACGTAACTTTTTGTATGAAAAAAAATTAGTTCTGTCAGTGACCACTAGAGGCGCTGTGCAATTTCCAAAAAATTACGTCGTCGCTAGCGAGTAAAACCGCCGTAAACTCATGGTAATGGTACTGATTGAACTAAAAAGAATCATCTCGCTGTGACTTTGACGTATCTCGCTTGACGTTTTTGAGAAATCTGTAGACAAACATATGAAATTTTTCACACGTGTTTGGAAGCCTTATTAGTTCAACATACTCAAAGTTTATCAAAATCTAACGATATCACATAAATAATAAATAAAAATAAATAAATATTGGACACCAATTACATACATTGCTCTGATCCAAAAGTAAGTAGCTAATGCATTTGTGTTGTGGAAATCAGACACAACGGTGGTACCACAACACCCAGACCCGAGACAATATAGAAAATGTTGATTTCTATATTGACCCGACCGGGAATCGAACCCGGGACCTCGGAGCGGTGACGCCTTGAAACCACTGTGCTGTGCTTAGCCACTACACCACGGAGGTCGTCATACATACATACACACAGTCGGTAAAATTAAAAAGAGCGAACGTTTTTAAGCTGTGTGGTGGTAACAATGGCAATACTGTACTCGTAATATAGCTTGTAAGTAACCTAATACCCCTGTAGGACATACTATCCGTCTTTGTGGTCGTTCTCGGAAGTCGCCCTAATGCAGATTTTGGGATAAATGGAATGACTAAATGCGAGCTCACCATTAAAAGGGTCAGGGCGGGGCTCTTTTCATTTGCGACGAACCTTCCATCAAAATTATGGCTTTGAGCGAACAGTTTCAGATAGTATCCACATTAACGCCATTTTATTAAAGGCTGATTTTATCAACGTCAGATAAGACTTATCCGACTCAATAAATGTAAAACGACAGATTTTAAAATGACATCGATATAAATGATTGCTGACAAATAGGTGACGTTTTCAAATATACACCTACTCGTATTATCTATTGAAACGTCATGCCGTTAGTGCATGACAAAATTAAAATAATATTTATGTGGCGGACTAAATGCCCAATAAAATATACTCACATCGTGACTTTTACGCTTAAATATCTAAACACTACCGTTTCACCCTTATTTCACTAGCTTTGGAAAACTGTAACGATGCACGCTTTTACATTTCACTTAGACCGTTTTCATGCATGAATAAAATCACCGCAGTATGTAATTTATAATTTTACCAAGAGCATTTTAATCAATCAAATGTAACCATCTGTTTTCTGATCTACCTGTGGCGTCAAATTAACCGCGTCTTCACTGTCAAATCAAATTGTATACACAAGAACATCACCCATCTCTTGCGAAACAAATATTGCAATATCGCAACATGTGCTGACTTAGATTGAGTGACAACATGGGGACAGATTCTCGTGCAACTCGTATATGAAAAAATTCACCGATCGAATTTACACTGCCGAAGAAAGATTTGTATTTGATTTCTCAGGGTCATGATGATTTCTATACATTTTGATTTGGTCCGGTCAGTAAGTTTTTAAGGGTTCCGTAGCTGAATGGAAAAAAACGAAACCCTTATAATTTCCGCCAAGTCTGTTTGTCCGTCCGTTAGTCACAGCCGTTTTATTCTGAAACTATTAGCATTTTACAGATGAAACTTAGTAGGCAGGTGAATCCTGTTAACGGCTTTACGATTTCTATACAAGAAATAAAAATAAATGGCATTTAAAGGGGGCTGCCCTGCATGAAACCAAAACAAAAAAAAAAACTTTGCTTAAAGGTCTTTTTAACTTTTTACATCACGTCGAGGTTCACGTAATATTTTATCCTAAAATTTGGTAAAATGGGCGTGTTTTCCCTCTCCCCCCCCCCCCCCCCTCCACTCTAAAACTTTTGAACGAAGATATTAAATATTTTGAAAGAAATGCTCGATATAGTGCTTTACGTGTGGTTTGAAATAAAATTAATATAATCAAGATCGAAATAGTACTTATTGAGAATAGCATATTTTCAACAACCGAAAATATAACTTTGTCTTTCATACAAATACTATCAAAAACAACCTTATTATTGCTCTTTTCAAAATATTGTGGTATTTTGAATAAGTGGAAGTAAGTGGAACCCTTAATTAGTTAAAGTTGGCAGGAAACTTTCAGTGCGCGATTCCGCCTCGCACTTGGCCGGTTTTCTAATTGAAGATACGTTACGTGATTTTTTAGGTAAAACGGTAAAACCCGCAATTGAATTACCATACGAAATAAGTTCGATTGACGTGAGAATCGCTGCCCTAATATTAACCTCACGTTCGTACCTTCCGAGTGTTGTGGAGTTAACAACATAACATTTTACCTTTGACCCCAACTTCTTACTGCTGAAATCCACCGATGAAACCTTGTTTAGTGGGAGACTCTAATGGAGAGCTGAAACTTGCGCCATTAACCGACTACAACTTTGCAAAGCGTGTGAGAATAAATTTTCTGGCGTGTTGACACTTTCACTTTTTTACTTGCTTATACTTTAGCAGCAATTTTCACCTACATAGAGAGCACAGGATTTCAGCGTAATCATATTTATAAGAAGTGCTGTTTTAACGAACTAGCTTGTATAACCTTGCTTTTATACTCATACACAATAAATACCATTTTTGTACCAAATAATGATTCATGTACACGCTCACCGCCACTGCAAATAAAAACATTGTTTCAAATGTATAAAGTAAACTAAATAAAAATGAAACGTTCTGTAAACTTATAAAATAAATATTTATTTATTATGGTTATGAGTCAGTATGTTTTAGGGGAGTGTAAACATGGCGTTCAATTACGTATTTTGTCAGCCGCATAAAGCTCTTGAAATACGATAGTCCCATTAGAAGGCACTCTCGTATCACAAAGGTGGCGTTTTGTGTTTGTTTTAGATTATATTGTATTTATTGTAAATTGTAGTTATTTTGTTTTATTTTATGAGATATGTTTTTTTATGTATATATATTTTTTTTTATGCGTGAAATTTATCGTTTTTTCTCTTTTAATATTAACCCATTTTCTTTTTTTCTGTCGCACCGCCTACAATCATTTCTGCTTAGCCCAAAGGTATGACTGGTAGAGAATGCCATATGGCGTTAAGTCCACCTTTTGTACAAATTTTTGGTTGTGCAATAAAGTATAAATAAATAAACGATTTCTGTTTCGTCTCAAAAATTTTACATTGTATAAGAATGAAGATAAAATGGAGTCAGTGCAGATACGAACGCAAGACAGCACCGCAAGCTATAATATATTTAACAATAACGAAAATTGTACAATCATCGCTAAAAATATGAGTCCATATCTCGAATAAGTCCAAGATAAAAAACCGGCCAAGTGCGAGTCCGACTCGCAAACTAAGGGTTCCGTGCACACTTTGACTGATTTAGAGATCCACTTAGGTAAAAAACCACAATTTTTTTTAACAGCAAATATAACTTTGTTTTTCATAGTATTTGTATGAATAACTAAGTTATGTTTGCGGTTATTAAAAAAAGGTTATTGTGCTCAATCTGAAGTCAATTTGAGACCTATATATAGACACGCAAAGGTTTGATAATAAAAAATAGGTTTTAGTTTCATTTATGGGAAAATAATCCGTAAATCCCTTAAATATCATTATTTTATATTTTTTGTATGAGAATCGTAAAGCGGTTAACAGCATTCGTCTAATAAGTTTCAACTGTGTAATAATAGTTTCAGAAAAAACTGGCTGTGACATACGAACGGACAGACATTCCAACGGGATCCGTTTTTTGCCCTTCGGCTACGGAACCATAAAAATACAATGTCTTTCATTCTTATTATAAAGATAAATACCCCTGCTGGTGATATATATCATTCAAACATCCATTTAAGATAAGCTTAAGTTACAATTCATATTTATTAACCATCCAATCAAACTTACTCGCTTGGTTTAATGACTTACGAGTATCTGTTGATGATTTAAGAACTTATGTTTATTTACAAATAGTGATTAATCTTACGAGATGGTTAAAAGCCAGATTCTCCACAGAAAATCTTTGGAATTAGTATTTTAAGTTCACGTTTTTCAGTCTCTGTTAACGAAGATTATTTAGTACTACAAAAATAATAAACATAAAGTATCAATTCATCTTAAACAATCAAACCATCACCATAAGTACTAAATAGTTAAACGCAAAGTTCTTTAATAGGCACTTTCATAGAAATGACAGAAGTTGATAACTAATACTTAGCGGAGACATCGATTCTCGCGCTATCCGTGTAGGTAAATATTTGCGATACCAAGTTTGGGAACGATTAAGCTATTCAGCAATTTGTGGTTGACTGTACCTCCTTGTAAGAAATTAACTAACTGTTAACTTGCTATGTTGACATCTGCGACAGCCAGCGTGCATTCGCTAATGTGAAATTCAAAGTTGGTTTCTCTTTTCAGCGTTGAAACGTATTCTTTTAATGACACTTTTAAACGTATTTGTTTGACCTTTTTATGAAAGAAAATGAAAATGAAACCTGAGTAATACTATTTACTTTGTGAATGAAATGATACCATATCAGTTTTGGTTTACTTGGAAAATGTAAATAAAAATTTTAAAACGCTACACATTTCTTTATTTGCCTACACTACATATGTTTTTATAAGTATCTACCTAAAGCCCAATAAGGACATTTTAGTTGTAAGTGCTGGCTTTACTTTTATACCCTTACCTACATGGAAATTGCAGTTTTGTTCAAAAACTAACAAGTTGGAACACTAGCGTTTTAGGACATTTTAATTATTCTACAAGTGCTGAGGATATCTTCAGAGTTTATTAATCTAAAAACTTGTGACTAAACTGCATAATTACTTTATATCCCTATCCCCAAAATTATGTATTGTCTTAAGAAACCTAAGAGGCTTCGTTCTTAAACTAAGCCACATGCAAATAAAGCGGAGCCGGTTAGGCTAAATAGCTGAAATTAGCAAATACTGATAATAAATCATTTTGACAGTTATTGCCTCGTACCTCCGCTTCGGCGTAATCACGTCACTCACAACAGAACATTCAAAACAAACAACCTGCATAATTCTAAGCAGCCAGTGACTCCTTGGTTTAGGGTGAAACTAAGCACTTTTATATGGCCTTACTTAAGTAGTTAGTGAACATCATCCAATCTCAAGTATTTTATTGACCTAACCTAACGGTAACTTACTGTTTGATTACTAATATGTTGATTAGATAAACGCTCTAGATTCGAAACACAATTATAATTCCTTAGTGTAAAAAATGATACTTAGAGATAGGACAATCAATGAATTCACTTAGCAGATTATTTATTTTTGTAAGATATTTTCCTTTAAGATTTCGAGGTCACAATAACGTTTCCAAAGTTTTAAGAACGTATTAAAGGAAATTAATCATTACATTTAATTAGGAGCACATAAATTTGAAAAACGGAACAGCTTACCCGAAAATTATGGGTCGCTCAAATTAGAATTCAACTAATTTATTGAATCGTGGCGCTTAGGGAAATCCTCTTATTTTCTCTGCTTATCTTATTAATGCTTAACGCGGTGTTCCAAAGAATTGTCTCGGGATTTATTGGTTAATATTGTTTTAATTTAATTTTTATATAAAAACGACAGTTGTATTAATAAAAAAAAACACAAACAATGTCGCGATATGAGAATAAGTTTAAGTCTGTATTAAATCATAAGTCAGTAGTAGTAATGTTTTTAATTGGCAGACAGATATGCGTTGACATTTTAACCCCGAGTTAAAAGCTAGCCATGACAAGCCTAAGGAATTCCGAGTAACAATATGTCTGATTACACTGATCACCTTTGATATTATTGTTGTTTTACTATGTTACTTGCTTTTTATTGATGTGCATCTGTGTCGTTCGTATAAGCTACTTGATTAATAGCTGTCTATTTTCATCGTATCGATTAATAGCGGTCCCCGCGTCCGTGTGTTTTATTAAGTTTGCTCTATCCCCTCCCGTAGCAGGGTTATGTATTATAGCCTAAAGCCTTTCTGTATAAATAAGCTATCCAACACAAATATATTTTGCTAATCGGTCTCGTAGTTCCTGAGATTAGCGCTTTCAAACATACAAAAGAAACAAAATCTTAGGCTTTATAATATTAATAAGTCTATATAAGTAATATGTATAAGTAAATAAGTTGAGAAGTAAACTAACGGTCCCCCGCGACCGCGTCCGCGCGTTTTGAGTTTGTTCCCTCCCCTTCTGTCGCAGCGTGATGTTGCCTGAGCATTTTCTCGGTAAAATAAGCTATCCAACACTTTTTTTTAATAGGTCCAGTAGCTTCTGAGATTAGCGCGTTCAAACAAATAAACAAAGTTTTTAGCTTTATAATAAACTACAAACAAATGTATGTTTAGATTTATTTATTAACAAACAAGAAAAAATAAACTAAGACATGCAACATAAATAAATAACTTAATATCTACCTATTCAAAAACGAAACCATTTCCTTGCGGCAAGGAGGCTATGATGCTGGCTGCGTTGCCGCGTTGGATAGCTATGCTGATCCTTTGAGCTAGGAACCAGCCAGCTTTATTATTGGCTGTTAAAGAATTTAATTTTGGCGCAATTTTTCTAAACAATGTATGTAAACATATTCTAACCGATTTTCTAAATTCACTGTTATATGATGAAACTGAAGGTCTCATATTAGGCAGTATATAATAAATAAATGTGTACATAATTCGTATATTTTTTGTCATTTAAGATAGAGTTTATGATATTTGAGGCCTATTTCCCTATCGTCAATATACATTAACCAATGCCATCTTGTATCTTGATTTTGTGCAGGTAACGCTAACCAGAACTTATTAGGACATTGTGAAGCAGATCGTTTAGCTATTAAATTGATAATTAACTGTAGATTTAATGTTCACACTAAATTAGGGGTGATTGTCAACAGAAAAACTAAATTATTTGTTAACTTTTAATAACTACTTGTTTGCGGTGAAAAATAAATACATTATTTATTTCAGTATTAGTATAAATATATTAAATATTATAGATAAGTTTATAAGTAATAAGAAGTATTATAAAACGAAAGCGATTGAACAGCACAAGCGCGACCCCGTGGCAGCTGAGAACATTATGAAACGGTTCCGATCTACGCCGTGCACCGATAAAAGCAACAATAGTGTTTAATTCTGCTGCTCTTCGCTAGATGGCGCCGCACGCTGTTACAACGCATTTTCGGATAATGACCATCCATCAATAACATTGTTATTAAAATCACAGAGCACATTGCAACATGAAGCCTAGCCCTACCTAGCGTATCTGGTACTTCCTGACCCTTTGATTTCTAGAAAGCACTTACCTCCTCCATCACAGAGAAGTGGACCATAACTTAGTCAGCTGCTTTTATCTCATTTTTGTACGTCGGCTGTGAGACTGTTTGGACAGTAGTAAAAAAATTACAGCTACAAGTTTTTATTTTCATCGACTTTCACCCTTAACAGTATATGTCTAAATAGGTGCTGCACTATCCTACTTGAAATGTGTATAAGAACATTAAATAGCTGTCAAACATCATACAAGAAAAAGAAGGTGGACTGTTTTAAGTAAAATTGTTAAAAATATTATCTATTTAGTCGTACCAACTAGGCAACAGTCCTGATAGTAAAATATCTTTACTCACTTTAGCACTTTTTCAGTTATTTGTACGAGTGGAAAGAAGCACTGGTGCAAAAAATCTGACACCGCAGGTGGCGAATGCACCTATACATTCAAAGCGAAAAGTAACTTATCATATTTTCCGACGCCCACAATAGCACAGATTCTCTCATGAGAATGCCTTCACCAGGCAAAACTTTCGTTGTGTTGAGTTGTATTTGAGCACCAACAAGTTTTGCATTACTAAACGTGTATAAAGGGTAAAATAGATGCAGATATCTCTCTGTGGCGTTTCAAACTAGGTGGGATTCGTCAACAAAGGGTCGACATCTGTACAACTTCTTCCCGGATGTACGCGATAGACTGACTAAGAGGTGGCTAGAAATAGACCACTGCGTGGCTCAGTTCCTCACGGGACATGGCAACTTTAGAAGCAAGCTTCACGAATTCAAACTTGTTCCGTCGCCTTTTTGTGATTGTTCTGACGTTGACACTGTCTATGAGCAATCTGCCCACCATATTCTGTGGGAGTGCAATCTCTGGAGCCAAGAACGAGATTGCTTAACTCCATTAAGTGTACTTCAGTATCTGCCGTTTACTATACGGATCTTGTTGCAACAAGGGAAAATTTTCGTGCATTCCGGCGTTTTTGCCACAATTATTACTGGCAGGTAGCTAGCAGTTCATTGAATAGGCCCATTTAGCATAGTTTATTATAAGTATACCTAACCTGTTTCTTTTCTCCCGCTTTGAGCTGGATGGATATCGGAACTAGGTCTTTCAAACTCCTTCTATTATTCTTTCTGATTAATTTCATTGCGGGGCCCAAGACATTTTAACTCCCTCCTGGGACTCCCTAGCCTTCACTGGTTAGGACTTTCAATTAAGCCATGCTGTAGATCCTGGCTACACAGGAGTAGCAGCGGGCAGTAAACTTATAAATCACTCTCTCTGTGGCGTTTAAAATTGAACAAAGAATAATTCAAATAACTAAGCACCTAAAAATGCACCCTACATATATTAAGGCGCAAACAAAGTGTTGTTTTGGTCAGCGACGAGCGACTCAGGGTGGCTGTACAAAAAATATATAAAAATATTTTGTTTTCGGAATGGGAAAAACCTACAACATCAATTTATTAATGCGATACAGCGATTGAGTTATAACTACCAACACCAGTGTCGGAAGTCTCGACATAGTTCCCTGTAAAACCACCAGGTGGCGCTCGAAAAATGCTGAGACAAAATTAGTGTTTTCGTGTATTTATTGATCGAGAAGAATTTTCGAATGAAGCTTAAAAATTACAAATATTTTTTAACATTTATTAAACATAGAAGCTACATAAGTTAGAATGATATTTAATGAATTAGAAAATCATAAAATTGAAATTGTCTACGCGAAATGTCAAAAATGTTGCATCAGACTTCGCCCGCCAGGTAGCCTGCTCCTCGTAGCTTACTAGCTACGGCGTAGTATTTCGTAGCGCGCGTGAGGGTGCGAATTTCCCCATTCATTTTGTCATTTTTCAGAATGTTGTGAAGAGGTTTTATTTTATAAAACTTGCATATAATTTAAAGAAAATATTGTTTTTGAAAAATGTGTTGCTCATATTATCATCCTTGAGTTGGATGTCACTGACCAAAATACTACCCTGTATGTGTTTGTTCCACGCCGCTTTAATATTGTTAAAATATAATGCCACAGTAAAAAAATATAAATGCCATTTTTTTACAACGATATTATAAAGTATTGCCTAAATAAATGAGAACAACCTGTATTTTTTCTCTTTATATTTACTCATACATAATATGTCACTTAAAACTACCATCACTCAGGAAAAAGCTTGTGATGGAACACAGTGAATCCTTTCATGACACCTCGAGGGACATTTATTGAGCAAAAATCAATTTCTGCGGGTTGAACACTCGACTCAAAGTTTTCCTTTGAGATGGAATCACTTTCAATTCTAAAACCTTATATTGCGATATGAATCCCCAAGCGGCTTCTAAGTAGAGACTTAAATCAGGAAATTATACAGACTTAAATTGCAATTCACAGCCACATTCAAAATTGATGTCATTCTGTATTTGAGTTATGAAATACAAGTACGACTTCTAACGTTATAGACGAAACTTCAGTTACCCAGGCAAGCTTTTACTAAAAGCAAAGTAATTAATGAGCTCATACCTAAATTACTTCGATATTCTTAATTAATTAGTTAAAACATTAAATGCAGAAGTTAGAAATTGCTTGTTTGAGCGTACCGATATCAAAAGCAACAACGGCTTATTTATTTCAAAAGCATGGTATGAAAACTAATTTTTTCAGGACGTAAAACTCCAACACATTCAGGAAAATGAAAATGTGTCACAGATTGCCCATATGCTTTGCTCAGTATTCAATTCTGTACTCTTTGTTTAGTCGCCGTTTATATTAGTACTCGAAAATGTTATGTGCGGTAGTCAAAAACAACATCCTGTTTATTTCGGGAGTCTGAATCAAATATATTACGAGCTCATTTACAATTGATTGGCAATTAATCAGCGACTAAAATAACATAGATCGTGTTGCTCGGATGAAAACTGGATTAACATTTGGTTTTCAGTAAAATATTGCTGACCAATAAATTGTTTTGGCTCCGGTCAATCCGCTATTTTATACTAATTTCTAGTCGTAATTTACGCACGAGTTTTGGTTGTTAATTCCAGGATAGTAGCTTTAAAATGAATAACATATTTTTTTATTTCGAGCATACAATTGTTATTGTTATTTTTTATGTAGCATGTCTAAGTTTTAATTTGTATCTTTGATAAAATTACTCATCAGAAACAAAAAATCGAAATTGAACACAGCGAATTTGATTTGACTTTATGAAAGTCCCTGACACTCACTTTAAATTCTTCGTTTAACAATCTCATTTCTAAGTAATGCGAGCAACATTGTCACATGTTATGCATTGTTTTCCGTGCCAACATTAACAGAATTTAAAATGCACTTACTTACACTTAGCCGAATTACTACAGAATTTTGTTGACAGCAAATATAACTTTTTTATATAGTATTGTTTGAATAATAACAAATTTTACACATGTAATCAATTTCCTCCATAACCAAAACAAACTAACATTACCGACTTGCCGGCTTCAAATAACTTCATCCAGCACATTTAACATGACCATAAAAGTATATCATAAAATACCCGATTTAACCCCAGAAACTAACAACAACTTTTTCCTCTGAAAACTTAAAAAACTTCTTATTTCTGAGTGCTATTATTGCATCAGTGAATACTTAGAAGTTTTAAAATGAATTACTCAAAATTTTTAAGTTATTTTTTTATTTTCTTAATTTGTATAGTAAGCTTCCTCCCTCTGTAGCACTTGTTTTGCAACTGCCTCGGTGACGCAGCGGTAGAAGGGTCGCACTTTAAAGCGACGGCTGGGCCAGAGGTCCCGGGTTTGATCACCGGGTCGGCCCAAAAATATATACCTGAGTTATTCTGTTCAGAAATTCTTAGGGTAGCCCGGAGTTTGAAAGTGTTGGCGGTGTTTCACCCCCGTGCCTCGGAAAAGCACGTAAGGCCGTTGGTCCTGCGCCTGAACTCTCTCCGGTCGTGTCAGATTGCTGTCCCATCGGGCTATGAAAGTGATAGGAATAGAGAGTGCACCTGTGTTTGCGCACACACTTGTGCACTGTAATATATGTCCCACGCAGTCGGTTAGTCGTTGTGACTGGCCACCGTAGTCGAAATCGGCTAGGGGGACTATTATATTTGCATCGCTCGTAAGCTCGTCCACAATGATCCATTTGCACTTTGCCTTAATTGTAACATCTATAATTCTACATTATAGAGCAATAAAGTATTGAGTATATGTTTCTGGTTATTGAAAATGTGCTCTATCTCAAAAACTACTAGTTCGATCTCGTTCAAACCATGTTTTGTTCAAATTCAGCCAGACAGACTTGACTAAACTATAAGGGTTCCGTTTTTTGCCATTGGGCTACGGAACCCTAAAAAACGGGTAAGTGCGAGTCGGAATCGCGCACTGTGGGTTCCGTGCCAACTTTAACTAAATTAGGGGTCCACTTACTTCCCAAAAAAAAAATGATAGCATTTTTTAATAGTATTTGTAATTGGAAAGATCTACATCGTGTATTTCTTTAACTATCTTAGTTCAAAAGGTGAAGGGGGGGGGGAGAGGCGCCCACTTTATTCAGATCAAATGGGTTTGATAACCTTGATATCATATTAAGAGACCTATCCATAGAGACGCCACATGCTTAGGTTTGAGCAAAAAAAATTTTTGTTCGGGATTTTTATACTGATAATTTCCTTCGGATATGTCATGCAGCCTGCGCGTTAAAGTAAGCGCTTGCAAAAGTGACAGTGGCCGAGTGGTATAAGCATACGCCCGGATAGCGTAAGACACGGGGTTCGATTCCTCGTTGAGCCAAAGTTGATTTTACAAGTGCAATTTATATTATGTTTTTATGTATCGGAATCGTAATGCGGTTACATATGTGTAATGCTAATAGTTTCAGAATAAAGTGGCTGTGACATACGGACAAAAACTATAATGGTTCCGTTATTGCTATCCGGCTACGTAATCTAAAAAACACAATTTACTCACGTTTAACTTAGTGTCTGTATACAAACATACTAATAAATAAGTGCCCCTACCTCTGTAAGCAATAAACAATCAGTCAACAATAGTTGTAAACACTTATGAATAATTTTGTATTTGAAATTTCATCTAATTCGCCAGTTTCGCGTAGGTATAAGAGAAAATTGAATAAGTTACGAGTTCAAATCAACTAAAGTCAAGGAGATTCTCTCAGGTGCTACAGTATTCAGGGCGTGAAGCATACGTGGCATCGGCTTCCTCAATTTTTGCCAAAAGCACCACAGTCATTTGTTTCTCTCCCAGAACGAGTTGAAACAACTCCGTGCGTTTTCAACGTGTTTTGCATTCTTTTGCGGGACTAATTTCGTGACTTTTAGAATACTTACACAAAAACCCGGGTCCTCGTTTCCCTTTCGACTTTACTAGCACTATGAATAGAAGTAACATTCATGGAATTGCGCAAATTGTTGTTGTTTTGGCTTTACTTCTATGTATTTTGAGGAAACGAATTAGACACCATCTTTTGTTTCTCATAAGACAAAGCTACAACTTTCGCTACTATTGCTAAGTTATGATGTTAATTTTAACTTAGTTATTTTATTACCATACTTAGGGTGGATTCGACCAAATGATAATAAATGTTAACCTTAGAACAAATCCCTAGTTATCCGAGAGTAGTATATCAATTTTCCATTTTACCATTTACTGTTCACGTATGTCACGTTAATAAGGAAGTAACTCGACCCCGTAGGCCCCTTCCACGCTGCGACTTTAGGGATCGATGCAGTCGCGATACAGCATCGATGCAATTGCAAAATATCAACATTTACACACTTGCGCTACTTTTAGTATCGATACAGTCGCGATGTCCATAAATTTAATACACAAGTAAAGAGGTATAAAGTAAGTATTTTATAATGAAATGGTCAATATTTGCTTAAATAAGTTAATCATTTGCAGTATTTTTATAGTTATAACACTTAGTCCAGCTTCACTTTTGAACATAATAAAAGTGCCAGTTGCAGTCTCGATAGTCTGCGAAATATTCGCGAACATCTGCGAAGTTATCTGGGTAATGGCCGGCGTCAAAACTCAGGAGCAAGTTGCTACGGCGGGCGAACTTTCGACCGCGTGTCGTCGTTTTTGGCGACGTGCAACTAATTTGAATGATAAACGTGCTTAATCTTGCTTTTACCCCGTAACGTTTAATATTTGCATGTTTTGCATCCATATTTGTGAAATAATATTTTAACTTTCGCTTTGCATTACATTATTACTCATTTTATTATTACGTGTTAGGACCCGTCATGTTATATTGTTATATAACTGCGAAGTGTGTATAATTTCTGTTCTAATGGAATCAGAATTCTTACTATGTACGTTACCTATGATGTACCTATCTTCGAATCTAGCTCTTCTTGTCGGTTAGAATGTTTTTAACATTCAGTGTCATCTTTTATATTCATAAAGATGTAATTAGGAACCAAAAATTGCGAATGTCCCACCCGTGCGCAATTTTTGGTTATCTCCGTTTTATTAAGTCCTTTTTCTAGTCCAAAAGTATTAAGAATTCTAGTACCAGTTGCCTTACGACGTCAGATCAGAAAAAAATAGGACAGCGAACTGATTGTTGATTAGTAAAACATCTGCTGCCGACTACTTCTACAATTTTTCACATTCTTTCGAGAAACTGGGGATCATTATGTCTATTTCATTTGAACCAGATTATTAATTTGCCAACGCACACTTCGCCTGTGTTATTACTTTTCTCTCGTGTTTGCCACATCCGTTTATTTCTCTGCAATGTAATTCGCTGTACTCTGCAAGATATAATTACGGGAACATTTGAAGGGACACTTTGGCACCATTATGGAGATGGCGAAACATCTGCAAAAGTTATCCGACTAATGGACGGCACTCGGCATTAAGGCGAATTGTAAGGAAAAGTACTCATAGTATACATGAAAGGCTTAAATTTTCATGTTTGCAATAATTGTGTTATCTTTTTTTACAGTATGGATTATACTTGGTCAAAAATATATTGTAAGAATATCAAAATATCTTAATTCGAGTGAAATCTTTATATTTTATCACACACTAGCGTTCCCTACGACTGCGCCCGCGCATTTTGAGTTTGCTTCCTCTCCTCCCGTCGTAGCGCGATGTTTTAGAGTCTAAAGGCATCCTCGATAAATAACCTATCCAACACAACAACCTAAAACATTTTTGAAATCTGTTGAAGTTCCTGAAATTAACACGATCAAACAAACAAACTATTTAGCTTTATAGTATTTGTAAAGATATAAAATAGGTTATAATCTCGTTACGCAATAATTAATTATAACTTAAACGAAATATCCTTACAATCATTTGTGACGCGTGGTAGGTACTGTGGTTCAGTCGGATTTATTAAATGTTACCCTTCGCACTGAAACTAAGTTGCCGCCTCACTTCGCAAGCACCAACTTTGACCACTTGTACTCGCAAATGTTTTCTTTAACAATTAACTTGGTGACAGACAGAGTCAACCTTCCAATTATGCATTCAGCTACATTTAGAACTTATTTTGATATTCATTTTAACTGCAAGTCGGAAACTTGTGTGAGATTTTAATTCTGAGTAAAACATTCAAGAGTCCGTTCTTAATTTACACTTTTGAACATTTTGGATATGTTTATTCCACTATACTGTTTTGTGATTCGCAGTGAGTGAATTATCAGTATTTTTAGAGCCATTATATTGTTAAAACAAAAGTTCGTTTTCTGTCTAGTATTCCACGTTATAGTTAAGCTATTTTAGTGTGTACAATACTCTAGTTGTTTTACAATATAGTCATTACATATTACATAGTCGTTATTTCTATGGTGTAGGTATATGTGCTTAAGCAGAGCCAAGATGTGACATATTTCATACCTACGAAAAATCTCAATTTTGCCAAGATTTTTCAAACATGCACATTAATAAACCGCCCTAAAATCAGCAGAGTTATTGCAGCTCGTTACTCATCCTCGCAATAAGCGTCAAAATGATTTATTCCTTCTTTACCTATTGGAACGAGAAATGCTGATTTACTCGTGTTTCGAGAATTCAACATTCACAACAAACCTTTTTCCTCTTCATCTCGTGGTGCTTTGACACATATTAAAAATAAAAAAAACAAAATTCCCCAAAATGACAAATTTTTGAAGTATCTTAGTAAGTAGATACATAAAGTTCCCGAAAACTTTTAAGTAAGTGGTGCCGCAAGTCTGCGATACGACTTAAAAACTGCTGTGTGGAAAAGTTTTACAATTTTATCAAAAAACTTTATGGTTACGTTTAAACTATCTTCCATTCTATGTATCTACTAAACAATTTAATCGACAAGAAACGGTTATCATCATAAAGATCTATATTGTACCTATGTTTATTTACCTTGTTACGAGTAACTTTATTGTCCTCAAAGTTTGTAAAATGAAAGACTATCCATTCGGCTTTCTACTTTAAATTTGGTATTAAGTGGAAAACACTACACCACGCGTCTCTTGGGAGCTATGCTTGTCCTCAGCTTTGTATCGGTTTTCCAAAATTGGTTCGTATTAGAATTAGTTTAATAAATAACCACCTAGCTCATACCCAATCTGAGTAATACTACATCCGTCTTTCCAATAAACAGAAAATATGTTCAAAAAATAAGCCATAAAGTCTTTAAATCGAACATTTTAGCTTGTAAAAACTTAACCCCCACGCAAATTTAAATAGACATAAATAATTCAAGTTTTATTAAACCAAAATAACAAACAAGAAAAAATTTAATAAAGACATTTACAAACGAAACCATTTCCTTTCGGCAAGGAGGCTGTATTGCCACGTTGGATAGCTATGCTAATCCTCTGAGCTAGGAACCAGCCAGCTTTATTATTGGCCGTTACATAATTTAGTTTTGGTATTTTTTTTCTAAACAGCCATTACGCAGAAGGTTCCCACGGCCATGCAATTACATTCTTCATGGGTTTGATACTGTTGAAACACACGCCCTGGTACCTGGAGGCCGATTCTCGCATGATCGAAAAAAGTTCACACACGTAAAAAAGTTCACCACTCAAATTTTTTTCGAAGGAAACAAGGCTTGTGTATTCTCAGACCTTCACAGTCGAACTAATTCGATGAAACGTCACACGAATATTTCGATTGCTGGAGACCAATAGATTTCAAAATTCGTATACGAACTATTGAGGTTCTAATCGGGCAAAATGATAACCTAACCTAAAATTGAGCAAATTTACATTGACTTTAAATTATTTTAGCCGACTTCAAATAAAGAAGGTTTTCTGTGTGTCCAATATATAATGATATATTTGCCCTATATTATATTATCATGTTTGGCTAAACTGATTTTGATGCGGTTTTCAGAAGAGTACTTCTACGATTTAGAGAAGTTTCGAGTATATGAATTGACTTACAAAAAACTGGTCAAGTGCGAGTCGGGCTCGCGCAATGAGGGTTCCGTGCCAACTTTAACTGAATTAGGGAATCCATTTACTTCTACTTAGTAAAATACCACAATATTTTGTTGACTACAAACATAACTTTGTTTTTCATAGTGTTTGTATGAAGTACAAAGTTATGTTTGCGGTTGTTGCAAATGTGCTATATCTCAAAAACTACTAGGTCGATCCCGTTCGAATCAATTTTCGTTGAAAGTATTTATTAAGATCTACATCACATATTTTTTTCAAAATTTACACTTGCTTGGTTTAGAAATTAGATGGGGGGGGGGGGGGGGGACGTCCATTTTACCACTTTGGAAGCGTCTAGCTATGAAACGTTAGACTTAAAAAGAAAATGGTTTTAGAAACCTCTATGTTATTTTCAAAGACCTATCCATAGACACCCATAGGTTTGACAATTTTTTTTTTTTGTTTTAGTTTCATGTATGAGAGCCCCCCCTTACTGTCATTATTTTTTATTTTTTGTATGAGAATCGGTAAGCGGTTAACAAGAAACATCTTCCTACCAAATTTCAATTGTGTAATGCTTATAGTTACAGAATAAAATGGGTGTGACATACGGACGGACAGACAGACAGACAGACAGACAGACAGACAGACAGACTTGACGAAACTATAAGGGTTCCGTTTTTGCCATTCGGCTACGGAACCCTAAAAACAGGATCTCCGTTTGTCCGGCATGCCTAGGCCGTGGTCACTCCCGACTTACCACTTTTAAAGGAAAATCGCTTGCACACAAGACACAAAACAGGCGTCGGTTCAAACAAAAGTCGACACAAGGTGCAAGCGATTTCAGCTCTTAAGGTGGTTAGGCAGCGGTGACCTCGATAGGACTTAATATGTTAAGAGCTATCCATTCTTGGATACTATCTAGAGACAATGTACTTAATAAGTCAAATCTTACGAGCCCAACTTGATTTGGTTTTGTTGTTTTATTACGGAGTACCTTTGGTCACCTTTAGCTTCATTCTCAGACCCTGGTTTTATATTTTGACTCTGTTTCAAGCTCATGATCATGGATGTGTATGTATTGAAAACAATCCTGAATTCAAATTTTCTAATGTCAATGACTAGGGAAGTTTAAACAGTGTAAATAAATGAATTTCATACAAATAAAAAATACAAATTTACAAAGAGGTTTTATTTTCTTCATACATCAGTCAAAACACAAAATATTGAAGAAGCAATAATGTTATTGTTAAAAAAACTATTTAAATCCATTGGTCATATTAATCAGGAAAGTTTCCATCCTTAAATTCAATGCGCCTACATGTCTAACGAATCATTTATATTGTTGTGAATGCATGCAGTGCAGTTGTGTTTTCAGGAGTATTTAAAATCGCTTCATTTGGCGCTCCTTCATTTTTGATTATTATAATTTGTTCTACTGCTCGCTTCTGTAATAAAACAATAACCAACTTAAATATCACAGAAAGTTACCTACTACACACACAAAAAAAAAAACTTGAACTCCATCAATTTTTTTTAGCTCAGTATCTCTTTTCTGGGATAACAATGATTATTGTAGATACTTGTAGATGGAATCCATTAACTATGTTGGAAAACATTCAAGCACTCATAGAACAGACAGATTGCGAATGTACTATTTGTTTATAATAAGGTAACTATAGGCAATACTATAACACACATAGATTTAGGTTATAAATGGAAAATATGATGGTTTGATTTATAAATTATGACAATAAAACTATCATTGTGTCTAGTTAATTAGGTACTTACCTAGATAGCAGAGAATCAAGGTATTCAAGTATTTACATGTATTTTAACCAGTCTTTTATCGCATTAGATTTGCAATTAAATTTTCTCTCTGCTACAACATAATCCAGACTATCTGTAAATAGAAATAGTTTGTTTTGTAAGAACACTACTTATCTACAAAAGATATTAAAAACTTTAACCAGGCTCCACATTAACAAGGTGCACTAATATCTGTGATGTTAGTTAACAGAACCTATTACTACTAAATAATTATTGTATTCCTCTTTCTTGTAGTTTAGTAAATAAAAAAGCATAATATTAAACAAACAGCATCATACCAACCTTCGAAAATATCTAGTTTTTGTTTGTATTTAGCATCGTAACGTTATTGTAAATTTCTTACTTAATCTTATTTTAGGCAAAAGTTGAGAAAACAAATATTTTTTCCAATCAGTGAAAAATCGACATTTGCAACAATTTTGACACACACACACATTGTCATTTAGGGCCATGGAGTATAGAGTAAGGTAATAAATAATATGGCGTGTCGCTGCGTTTCATTTCATGCTATGCATGAATAATGAAAGTTTAATAATTGATCCACCGTTATTATATTTTTTGACAATATGTATAGTTTTGTGAATATGTACATCAAATTAAACTAACAAATAGATTTATTGTCTAATTTCACCAAAAATATTTTTTTTAGATGGACTTAAATATACTTTATTTCGGCGTTTTTAAAAACGCCCGTACGCTCTCTGCAATGGAACGTTGTTATGAAATTCGAACGTGAATTGTTCTATCGGTGCATGAGAATAGCAGTTTTATGTATCACTCGAACTTTTACAATAGAATTGTGAACTTCGTATACGAATTACCACACGGAAAAAGTACTACTTCACGAGAATTGGCCCCCTGGGGGCCAATTCTCGTGAAGTAGTACTTTTTCCGTGTGGTAATTCGTATACGAAGTTCACAATTCTATTGTAAAAGTTCGAGTGATACATAAAACTGCTATTCTCATGCACCGATAGAACATTTCACGTTCGAATTTCATTACAACGTTCCATTGCAGAGATCGTACGGGCGTTTTTAAAAACGCCGAAATAAAGTATATTTAAGTCCATCTAAAAATTTTAATTTTGGTGAAATTAGACAATAAATCTATTTGTTTGTTTAATTTGGTGTATATATTCACAAAACTATACATATTGTTAAAAATATAATAACGGTAGATCAATAATTAAAATTTCATTATTCATGCATAGCATGAAATGAAACGCAGCGAGGCGCCATATTACCTTACTCTATGGCCCTAAATGTCAATGTGTGTGTGTGTGTGTGTCAAAATTGTTCAAAATATCGATTTTTCAGTGACGGAGAAAATTTATTAGTTTTCTGAAATTTTGCATAAAATAAGAATTACAATGCTAAATACAAACAAAATCTAGATATTTTCTAAGGTTGGTATGACGCTGTTTGTTTAATAATTTGCTTTTTTATTTACTTAACTACAAGAAAGAGGCATTCAATTATAGTAGTAATAGGTTCAGTTAACTAACATCACAGACATTAGTGCACCTTCTTAATGTAAGGCCTGGATAAAGTTTTTAACATCCTTTGTAGATATGTAGTGTTCTTACAAAACAAACTATTTTTATTTACAGATAGTCTGGATTATGTTGTAGCAGGGAGAATATTTAGTTGCCAATGTAATGCAATAAAAGACTGGTTAAAATACATGGGAATACTTGAATACCTTAATTCTCTGATATCTAGGTAAGTACCTAATTACCTAGACACATACATAATGATAGTTTTATTTTCATAATTTATAAATCAAACCATCAGATTTTCCATTTACAATTTAAATCTATGTTTGTTATAGTATTGCCTATAGTTACCTTATTATAAACAAATAGTACATTTGCAATCTGTTCTATGAGTGCTTGAATGTGTTCAAATATAGTTTATGAATTCCACCTACAAGTATCTAAAATAATCATTATTATCCCAGAAAAGAGATACCTACTAAGCTAAAAAAATGATGGTTTTCAAGTTTTGTTTTTATTTTGTGTGTAGTAGGTAACTTTGCCTTTCCGTTTTCCTCTCCTACTTCTATTACCGTTTCTTGGTTTTTATATAATTCAAAAATAATCCTTCTGTCTCTATAATCCAATCCAGCTTCTTTGAGTACTTCCATCATTATTTTCCAATTGACCTTATCGAACGCCTTTTCTAAGTCGATAAAAGCTATATGTGTGTCCATGTCAAAATCCAGTCTCCTGTCTATTACCAATCTCAAAGCTAGTATCGCTTCTCTGGTTCCCTTCTCTTGCCGAAACCCATATTGATCCGGTCCCAAAAAGCTCTCTGTTAGTGGTCTAATTCTGTTCTGAATTATTTTTATTAAAATTTTACTTGCCTGTGAAATAATACTTAGTGTTCTATGTTCTTCGCATTTGAGTGTGTTTGCTTTTTTCGGTAGTGTAACAGTCTTGCTTAAACTAAAATCTTGAGGTATTTTGCCTGTTTTATACATTTCTTGAATTAAATTAAAAATTTCCTCTTTCAACAGATTGCAAGCCGCATATTTGACCATCTCAATGTAAATATTATCAACTCCTGCTGTTTTCCCGTTTTGAATACAATTCAAAGCTGTTTCGAATTCTTCTTTTAATATCAGAGGTCCCAGTTCCAAGGTATCTACATCTTCTTCTTTTTCTATATAGCTTTCTAACATCCCTTCTCCTGAATAAAGCTCTTCTATATACTCTATCCATCTTTTAACAATTTTTTTAGAGTCCATTAGTATTTTTCCTTCTTTATCTAATATAGCTGTACTTCGTCTCTTATGTTTCTTATCCATTTGTTTAATTATATTGTAGGCTTTTTCCATTTCCCCCCGTTTCATCATAAACTCTATTTTATTGCATTTCTCTTCCGTATGTTTTTCTTTCGCTTCCCTGCACAGTCGTGTTATTTTTTTTGTTAATATTCTGTACTCCTTTGCCTTGACATCATCCGTCTTGTTACTTAATTCTCTTCTCTCAAGCATTAATGCTATAATTTCTGGGCTAAGCCAGTTTTTCCTCGGAATTAGCTTCTCTTTCTTTATTGTCTCTTCTGCGCTTTTGACCATTATGTTTTTGATTTCAGTCCACCTTTCATCAATATTAATATTTGGAATGTTATTCTTACATCTATCAATAATTTGCTCTAACTTATGACCCACTTTATTACTATATTGCACTTTACTATCACTATTTATATCCTTAAGTTTATTGAGATCCAAGTTCTTTGGTTTGTGTTTTCTTTTTAGTTGCTTAGTTTCAAAATTGTGTAAACTTATAAGAAGGTTGTGATCAGAATTTAAATCGGCCCCAGGTAAAGTCTTACACAGACTTATCTGTTTCAGAAATTTACTTTTAATTATTATGTAGTCAATCTGGTATCTAGCAATATCTCCCGGCATTTTCCAAATATAAACGGTAATAGAAGTAGGAGAGGAAAACGGAAAGGCAAAAATAAGACAGGGAGTTAGGCAGGGATGTCCACTTTCACCGCTAATTTTTAATTTATTCATAGAATGTGCGATACGCAGAATAAAGGAATCAAAAAAGGGGGGCGTCAAAATTAATGGGGACGTATTTAAATTCATTCGTTTTGCCGACGATATTGCAGCCATTGCAGAAAACAGATTGGAGTTGGAAGAACTGGTTACAGAAATGGACACTATTTTTAAAGAATTTGGTCTCAAAATTAACATACATAAAACAAAAACACTAATTGCTTCTAAAAAGGAAAAATATAGCCCTATCTCAATAAATAACACAAAAATAGAACAGGTTAAAACCTTCAAATATCTAGGTAGCTTGATAACTAGTGACTCCAGATGTACACCAGATATAAAAGCAAGGATAGCGATGGCGAGACAAGCTTATAATGCAAAAAAACACCTGCTCAAGGCCAGAATATCAATCAAAGTTCGCAAAAAACTTGTTAAAGTGTACATTTGGAGTATAGCACTTTATGGATGTGAAGCGTGGACATTGACAAAGAGGGACAGAGAGAGACTGGAAGCCTTCGAGATGTGGTGCTGGAGGAGAATGGAGCGTATCAGTTGGACGGAGAAGAAAACAAATGAAGAAATTTTGTCTATGGTTAGGGAAAAAAGGAGATTGATGGAAACAATCGAGTGTAGGAGGGGACGAATGTTGGGCCACCTGATTCGACACGACAATTTTATTAAAACGATAATTGAAGGAAGAATAGAAGGAAAAAGGAAGCGAGGAAGACCAAGAATAAGCTACATGCAGCAAATAAAGGAAAAGATAAATGTCGGGTCGTATCAGGAGGTTAAGAGAAAGGCGGAAAGCAGAGAGGAATGGAAAAAACTCCACCGACAAGAGCCTAGCTCTTAAATTGGATGAGTAGGTAACTTTCTGTGATATTTATGTTGGTTATTGTTTTTTACAGAAGTGAGCAAGACAACAAATTATAATAATCCAAAAGGACGGAGCGCCAAATGAAGGGATTTTAAATACTCCTGGGAACACAACGGCATGCATTTCACAACAAAATAAATGATTAGTTAGAACTGTAAGCGAGTTGGATTAAAGGATGGAAACTTTCCTGATATGACTAATGGCTTTAAATTGTTTTTTTTTTAACAATAACATTATTGCTTCTTAAATGTTTTGTGTTTTGACTGATGTATGAATAAAATAAAACCACTTGCTAATTTGGTATTTTTTATTTGTATGAAATTTATTTATTTATACTGTTTAATCTTCCTAAGTCATTGACATTAGGAAATATAAATTCAGGATTGTTTTCAATACATAGGGGCAATCCATGTTCATGAGCTTTAAACAGAGTCAAAATATAAAACCAGGGTCTGAGAATGAAGCTGAAGGTGACCGAAGGTACTCCGTAATAAGACAACAAAACCTAATCGAGTTGGGCTCGTAAGATTCGACTTGTAAACTACTTACTTTGTCTCTAGAGTATCCAGGGTTTGATAGCTCTTAAAATAATATTAAGTCCTATCGAGGTCAACGCTGCCTAACCATCTTAAGAGCTGAAATCGCTTGCACCTTGTGTCGACTTTTGTTTAAACCGACGCCTGTTTTGTCATGTGTGCAAGCGATATTCCTTTGAAAGTGGTAAGTCGGGAGTGACCATGGTTTTTTGTAAGTCAATTCATATACTCGAAACTTCTCTAAAACTCATTTGATGCGGTTTTCAGAAGTACTCTTCTGAAAACCGCATCAAAATCGGTTTAGCCAAACATGATATAATAGACGGCAAAATAACATTATATATTGGACACATAGAAAACCTTCTTTATTTGAAGTCTACTAAAAATCATTCCAAGTCAATATAAATTTTCTCAATTTTAGGTTAGGTAATCATTTTGCCCGATTAGAACCTCAATAGTTCGTATACGAATTTTGAAATCTATTGGTCTCCAGCAATCGAAATGTTCGTGTGACGTTCCATCGAATTAGTTCGATTGTGAAAGTCTGAGAATACACAAGCCTTGTTTCCTTCGAAAAAAATTCGAGTGGTGAACTTTTTTACGTGTGTGAACTTTTTTCGATCATGCGAGAATCGGCCTCCATGGCTTAGATTTGCCACCAATCTCTCAAAATAAATTGTATTTAACTTCTTTGCAGTGTTAGATGAATGTTTGTAAACTAAATTAATTGCGAAGAAATATAAATAATTATTAATTATCATTACTAATGAATACTTTCTCAATGGGTAGTTAATTACACAATGTACAGGTTTCTTGTACAGGCTTCTTGATACGTTATTTTTTTTTATTAAATCCCTTTTAAAAGAACAAAACGAAGTGCAATTACTAATATACAATTTTCGTCCCAGCAAGTTTAATTTGTATTAAAGAGATCATTATTTTTCTTTCAGGTAAGACGTTTCTACAATGCATTCAACAGGTAAAGTCAACCGATACTTTACTTTTAGTCTGAGATAGCAAGTAATAAATCTTTTTTTATGCGAAGAGAGTTGAATTAAACATCACTGGGTCAACAGGTTTTTATAAATTACAATTAGGTAGAATGAAATGCTGTATTTTTTTCTTCATATCTTGATTCGTTTCGGCGTATAAAATCTATCTGTCTCAATGCAGAAGCCGTAACAACATTGATATGAATATACCTATTGAGACGATTATCCTCCTCCATATTAATAATTTTCGAGTAATTCTCTATTTGCAATAACAGTGTTTGAATTATTGTGATCTAAATTTCGATAGCAATGAATTTGGTGTAAAACAATAAATTTAGATTCAGATAGTGTCAGCTTGTTTCTTACGACTAAGCATTGGAATGCTAACTCAACGAGACAATGATGTGAGACAACGCTATTTCCATAAACATGGATCCGTGGTGTTATGTATTAGTAGATTAAATAGTGTGGTTATTATCAGTCAGTCAGATAGTTTCAAAGAAGTAAACTATATTCACTCATTTGTTTTATAACATACCCTGTTTAAAAAATACGAGAAGAATGATGTTACGAATATGTAATAAAATAAATGAGTGAATATTTATTTTCAAATATCTATTTCATCTAAATTTATAACTATTTTTTTTTACATTTTTACACGTATATTTTTATTTAGAAAGATTATTGTCATCATAAGCAAAGGAAAATAATGCAAGAAATAAAAGTGACTCCTAAAATGTTTCAACAATGCAACTGCAATGTAAAATTAACCTTATCACAATCGTGCACGAGATTGTATTTTGCAAAATTTACCAGCTCTTTTATATCACTCATTTGCCTCAGTATACATGTATGTGGTGATAGCTCGCTCCGTTTTATTAAACAATATATTTATGCTTGTTTAGTAATTCCATCGGACTTCCTATTTCCCTCGTGCTTGAGCCGTCAACATCACTCCTCTCCTAACTCATATTCGGGTGCATGTACACTATAGATAAGCATGTTACACGTCGGCTAAGCCAGTCATGCCGCTGAAAATAGGGCACTATCCACCAGTTAAAGTAACAGTTTCTGAACGAGTTGTATTTCAACTGTCATGTTTCGTTTGTTCGTTGCGGAACTGTTGTTTTTTCCGAACAGTGACGAATATTCTCGAACGGAATAAAGCATAAAGGACAGTGGGCGTCCTTTCAAAATTCTCGTCTATGAATATTCGACGCTTTCGAACGCGTGGGCAGTGAGCGTTCAGTATTATTTTGCATAGATTGCCATTTTATAAAATTCAACTTTCCCGTAAGGAACTTTAGATGTATGTGTAAGTACCATAATGCACACAATTTATCTTAACTGCCTCGGTTCGATCCCTGGGTCGGGCAAATAATATGTACCTGGGTTTTTCTGTTCAACTGGAGTTTGGCAGTTGGCGGTGTTTGTGAAAGCACGTAAAGCCGTTGATCCTGCGCTTGATCTCTCTCCAGTCGTGTCAGGTTGCCGTTCCATCGGGCTATGAGAGTGAAAGAAATAGATAATAGGGCACTCTTGCTTGCACACACACTTGTGTTCTATAAAATGTCCCGTGCAGTCGGTTGATCGTTGTGACTAGCCAGCGTAGTAGTAGTATTATGCACACAATTTATTAAAAACTTCACTTCGTGTCTTAGTATCTTCTAGACTCCCAAGCGATGAAGCGAGTCAAAAGCAAAGCTAAAGCTAAACTGTCACTAGTTTTATGTACGGAATTGTAAAGCAACTATTAATAAGGATGCAACCGAGTGAAAACATGAAAAATTTATTGACACCCCATAATAGGGATATATATTGTGCTATCCTTGAGCGAGCTGTGAAGGTAGCAGATGCGTACAATCGTTATTGAATAGCAACGGAATATTCGAAAAAGGGCATGGGTCAAAAATGTCTAGACGTCTGTATTTACAAATTTGGCATCTTAGCACTAAAGTTTTTTCTTTTCTTCTTATTTAAAAAAATATATTTTATAAGTCTATTTACAAAGTATTTTAGGTAAACTGTAACTGGTTTAATAAAATTTTTAATTCGGGTTGATTATTTTAGCAATCTTTAGACTTAAACTTTGACTGTTTAGAAGTTATAGTAAACGAATTGGAATTGAAATAGAATATATTTAAGTTTTCACCTGAACATAAGTAGTTACTAATATTTAAAATAAAAAAGTTAATCCTTACTTTTTGGTAATTATTATTAATGAATGTCTTGACAAAATCACAGAAATTATTTTATTGCTACTCAGTCCAATTTAAGCAGAGGTCATGGTGGATGCTAATAAAAGACAGCGTTATACCGGCTCAAACAAAGTCGCGCGCCAAAGCTAGTCTTAATAGCAACAAAACTCCGCTGCTATAAGCTTCAACTGAAGTTTAATTAAGGCCGACAAGCGAAATAGTCTTCGCAGAGGCACTATTTATTTATAAAATACTTTGAGCTTGTTGTCACTTCGCAATATGTCTGGGATTAAAAGTTGTTTTGTACGGACAAGTTCTAATGGTAAAGTTAAATAAATAACGAAATAAAATGGAAACCATAAAAAAGATAAAAGACAGACAGCGAAAGATTTTGTTGCTGTTTTTTTCTTCTATTTTTAACAGTCTCTAATGATGCTTATATAAATTACTGCAATCAACATTGGGATACGCTGTTACTAGTGAACTTAAACACAGAACAGTTAAATTCGGTAAACTTAACAGTCTACTGGAACCTGCCTACTTGGCTTAAATTATCATAAAAAGATTATGTTGATTATATCATGCCTTAGTATCGTTTTTATTTATTAAAAAAAACAAATACTGATAGGCATAGTAACGTAGTTACAAGAAGATATAACTTGATTATTTGAAAATCTAGTAAGATAACTATGTACATGACTGTGCAATGCGACTGTTTTTTTTTTTCATGCCTTATTTACGACTATGACTGATAACCCTTTCACAGCGCTGCGTGTTGCGCATTTATTTACAATTTGGTGCATTTGATATATACGATACTATAGGGTAAAGGGTAAACGCAATAAAAGGCCCAGCGCTCGCACTTCCTAGAAAAATAACACAGAACACGAGACGTCAAAAACCGGGTAAAATTAACATTTTTCCTCGGACTCATTACTAATGGCTTTGTCTTATTATTTACGGTACACGTGACTCGAGTACCGAACACTTTCCGGGAACTAGGTTTTTATAAAGCAGCAATTTGTATTTGTAAGAAATGCGAGATTATCCGTAACGAGCGACAAGCTGCAAGTAAGTTAGCAAAATTACAAGCTAACATTAAATTTTTATTCTAGTCAGATGATTCCTAAACCTTTTTTTTAAATAACAGAACGAATGTCACTTTAAGCGAAGCGTCCAGTTACCACGGAGTGTAATGAGCATTAATAAAATTCTAAGGTTTGCTTGCACCTTCTATAAAACGAGTGACAAAACTCTTCCAAGCTCTTGCGCAAAGAATGATTGTGGTTACGGTGAAACTGAAAAATAAGGGGCATAGTGACACAAGCTTTAATTAAGGATGGCTTGTTTACCTAAAAGCTTCGTCACATCGTTAAAATTTATGGTACAAAAGATGAGCAATTTGGTACTGCTACTGGCAATAAAAACAAATAAGTGAGCAAAAACTGCAGTGTTTATCATCTCTGTCACAACAGGCAAGGTTATTTGAATTTGGCAAATTACCAATCGTTGTCTGTGATAACTTCGAGGCCATTTTTTGCCGTTCGTCGCTTACAGATTACTCTGGTAATACGTTTGTTATTGTTATTGTTATAGTGTTAAAATAATATGTACTTAATTAAAAAAAAAAACATGTGTTTACTCATTACTATGTTTGCCAATACACAAAAAGTATTTCTGAAGTTAGTATTATTTTGGATTCCTGTAGTTAGATCAAAGAATAGATTTAAAAGATATCAGTAAATTCTGCACAATGCCATATTGAATTACCGTAATGTAGTCTAAATGGCCAGAAGCTAATGTTATAAGGGTGAGTACACACACTAGTGTTACATGGAGAAACATTGGAAATGTAATCGAAAATTCGGTAAATTAATTTACAAGCACCTATATCCAGTACAACGCGTTCAGGGTGCTGATTTGAGCTGGTTCAAAGGGCTGCTGCGGTTTTGCAGCGCCTCAATGATGTTTGCACAGGCGCAAATCGATGATTTTAACGCCATTATACGAAAGAGAAGTGCCTCGCTGCTTAATCGTTTTCGGTGCAGTACCAACAGCATAATGAGCGCGTTGGCCGAGCGGTGGGATTCCCCGGTGATGGACAGGTGGATGATGACAGGATTTAATTACTTGACACTTGTGTACTTAATAATTATATTATACAAAACATACCTTTGCATATACATTAGAATTTGAGACACGTTCCTAATTACATAAAAAATAATTTTAAAAAATCAACTGCCCTGCACATTTGCATATGTTTAGGAAGAACAAATTCATTTGGGTCCATGCATAATCTTAAGCTGACGTAGGTACATAGGTTACGCACGTAATGCACCGACTTCAAACGAATTTGTCCGAGCCGGTGACAAACATGCAAACATACAATAATGAAATTAAGCACACGTATTCGGAAGCCTTAATAGATCAACATACTCAAATATTATCAAATTCTACCGACATCATATTTAGGCAATTATTTGATAACGTCCTTTTTTTGAAGCCGGTAAAATTCACAGTGATATATTTTTTTGGTAAGATTATGCTCAAATATCTGACCCAACACTACACCGAAGACATCCCGGACATTGGCCCTTAAACAGCTCAAAAACAACAAGGCACCTGGCGAGGACGGAATCACAGCAGAGCTTCTGAAGGCGGGTGGAACACCGGTACTTAAAGTCCTTCAGAGACTCTTTAATTCCGTGTTGCTGGAGGGCATCACGCCCGAGGCGTGGAACAGGAGTGTGGTGGTGTTGTTCTTCAAAAAAGGAGACAAAACCTTATTGAAGAACTATAGACCCATCTCACTCCTGAGCCATGTCTACAAGCTGTTTTCAAGGGTCATCACGAATCGTCTCGCGCGTAGGTTTGATGACTTCCAGCCTCTCGAACAAGCCGGTTTCCGAAAAGGCTACAGTACCATAGACCACATCCATACGCTTAGGCAAATTATACAGAAGTCCGAGGAGTATAATATGCCTCTATGCTTAGCGTTTGTGGACTATGAGAAGGCCTTTGATTCGATCGAAACTTGGGCGGTGCTTCAGTCTCTGCAGCGGTGCCACATAGACTATAGGTATATAGAGGTGTTAAGGTGCCTTTACAATAACGCCACCATGTCGGTCCGAGTACAGAAGCAGAACACGAGAGCGATTCCACTGCGGAGAGGTGTGAGACAGGGAGATGTGATATCTGCGAAACTGTTCACTGCGGTATTGGAAGACGCTTTCAAGCTTCTGGAATGGGAAGGAATCGGCATCAATATTAATGGCGAATACATCACACACCTCCGATTTGCCGATGATATAGTCGTTGTGGCAAAGACGCTGGACGATCTAGGCACTATGCTCGAAGACCTTGACCGAGTCTCCCAACAAGTGGGTCTTAAAATGAACATGGGGAAGTCAAAAATTATGTCGAGTTCCCTTGTTGTACCCACTCCAGTATCCATTGGGAACTCAACTCTCGAAGTTGTCGACGAGTACGTCTACCTGGGACAAGTGATCCAATTGGGTAGGTCCAACTTCGAGAAAGAGGTCAATCGACGAATCCAACTCGGCTGGGCAGCGTTCGGGAAATTACGCAAGAGTGTCTTCTCATCTCATCTACCTCAGTGTCTGAAGACGAAAGTCTTCAACTAGTGTGTGTTACCAGTGATGACATACGGATCCGAAACATGGTCTCTTACTATGGGCCTTATAATGAAGCTCAAAATCACACAACGAGCGATGGAAAGTGCTATGCTGGGTGTTTCTCTACGGGATCGAATCAGAAATGAGGAGATACGTAGAAGAACAAAAGTAACGGACATAGCCTTGAGAATCAGTAAGCTCAAGTGGCAATGGGCAGGGCACATAGCGCGAAGAACTGATGACCGTTGGGGCAGGAAAGTTCTAGATTGGAGACCCTTCGACCAGAGACGCAGCGTGGGACGACCACCAACAAGATGGACAGACGACCTTATAAAGATCGCAGGATCAAACTGGAGGCAGACCGCTAGTGATCGGTCGCTGTGGAAAGCCGTGGGGGAGGCCTATGTTAAGCAGTGGACGTCCTTTGGCTGATAATGATGATGATGATGATGATGCTCAAATATTGCTATAATTGCCTTCATAACGCTGCAGCTATTTTATATCTTTTTTACACTCTGCGTAAACATAAAACCGGAAATTAGTTATACTCGGAAAGTTGGAAACATGTGCTCTCATATTTACAGTGAGTTCGCGCCCTAATTCGTAGCGTGAAACAGCCACATAGCATAAATGTTATAGACATTTTCAGTTTGCAGTTCGTTCGCGTAAAGCGAATATATCTTTAAAGAGCGGGAAAACTACTAGAGAATTCACTCCACCTTGTTTCGCTTTATAACTTCCCGGTTCAGGCGCCACGTGTTGGGTATTACTCACATTTAAAATTTTAAAAATATTTCATTTTTTCAATATTTTTTAAAAATGAATAAATTCTGATGATAAATCAATGATTAATCATACCATTAGTTATGAAGATTAGATATTTAGAAATATTTTCAATGTTAAGTTTACTTTTGGCCCGGTTAGCCAGAAGGTGCTGGTTCAAGTCCCGCCCGTGCGCAAATTTTTGGTTTCTTCGTTCATTTTAATGAACATTATTAATCATAACTGATTGACTAGGTCTGACAAGAGGGTAAAGAACTCTAAATGACTATTTATTTTCAAATACGTAGTGAAAATGTTGTGCGAACTTTATATTTCAGATAAATATTTTAAAGCATTATTATCATCCACGCTATGAAGGATACTGACACTTTGGATTGATCGTAAATATCGTAAATATTAAGTGTGCATAGAGACACTGCAACTTTTAGCACCGATGCAACCTTTACACACATGCACTACTTTTAACATCGGTACAGTCGCGATGCAGAAGCTGGACATTGACAAATCATGTACTGAAAATTGGCGACTGCTATTTACGTTAGCATCGATGCAGTCGCGTTTCTGCATCGACTCTAACGCGCGGCTGTATCGATTCCAAAGCAAGACCCTTTACACACTGCAACTTTTAGCAGCGATGTAGTCGCATGCTAAACCGCATAAGCATTGATACGGTCGCGATGCAGAACGCGTTAGCATCGACTTCTGCATCGATGCTAAATTAACACAGTCGCGCTTCTGCATCGATGCTAAATTAAATCTGTTCATTGCGGGAGTCGCGATTCTGATGCGCGTTTTCCGAACGCGCGACTGCATCGATGCTACATGTCACAATGTGTAAGGAGTCTAAATCTGTTCATTGAGTCGCGTAGTAGTCACGCGTTTTCGAAACGTGTGACTGCATTGATGCTAAAAGTCGCAGTGTGTAAGGGGTCAAAGAAACAATATCTATACAATAATTGCTGTCACGTGTCATCATAAACATAATAATATCAATGTTAACATCCTAGTGATTTGAGCCTGCTGTAGACAGCCACTCGATAATCGCACAGCAGCTGTCAATGTAATCTATTTTAATTCATGCAATCAAATTAGTCGGAAATGTCCCAAAATCTAATTGATTATAATATCAATCGAGAAGCCAGGTATAAAGTTCCTTCGTTAAGTAAACTATCCCAACTTAACAACGTTAACGAATTCACAATTTCCGTTTCTAGGTTTTGTTGGTTTTTATGCAAATTTTTTCGTCTTTCATAATCATAATATTTGTCTTCATATATCATTCTTGTCAAAACTCTCGCTTAGGAAGAACCGTGTCGTGTAAAATGATATAATGCGGCTTAATAAATGTTTCATGTCAACCTTGAATGGGTGAACTAAAAAAGCGTCAATTTTCATTTTGATATGAATTCAGAATTTCATTTGTTGGAAAATATGCCTTATGTCTGTATTATAAGATCTTACAGGGTGTTATACCCATCGTTAACGAGGTCAGGGATGTCATTTATGTATGCCACAAACAATGGTGGCAAAAACAAACAATGCGCCGTAATAAGGTGAAATGACGCACATCGCGATCGCCCTTAGCTATGTAACATCTACGACAGTGCTCAACGTGTAGAAAGCTTTACAAGCAGCGAAGAAGCCTGTTGCTTTACTCACTGGTTTTTTGTTACAAACTTCAAAAATGAGGTTATCTACCCATTTTCGTAATGTATGTAGTTTATATCGTTTGAACTTCTTAAAAACTAATGCTTTAGAATGTTTTTCACAATTGTTAAAAACTGCTTTTAAAGTGCGGTGTGTGTGTGTGTGTGTGTGTGTGTGTGTGTGTGTGTGTGTGTGTGTGTGTGTGTGTGTGTGTGTGTGTGTATAATTTAGCGTAAAAAGGTAAAAAGAAAGCTCTCATTGCCCCTCTGTTCGTCACATCTGTACCCACGTTTATTCAAAACAAGGGTTATTTCTTACCACACCATCTTAGTACCACAAGCTCTTGTTAGGCCACTGTTGGCCGTTGTCAGTGGCACCTCAGAATTGAGCCCACAGTATAACAGCTAACACCCCACTCGTAAGATACCTCATCTGTTTGAATTCTACCTTCCTTACTATGTACTTTACAAGGCTGTGGGTTTCAGGTAGGAAAATATTGAGTAACAAACGAAAATTCGCTGACTCTGGATTTGCTTAGCAAATTATGTGCTTACGAAAGTGACATAGCTACTTTATGTAGCCAAAGATTTTTGAAAGCGCATTGAGAGATTGAAAAAACAGCGCGCTTCCTAATTTTAAAAGTTTCAGTCAGGTTTTTATGGCACAGAAGATATAATAGTAAAAGTATAGGTTGTGGAAAGACACATTTTATTTGATTGATAGAAAGTAAGTTTAACATAAATTGCACTTGTAAAAAGCAACTATTGGCTGTGACAGACGAGGAATCGAACCCCGTATCTTACGCAATCCGGGTTGATGCCTATTCCACTCAGCCACCGTCATATTAGCAGGCCTGTTGAATTTTGCAAGCGCTTACTTTAACGCATAGGCTGCGTGAAATCATCAATGTTACGAGATTAGATTAATGTATACGGTATTTATGTAATAAGTATGTATGTTTATTTTTTGTTTTTAATACCTATTGTTGTTTGAATCAAGTTCTCTCTCTTTTACCCTTTTATCACTTCCTTCGCGCCGCCAGTATTTTCTCTAAATAGACCTATGGTTTACTTTTAGAGTCAGTCCTTCAGGAATTAAAACTTAACTCGCATTAATTATTACAAGCTACTCCATTCATTTTCAGTTGAGTTAGAGGTGAAGTCGCCTCTAAATTTTATACCCTTTTACTTTAAATCCCAGCAGAGAACAGGACAAAAGGACAAACTTCCACGTTCGTAGTTTTTCAAGTTCTTTCCTAAGAGTTACGTTTTTCCTGTAGGAAAGGAAACACTTCCTTACTTCAAATAACTTTAGTTTTAAATCAAGAAACCGCACTGCATTTTAATATTCTTTGAGTTTTCACCTTCAGTCAATAATATGGCGACAGTTTGTTACTTTGTACACTCGGGAGTATTAAGATCGTAATCTTTATTGAAGCAGAGTAGAAACATTATTTAATAATTTTAATACTTATTTTACTTGCCAAAATAATTGTGTTTTAGGTTCGCTATCCACCGAAAATGAGCTCTATGTATCCGTAATATGAGCTCAAATTATCAGTTTTCATTTCGTCTTGATACCAGGTAAACACATTTTCAAACACTTGCTCCGCTTGTTTGCGTTTGTTATCGAAACACTTCCAATGGTTTCGTAAGCCGTTACAGGATAGATTTCTGTCTCAATACAAAGGTACTTTACAACCCGAGAACTTGACTAAATTGATTTAGATGCTTTTATATTTAGAAAACGTAGTCCTATACCGCCTCGGACAGAAATAGCTACGTGCTCTTCCGTTTGATCGGTAAGAAACAAAGTCTATTTATATAACAAAATCAATTGGCTATTTCAAGTACAAAATTTATTTAATTTCAATCTCAATTCTAGCAAAATTGCTACAACAAAAGCAAATGCTCACAAATTTCTAAGACAAAAACAACCTAATAACTTCTCCAGGTATAAGAAAACGTTGGAGTGTATATTTTTTCCTCCATCGTTGTAGACACGAGAAACACGAAGTTTAAAACTGACTATCATAGACCCATTTGAAGTTATGAAAGAGTAAGTTTTATATTGACACGAGCACGGAGTGTTCTATCGGTAGAAACTGCAAGACAAGAAAAATAGGGACAGTAAAACTTATACAAAAATATAATATGATACAAAAGAAATCAGCAATTGGTATAGACAAACCTTAGGTTCTGAGTAATTATTGTCTGTGCTAATTTAGTCAAAGATAGCTGGACCTACTAATTTATGACCTCATGAAAATTCTACTCCAATTCAAATATTGGATAATATCAAGATAGGCAAATTTATTTATAAAATCAGAAAGATGTCTGAGGCTGCACTTTTCAACCATATGATTTCTAGTGCGAAATCAAATTATGAACAGCAGATCGCCAAAATTCTTCTTATATTATTAGCGTGTAAATTTGTGATGAATGGATATATGTTTGTTATTCCTCCGCGCAAAATATACTAAATAGATTTTGATGAAACTTTTCAATAATGAAGCTCATATATATTTGAATATAATTGGCCATAACTTATAGTGATTTCATTTCAGACATAATATTTAAGCAGGCGAAACCGCGAAGAGCCGCTAATAACAGCAAAACCAACCTACCTGTAGAATCTTCAATTGCGTGTTCTATTCTTCATATGTTCGCGTTCATCGATAGCAAACTTTGTAGTTGTTAGTTCACATAACAACGAACTAGGTGTGGTTTTACTAGCAACCCACATACAGTGTTAATTTAGACAGTCATAACATGCGATATGAGACAGCCATTCGTTTTAGCATAATTAAATTCTTCAAGGAAAAACTCTGCTAGAAAATTGATACTCGTATTTTTAGAGTCTGTACTATTATTATTATTACCTATGTTGCTACATAGTATCACTTTAAAAGTAATCCGGGATGAGTAATTTATACTGTAGAATTTAAACTTAAACTTACTTACGTTTTATAATTACATTTTTGTTTGTATAGTGTTTCGTCACTATACAAACTTAATAATTAAAATTTCGCTTGTAAAAATCAATTTTTGACTGTGACAGACTAGGAATCGAACCCCTTGTCTTACGTGATCCGGGCGAATACCGATACTACTCGGCCACCGTCACATTAGCAAGCCTCTCGAATTTTGCAAGCGCTTAATTTAACTAAATTTATTTATTTATAACACTTCATGCACAAACAAAGGTACATGTGGCGGACTTAATGCTAAAAACATTCTTTACTTTCAGACCGCCCACCAAATGTCATTTTGATCTATCTAATTAAAAATCAAGGTTATGCTCAAGCTATCAAACTGTTATCGTTTTTTTTGATGTAGCTTATAGGTTTTATATCAATTAACTAAATAAAATGTGAGATTCTTAACCATATCAATGTTGTTGATACCGTTGTTAATACCGCGGAAATTAGTTTTTCAAGGCACTCAAAGCAACACGTAGTATTTTAAATATCCTTTGGACATTAAATATCCTTTGGACATTCCCACACATCGCCATCTAGCCCCAAAGTAAGCTACTCAAAGCTTGTGTTATGGGTGCCAGACAACGGATATAATACTTAAATACTTTTTGTTTGTAAATACATACATGATATACATAGAAAACACCCAGACCAATACAAACAGACATGTTCATGCACACAAATGTTTGTATTGTGCGGGGATCGAACCCGCAACCCGCTGCGTAGTAGGCGATTTCTCGACCACTACACCAGACAGGTCGTCAAGTTTTCAAAGTCAACTGTGTATTCACAGTTCTATTCAGCAAAAAAAAACTTACTTCGCAGTACCAAATGCACATGCTTCAGTCAGGACATCGTTTAAACGGCTTACTTACGTAAAATAACTCTACTAGGTAATTTTATCCCACTGAAACTAATCTAAGCCGAGTAAGTAGTTAATAAGAACCCTAATAAACATGGATTAATCCCACCTACAAGAGCTCCTTATACCACTTATGCCACCTCAAAGAGCCCTCGATCACTACTAGGACTGATATAATGCTAAGTGACTTATAATTGGGTTCCCAATTAAACAGAATATGATAGGAATGTTACGATATCATCATCATCATCATCATCATTATCAGCCAAAGGACGTCCACACATAGGCCTCCCCCACGGATTTCCACAGCAACCGATCACTGGCGGTCTGCATCCAGTTTGATCCTGCGATCTTTATAAGGTCGTCTGTCCATCTTGTTGGTGGACGTCCCACGCTGCGTCTCTGGTCGAAGGGTCTCCAATCTAGAACTTTCCTGCCCCAACGGCCATCAGTTCATCGCGCTATGTGCCCTGCCCATTGCCACTTGAGCTTACTGATTCTCAAGGCTATGTCCGTTACCTTAGTTCTTCTACGTATCTCCTCATTTCTAATTCGATCCCGTAGAAAAACACCCAGCATAGCCCTTTCCATCGCTCGTTGTGTGATTTTGAGCTTCATTATAAGGCCCATAGTAAGAGACCATGTTTCGGATCCGTATGTCATGTTACGATATCAGTGAAATGTAATAAAAGTATTGATATCAGAAAACTATCAATCGGACACGATACCGGGTATATTAACCGGGTTTCACGGTACCCAAATTATGTAATAATGGCAAAATAACTGTGGTAATGACTTTATGGAAGCTCCGGAAAATTTTTGAGAAAACTAAGGCGACAAAAGTGTCGTCAGCAATGTTTCAGTTTTGCGATCCACCTTTGAACCTTTACACATTGCGTCGCTGTTAGTAAAGCTGATGCAGTCGCAAAATGTTAACCTTTACACACTAAACTACATCGATGCTTAATTTAATGTGTTCATTGCGTGAGTCGCTATGCTGAAGCGCGTTTTCAAAACGCGCGATGGCATCGATGCTAAAAGTCGCAGCGTGTAAGGGGTCTACAGTAATTTTGGACTCTATATAAGGTTCTTACAGGCTAATTATTAATTCTGTTACTGAGGTTGTACATTCCTAACTGTATCAGTAAATATAGGAATGACGTTACAAGCCTGCATAAGCTTGCGTTACATACACTTTATCATGTGTTCATTAATCCTTCGTGATGGGACATGACACCTGCTCGGTGTCAATACGTGTTAGATCAGAGAAGTCATAGGTATCCCTAACATGCCTTGCATCGGTTTGAGTGAATGCAAAGAAAAAAACAAAAAAGGGTCAGATAAGCATAAAATAAAATAAACATGTAAGGAGGCGTTGATGCTGGCTTCTGCGTTGATAGTAACCTATACTTGATACTTTCGGCTAGGAATGTACAGCTTTATTACTATAAGTAAAGTTAGCCTGTAACGCCCCACTGCTGGGCAATGGCCTTACTTGAACTATGAGGTTGTTCGAGTCATACTCCACCACGCATGCTCAGAGCGGATAAGTGGAGGGGTGTTTGCAAGCGACTAACACTGCTGTCAGATGTTATCAAGCCATAATGTATCTGACTAGGCGTAACGACTAATAACAGCCGATATTAGCCGGGAACAACCGCTTAACGTGCCTTCTGAAGCATGGAGATACTCGTTATATACGTGAAATGAAATACGTGGAATGATCTCCCATCCAAACACGACCGCGCTGTATTTGGCTTCACTTCGATATCAGTACCAAAGCGCTGCTACAACTGCGCTACGAGCACCTTAATATTAATTTATTGCTATAAAATACAAAACTAAATGTCGGGATATATTTTTAAACAAATATTTAGAAAACGTTCCATAAGGTCCAAATGCTTCTACATAATATTAATTACTTGCAAGTAATTACGTACTTTCAGCTCACTCAGTCGATATTCCTGAAATATGTTTTAAAGGAAATCCACTTCGGTCATTTTTGTTGCGTTTATCAACCAGCCACACAGACAATGGTTGTTAGTGTGAATTCGGGCACAAAAGGCTTACTTTGTTTTTGCTAGGACGGTCTTAGATTCAAACAAACCGCTCTACTAACGAACGCGGTCACTTTTTTGAGACGTTTCCTTTGTATGCGCTAAAAAATGTGGCAACTTTGAAGCTAGGACTGTCAAAGTTATACTTAAACACTATTTAGTCACTAATTGTCAAGGTTTTGGAGTCATATACAAATGAAACTTTATGTTTTAGAAAAGTATCTATTATTTCTATTTGGTGAAAATAGTTTTTTAAAACATTGTTTACAAATATTTCGCACCCACATTATATTAGCCTAGCGCAGCCAGATACTTACTATTTATATCGGAACTGTATTTATGAGAGTATATTTAGCAGAAATAATACTTTTCTATTCTTACCACATCGAAGAGCATACGGAAAACTTGGAGTGAAATAAAGCACGAAACTCTCAACGGGATGGGGGCGCACTGTGGACCCCTCTGCCGATGGGATGGGATATTTCAGGACCTTAAGTCAAGTCAAGTCTTAAAGAGTCAGTGAATTTAATCATGATTAATTATCAATGTGTTTTCTGTTGACTGCCTCCTGTAGCAACTTGATACCTATTTTACCGACCAAAACTAACTCGTAAAATGACTAAATTTCCGCATATGCCGCTGCCGAAGTGTTTAGCTTTATTGCGGCTGAGTTCGTTCTGAATAGTGCAATCAACTGGACGGGAATATAATTAGGTGCAAGCATAATTTGTCCACTGGCGACCTGCACATAAATTATGCCGTATAATGAGAGGAAATTAGATTTTCAACCAAACTGGACTGGATAATTTAGATCCGCACCGTTAGAATTCAGATAAAAATCATAGCAACGAAACAATGGTTGACTACGTCAGCCGTAATAAGATCAAATAGGCCGCTATATTTTCTCCACATTACGATGGTCTCTAGAACAAAATAAAAAGGAAGACTGAGTACAGTGAGCTCGTAACGGATAGGCAATATATCTGCACAAAGTTTGCAGACACTTCTGTCCTTTAATAGTCTATGGTTCAGTGGACCGTTGAAATAACAAGTAAAGTTTGGGATAGTATGCCTTTACCACCTGAATTGTGAGAGATAAAATACTTACTGACTATCTAGGAGTTACCAAGTCTTTAATATGTCGTTCACTTTTGGAGAATAAGTTGCTCTTCCATAATTTAGTTTGCACACACAATAATACTACATGACACTAAAAACATAAACTGGCAAAAGTAAGTACCTATCTGTCTATTAAAATTTATTATATTATTACTTTAGGTACACTAGTTTTTTAGTAATAAAATAAAAAAATGTACTAAAAAGTCTTTAATAAACTCTTGACTATTTAAAATAAATCCGTTTAGGGTAAACAATTTCTTTTTGGAATTGTTGCTTTGTTATGTAATGATTTAGATGGTCAAAATGATGGCGCCGACTCCAAAAAGAAATGGTTCGCCTAAAATGGATTTCTTTCCTTTCCTTTCCAATAAATATTTTAAATTTTGATTGAATTTAACGATTAAATGTAATTATAGTCACTTACACACTATTTGCATGCTATTCATAGATGGCTGGAACAGCTGAACTAAATGAAAATAATAACCACCTAAAAAATGTACCCCTTCCAAACGCAAATAAACGTTCATTTCATTTCATAAAGAGCCAGGAGTTTTTTAAGGCTTGTAAGTGCATTTTGGTTTTGAAGTCGGTTTTTACTCGTAAAAGTTATTTAATTTGTTCATTTTTAGAGATAGGAGGGGGGAGGGAGAAAGGGGTTACAACTTTTCTTTAAGAAGCTACATCTTACCAATCATAAGTTCTTCGTATAAATGAATTAGGAGTACAGCGTTAAGAAGTTCCACCATCATCTCAGCTCCACAGAATGTTAAATATCAGACGTAACAACGTATCAACATTCATGTTCTAGTACAAAAACACGTGTCTTTAATTTTAAGAGTTCTCCTTGATTGCACCAAAATCCCAGTATCAGATCCCAACTTGGCAACAATCCGAATTAGAAGGTATAACCTCTAAATAGACGAAAATATTTCAAACGGTCCACAATTGACTAACATGAGGAAACTTGTATACAAAAAATACAAAATGCGTTCGAATGGATAAGCTCCTCCTTTTTTGTAGTCGGTTTAAAAATACTCGGCGAAGAGATTTTAAACTTGAAATATGCAAAATAAAATGAAATTGTTCTACTATTAACTATCATTATAACGTATGAAAATTTTTATAAATATAAATAATAAATTTTGAAACGAAATATTGATATTTCATATTTCGTTCGTAATTTCAAATTAAATAAGCCACAGAAATTACGCGATTAACACGTTTCCTGAGAACTCCTATCACATTAGCTGTATTTTAACTTTTTTTTTCCCATACTATTACCATAATCAACCAGAGAATCGATTCCCGTATCATCCTGCACACGTCGCTGTTAAATGTAGGCTGGATGAACTAATGGATTCAAAGACCCGGTATATCAATAGGAAACAAGATATATTGCCTCTTAGGATGCCAAGTCGGGAGTTAGAGGAACAGACAGCGATCAATACGTGCTTCATCTTGAAGGCTTAGAAGCTGTGGCAGCGAATTTAAGACAGGTGATTAAATGCACTTGTAAACTATACTTATTTAGAGTAGATTACATTTTTTGATCTATTACACTAGAGATATTTAAAGAGTTATCAAAATACTAGAAAAGTGTTGATTTGTAATACAGGCTCTTTGCTTAATTTAAGCTGTATTATCTGTCAATCTTAGAATATTCACCAAACGTTCTACTATGAACTTTGTATGTCTGAGTTGGAGAAACAGATAAACTCGGTTAGTTGATGATTATTCTAATTTCATAAGAAAGTTACTAATTATACAATAATCAATGCAGTAAGTAAAATTACGCGGGAAAATTCCACAACAATCAATCTAATGTCAAACACACTCTATATTACAAATCTAGTGCTGTCCATGCCATGAGTCCTAGTGTTGTCTACCATAGTAATGCCATAATCGATTATCCGTCTAACAGTATATAAGCCGATACTTGGACCTACACCCTGGATGCTCACTCACCATTGTGCACTCTACAGCATGCATCACGGGTATCTATGATAGTATTCCCTGTCTATCGCTAAGCTCGAAAACTTAATTGACAGCTTAAACCGTGTTCACCGAGGCCATTGCGATAAAAGTTCACGTCAATCACCCATTTCGTTTCATTGGCAAATAGTGCCATTTTCACTTTATTTCGTTGCTAAGGGCAGCTCAATTAAACGGCGACATGACACAGCCAACACTTATCGCTCAGTCTCGTTAGCATTGCACTCTGTGAGTCGTTAAACAAAATGTTGGCACTGCAAATATCATTTTATGTGCCTAAAGTTGGACGTTAAAAAAACCATCATGTAGAATCTAGCTGTTTTCGTTAATTATAATAATAGTAACATGGTATAATGTATAATAGAATCCGTGAAATCTGTAAAAAGAATAAATACTGTGCAATATAATTTACTTTTACTATGCATCGTCGGTGTGTACATCACTATTATTAGTTTTGATAACCGAGAGTTTCTCGTTCCTATCAATTAAGCTTTCACAGCCGCTAAAAAAACCAAATCGCACAGGAATCCTATTCGTACAAAAAAAAAAGGCAACGAAAATCCTACGAAAGTCCTAAAATGAGACGTACAGGTAGTCTTTTTTCATTCAAATTTAGGGCCCCTGACCTTAAAAGTAGCTTGCTATTTAATGCGTGTATAGACATATTAAACGGAGATAGGTAAATCGAGAATTCAAACTTTTGTTTTTTGTCGACATCATTGAACATAGTTGTGTACTTTAAGGATTAAGGTACTTTAACTCCAATCAAGACATGACGTGACCTTGTATGGAAAAAATATGTTTAAATCTTGTACACACAACTTTATTAGCGATATCAGGTCTATTCAAAACGGGTTTTTTGCATAATTATTGACTCTAATCGAGACCTCTGATAACTTTTAACGCAAACTCTTAATTCCGCAACAAAACCAAACCAGAGTAATTAAAATTAAAACCAAAGATGGAATGCTTGGCAAATTTCGCGCTCATAAACTTCCTACAGGACTTGCCAAGACGTTAATCATGTTAAACAAAATTTACACAGTGTAATTACACTTTCGTAAAAATTAAATTAAATTATTTTGTTTTGATACGGAATAGCATTCTGTTGAAGAAGAGCGTGAAAGCAATTAAACTTGCCAAACTTTTGATATAATGTCTTTCAAAAGCTCGTTCAAAGTCCTATAAAAATACTTACATGAACCCATAAAACATATTAATTTAATCTAGACCCACTTGTGATGGCTGAATAATTTTAACAATTACTTATTATCATGTTCGAGGAAATATACCCAACCTGTTTCATTCATATCATATTCCTATCAACATAAAAAATGAGGGGATCTTTTTTACGTTGATAGGAATGTACTGATTTATTTAATCCAGAACTAACATGTGTTAGTTAGTAATTGTCAATATTTTTCCATTTACAAATAAAAACCAGGGGCCCTATTTTTGAATCACTCGCTTTGATAAGGCGTGTGATAATCGTTCGAAAACTAATAAAAATCAACGAAAATCTCGCGATATATAGACTCGGGTACTTACAAAATTGAGCTTTATTTTTTCAAATTCCTTCCGTGTGGATTTCAACTGATTTTCATTCGAAAATTTGACATAAATCAATGAATATCACACGCCATCTGGACGATAGTCATTTAGGATCTCTGTATTGAAATCAAAGACGACCCGTCTGGTGTAGTGGTCGAGAAATCGCCTACTACGCAGCGGGTGCGGGTTCGATCCCCGCACAATACAAACATTTGTGTGCATGAACATGTCTGTTTGTATTGGTCTGGGTGTTTTCTATGTATATCATGTATGTATTTACAAAAAAAAAGTATTTAAGTATTATATCCGTTGTCTGGCACCCATAACACAAGCTTTGAGTAGCTTACTTTGGGGCTAGATTGCGATGTGTGGAAATGTCCAAAGGAAAGGAAAGGAAAGGCAAGACCTACCGGCTCCCTTAGTTTCTTTACACGGCATGAAGATAAAAGAAGTGGCACATTCAATAATTAGTGTTGTGAGAGTGTCCCGAAAACGCGACGCCAGACTTAGTAGCTTAACCTTGCAGTTAGTTTAAGTGACCGATTGCGTGATGCGCGGGTAATGATATCCTAGTTTAGTGGAACACGTCCCTTGGGGATGGGCTCAAAAATAATGCAGAAGGTCACAACCTTTATACTTTTTTTTGCTATTTACCTGCGTGGTTATAGCTCTCCATTGTACAGACACGGAACTTAATAAGGCTGGTTTCAGAGCGACGCCGGGACGCACTGTTGGTGCCATTTAGATGTGCAGATTTGACTGGCACTCAGAAACAACGGCCTGTGTATGGAATGGCATTATGTATGAAGTTTTGGACAATCAAAACTAATGTGATCTATTAGGATATTGTAAAACAGACCATTTTTAGTTCAATTAGTATAGTTTAACTAAGGGTACAATGTAAGTTTCATTAAAATCGGTCTAGTAGCTTTTAAAATATGAGTGATAAAAATAATTTAAAAATAACGTTGGTGCATGACGAAATGCGCCGTCTCCACACGAATTTGTTTCGCCTAAACTAAACTAAACTTTTTAGTCAGTGTTGTGAAGTGGTATATTTAAATTTCATCAGCTAATTATGTAATAATATTATGGTATATTAATGATGTTGTTCTGTGTTGTAATTATACACTAAAATAAACAAAAATAAATTAAAAGTTCACAACCACATTCCCAACATTTAGGTACTCATAAGGTGTATTTAACTGAATGCTAGTTTGCAAGAAACTTTCCGAAAACATTAAATAGTGTTGTCAAAAACGTTAAGAAAGAAGTTCAGAGCAGAAAGTCCTTACGTTTGTAACGGGAGTGTTGCTTCCAAACCGTAAAAAAAAAGAGCCGGAATGCAAGCGTTATTTCAGTCCAGTGCATGCGATGCATGCAGTGCACCGAGACGAATTCAGCTTAGAAATGCAGAAGACTATTAGAGAAATTAACTTGTTTATTTGCAGTAGATGCTTAACGTATTTAAATCCTCTCTTTAAGACAGTATGATTTTTGGACAATGATATTTTGACACCTTCAAAAGTAATTTTATTGTTTGTTTATTAAGGAAATCAACAGCACATTCATTTTTATCACTTACATCTTGTTTTACCACATAGGGTATGGCCAAAATCATATTTCCCTTTGTTATGTTACATAAAACATTATAGTTACATCGATAGATTACTTTCACAAACGAGTAGTGGGGTGTCATTTCTCGTACAATTTGTATTCGAAAAAAGTTCGAGTTTAATTTTTTTGATGAAAATACAGTTTTCGTTTATTTGACGTGTACATATGATAAGACTTTTACACTGTATTAATAACAAACAAGAAAAAATAAAACTAAGACATGCAACATGAAAAATTACTTAAAATCTATCTATTCAAAAAAACCGGCCAAGTGCGAGTCGGACTCGCGCACTGAGGGTTCCGTGCCTACGTTAACTGAATTAGGGAATCCATTTACTTCTACTTAGTAAAATACCACAATATTTTATTGACTACAAATATAACTTTGTTTTTCATAGTGTTTGTATGAAGTACAAAGTTATGTTTGCGGTTGTTGAAAATGTGCTATATCTCAAAAACTACTAGTTCGATCGCGTCCGAACTAATTTTCGTTGAAAGTATTTGTTAAGATCTACATTATATATTTTTTTCAAAATTTACACTTGCTTGGTTTAGAAATTAGATGGGGGGGACGCCCATTTTACCACTTTGGAAGCGTCTAGCTATTAAACGTTTGGCTTTAAAAGAAAATGATCTTAGAAACCTCTATGTTATTTTAAAAGACCTATCCATAGACACCCCACACGCATAGGTTTGCCAAAAATTTTTTTTTTTGGTTTTAGTTTCATGTATGGGAGCCCCCCCTTAACTGTCATTTTTTTTATTTTTTGTATGAGAATCGGTAAGCGGTTAACAAGATACATCTTCCTACCAAATTTCAATTGTGTAATGCTTATAGTTACAGAATAAAATGGGTGTGACATACGGACGGACAGACAGACAGACAGACAGACAGACAGACAGACAGACAGACAGACAGACAGACAGACAGACTTGACGAAACTATAAGGGTTCCGTTTTTTGCCATTCGGCTAAGGATCCCTAAAAACGAAACCATTTCCTTGCGGCAAGGAAGCTATGGTGCTGGCTGCGTTGCCGCGTTGGATAGCGATGTTAATCCTTTGAGCCAGCTTTATTTATTAGCTTTATTCATTATACTTGAATTTTTGGTGAAACATTTAAACTCGTATTCAAATTACCACCCAAAAAAAACTATCTAAAAAGCTATCTTAAAAAAAACGAATTTGCCTTCTATTTAGGAGAAACAAATTACATTTGGAGTCTTTGTATGATATGTCTCGATTGATGGGGTACGCAAGCTTGAGATGTAAAAATATTATGCAAATAAAAACCCTTAATAATACACACTGACCCATTTTCAAGGCTTAAGATATTTTCTCCAATTTCAAAGGTTCAATAGAAGTTTTTTGACTTTATTTTAATTATAAAAACTACAGCAAAGTTACAAAGTTATACTGTCAACGTGCAACGTTGTCCAACGTGCATTCTTTGCGTCGAATGTCGGCCGCAACCTATACATAGCTGATTATGTTCAGGGTAAAAATATAACTTATATATGTTTATTAGTAAATATAAATTTTCCTGAACGAGGAAAACTGATACTTTCATATTAGCCGATAGAGTAAAATGAGTAAAACATCTTCCAATTTACATTCAAAGTTTGCTTTGACGTATTTTTTTATGAAATTCTGAGAATATGAAAATTGTGTATTGTGTCCTATTTTACAAAGTAAAGATATCATTTGTATAACATAGTACTCCTTTTGAAATTAAAAAAAAAATATTACCTAATTGTACTGGGATTTTTGGTGTGGTTTTCTATAAATAGAAATGTAATTTTTAAATTCGTTAAAATGCTACTTATGCTCTGACGCAAAAAAGGGTGACATGAGTTAAACGTTTCAGTCTGTGTATTTGTGTATCTGTCTGTGGTATCGTAGCTACCAAACGGATGATCCGACTTTCTCTTAGTATTTTTTGTTGATCATAGAAAATTTTATCCAGTGTTCTCTTTAGCCATTTAAAAAAAATCCAGCAGATTTTTTAATTGCGACGGGGGTATTTTTAACTACAATATTAAATTTTATAATAATGGATTATATTATGGTTACAGCATGTAATATTTAATTCCGTAAATTACAAAGAGATAAGTACTACTTCAGGCTTTACCCAACGCAGTAGCGTGTTTATATAGCTAAAAGCAAGAACACTTACTAAAGTTTTCTTGTACATAGTATACTAATACTATCATAATTGTAACGTGTTGCTACTCCTCTATAGTCGTTGTATAGCCGTTCATAAAAAACACTACACAAAAGAAGAAAAAACTAGAGGAGTTGGAAAGTTAAAGAATGAAGTTTGCTGGTTGGAAAAATATTCTACTTTGAAACGTTTAGTACAGCTACGAGTACTTACTTGATGTAAACTTTTGCTTGAACTCTTGTGAGAGTGTATCAAAGCAAAGAAATACCATTTTATTTTATAAACGACAATGATACAATAAACTTTGGAACTCCAATATCCTTTCGGCAAAATAAATATTGACTAACAGCAAATAAAATCGAATATTTGATACCTACCATTGACTTCGCTAACGAGACTTCTCCTAATATTAGAGAAAATATTTATGTTAGAAATTACTGGGTACATATTTTGTTAGTAGGTGTATAAAGATCACAATTTCTATTATCTGCCTATTCTAATGATAGTGATCATACAAACTTTAAACAATATAAAACACAACCTGTCTAAAATGTTGTTACTTGTTGCACTTCCGTGTCGTGCACGCTTGACAAAAGACCACTTCCGCATTAAAAATAAAATTTGATTGCTGCCCGTTTTTGGACATTTATAAAATTCGGAATGCAGCTCGCATGCCTTATTGCTGTTCGCTCGGACGCTGTGACCGGTGCATACTACAGCAATGAATTCGAAAGGACCAAATTACTGTTTAAACTACGACACTCGTACATATAAAATTCCCGTTTTGAATAAGAATACCTATTTTAAAGACGTTGGTAGCGTTTGTCCAGTTTTATTTACTGGATACTTTTTGACTATAAGATACCTTGTTAAACAACTTAAAAACGGAGGTCCTCAGTTCGACCAGTAAGTTTGTATGTTGAATGGTAGTCTGCGAATGTCTCGCGTTTGGCTGGACCGAATTTGTTGCGGTTTTCACTAAAATATTTGTTACACCGAGGAGAAGGTTTGAGTAACCATTTTAGTTCAATCAAGTAGATTGTATAACTAAAACTAATAAACAAAAACTAAAAATGACAAAAATATTGTTTTTGTCAATAAAAATTAAACCGCCTCAAAAAATCACCGAAATGTGTAAATAGGAGAAAAAAACTCATTTAAAGTCGGTGCATTATGTCAACTTTAACAGACAGCAGCAAGACTGCTACGACACGTAGACACGTGACATATGATACATACATGCACATCATGCACCGACTTCAAATGAGTTTGTTTTTCCTAGTAGCGTTATTTTATTCCTTTTGGTGATTATTTTTGAAGGCGGTTCTATTTGTATGATTTTTTTGTTTACTGTTTTGAACCGGAGTAGCATTAATTTCATATTCATAAATTAGATACGTAAATATCATCGAAAATATTATCTAGGTTCTAGAGTTTAAAAAAAATAATGGGTGTCTTTCATATTTAAAAGTAAATGTCATAAACGAAACAGCAAACGAATGTATTTTTCTCGAGGGAATGATTACTGTGTCGATACTAAAAAAAACACATGCTACACACATGTTCATAAAAAATACACAAACATAAGCCACAAAAGCTTTTTACATGGTATACGAGTATTTTGGCAAACCGACCCTTAAATTACCGCCTCCGATATCGGGCAATAAATATAGTTAGTGGTAGTTTTTATGGAGCTACTCGTATCTTTGGGGTAAGGGTTAAAGGCTTATAACCCTCGTACCAAAATCTGTGACTGCGATTATTTTTTTATTATTTTCTGCAATTTCTAACTAAATACTGCAAATAACTTTCTTTTGCTGAGGAGGAACTTAAAGAAGAGGTTAATCAGTCTCACGTTCCATTTACAATTCAATATCGTTTTTAGGGTTCCGTAGCTGAATGGCAAAAAACGGAACCCTTATAGTTTCGTCAAGTTTGTCTGTCTGTATGTCTGTCTGTCTGTCAGTCTGTCCGTCCGTATGTCACAGCCACTTTATGTACTGCATAAACTGTTGAAATGAATTTCGTAGGAAGATGTATCCTGTTAACCTCTTTACGATTCTTATACAAAAAAATATATTTTAGGGGAGGCTTACCATATACGAAACTGAAACCGAAACTTTTTTGTCAAACCTATGCATGTGGGGTGTCTTCCCCCCCCCCCCCCAAAATATATAATGATGATCTTAACAAATAAATTCAACGAAAATTGGTTTGGACGGAATCGAACTAGTAGTTTTTGAGATATAGCACATTTTCAACAACCCAACCACAAACTTTGTTCTTGATACAAAAACTATGAAAAACAAAGTTATATTTGCTGTTAACAAAATATTGTGGTATTTTAGCGTAAGTAAGTGGATTCCCTAATACAGATAAAATTGGCACGGAACCCTCAATACGCGAGTCCGATTCGCACTTGACTGTTTTTTTAGTACTGTTGTTCAAAGTAAGTTTATAGTCAAGAGGTCTACCTCAAGACTATTAACTTACTTTGTGACTTACTTACTTACTTACTGAACTAGAGATTAAGTACACAATTACATGTCTATAAATCTCAAAGGATGGAAACACTGAATCTATAAACGATGTTACAGGTACAGTCATGTTTAAAGAATTTCCAATTCCATATGTAAAAGTTCTAGACTGGAACCATAACCTGCATATTAGATTACAAAAAAGCATGATTCAATTTGTCCCTTAGCGATTAGACTCGTGACATTCATTTTGGTTTCCTGTCAAAATTGTTTTAAAAAGGCTTTCGCGGACGCAATTTTCATTGCGTCACGCGCCCGGTGGTTTTGTCGCATTCGAGGTCATGAATTAAGGTGGGAACCAATTATGGTAGACAGGAAATTTGCACACCCCGCGTTTTGGCTGCCTTATACATATACCCACTATGTACATACATACTTAACTGCCTCGGTGGCGCAGCGGTAGGAGGGTCGCACTTTAAAGCGACGGCTGCTCCAGAGGTCCCGGGTTCGATCCCCGGGTCGGGCCAAAAAAAAATACCTGAGTTTTGCTGTTCAGAAATTCTTAGGATAGCCCGGAGTTTGGAAGTTGGCGGTGTTTCACCCCCGTGCCTCGGAAAAGCACGTAAAGCCGTTGGTCCTGCGCCTGAACTCTCTCCGGTCGTGTCAGATTGCTGTCCCATCGGGCTATGAGAGTGAAAAGGAATAGAGAGTGCACCTGTGTTTGCGCACACACTTGTGTACTATAATATGTCCCGCGCAGTCGGTTATTCGTTGTGACTGGCCACCGTAGTCGAAATCGGCTAGGGGGACTATTATTATGTACATACGGCCCATGCCCGGATTTATGCATTGTTACCCTGTAATCTTGCACTTTTCTGCGAGCGGAGCAAATTGGATTACAAAGAGCTCTACCTGTACGGTGTAATTACAGATTTTGTAATTGGCTGGTTCTTTAAATTTGAGCCGTATTTTCGAAATGTCGACGCGTCCAAAGTGCGTTTATAAAGTTTACATCAGAAGAATATTTTATAAATTTTCATAAAAATCTTATACAGGTTTTTTTTCAATAAAAAATGTAATAGTTCATAGCCTCAAAGATTGTACTATCTTTTGTATTTTTATGCTTTGATCTTACATTCGTTACTTTTCAGTTTCTTTACCACTTTTCTTATTTAGTTAGGTAAATAATATGCCAATCCCAAACAATAACATTATTATATTGATATCTTATTACTGAAAATATCACAGTAATAATGTGTTAATATTGAATTTGTTACCAATTTATCATGTAAAGCATAATCCGGTACGGAAAACAGATGCTTGAAATAAGATACGTATAATGGATCCGTCTGTCACAAAAGGCAAATAACACTCATTAGTTACGGAGTAACTCAATGAGATCATTTATCACTCGGAAAATGAGAATTAAGCATAGATTTGGGCGAACATTTTCAATTTCTCGTGGATTTGATATCGCAACTTTTAATAAAGTCAGTTTTTAGTAATAATTTTGCAACAGTACTTGTTATAAAAATCATGAAAAACATTATTGAACTTCTATTACTAGCGTATGGAAGTGACACTACGAACAAATTTCGTGCTCCATGAATTGATGACACAGACATCAACTTATAGTACAGATTCATAATTCGACATGATCAAATTTCAAGAGAAACGTCACAATTTATCGTCGTATTTGCGACTTTTTTTTGCTTCTCATAGCTTCTCTATATGTAGTAGTAACAACAACAACAAGGAATTACAGAATGCGTTACAGTCAAAGGTTACCAAAGGTTAACTGATAGTAAACTTATCTAAGTCTATGGGCTGATGTCTTCATCATCTAATTTAAGAGCTGGGCTATTGTCGGTGAAGTTGCTGTCTAACTGAGAATTAATTTATAGGTGCAATAAAAATGCCCTGAAAAAATATATAAAACTTCCTTTGCAACCACAAAACGAGATTTCCCTTCTGGCTACGGCTCATAAGTTTTAATAATGTACGAGTACAGATACGACCGCAGCGAAAAGATTTCGGAGTCATCGTTTGTCATCATGACAAATCACGTGCGTGTCATACCGTCAAAAGACTTTTTACGGAAATGATAACGTTGATGAAATTTAAAAGGGTTCAGCCTATGTTAGAGCGCTTTCACACTTTGGCGTTTTGCGCAACGCGACGGTCACGCGGCAGTCGCGTGCTGTCAATTTCATAAGTAAAATGACAGCAGTAAGCCATTCACATTAGAGAGACGCGCTGCTGTCGCTCTAATGTGAAGGCGCACTATAGATATAGAAACAAGGACCATATTGCGACTTTGCTTTAAATCCGTTTAAGTTTCGGGCAGTTCAAAGCCCACTAGCTAACTGAGTCATGGACCTCAATTGATTAATTGAAATATGACAAAGCTACATTGCAATACGCACCCAGTCATTTGTACGAGACATCATATCTTTTTTTACCAACTTCAAAAAAGGAGGTTGTCAATTTAATACGTTGGAGTTTAATAAAATAATATTTGAGAATATTGAAGTAGTAAGGCTTCTGAACACGTGTGCTTAATTTATAAAGTGTACGTGTTTATATATTTGCTCACGGATTTCTGGAAAACTAGAAGTCTTAGCGACCTAAGTCTTATAAAAATCGGTCCAGTTATTTTAAATAACTAAAATTAAAACTAATAAAAATATAAATCGCCTTAAAAACTAACTTAAATGCTACTAAAATTGAAATAACAATACTATTAAAACAAAGCTTTTGTCTTTTATTATTTTTTGTACTGAACACTTGTAGGACTAAAGTATTTTGTATTAAATAGGTAATAAACTTCCCTTTTCCTATTATGTGCCTTGACCTTTTTTGTAACCAGAAAAACATATCATTCACATTTGTACCAGTTTCCTTTCCTAGTCGCCCAAGCTATAGTGCTCCTATTTCCTATCCCATTTTAAGTGCAAAACTTATATTATGCTTTCCACGTAGCTGCGATATCTGATCGTACATTTCAGATATTAGGTACTTTGATTCTGCTCCGTGAAGTTCAAGTAAAGCTAGTAAGCCCTTCAAAAGACTGTTGGGAAATTGCTTCTGTTAAAAAGCAGTTATTAATGGTCCTACCGCTCATATACGGCTCCAGAACGTGAAGTTATTTTCGGTTTCTTAAAAGTGAAATAGAATAAAAGTAAAGTATTCTTTTCTGAACCACCCACATCTGCACAAAGGTCTTACTTAAGTATCAGGTACTGATCGGGCGTGTTTAGTAGAAACGAGTTGAGGGGTATATGTGTCAACGTGATATTGTAAAAACCTAATGGTTTTAAATCCGTTAGATTGTACTCTGTCAAACTATTGTGAACTGTACCGAAGTTCATACATTATAATGTAAACTGAAATGATGAATCACTACGCCAGTCGTGGCTCAGGGTAGGTGAATCCTTCCGTTAATTCTTCGTGTTAGGTTGACAGGTAAGTATCAATAAAAGCATACATTCTAAACCATGTCAAGCTTATTTACAATAAATTGGCAGGTTACAATCTAACGGATTTAAAACCGTTACATTATAATCACGAGGTATTTACAATACAACGGTCACATCTGCATAAAGAAGGTAAGTACATAAATGCGTTGCTTAAGCGCACGTTGTATAAAGATTGAGTTCTGTACTATCTATATATATTCTAAGGTTTATATGATGCAAATGACGAACCTTCCTTTTAGTGTATCAGGCCATCTCACTAGGTAAAGTAGTTTTTACTTTAAACCATCAGTGTTTCCAATGGATTATGACCCGAAATTTTCAAAGTCAGAGTGAACCTCCTGGTGACAAGAGCGAACCCATTTTAAAAAAAAAACTGTGAAAGCACTCCGGGAGTGCCGGCAGAAGTGAAAACTTGAATATCAACGTTGTGCATTTTTGATTTTTTGGAATAGTTATTATCAATATAAAAGTACTATAATTTTTGTGACAGAATACAATAATAATAATAATACAATAATAATAATAATAATAATAATATAATATTTTTATAGAATACAATATTTATTTATGTCGCTATCGTACACAAACATTACAATTTATATTATATTAAATTACATTAAAAAGTTTATCTCTCAGAAAAATCAACTTACATCCATAATTTCGCCAACCGTCTTACGGTTTTTCGATCAGCCCACGTGTCCTGACGCGAGTTTCACATTTTTCCCCCATCCCACAAAAGTGCTCAACGCCGCTAAAGAAGTTTTCACTTCAAAAAAACTCAACATGTATGATGCGCTAAAATACGTGTGTCACACCCTTTACACACTGCGACTTTTAGCTCCTTTACACACTGCGACTTTTAGCAGCGATATAGTCGCGAAACTAACGCGCGTTAATATCGATACAGTCGCGGTGCAGAAACTGGAAATCGTCAAATTATGGACTGATTTTGGCCAGTTAACGAAATAGGTTTCACTCCTAAATAAATGTATCAGTTCCTACAAATACATACATTCTACACAATTCATTACCATTTGAACTCGCAAAAATTAAGATTTATTAGATAGACGTTTCTGATACATATGCAGGATTCTTACTATATTCAGGGTTCATAGGTTTTTTAATTAAACATTTTATACCTACTGGAGTATTTTGAACTTATTCTAGTACAACTATATCCTAGAATTAGAAAATATTATAGCTAGAAAATAATATGAGTGAAGCTTACACCCTTTTTTTTATTACAGGTACGCACCATCAGGCCGCGTTCCAGTTGTTGTAAATTGCCAGAAAATATGTCAGTTACATACAAATCAATTGTAAGCAATAGTAGATTGTAATACAAGGGGAGAAAGTGACCCATTTTACTCGAGATGCTTCTGGCTCTCACTCCGTTCGAGCGCTAATAATCCGGGAGTGAAATGGGTGCTTCAATCCGTGGTAAACATACCATTTTTCATTCCGAATATGAGGAAAAAAATAATAGCTGTGTGATTGTAGATGTGATGATGAGGTATTATGTTAATTGGCGAGAGATGAAACTTCAAGTTTTGCACAATATATCCGTTTATTTACCGTCGCTTTACATAAAAGACACGATTAGAATGACAGTAACGGCATGAAAAATGTATTTCAAATCCTTGTTAAAAATATCGAACTTTTTTATCACAGACAATAATAACAGTAGAAGAAAGCAATCATAACCTTGTCACCAAAACTACTACAGGTTATGACAAATTCCAGATTCAAATTACCTCATGAGAAAGCGCTATGAGTGACAGCTAAATGTGGGAGTAAGTAAGAAGATTTTTTAATGAACAACAACATCCAGGCGAGCTGAGTCCGCCGCTTACTAATCTATGCGATAATCGACCACACTTAAAATTGTCAATAATAAAGAGACAATTTGTCAATTTAAAAACCCGGGTGCCTCTATGTATAGCGGGCAACCAAATATTCCAATTGTTGATTTCATTAAAAATTAGACCTATTATATTTTTCTTTAATTGACGATCATAATAAACCAGTTTTATATTGTTTAAGTAAGCAAAAAATATAGGAAGCTCTTTTATTTTAATAATCTAATGTAACTCAATTATGTTTAACTCCAAGATTGATCGTAGCAATTAACACAAAATAACTTTCCACCCTAGGGATGAAAAAACTATTTTCCACCCGGCTATCTTCACTTGAAGGTTAAATTTTCCGAACAGAAGAGATTTTAATCTTTATTTTCAGTATTAAAAATACATAAAGGGCAACCATAGCGTAGACAACAAAAATCTGAAAAAGCGTTTGCTTTAGATAATACAGATAATCTTTCCGAGTATTCAAATCACGAATCAATGCAAAATGAAACTTCAGAGCAGAATTTGAGTAAATTGTGATAACTGGAAATCTTGATCAATGTACCAAACTCCGCCAAAAGTAAAGCTCACGCTCTAACTTAAATCGGGCGATAAAATAAATAAAACCGGAGGCATTAAATACTCTGCATGAATATTTTGTTCGCGGCGAGGTTTGGCATGGGCGCCATATTGGCAGTTAACCTCCTTTTTCCACATCATTTTTCACGATCTGCTGAAATTTTTCTTTGCTCTATATGCATGCAAATGACACTTCTAGTTTGGCTAAAGACGCTGAATGGAACGCTGCTCGGAATGTTTGGATTTTTGTAATTTTGCAAAACGTCTCTCTAGATTTTGCTGATAGTGAAAATTGGCTTCATTTTTCTAACTGATAAATATTCACTTATATCTGAAATTTAATTTCCATGTTTTATCACATACATATTTTTCTTAAAGTCTTCCCCGTACGCTGGACTAACCTAAGTACGTACTTTGTAGTTGTTTTTATCAACATCTGTTTTCTTTTTTTCAACAAGCTCAGTTTCTGCTGGTGATATTTTGTTCTAAAGGTTGGATTGACAATCGACGAATAAGCACCAACCAAAAAAGTATCAGGAAGGAAACTGGTACTATTTTATTTTCTGCTATTGGAACGCAAACCAGAACCTATATAATTACACATTGTTATAGAAGATTATTCACCCAAGGCCTAAAGTTGTGTCTTTCGACGCGGGCGCTACCTTGAGTCACTCATAGATTGAAGATTTGACACCCAAATTGGTTTTGCCAAATATTATTGTTCTAATAATTATTTTTGTAGTCAGCGCATGAGGTGTGTAAGTAGATTATTGGTGTACGTAAGCTTGATTTCCGGCACCGTTTCAAAAAGAATTTGTCTGTCCTGAATAAAAGAAGAATAATTTAGGCATTTTTTTAAGGCGGTTAAATTTTTGATTTTTTTTTATTCCATATTTTTTATTTATTACTCATACCCCAAAAACTACTGACTGGACCTTTTTGATGAAACTTACGCTGTACCCTAAGCTGAACCATACTTAATTGAACGCTATGACTTCTCGTTTTCAAGAAATCCTAAAACAAACACACACTAACGAAATTCATACAAAAAATATATCAAATTTTGACCATATCTATTATACATATATCCTATAAATATATCTTATACAGGCCGAATCGATTTCCTCCTTTATTTTTTAAGTCGCTCAAAAAATTCGTCCTCTATGGCAATCGGGTCAAAAGTTATGCAAGCACACAGTTGGGAAGGTCACCCGTGAATGTGGATCAGTTCAGATGTTATATGTTTTTTTGTCGCTGGCGAGACGCTGCGTCGCCGCCCTGACCCGCACGAGTTGGCTGCCGTTCAGCCTCAACTTACGCATTAAACGTAGGCTGCACCAAATTCATGATGTTATCAGTTATACCTTTAGATAACATAATGAGATCTACAGCTTCGGGTGGGACTAGCCCGGAGCTCATTTTAAGGGTTCCGTAGCTGAATAGAAAAAAAACGGAACTCTCATAGTTTCGTCAAGTCTGTCTGTCCGTCCGTCCGTATGTCACAACCATCACTGTATTCTGTAACTATAAACATCACACTATTGAAATTTGATGGGAAGATGTATTCTGTTAACCGATTTACGATTCTTATACAAAAAATAAAAAAATATATGATATGTAAGGGAGGGCTGCCATACATGAAATTAAACAGAAAAAAAAATTATGCCAAACCTATGGATAAGTCTATGGATAGGTATTTTAAAATAACATAGAGGTTCCTAAAACTACCTTTTTCCCAAGTCTAACTTTTATTAAAGGTGGCTTTGTGGACCCATTTTCAATGAAACTATCATTCCTTCCGATCTCCGTTGCAATACATCTATTCGAAAAAATGCTGAGAATAAAGTAATATTGCAGATAATTGCCTGTTCACAAGAAATCGTGCAATTGTCTTTTACAACTATTGATGTGCTGTTGTCGGCAACATTCCCGTGCCAAACAAGAAAAATATTTAAATAAACTATCTTGAAGACCAGTAAATTTGACAAGTTCATCATCTTTCCATTAAAGTGTTAATCATAAAAATTAACTTTTCAACCAAAGAATAATCAAAAAAAAAATTTTTTCTTGTATTGCTTTGCGCTATATGACACTGGTTTGTTTGGAATTTGCCTACGTCAGGAGGGTCTCCCATAAAATGACTTGGGTACAAACATGTTCGTGCACGATGCCGGCTACTTAAACAATGTTTCTAGTATACTTTCACGCATCCATAAAGGTCGGCGTGACTTATCAACCCGACATGGCACCAACGAGGCGTCAACCATACGGAAGCGCATTACGTAACAGCAACGCCTCGGATCATCGGATGGGATCGACACCAAATAGCAAACGCCTCGTCTCAGATCATGTTTGCTACAACTTATGACTGTTATATTATTACATAAAATTATTATCCCCTTGGAATAGAACGACAAAAGCGACATGTCACTAGCAGCAAACTGTGTGATAAAAAGAGATGGGAGATGCGAAGTAGCAGAACCGTTTTTAGCAGCTGTCAGTCAGTTCGGAAGCCTATGAAAGCTCGCTGAAAATTTCTCTCATTTGAGTTTTTGAAATTTTTTGTAAAATTGTGTTTATTTTGAAGAAATATTTCTGTTGAAACATGGTGACTTGATCGGTGATTGATCGTTGTTCATTACAGCAACCTAACCTAACCCAACAAATAATCATTCAACAGGTAAATTAGTCCAAATCGAAGCCTCGACTTATATTTTTACCAATGCGCTTCAAATTTAAAGTACGCAGTTTGATTATTCTATTCAAAAAACGTTAATTTACGTAAAAAATAAAGACAGAATAACACAGGGAATGTATATACGAATATTTTATATAACTAGCGGTCCCCCGCGACTTCGTCCGCGCGTTTTGAGTTTGCTCCCTCCCCTCCCGTCGCAGCGTCATGTTTTATATCCTAAAACCTTTCTCGATAAATAAGCTATCCAACACAGAAATATTTTTTCAAATCGGTCCAGCAGTTCCTGAGATAAGCGCGTTCAAACAAACAAACTCTTCAGCTTTATAATATTTTAGCGCAAGCGCACGTTGTACTTAAGCTGCGAACATTATTTTGGTGCGGAGTTATGTTAAAACTTTGATAGCTCCTAAGATATTTATTGAAATCAAATGATATAAAGGGCAACTTGGTTCTAAATGAAATGCTCGTGATGATGAATGTATTTATTTTGATAAGAATAAATACCTGTGTGTATAATACACCTCTAAAAATAATGCATTATTTTTTTAACAAATTTATTAACATAAAAAAGGTTGTAGTAAGTCAACCATAAAAGATAGACATATGCTGTCGCGGACTTTATTATAGAACTCTTAATGCTGAACAATCCTGTCATACATGATTTTTGTGTAACATAAGCGGTTTCCGCAGCGTACGCAGCGGAAGCTCTCAAAAGGAATATCTTTCTCCCGTTTTCGCAACATTTTTCATTTCTGCTGTGGTCTTATGAGTCGTATCTTTATGTTATATAGCCTAAAGCCTTCCTCGATAAATGGACTATCCAACGTAAAAAAATTTTTTCAAATCGGGCCAGTAGTTTTTGAGATTAGCGCGTTCAAACAAACAAACAAACAAACAAACTCTTCAGCTTTATAATATTAGTATAGATTAAATAATATTTAATTTTACACTAGAGCTACATGTTCAATATTTTGTGTCGGCTGTTTGTCATGCAGTAAACTAATATGTTTATCTTAGGAACTTTGTTTTTAATCACCTGATCGAAAGGTTATCTCATTTAAAGCTACAAATGTTACTTACTTATGTTAGTTACTGACATCTTAAATCGGTTTCGTTTGACAGCTTTTACTTGTCCTTCTATTCCGATGGGCATATTAATTTTATGGTTTTAATTGTGAATGACAGCCCGTTTGACAGGGTGGACGGATTGTCGTCAATCAGAAAGCGGCACGCCGTAAGCGCATTACAACGCATGCGCCGCTGGTCGAGAGTGAGTCCCGAGTTGGTCTCGATCCGATGTGGTGATGTTACGAAGTTGTTAGATGTGCGTTGAAGTATGGAGTTTCGTACAAAGAATACTGAACGCCTTAAGTTGATACGGTGTCGTCACGGTGACGGGTTGATCAGTGGGCTACGACCTTTAAAGTTTCAATTAAACAACATGCTCGTCATGTAATAGGATCCAATTTTTCTAACAAATGAAAAATAAAGCAATGGTTGCTAAAAATCCTTGATTACGTAAAATGAAGTCATTTTTTATGTATTGAACAAACTTTATTCTACTGAATTATGTAAGTCGTTCTGTGTCGGAAGTCTTAGTTCCCTGTAAAACCACCAGGTGTCGTTCGAAAAATGCTAAGACAAAATTAGTGTTTTCGTGTACTTATTGAATGAGAAGAATTTTTTAATAATGTTAAAAAAAAATTAAATAATTTTAAAGATTTATTAAAGATATAGCTATGTAAGTTAAACTGATATTTGATGAATCATAAAATCATAAAATTGAAATTGTCTACGCGAAATGTCAAAAGTTTTGCTTTAGACTTCGCCCGCTGGATGGTTAAATGCAAAATAACGAAGATAGGTACTTTGCTAAACAAATGGAATGTTCTGACAATATTTTTTTGCGGATACGTATTTTTTATGGAAGCGCAACTCGTCGTGAGTTTGTTTCCATTAAAAACATTGTGTGCCATTAGCGACAGAGTTTTATGTATCTTATATATACCTACGAGTATGTACGTATATATCGACTTAGACCCGTTCTTCACCCAGACGCCATGGCAACGTCGCGACGGCCCAGCTACGTTCAAGTATAAATAAATAAATATGCGCTTGACGTCACACCAATTGTCTTCTGAAATGTATGGTTGCTAAACCTACACCAAGTGATCCGCTTAGATACGTAGCCGGCTACGCCGCCATGGCATCTCGGTGAGGTATGGCCTTTAGTTCGGTTAGGAAACGAGTACATTGTTTTTTGCTACAAATGAAATTGAGATAACGGGCCTGGGGGTTTTGCAGCCGACCGCGTCATACGCTAAAAGTTTACGAGTAGTGCAACTTTTGATTTCTGTAGTGGATGACAAAGTTCATCCACAAGCCGTACAACATACAGCCAACTTGTCCTGAAGTTGGTTTGTGCCAACTATCAACTTGTTAGATGCATCCTACTTTTATGCAAAATATTTTATGGAGGGTTGATAATTGATTCATTTCTTTCTGCTTATATGCGTGGCACCCTTCAGCGAAATTATTGGAAACTGAGCGAGTTATTTTATTTAGTTGAGTAACGTTACTTAGTGATTCCTATACATACATTTTATACAAGTACAAAATCATCATCAAGTATTTTTTATTAATGACTTTTTAAAATATTTTACTTATCGTTACATAATGCTGTCTTACTTAGCTTGATAAATGTAGCTTAAAATTTTCTTACAAATTCCAGATTACCTGGAGTAACGTAAAAATTTAATCAAAACAAGCCTGTTTGTACAAAAGCAGCAAGTTTTATTTCGGTTTGTTAAAGGCAAGATGTTACGGTAACGATCAATTTTGCAACTCATTAACGCTCAGACGCTCAAATTTTCCATAACACAAATAATAAACATCGTGACGGGGATTTTGAAAATAGGTTAATACACGTATTAACACGGCATTAGCCATTATCCCTGTTGAATCAATAAACCCTTCTGTGGGCTTTTGTTATATAATCGTTAGCCGTTTTGCAACGAAATTTACCTTATGTATTTTGTAACAGAGTTTGGTTGGAGAGCCTTTGGTTTTGATAATTCTGAGTATGTTTTAACCACACAAGTCAGAATAGTAATATCAAGTTAATAGCTTTGTCTTATTTCTTGTCGATTTCCTGACTCAAAGAAGTCTTAAGTCTCTACTATATACATAATTTATAGCTAGTTTCCTAAACTTGAAACACATAACCCGCCACTAAAATACATTATGATGCCAGTTTAGAACGAAATCTTATATTAATAACTCGATTTCAAAGCGAAGGGTTTCCCGTGGTCTGGCCGCAACCACGGCCGTTTCGAACCCAAATAAATTACCACCCTTGTGGATACACACAGCGTATCTACTCACCAAAAAATTCGGAACATATCTCATCCAAAGTTTCCTGGATCCATCCTTCCGTTGCCGTGACTGTAAAGAAAAACACAAAAGACAGTAGAAACAACTAGACTTCTCTGCCCAAGGGAAACTTTTGCTTTTGCTGAAACATTGCTCGTAAAACCGGCTAAGTGCGAGTCAGACTCGCACACTAAGGGTTCCGTGACAACTTCAACTGGATTGGAGGTCAACTTACTTCCACTTAGCCAAAAAAACACAATATTTTGTTGACAGTAAATATAACATTGTTTTTCATAGAACAAAGTTATGTTTGCGGTTGTTAGATATGTGCTATATCCTAAAAACTACTAATTCAATCTCGTTCAAAGTAATTTTCGTTGAAAGCCTTTGTCAAGATCTACATCCTGTATTTTTTTTTCAAAATTTAAACTTGCTTGGTTTAAAAGTAAGATGGGACGTCCATTTTACCACTTTGAAAGAATATATCTCTCAAACATTAGACTTTAAAAGAAACTGGTTATAGAAACCTCGATATCATTCTGATATTAAAAGTTCTATCCATACAAAATCTACACATATCTACAATATAAAAATAAGTCGGGTTTTCCTTCCTGACGCTATAACTCCAGAACGCACGTACCGATTTCCACGGTTTTGCATTCGTTGGAAAGGTCTCGGGCTCCGTGAAGTTCATAGCAAATCTGGTGGCGGAACGGAGTTCGCGGGGTTTGCTAGTAGTTTTATAAAAAGTGCCTGTGACAAATGAACGGACAGACAGACAGACAGATAGGCTTGACGAAACTAAAAAGGTTTCCTTTTTGCCATTCGGCTACGGAACCCTAAAACAACTTTCCGTTTACTCTGAGAGCTCCTATAAACTACGGAAATCTCACATTACTTCAAAATATCAAACAATTACTTTTAAATAATTGACTTAGGTATAAATGTTTGGGCTCATCAGACAAACACTTACTACCCCTTGCGGAATTTTAACCCGCTACGGTCGGCGTAATAGTTACGAGTATGAACGCTACCGGTGTTTTACACCAAAAGCGTTGTCAAAAAAAGAGAAGTTTTACGTTTTCAAAGAAAACACAACATTATTTATAACCATTACTACTTTTAAAACTTCTTTTAATAAGATGAGGACGTACGATTCCTGAATAATGTCTGTATCAATTTATAATACCGTTATACTTGTAAATGATTAATTTAATACTTTACCTAGGTACTTCATGACAATAAGTGTTACAGACTCGGGTGATAATTAGTAATTTTTTCCTATTGTTTTAATATACATACTGATTTTCCTTTCATTAGCATGTTTAAGATTTAATTTATTATTTAATACCGAACGTTTAACCAAAGATAATCTATAGAAACCTACATCTAGTCTAAATAAATACCTTCAGAGTATTTTGTTACCCTTCATGTTGTATCAATTATCTTAGCCAGATAAGGCTGTATACCGAGTGATGGATTTGTGTTCGTAATGACGTACATCCTGAATAATCCTAATAACCTATCTGTGATATATGGCGCGTGCTATCCCGTGACGAAACGGAAATCCGCAGGGCTGTTATGAAACTGACGCATTACAATGAGCCGTTTTCTCCCATTAAATTATAACTCTTAATAAATGGAGTTAGAATAGGTTTAGGAACTTTTTAAGCGGAAAACCAAAGACAAAAAAGGGCGTAATTAAATTTTAAAATGTGTTTAAAGACTTTAGATTAATTAGGAAAGATATTTATTTTCACTATAAAGTCCTATATTTACATAAGGTACAGTACACAGTATTGTTTTACAGTTTATAATTTACGTTGATAAAATGCCATTTCCCTCTACTATAATACTTAAATAAATGAAAAAAAGTTATTTCTAAAAGTGACGCTAGCATCATTTCTCGATGATTTAAATATCGTAGGCACTCGTAGGTAGGTAGGGCCCACTGAAAACCAGCGTCAGGTCCTCTAGGGGGCCTGTCTCATGCTGAGTGAGGTCCTATTGGTTTGGACGTCACCGACACGCTCACGCACCGCTGGCTGGCATTTGTGTGCCTGTCTGTTATATTTATATAAGTTTTTTTTTTACATATTTCTAAATGTATGCCTGTTTTTTTTCTTTTTCTTTGTGTCCGAGCGTTTGTTTGTTAGTGTGTGTGTTTGTGATGTCCCTAATCAATAAAAGCTTTTCTTTCTTTCTTTCTAAATATCTAATGACGAGAAAACTGCTCATTGATAGCTCCATGTTAGTACTCGTATTTTAAAAGCTCCGAAGTAAGCGCTTATTAGTATTTTGCAGCGCTGACCAATAATTTTATCTGGGGGTTTTGACTAGACATGTGGCAAATGCTTACGTAAAGCTACTGAAAAAACTGTTTTTATATCATTGGCATTTTAATGACTTATGTACGTGTTTGTTACTTCCTTACCCCCTTATTTATAATAATGCAAACAGTCTTATAAACCAGTGTTAACTATTGCACTGTTTTGTCTCGTTCTTTGTTGGCGCTGTCATCATTTGATAGAAAGTGACAAAACAGTGTAATAGCTAGAATAGGTTTATTATTACTGTTTGAGTTATTTTGAAAAAGGCGGCTATTCTTTAGCCAAGCCAACTTCCGCTTTTATCGCTTAATCCCACCTCAAAAGCGTAGTGACATACGGCAACATGTATGGATTACTATCATAGCGATTGCTCTCAAGTTGTATAATAATCCTTCCGGTTAGATAATGTACCCTAAATTCTATTCATAGACATTAAGAGGATTATTTCGGTTTTGGATGGGGCACAAAAGAAATATCACTTTCAAGGGACACAATTGTAGATTATGTTATTGCTTATCCACAAATTGGAAAGATGATTTTTTAATGCTTTTATTTGATTCTGATATTCCTAAGAGTAATCAATGATCTTAATAAAAAATAGAAAGTCTAATATCATCACGGTGACATTTAAATAATGATACAAAATAAAACTATTGGATTCAACAATAAAAATATAATATTATTAGTCAAGTTCTAAAAAGGTAGTAATCATGCAATTGAAATTAAAGCGTTTCCGACGTCACTTTAGTCGTCCTCTCCTTCCAATTCACTTCATATTATTATTATGAATAAAAAAGTCTCCTTTTAGGTAAAAAAAGATCGTTAAATATATATATAAGGATGATAAGGAGTACATTAATTAGGAAGGTAACGAAAAAGATGATCCCGCGGCAGTCAAACTTTTTTAGTGTGGTCTGGATTTGAGTCTGTACTCGACTTAATTGAGAGTTTAACCGTTTTAACTAAAAAATCAAGAAAAATATCTACTCGTAAAAAAATAAAAAACACGAACAAACTATTATTATTTTTACATCGACAAAGAAAATTCCATCGGTGAACTTTTTTCGTATACAAATTGTGCGAAAATTGGTCCCCAGATATGTCTCAGTTTTGCGGTTGACCTATTACATTATAACGTAAGGGTAAGTTTTCAAAGGGAAATAATTTTAAGCAAGTGATACTGATTATTTATTACTCGAGATAATATTTAATACAGTTATATTTTACTTATTACTTAAGCCAAAAAATATTTTTAGTTTTATTTTTAAATACACCTAAACTATCAGAAAGTAAAAAGTAGCAGTGTAAAGTGGAAGATAGATGACTGACAGATCAATCTTGCACTTTACACTGCCATGTCGATGCTAAGCTTACGATGTCCTCCTATCTACTAAGAGATGAAGTGAAGAATGAAGGTTTGCTATACTTTAGGTGGTTCTTGACCATAAGTACCTAAATTAAGGTTGCAAATTGAAAAGTTGAGGGAGAATTTTCAGGTCATGTTATACGACCTGCTCTTGAATGCCAGATCGCGCTTGAAAAAGTTCTTAAGATTTTGATAAAATCAATAAAAGCACGAATTTTGTCTCAGCCTTTTTTGAGAGGCATCTGTTGTTCGACAAATACTTTATTGACTACGATATACTTAAATAACAGTTATTGGTTTTGCTCTGCATGAAAAACCCACGAAATAGCCCTGAAACGTTGCAAATTTTATTGGCAATTCCGATAGGACTGCCGCACCAGCGTCCCTTCTTATGAGTTCGTAAATCTTCGATTTCATCTGTTTGCTGTACTTTCGAGCCATTTGAAAAAACATTACATCGACTTATCGTTTTATTACAAGCATTATATACAAAGTAGACATAGCTCATCAAAGTCAGATATTCATCAGTCTAGTTCTTGTATACTGTAACGTTGTATATTTTTGTCTAAGTTCGCGTGAAACGAAAAGCTAAATGGATGTAGGACTCCAGTCCATAGTCGTGCAATTTTGGCATAGATATGATGGATGCAGACACTGACATTTGTCAAGTGTGACAGCTGCTGTTTTTCCGGTTCCGCACTGTTGGTCGTGCGTCGGAGTGGAACGTGTGTTAAAATGTAAAAAAGTAAAAATTTTGATAACGGGGCACGCCCCAAATTATTTTGTAGTTTGATAGTTATTCCTGACGCCGCCAACATGTCAATTTGGATGAATTAATTTCGAAAATGATTTGATATAAATGACTGGAAAATGGTCTTAAATAGAATAATTAGCATAAATGTTTAGTAATCAATTCAAAATTTATATGGCGAGCCAGCTGTTGCAAGTTTCGCTTTTGATATGTGTCTGTAAGTTTAACAGTCACTATTTGGTGATCATGTTGTAACCTCAGTGACCTTACTTAGACCTCATTTGGATTATTTTTGAAGTCGATTTTCCTGATGGATTGATTTGCTTCTTGTCTGCTGTTTTGAGGATGGATCGGTATCGGTGAAATTTGGGGTAACGTTGCAGAGTTGTCTGTAGTTTGATGCAACAAAGATTTGTAATAGTAACCTCCGTTGAAATCCAAGGTTGGTTTTCCTTGTATTTACTTTAACTTTAGTGAAAGTGGGATAATTTAGCTATTAATTTAAGCATAACTTAGGAATCCCTTTGAGGATAAATTTTGGAATCAATTAGGAAATTAAAAACTAAAATTGGTGGTTTATCTTTATTTAATCAGAAATTTCTGAACATAAAGATTTGTTATAGTATAGATATAGATAACTAAATTAGAACCTAACCTAGTCTCTACTGAATTCTGAGCTATTATGTTTTGTATTTGATTTTTTTTAAGGTGTTAAAAGGTAGTTGTGTAATAGCAAATTTGAATAAACTTTTGTTGCCAAATGCGATACACGGATTTCTTTATTTCATTCGAATATTAGTACCTTTTAAACACCCTTTGTCCACATTAGCCGGGAGTGACTGAGACAATACTTCCCTACTATTTTCGTGACACCGCTTGAGCTCTCTTGTAACAGTGACGAGCTATTTATATATCCTTTCAACATCCTATCCCTGTGCAAATATGAAAATCATTCGCTAGACTTACTTACTAGTAACTTGAATTCGTATTGAGAAGCCAACATATAGGTTGAAGCAAAACTACCCACACGTGAACAGCACCAATCATAAGTCAACCATACGGAAGCACGTTACGTAAAGGGAACAGGCAACACCTCGGCATAGGATCGTCACCGGAAACCGAACGCCTCGCCTTGGATCGTATTTGCTACAACTTATGGCAGGTCATCTTGTGAATGACAGTCTGGGTGGAAAGTTGACTACCATCGGGTGACACGCCATAAGCGAGTACAACGCACGCGGCGTTGGTCAAAAGTAGGTCATAAGCCGATGAAGTTTCATACAAAGAATACTGAACGCCTCGAGTTGGTTCGGTGTCGTTCCCGTGCCGGGTGGATAGAAGTTCTTCGTATCGAGAAGCTACCATGAGCCTCTCGTAATATAGTCAAAACGTATGTTATAGAAGCCATTATAATAGATTTTTGAAATCCGGAACATCGTCGCTTATTTTAGCCGGTAAAAATATATGAGCGAGCATAAGATCTAAAGTTCAGAATTTCTAATTCATCTCGTCAAATATGGAAGTTCATATTAGTTACATGTATTTTAATGGGCACTCTAAAGCTCAGGATCTCTATTTTTATTTACTCGCATCAATGCAGACGGTTATTGTCGTTCGAAAATCAAATAAACGTCAACTGAAATCACGAAAAACTTAGACGCGAGTAGTAACATAATTGAGTTCAATCTATTTTTATCACTGCCGTGTGGATTTCAACTGGTTTTCATTTGAAAATCGAATATCAGTCATATAAAATCACATTCCATATCCAGTGATTGAAAAATAGAGCTCCACATTTCATGATACCTATATTCCACTATATAAGAAGCTCAGTACACTACTGTATTTTAACGTGCCCGCTAAAGCTCAGATTTTCTGATAAATTCAACCGAATATGTAAGCGCACGCATCAATTTTTGACAGCTGTACAACTTAGTAACTTGGCTTTGGTATCCTGTCCCATAACCCCATAAGCTGGCGCTCAGAGGCTGAAATCTGAATAAGTAGGTCATTTCGTGTGGCATGCCGTTCGCATTCATGTGAAACGGTAGCATTGGCTATGAATGGTGTACAGGTGTTGCATATAAAATGCCCGAAAAATGGATAGGTATAAAACTAAGTGCACTTCTAGGCTCTACATGAACTTTTTCACGATTTGTTTAGTTTCAGACTCGGTCGACTTGTGCAATTACACTTATTATAATTTAGCCTTACTATAATCTTAAGCCAACTATATCTTATAGTCCACTCAATAAGTGAGAAAGTGTTGTAGAGAGCGTCATGTTATCACACCATGTAAGATATCATGAAATCACTATTTTGCATGACCTTAAGTTTTGACTGGCAGGGTAGAGAATGCTTTTAGGATTAAGTCCACCTTTGTAAACTAAATTGGTGCAATGAAGTATCTAAATATATTAAATAAATGAAAGATTTGACGAGTGTTATTTTATTCATAATTACAAAATAAGTGTTACTTTTCCTTCCTCAAAGTTTCTTCAAATGTACTCGTATTAACTGTAACCGTAGGTAACCATTATTCTTGAAAACACAGTGTAAAGTGACCATTTAAGGCCGTTCCACGCACGCCATTTAAAAGGACATAAATTGCGTGCATACGTTCTGTGCGATGGTCGCAACATCAAATGGGCCTCGGATGCAATGAATGTCAAGCATAAATTGTGAGGCCTGAAATTTGGCGTTTAATCTTCAGGAGATACTTTCGGTACCTAGTTTGATAATGATTTCTTTAACATTACTATTATAAAACAAAGTCGGCTGCCACATCTGCCCTCCAGTTCAGAACCATTCGGTTTTGGATTCGATTACGATTCGATCACTTTTACTTATGAATAAAATTATAATAACGTGGATTCATCCGATGCAATTATTTTATTATATTTGTTACCGAACTGACATATCGACATTTGATCAAACTGTGACATTTATTTAACAATGAATAGACTATCTACTAGCCGAATGGCTTATCAAACTTTTTGAATCGCCCTGCTGAAACCCTATTTCTTAAATACTCGCGTCATTATGGTTTGTGTGTGTTAAAGTACAATTTCGGAATGAAAAACAGTTGTAATCCACAAAGGAGGGACTTGAATGAATAAAGCTTAATTAAGTGAACTCACGTCCATATTTTGCGTGATTTTCCTTGATTTTTTATTCATTTTTGACAAAAAACACCATAAACCAAGCAAATGGTTATAAAATAGAGGATTGAACGTTCACGATAAGCTTATATTTCATGGATTCTTACAATAAGTGATTCATTGACAGATTTGCTTTTTTTTCTTTTGATAGAGAGAGAGAGAGAAAAAAAATCTAGAAGTAACGATGAGATGCCGGGACTGGTCGTTAGTAATGCAAATTCGTTGGTGAATTGACGGCGGAATAGCTATGTGTGTCTCGATCCTACTTTCTAACAATGGGCACGCATGGATTTGTGCAAACGGTCGCAACATGAATCGCGCTGTAGCGTTATAGATGTCACGAGTAAATTTACTACAAATCGAGCGCTATTTTGATAGAGTATTGATATTTTAAATTGGTAGAATTGTATCCATTTCACTGGTTCTTAAATACTATTTATTTTTATATTTGAATGCATAATAGGGCATGCGATTTTTAAATCAGATATTTGTAATAAGCTGAAATAAATAGCGCGGCATATTTATATACATCTATACTAATTTAATAAAGCTGAAGAGTTATAGCCGATAGCCGATGCTAACGCGCGTTAGTTTGACGTTTTCCAGCTTCTGCATCAATGTAAAGGTAACGCATTGTGTAAAGGTTGACATTTTACGACTGCATCGATGCTGCATCGCGACTGCATCGCTGCTATAAGTTTGTTAAGGATCTTAGTGCAAAAGAGTTTGTTTCATGTTGCGACCTGCTTAAAATTATCAAAAGTAATGAATGACGCAACATCATTGCCCGAAAAACGAAGTCGCACCGCGTTGTATCAGCGTGAGGTGCCATCAAGTGGGGAGCGGCAGAACTAAACACTATTTTTGCTTTTATGCATGCTCAGCGTAGATCGGCACCGTTTCATATTTATCTCAGCTGACACGAGGTCGCGCTAGTGGTATTACATCGCTGTGGTGTTACAATACTTAATAATTTTATTCTTATCTATTCTAATGTTATAAAACTGAAGAGTTTGTTTGTTTTAACGCGCTTATCTCAGGAACTAATGGACTGATTAGAAAAAAAAATTCGTATTAATCGATGAAGGCTTTATGGACTATAACATCACGCTGCGACGGGAAGGGAGCAAACATAAAACGCGTGGACGAAGTTGCGGAAGACCACTAGTTAACAAACTAAGGAAATAGGTACAATGAATCCTGCATATGCATGTTCTATTTGGCTCATTACAGTATTGAAAATTTACAACTAGAAACAAATAGCAGCCACATACGCAGCGTGCCGACCGTGTGCCGGTTGACAGCTTCAAACACAGATATGTTACTTAGGTAGATGACACGAGTGTTTGTGTCCATTTCTGTACGAATCTGGTTGTCAATGTTTGGGTACAGTAAGAGTAGCTCGTGACAAATAAAGACCAATTTTAAAATTAGACAAGCGGTCGTCCACAAGTGCGTCTGCGCGTTTTGAGTTTGCTCCCTACCCTCCCATCGCAGCGTTATGTTTTATAGCCGAAAGCCTTCTTCGATAAATAAGCTAAATATATATTTTTTCAATCGGTCCAGTACTTCCTGATATTATTGCGTTCAAAGAAACAAACTCTTTAGCTTTATAATATTAGTATTGAAGTAAGTCTACGCACTTATCTAGTGAGTAGACTCAATGGTGCTAAATACAAGTCAGTTAATAAATCATTTACTTAAAATGCAAATATTCAACAAATCTGTTTTTATATACGTCAAATAAACGTGCAGCGCCTACTTTAATCAAAGAAACATTACCTATTTAGGCACTTATCTTGCACCCGACGTAGTATATGTGAATTAAAATGGCAAAACCGAGGCTAATTGGTATAAAAGAAAGTACAAAAGATAATTATTACACACAATCTATAGGTCACCAAATCCAAAGGTAGAGATTTCATCTACTTAGACACCTGCCTGTGGTCGAAAACGCAACATCATACGCGGCTGACGCAATGAATGTCGCACGTAAATCGTCCTGTATGTTGCGACTGGCCGTCCACTAATGCCAAGTAATGCGTTTGTTCCCGTTTTGAGGTTTGTGTAGTTAATTTGGGGGCACGGCAGTGCCCAATCCATATTAAAATTCTTTAATGTTTTATATAAATATATTGAGACTTGGCCATCGCACTAAATAATTGAATTTACATGTGTTTTCAGGCGATTGAATTTACACGTGTTTTCAGGCGATGGCGAGGTCTCAATATATTTACATAAAACATCAAAGAATTTTAATATTGATATGCGTCACTATAAGATGCTGTTAATTATTACGTAACAACTTAATGCTTCGAGTACGGAGATTTCAGACACAATTGATTTTCAATTGTTATGGAGCACGATCGTGGTCTTAGAGACTGGACGTATTAAGACAGAAAGTCGCTTAAGTAGAGACTGAATAAATAAATAACCGACTTGGTATTACATGGATCTCACAACTTTTTACCGTAGAACAACTGAGTTGCGAGACTTGTTTTTCTGACAACTATTGTTTTTGATGGGATTAGTACTATTTAGACCGACTCGTGCTGCTAATCCCAAGATTATATTGATGCTTAAGCTTTATTTGTATTTTTGGAAGTTGACCCTTTACATTATGTGATTTTAGCAGCGATGCTAACGCGCGTTTGCATCGATACAGTCGCGACGCAGAAGCTGTAAATTGTCAAATTATGTAGTATTTTTGACGACTGCATCGATGCATCAATTTTAAATTAAATCAGTTCATCGTGTGAGACGCGATGCTAATGCGCGTTTTCAAAACGCGCGACTGCATCGATGCTAAAAGTCGCAGTGTGTAAGGGGTCTTAGACCTCGTTGGCAAGATTCAGTACATAATTTGTCAATTTCAAGCTTTTGCATCGCGACTGTATCGATGCTAAAAGTAGCGCAGTGTGTAAAGAGTCTAAGATGACTATAAATTTTTGCGCGTCATCTAAAATACTGCATTTTTAAACGACTTCAAAAAAAGGAGCAAAAAATAGAAGTATATTGTATATCAATTTAGAATAGTAGAATTCTACTCTGACATAGACTATTTCAAAAATTTCATCAAAAACTGACAGTTATGTTTGCATAGGCTCGTGATATATTAATGACCAATATCCAATCAAATTTCACTGAAATATATTCATTTATTAACAAACAAGAAAACATTAAACTAAGACATGCAACATAAAAAAAAACTTAATATCTACCTATTTAAAAACGAAACCATTTCCTTGCGGCAAGGAGGCTATGCTGGCTGCGTTGCCGCGTTGGATAGCTATGCTGATCCTTTGAGCTAGGAACCAGCCCGCTTTATTATTGGCTGTTCTATATTCTGCCTACTATAAAAATATACCTATTCTATAGACCTATTCTCTGGGGTCATTATTGTGGGATTTATTAAGATTAACAGTTGCGTATAAGTTCCATAATGGCTTGGTATCAGTTTCGTACACCTATGGATTGAAATCACGATAGCAAATAAATATCCTTTGGACATTCCCACACATCGCCATCTAGTCCCAAAGTAAGCTACTCAAAGCTTGTATTATGGGTGCCAGACTACGGATATAATAGTTAAATACTTTTTGTTTGTAAATACATACATGATATACATAGAAAACACCCAGACCAATACAAATAGACATGTTCATGCACACAAATGTTTGTATTGTGCGGGGATCGAACCCGCAACCCGCTGCATAGTAGGCGATTTCTCGACCACAACACCAGACGGGTCGTCCCATAGCAGTTTTCATAGCTGATATTAATGCAACGTTTGACCTTTTGTAATGAAAGAAAAGTATTGTTATCAACGCTTTATCAGATGACTACGCACTTTAAACGCTTTGCTTCACTTTATATACCTGTTCAACTTTATTTACCTATTACCGAGAGTACTGATTCGAATATTAATTTTTTGCACCACAGCTGAAAGCAAAGCCCAAACAAGAAGTCTTCTAAAATTACCTTAAATTGAGCTTAATTTAAATTTCAACTCCTTCAAATTTAAAATATAGCTGCCTCTAATTTACTTCAAAACGACAATTCTGTGGATTATTTCAGGATTAAATCTATACCAAACACTCTAGGATCGTCAATTGAATTCTTAATTAGTTTCAGTATTCTGTTACAGTTTCGGATATCTAAGAAATGATAGTTATATTACTATAATAGAACCTGTAAGGTCAATGTACTTTAATCTACGTCTAATCCACTTCGGACGCAACGATGCAAGACTACCCTCGCCATCAGTCTTGTGGTCGCGACTTGAGCAAACATGGACATTCACATCAATTACCATGCGCGAGCCTACATCTATCTATTTGTACCTAACTCTATGTATAGCAGTAATGTATTGATGGTGATTATTTCGATAATGTACCCGTATGATTGGAAAATTGATGTTATGGCACTGAAAATTTGTACCTTAGTCATGGCCATGTTATATGTATTTAGATATTTATCGGAGAGGTATCCGTCATAAACGTTGTATGATACTTCGTGACATAGCGAAGAAACTTCCTTACTTTGCAACCAGTTTCGAGTTTATGTAATAAGAAGATGTGTTTCGTTTTTATAATGCTCAACTGAAGGGTGCGTAACGGCCCGTAACAACTAAGGTCAAGACGCTAAAAACAAGTCCAAGTTTTTCTTTTATATTGATACATTGAATTTGACCTTTCCAGCCGGTTACATAATATTCTTATAAGTTCTGAAATATCTTAGCAAACGTCAAAAATTTGTATATTTACAAAATTAATGTCATCATCATCATTTTCTTTCCCTGTTCCTAGTCTACGAGATTGATCATACGAAAGTATTTTTGAAGACTTTGACGGCGTCAAAACGTTTGGGCAACTTAAATTGGAGTCTAGTGGAGCTTAGTGTTGTGTCTAAATACCGTATACGAGATATATAGAATACAAAAGATATCTCCATTGTTTTCTGTATAAACTACAATTGTTCCTACGTTCATATTGATCATTCACGATACGTATCATATATTAGCGTTATACAGCCTCCAACTTATACGACCCAGATCTAAATATTATATAGATATGTTGATAGACATACGTAGCTCGTCAAATTAATTTTAATTAAGTTTCACACGCGTCCTGTCTGTCTGTGTTTAATTAAACGTCAGTTACACACGTTAGTAACAAATAAGTAATTATTATTGTCTAATCTAAACCATAATGATATCGGCGAAGTTGTCGCAACGAAACGAACGATTTATCAAGTGTTTTGTTCCCGAACTAAGTCTAATTGAAAAATTTTAAGGCTTTTAAGAGCCGGATTATAATCTGAAACTTATTTGTTGGAGAGTTTATTTTATCTATTTGAAGTCTCGTTTAACCCCATCGGAGGAAATTTTCATAAAATTGAATAAACGAGATCTAAGAAACGGACTGGAATGGTTTCTTATTCACGGAGCTCATTCAATCGTGATCGCGATAAGTGTCCTATCTTAACTTTCAACAGAGGTAGTAGTTTAGTAGCCTAATAAAAAAAAGTATAGAATCTCCTTAATTAGTTAATTAAGCGTCGTATATCACAGTGTATGAATAAGTTCCTATTAGCATTATCAGTTGAATACTTATACTACTTTAGCCAACCACAAATGGTTAACAATGCCCAATTAACCTATTGTTATATATAGTAGAGGGTAAACGTAAACTAAGTATAAATAGTGACGTTTGATTTGTGTTTAAGCAGTTTGCAAATAGACGTGAATGCAGACAGACCGTTGTTTTATTTATCAGTGGCGATTGCGGGTGGACTTAAATTTGATACGCGACGGTTACAGTGTTACGTACGGTGCGGAACAATGTCGAAATTAAGTGAATTTAATGTGAAGGACGGCAATTGGCAGTCATACTGTGATAGACTCGAGATGTATTTCAAAGTTAATAACGTGAAAGAAGAACTGCAATTACCGACACTTATAGCGTACATGGGTGAGGAGGCGTATGAGCTGTTACTAAATCTATGCAGTCCGCGCAAACCGGCCGAAATGACCTTGGACGAGGTCAAGTAAGCAATGTTAAACCATTTGCAACCGAAACCATCGGTTTTAGCGGAAAGATATAAATTTCGCCAGAGACGTCAGTGCATAGGTGAGACCATTGCAGTTTACGTGTCGGTCGGAACTAAAAAAACTGTCGCGATATTGTGAATTTGGTGCAACTTTGAACGATAACCTAAGGGACCAATTTGCGTGCGGAATACTAAGTGATGTAATCAGACAACGGTTGTTTGCGGAAGGGGACCTAACTTTTGTAAAAGCAGTGTTAGTGGCGAACTCCATGGAGGCGGCGGAAAAAGATTCTGCGATGGTGACCATGAACGGCGGCAACGAGGGCATATCGGCGTTGCGGGCGGCGGTCGCACCCGGGGACAGGGGCCGGACGGGGCCGGATACATCGGGACGACGTAGTTCCGCAGGAATGGATTTGAATGGGACATTGAACAGGCTACAAATACAGGGAGGATGTTTAGCTTGTGGTGATTATAGGCATCAGAAAAATGACTGCAGATTTAAAACATATGAGTGCAGCCGTTGTAAGAAAGTGGGTCATCTAAGGCGTGTATGCCAACTGAATATAAGCCCTCACGAGTCTAGAGCCTATCAAAGCGGGCAATCGCGAAGGCGCGGTGGCGTTCACGCTAGTAACACCGAGAACCGCGTCGAACGTTCGAGAAGCGGACGCTCGGGATCAAAGGTCGTGAATCGAATCGAAACGTATCGTGAAGCGAGCGAAGACGAGGCTGAAAACATCAACGACGAAGATAAAAATGAAGAAAACATTTATCAAATGTCATTAAATCAGTACCGACCGGTGAGCATACTAATATGTGTTGATAAGGTTAATTTGCCAATGGAAATTGACACAGGTTCACCTTTGTCTTGCATTTCATTTGAAACTTATAAGTTATTTTTTCAACATGTACCTATTCAAAAATGTGATTTATCAGTTAGATTCTATAATGGCAGTAAAGTTAAGCCGTTAGGCTATTTAGAGGTAACGGTTAATCATAACAAAATGTATAAAAAGTTAGATTTGTACGTTTTTAATGATGGAGTAACATCGCTACTGGGGCGTCAGTGGATAGCTGAATTAAATATTTCTATACCAAATATATCTATACAATATAACTCTTTAAATAAAAGCTGTTATTTAAATGAAGTTAAGGAATTGAGTAGTGTACAGATAGATGTAATCGTTAATGATGTTGTCAATAGATATAAGGAGTTATTCGACGGCGGTTTGGGTTGCTTCAACGGGGGACGGGCGACGCTTCGCATCCGCGAGGGGGCCGAGCCCGTGTTCTGCCGCGCGCGTCCGCTACCTTACGCGCTGCGCGCGCGCGTCGACGCCGAGCTGGACGCCATGCTGCGCGCCGGCGTCATCGAGCCCGTTGACTGCTCGGACTGGGCCACTCCGCTGGTAATAGTACACAAACCGGACGGCGCTTTACGCATCTGTGCTGATTATAAGGTGACGTTGAATAAAGTTTTAAAAGTAGATAAGTACCCTGTGCCTAAAATTGATGATTTACTTACTAAATTAGGTGGTTATAAATATTTCACCAAGCTAGATTTATCTCAAGCTTACAATCAGGTATTGTTAGACAATACGAGTAATTTAACGGTTATTAATACTCATAGAGGTCTCTTTAAATATAATAGACTTGTTTACGGACTTTCGTCGAGTCCAGGGATATTTCAAAGGATTATGACACAATTATTTTCTCACATGCCCAATGTCGCTGTATTTTTAGATGATATTTTAATTGCTAGCAAGACGATTGCATCGAATTTAGAAACCCTACATAAGGTACTCAGGATTCTGCAGGAACATGGTTTGAAAATAAAGAAACAAAAATGTGATTTCTTTAACACAGAGGTAAAATATTTGGGTTATGTAATCAGTAGCCAAGGGATAAACGTTGATCCAGACAAAATTCAACCGATAGTAGATCTTCATCCACCGAAAAATGTTTCTGAACTTAGATCGTTTCTTGGGATGATTAATTTCTACGGCAAATTTATTAAAAACTTAAGTCTTCATTTATCGCCTTTAAATGATTTGCTGAAGAAAGGAAAACAGTGGCATTGGAGAAACATACATGATAGTTGCTTTAAGTCGGTAAAAAGATTACTAATCAGTGCGAATGTGCTAGCGCACTACGACGAGTCGTGCGAGCTCGTGCTCACGTGCGACGCGAGCGCGCACGGGCTGGGCGCGGTGCTCGCGCAGCGCGGCGCGGGCGGCGCCGAGCGACCCGTGGCCTATGCTTCGCGCGCACTTACCCGTGCCGAGCTTAACTATAGCCAAATTCACAAGGAGGCTCTTGCAATAGTTTTTTCTGTAAAAAAATTTCATCAGTTTTTATATGGTAGACATTTTACATTACGGACGGATCATAAACCCTTAGTAAGCATTTTCGGCCCGGAGGCGGGAGTACCGAGCATGACAGCGAGTAGATTGCAGAGGTGGGCGTTGTTGTTGTCAGCCTATGATTTTTCTATTGAATATGTTAGTACTGATAACAATACTGCTGATGCATTATCACGCATGATAGATAGCTACAAAGCGTTGAACGCGAAAACTCACGAGTCCGATGAACCGGAACAGACCTATTTACATTTTGCCTCCGAAGCATTACTACTTAAATATGAGGATATCAGAGACGGGACTAGGAAAGACCCCATTCTAGGTCGCGTATTAAGTTACGTTAAAGACGGGTGGCCAAAGGACGTCGAGATACGCGAACTTCAACCTTACTTCAATAGACGTAACGAGTTATATACAGAATTGGGTTGTCTCATGTGGGGCTATAGACTCGTAATACCTAGCGCCTGTCGGGATAATGTACTCAAAGAACTACACGACACACACATGGGCATCGTGCGGACGAAGAGCATCGCCCGCAGCTACGTGTGGTGGCCCGGCGTCGACGAGGCGGTGGAGGCGCTGTGCCGCGCGTGCGCCGTGTGCGCGGAGCTGGCGGCGGCGCCGGCGCAGCACGCGCCCGTGCCGTGGCCGTGGCCGGCCCGTCCGTGGTCGCGGCTACATGTCGATTTCTTAGGGCCAATTTGTGGCGAGAAATACTTAGTAGTTATAGACGCCTGTTCTAAGTGGATCGAGATCTGCAAGATGCAGAATACGACCGCTAAAACCGTAATAGATAGATTACGAGAAATGTGGGCTCGTTTTGGTATCCCTAAACAACTAGTTAGCGATAACGGGCCCCCGTTCAGTAGTGATGAATTTAATTCTTTTTTAACAAACAATGGAGTAGAACACATTTTTTCCGCACCGTATCACCCTGCCTCAAACGGTTTAGCTGAAAATGCGGTAAAAATATGTAAAAGGGTCATTAAAAAAGCGCTTGCGCAACGAAGAGACATAGACATAGCCTTACAACGTTTCCTATTAATTTATCGAACTACAGAACATAGTACGACTAAGGAAAGTCCCGCACAAATATTGCAAGGTAGATCGTTACGAACGAGATTTGACCGGCTGAAACCTTCTCGGGAGGATCAGGTGGCGGCAGCGCAGCGCCGGCAGCAGCGGGCGGCGGGCGGCTCGTGGCGCGCCTTCCAGGTCGGAGACTCGGTCTGGGTGCGGGTGTATCATCCTAATAGTAAGTGGGTAAGTGGTATAATTCTCGAAAAGTTAGGTAACACAGACTATAATGTAAAATTAGATGATGGCACAGTGGTACATAGGCACGCAGACCAAATTCGGTTCAGATGTAAAGTAAATACGTCTAATACGGTTTCAACGCACCTTTCAGACAGCACAGGTTCGAATAAAAATGTATTAGATCATTCGAGGAAACCGGTTTACTATCCAGCTGCGTGTCTTAGGCCGAGCGGTGGGTCAGTGATGTCGGCGGGGGGCGAGGGCAGTAGGCGGCCCGCGGTCCCGGCCCACAACGAATGCGAAGTGTCAGGCTCAGAATTAGGTAGAACTCAGGAACAGATAGGAACACACACAAATAGTACTTCTGAACCTCTGCAAATCGCAAATGAGTCTCGATATCCAATACGTACGCGTAGACCCCCAGAGCGATTTGGATATTCATAGTCTAAGTAAAATAAGATCTAAGATTTTTTGTATCCGTATATCCGTATGTTGTATTTATGTATTGAGTATAGATTTAGATGTATTAATCAACCTTAAGTTTAAGTACTATTTTTCAATTATGTTTTACTCCCTTTGAACATTGATAATGTATTAAGCTATGTTCATAGTTCATATCGCTTTTTCACTACAAAGTGTTAATGTTTTAAATAAGTCAGTGAATGAATGTCATGTGAAATAAACTTTTGTTTACTTAATATTGGTAATAAGGGTGGAGGTGTTATATATAGTAGAGGGTAAACGTAAACTAAGTATAAATAGTGACGTTTGATTTGTGGTTAAGCAGTTCGCAAATAGACGTGAATGCAGACAGACCGTTGTTTTATTTATCACCTATGAGGGTATTTTTATAAATTGAAACGGGACGTAAGTAACTAAATCACACCGTCCGATCGGGTTAAACGGTATTTTAATCAACGAAAGATAAGTCTGGGTATGCTGATCAAGCGTACAAAAGTCCGTGAAATCCCTAATGAATGCGGTGTAGAGTGAAATACAGCTGTTTAAATCGGTTGGATTAGCTTGATACAGCTAGAGCTGAAATCCAGCGTAGCTAAATCACTAGAATCGCTCCATAGCTCGGCAAAACGACATTTATAAAATTATAGTTACAAGAAGTTCCCCGCGGTTTTACCCGCCTAAATATAGAAAACCTCACACAAACTTATGACACCAAAGATTCGATATCATACGTAACTGGATCAATAATACTTTATGTTAAAGTTAATTGAAAATATTAAGCAATTCAAGCGTGAAACGAAATATAGTATGCGTATGTATTGATTATCTTTTGACGGGAAGCGTCTCAGTGGGCGTAATATCTGGCAATGAGTCATAAGAAAAAAAACACACTTTTTAATCTAACTTTGCGTATTGTATTTAAATTATTTTGCTGTTTATTTTAAAGTTGATAGTTGGATTTATGCAAAATCGTTATCCAAAAACAGTGTTTCTTTCAAAAACTCAATGCGATTTTTCTTCGATAACCCAGTTTTCCTTTGTGTACAATATTTTTGTTAGAAAGTTCTGCAAAAAAAAATGCTATATATTTTTACGGAATATCGTGTTTATTCTATTTGGCTGTTATTCCAAATTATTAAAGCAGACAAATAGTCAGTTACCATAGTAACGTAATAAATGTTCAACCTTCGCTAATTTCGCAATATGTTAGACTTCTGTGATTAATTATAAAGATAGGTTTATAGTACCTACGTCATTATAATATGAAGATCTAACACCTGAGTCACCAACTTGATTATGACTTTGATAAAGGATAGATTTTAGCGTCATGAAACATATTAAGAGATATTCGTTATTAAAACTAGCGGTTCCCCGCGGCTGCGTTGCAGCTGCTTTCAATCCCACTTAACCCTCTTATGCATCCTTAATTTCCGGTAAAACTATATTCTGCAATGGTCCAATATTTCTGCTGGTTAGCGCTTGAAAGTCTACGCACTTTTATAGTATTGAATAAAAGGGAAATACCCTTAAAAAGGCTAAATCGCAAAGATACAAAAAAGACAACTAACTGTAATAACAAATACCAACTATTAAATACCAAGTGCACTCGCTAATGCTACTATACCGTAAATAGCTACACTAAAGTGTTTAGTATATGACCGGCTGTGTACATAGCCGATAACCTGACCATAAAGTCCTGTTTGCCTACAATTTCCATAGAGATGCGTCCATTAATAAGTTTCGAGCGGTGAACGGACATAATGGTTGTTTAATAAATTAAATGGATTCACAAGAGATAGAGCGTTTGTGGCTTTGATAGATAGCCGCTGAGTTTCAGTTTTATGTACGGCCTGCTTTTGTCTTATAAACCGGCCAAGTGCGAGTTGAACTCGCGCACTGAGGGTTCCGTGTCAACTTGAACTGAATAAGAAAATCAATTCATTCCACTTAGCCAAATACCTCAGTATTTTGTTGACAGCAAAAATAACTTTGTTTTTCATATAGTCTGTATGAAGAACAAAGCTATTTGGTTGTTGAAAATGTGCAATATCTCAAAAATTACTAGTTCGATCCTGTTCCAACCAATTTTCGTTGAAAGTATTTGTTAAGATGTACATATAATTCACACTCGCTTAGTTTCTAAGATAGATGGAAAGGGCGACTATTATAACACTTTGGAAGTGTCTATCTATCAAACGTGAGACTTTAAAAGAAAATGGTTTTAGGAACCTATTATGTTATTTAAAAATACCTATCCAAAGACACCCCCTCCCCCACACGCATGAGTTTAACAAAAAAAAATCGGTTTTACTTTCATGTATGGGAGCCCCCTCTTAGTATCATTATTTTTTATTTTTTGTATAAGAATCGTAAAGCGGTTAACAGGACACATCTTCCTACCAAATTTTAACAGTGTGATGCTTATAGTTACAGAATAAAGTGGCTGTGACATGCGGACGGACAGACAGACAGACAGACTTGACAAAACTATAAGGGATCGATTTTTTGCCATTCCGCTATGGAACCTTAAAAAGGGAGGATCTTATTTCAACCTGTATGATTGTATGTATACCTCTATATGTTTTTCCGCGAATATCTTGCGTTTGGCTTGACCAATTTTAATGCGGTTTTCAGGAAAGTATGTTTTAGATTTAGGAGAAGATTTTAGTTTGATTGACTTAAAAAAATGAGGTTCTCAGTTTGACCCTAAAATGTGAATGTATGTTGCGCTTATAGATATAATGGTGATTATAGATACGCAGGCTGTTGGGCGTGTTTAGAATTGCCGTAACTATAGATTTTGGTTTATAGAACAGTGTTTACACACCTAAAGAAATACAATCAAACCTGTAAACTAATTAAAAAAAAGTTTTTACGAATGGTTGGTTGGCCGTGCATATTATTCGATTTAAGAGTTTTTGAATGGCTAGGAAATATTTTAAACATTAAATAAGTTTAACCTGACATTGCTGGATTTAATAATAAAAGGAATGTATGACAATATTATTCATAAAAATATTATATGGTAAATTAGTCAAGTTTGTAATTAATAGAACAGGTATTTGACATAATGGGTGTTTTCTATGTATATCATGTATGTATTTACAAAAAAAAAAAGTATTTAAGTATTATATCTGTTGTCTGGCACCCATAACACAAGCTTTGAGTAGCTTACTTTGGGGCTAGATGGCGATGTGTGGGAATGTCCAAAGGATATTTATTTATTATTATTATTATTAATTGTAAAATCATACTCATTAAGATAAATCAAATGTAAGATAATAATAAATGTTTGCTTGCCATTGTTAATAGTCAAAAATAGGATGAACATACGATAATTAACTTAAGATCTTCGGTGTAACCCCATTTATGAGCAAATAAATACATTAGGTAATTCATTCATTCAATATAGTTGAAGTGTGCAACGCAAAAGTACAGTGACTTTTGCGACACTCTCAAGTGACCATAGCTATATGATTGTCCCTACCTACATTTTTTTCGTTTATCATTGTTTATTAAGACATTTTAAATCATTTAATAAGGTTTGAACGCAGTGTATCGCGCCTAAAGACCTTGTCAGACAAAATCTTTTGCATCTTGCGTCGTCTTTTGTTTAAAGTGACGCATTTTTTTAATTTAATTAAAATTGGATACCAATCACATACATTGTTTTGATTCTAAAGTAAATAGCTAATGCACATGTGTAATGAAAATCAGGTACAGAGGTTGTCTCGGGTCTGGGTGTTGCACCACAACACCCAGACCCGAGACAATATGAAATATTAAAATTTCTACTTTGACCCGACGGGGAATTGAACCCAGGACCTCGGAGCAGCGACGCCTTGAAACCCAGCGTGCTTACCCACTTCAACCACGGAGTTCGTCAAACCATGTCGTGTGTGTAAGCGAGTTTTGTTGAATAAAGTCTGGTCATAGGAACGAGAGCCCTTTAAACCAAACTAACCGTTCAATTAAAACACGATTTCGTAAAAGCAACAATTCTCTTTGGGATAAAATTAAATTTTTCTTCCCGGATGAGAGATAGCTCCTTAAAAGATCACGCAAACGAAATACGGCAGCTTATATTCCATAAAGACTCCTCGAAATGCCGGTATTAAGAGAAGATCGAGACTGCTGAATGTAATTTAAAAGGACTTGACCGTTCAAATTACAGTCAGCTAAAAGCCAGAAAGATCAATAGCCTCCTAGTTTTATTGCTTGAGATTTCGGTAAGGTAAGTGCTAAGTCATTTCGTTAATTGCAGGCCACTTTACATTTGAAAATGGAGGCTGATCCAATATATATTGGTTCCTATCTAGAAATTTCAGTTAATCGGATTAATAGTCGAACACTGAAAAAATATTTTTTCAAATTAAACAGTCTTCAAAAAACATACTAAAAAGCTCAGAATTTGCTCTCAGTTCAGAAGAAAAATTAACTTTATTTCTCCTAAACAGAAGGCCTCTGTTCACTTCTTTGTACAAACAGTGAAATGCTCTATCCATGCCCAAGTTACGCATTTAATAAAACGAGTAAAAATTTAAAACTAAGTCTTTCAAAAAGAGACTTTTATTTTCTAAATAAGGACACAAAAAAACACCTTCAGTCTAAACGATAAATAAATCTTGGAACTTTCAAGACGCAGACATAAAAAGCATCCCATTGTCTTTTTAATTACTTCTTAAAGGCATTGGCTGTGCTTAGGGTGACCAAATTTAATTATATATTTTTAGCATTTCACTATTGCAGGCTATATTTCATTTATTTATGAGTTGTCCGAACTACAACTTATATCAAGTATCACGGAGAAATCGTGTAAATAAATTATTTTGAGAAGTAGAAGTTATTTTCTTGATATGAAATTTAATTTTTCCTATTAATCTGACGAGGGCCACATTTCAGTATCTAACTAATAAAATAATATATCTGCTATAACGAGGAATCAAATTATTAAGGGGAATAAGAAAAGTAGCTACAGGAATAGAAAGTGATGTACGAAAGCCTGTTCTGTATCACAAAGTCGGCACATGTCTGTGACGAATCTCATATCCTGTTAAAGCCTCACTCACAGTATGCCACCAAATATTTTTCATTTTTTATTTGAAGTGATTGCAGCGGTGAATTAAATTGAATTTTTAAAGAACCCCTTCATCAAAAAGTATTGTATGTAGAAAGGAAATTACGGTTCCTATTTTGAAATAATTTGCGTCAAGATGGATGGATTGTTTAATGTGCGATTTTCCAATGAAAATTAGAATGATTTCACACGGGTTTGACTTTAAAAAATATCACTGTATTTTATGAGTACTTATGGCTATATTTGGCGATATTTTAATTGATTTCTTAATTAGTTTTTGAGCAAAAATATTTTTCTTTTTATTTGTCGCACCGCCCACAATCATTTCTTCTTAACCCAAAGGTATGAGTGGTTGGACAATAAAGTATAAACAAAAAATATACGCCATATTCAAGCGAATGATTCATGAATAGGCCCCCTGTATCGGTGGAGACATTCGTTCATCGAAATCGAATAATTGCTGATAGTGCTAAGACAAGTGCAAATCAGTGCACTCTCTGTTCCCTCACTCACATTATTCGGCAAAACGGTAATCCGTCATGACCGGTCAGACATCAGACGCAGGGCCAATGCCTGACGTAGAAAGCGGTTCTTATATGAATCACGATGTATAAAATTTGAGTCTAACCGTCTAAAGTTAGTTAATTAGAATCTTACATAACTCGGATAGCTTGCCCTAACTAGGAATTTATTATTACTTATCATCGTCAAATGTTTAAAGGAGTCAAAATTTTAACGTGGTGACTCTATAAAACATTTGGCACAGTTTGTTTAGTGAAATAAGTTGCATCGTGTAAATCCATCTTTATTCACGACAGCATATTATTATGCGTCTGTGACGCACATCAGGAAACTATTCTCCAATGACTGCTATGTCAAGTCGACGGTATTGAATACCCTTTCTAGTTAGATGCCATTTTATTTTATCCTCCTCGAATGCGAACACACGATTTTTACTCCACTCTTTGTCGCTCGTAATTGAATTTCGTTTGTATAAAGTAGGTCGGTTTCGGGAACCAGACGGTTACATCTGGACTCGTCCTCACTCCCGAATTATAAGAGATTTAATTAATATCTCAGCACTAAGCCCTTTATAATGTTTGCGTTACAATTTCTGCCCATTGAAGACTAGTTAATGAAGTCAAAAGTATGCAAGAACCCTTTCGCGATGGAAATTAAGGGGAGATTGCGTAAATATTTAATCATGGGATTATTAACTGAATATGCTATGGAAATAAAATAAATAAATATAAATATTGGACACTTATCACATCCATTGCTCTGACCACAAAGTAAGTAGCAATGCACTTGTGATATGGAAATCAGGCACAACGGTGGCACCCAGACCCAAGACAATATAAAAATTATAATTTCTACATTGACCCTACCGGGAATCGAACCCGGGACCTCGGTGCGACGACGCCTTGAAACCCAGCGTGCTTAGTCACTACACCACGGAGGTCATCAAAATGAAAATGAAGTGCGAAAATGCTGAAAGCGCGGTTTTTCGCTTACCGCGTCTTTAACCTCTGTTTTCCTCTCCTTTTGAGCCCGAACAAGGTTTTCACTTGAATCACGGAGTCGTCCCGATAAACGAATATTTATGTAAATGCAAGCAGTTCCGAGAGCACATAAAGCGCGGTTCCACACAAGCGTGCGATATTTCATTGCTGCGTCGTTTGCGATATCCTTTATTCAAACCAAAGGTTAATTTGCGTATATTGCTTTATGTATTTTGATGGCATCTGTGCAATGTACACCGGGGTTTTATTAGATAACCGCATAACATGACCGGAGCAATCGCAACGAATTTTGCATTTAGTCATTATTTTATCATTTACTTTATTTATTTACTTCTTTATTCTATTTCTTTATATTTTTTTATTATACATTAATGAAAGTCATGATAGTTTACAACACCTCCTATTAGTACCGAAAGGTTAAACTGTCTTTTGTTAATATTAATTTATTGGATTCGATCCCTGAATTACAGAATAATGGGGATGGGGCCAGGGAATACAAAATTCTCCCGGTCCGATATTTTTATACAAAAATACCACACCTTTTTAATTTTAAAAGGTATTAAAATAAACGCAATGTACCTTTTTATGCTTACCTTAATTATGCTCGTCATCAGAATCTAGAGAAGTATTACATGCTCGCATTCATGAAGCGTTTGAGTTTAGGTGTGACGAGTCGTCGACGTTAATGATGACAAATGATACACATTCCACGTGTAATTAAGTTCGATTTCTAAAGATTGCCGCTGCTAATGACTTGATCAATTTTAAGTAGATTAACGTTTCAGAACACCTGTAGCGCTATTTCTGAATTACTACTTGGTTATGGCGTGTGATTTACCTTCGAAAACAAAAAAATAAAGAAAATCATGCAAAGTATAGACGCGAGGATTCACTCAATTAAAATATATTTTGTCAAATGCCTCCTGTGTGGATTACAACAGACTTTCATTCCAAAATTGGACTTCAATTAAAGAATATCACACGCCATCTCGATGCGAGTGACTCAAAAATAGGCCCCTGGAGGCAAATTCTTGTGCAGTTCGTATACGAAAAAGATTCTACGAATGAAATTTCTTTATCGATGAGAATGATTTTTATTTCTTAAGGTAACAATTTCATTTTCTTCTATTCAACTCTATTACAACTTTTATTCAATCTCATTTTAATATTGTCCTTGTAGTAGTTTTTTTTTACATTACTGGATTTTTAGGTAAAACGGTTAAACTCGCAATTTAATTACCTTACGAAAAAAGTTTCGTATGACACAAGCTATATTTATTCAAATTAGATTTAATAAGTTGTTTGGTGAAATACATTAACATTCTTTTCTATACGTCATCGTTTCATGAAAACATAATACCAAACTATTTTCTTTTGTTTGGGCTTTGTGCAGTGAAACCTCACTGAACTCGAAAAGTCCAAGCTGTAGTACATTCCTATCATAAATTTTATTGAAGGCACGTATCGCTTCTGAAAATGAACTCAAACACGTGTATCTGGCATAAAACACTGATTGATTCTTCCAGCAGACTAAGACGAACAGAAATATAATAATACAACGAATCAACACCGTGTGTACGTGATATGAAACCCGATCTCACCCCTACACCATTCATTTGGGATGTTCCGTATGAAATAAGTTATCTGATATAACTTTGTTCCCAACAGGGTTGATTACTCGTTAATCTAAAACGAAAATAAAACTTTTTTCATTTCAAAAATAAGATCTACAACAAATCTACAAAACTAACAACCTACATAGGTTATTCTTTAAACACTGGAGACCTTATTAAATTAAACTGTTAATTAATTTTGTTCAATGATACCATTAAAGGTAAAAGTTAAAACATGGTTGACAATATTCGCCAAACAAAGATAAACTGATTCTACACAGGCTTTTTAAACATTGACTTAAATTGGGCTATCCTGTGTTAAATGTTTTCATTTAATCAACGAGAGTCCTGAATCGGTCGACGGTTACCGCCCGATAAGTTGACTACTGAATGACGAGATTGATTTCTTTAAACTATCTCTGAGACCTTTAATCCCGTACACACTGCGACTTTTAGCATCTATGCAGTCGCCAAAATTCAGTACATACATTTTCAATTTCCAGCTTCTGCAACGCAACTGTATTGATGCTAACCCACGTTAGCATCGATACAGACGCGAAATCGATACAGCGACTGCATCGATGCAAAATGTAGCGCAGTGTGTAAAGGTTGACATTTTGCGACTGTATTGATGCTTACGCGCGTGAGCATCGTGACTGTATCGCTGCTAAAAGTCGCAGTGTGTAATAAAGGGTCTTAGACCATCTTAATATCTTAATATATTTGAAATAACTAGTGTACAATAAGTTGTATTATGAACAAATCAGTACGCCTGCATGAATTGTAGGCGTTTATTTGTAATAGACGAAAAAGCACCATTTCAGTTGAAAACTTTGCGCGTAATCTAAATTTGAACATCGTCAAAAACGTCTGGCCAATTTATCTTAAAAGTTTAATATCTGGCAACCCTGGTAGGGTTATAATCTACACAGAACTAGAAATGAGTTTACCAGAATATACCGCACTCGCTTATACGTTCCAGTTTCTACGGAGTGTAAGCGAGAGAGGAGTTAATAAGTTCCTTTATAGTTTAGCTTTATTGGGCATCTGCAGATATAAATTCAACTGGAATTTATTAGTTTAGGTCAAAATTTTGACAATTGTTGTCTGCAAGTGCAAAGCCGTACCTCTGATATAAATAACTTATCATCTAAGTGATACCAGACTAATGTGGAAAATCCGGACTTGTTTTTAGGTAAAATAAGCTTTATCGTCTACGAAAAGCTGAACCATGTCTGAGAAACTAATTCCAAGGGCAATTATTTTGCTAATGATGCTAAGTAACAGTATGATTTCTTTTTTTCTCATTATTTAAAGGAAAAATAATAATAGTATTTTGACTTACTAAAACAATGCTTCATTGTAGTATCACGTTGGTGACATAATTTAGTGCTCTTTTTTAAATACGGTGGAAGTCGCTGCTACCTAAACACTTTTAAGCAAAAATCGCTTACACATACTACACCATACGGTGCCACTAAAAAAAGACGATGTGTCATGCAATGCAATCGATAATGGCATATCATCAACAATCGACTGGGAAATCCGCTAACTTCTTGATTGCAGATACTTTGCACGTAAACTTGACTTTTATTACCTACAAAATACAATAGTATAAAAGGCGATGAGACGCAAACAAATATTTTTATTTTAATAGGTCTATACTACAGTTGACAATCGGGCTGATTTCAAAGCTTTCGTTAGTAGTGCCATTTTAAATAGTACGATCAAAATGACCATAAGAAATGTTTGTTATATTATTAAACTGACTAAAATAATATTTTACTTATCGAGCGAACAAAGCGCTTAGTGTATTGCGTTTCAACCCTTGTAATGAGGTGAGGCATTTTTTTAAAATTTGAAATGGGATGGCTCTTGGCTCTAGTCTGTCTGAGTTGAGGCAGTTTAAAAAAAACATCATAACATAGGTATAGAAATGTTTTATAGAACTGCCGTAAAAAAGTGGACTGTTTGCGTTATATCAAGAGAATTTATACCTATGTGAAAATTTTTCGAACTGCAAGTGTTAATGACGTCATTCAAGGCAATGCAATTTCGTAATCAACAATAGTCTACGGACATCATGCACCGACTACTGATGAATTAGTTTGTCCTAAACAGAGGCAAATGTGTGTACTTTGAGCTATTTGGTATTATTTATTTAATTAAAAATAAAATACAAAAACTACTGGATCAATTTTGACAAAACGTACACTGTACCCTAAGTTAAAATATACAAGTACCGTTACCATGAGTTTATTAAATAGCGACGACGTTTTTACTTGCTAGCGACGACGTAATTTTTTTATGGAAAATTTTAGTTCTCTCAGTGACCGCTAGAGGCGCTGTGCAATTTTTGAAAATATTCGTAGTCGCTAGTGAGTAAAACCGCCGTGAACTCATAGTAACTGTACTGGTATATGGTACTGATTGAATCATCTCGCTATGACTTTTTACGCATCTCGCTTGACGTTTTTGAGAAATCTGAGGACAAACATACATACACTTATAAAATTTTGCACACGTGTTTGGAAGCCTTAAAGATCAACATACTCAAATTTTATCAAAATCTAACGATATCACATAAATAATAAATAAAAATAAATAAATATTGGACACCAATTACATACATTGCTCTGATCCCAAAGTAAGTAGCTAATGCACTTGTGTTATGTATGAAAATCAGACACAACGGTGGTACCACAACACACAGACCCGAGGCAATATAGATAATTTTGAATTCTATATTGACCCGACCGGCAATCGAGCCCGGGACCTCGGAGCGGCGATGCCTTGAAACCAGCGTGCTTAGCCACTTCACCACGGAGGTCGTCATACATACATACACACAGTCGGTAAAAATTTGAAAGAGATCGATCTTAAGCTGTGTGGTGGTAACAATGGCAACACTGCTCGTAATATAGCTTGTAAGTAACCTAATACCCCTGTAGGACCTACTATCCGTCTTCGTGGTCGTTCTCAGAAGTCGCCCTAATGCAGATTTTGGGATAAATGGAATGACTAAATGCGAGCTCTCTAAAGCAAAAAGGAGGGTTATGATTTAGACCTGTATGTATGTGTGTAGGTATGTATGTTTATCTGTTCTCTCATAACTACTAAACTATTTATCACAATTGGACGAAAGAGGTATCGTTGCAAGCCTCTTGATCGTTCGCTGGTTATAGATTACATGAAGTTACGTTAAACTGACTACAGCTCCATCTTGAAAACTTAAAGTGCAAAACTAAAAAAAGTATATTCAAACGGCGTCGTGTGGGGTATAAAATTAAAGAACTTTTTAAGCTCATTTTAAAACTGTAAACAATATAATTTTAAAATAAGTTAAATAAAAAAAGTTTTAAAAACTAAAAGCACTCTCTAAAAAGTACGAACAAAGAAATAGTCACCACTGAAATTATTATGTACATAGGTACTATTCAAATTTACTAACTTGTAATTATACAATTTACACGTATTATATTTTAACGTTTTTTATACTAATAGATATATTTTTAAAGGATAGCCGTGGTCGTATGCTATCTACTGTAGCGAAATTGAAGTGAAAACTTCTTTAGCGGCGTTGAGCACTTTTGTGGGATGGGGGAAAAATGTGAAACTCGCGTCAGGACACGTGGGCTGATCGAAAAACCGTAAGACGGTTGGCGAAATTATGGATGTAAGTTGATTTTTCTGAGAGATAAACTTTTTAATGTAATTTAATATAATATAAATTGTAATGTTTGTGTACGATAGCGCAATAAATAAATATTGTATTCTATAAAAATATATTATTATTATTATTATTATTTATTTTTATTTTTTATACTTCTGTATCTCAGCATTTTATAGCTGGGGATTTTAGAATTACACGGGCCTAAGCCAAGTGTAAGTCCAAGTTTTTTTTAAATTTATTGCATTAATATAAATATATAATATTGTATTAATTCATTGCCGTTTCGGATGTATTGATTATGTTATGGTTGCTGGTTTCATGATTTAAAGAAGAAGTAAGTTGTAGTGGATTGTATGTATGTGTAGACTGAGGGTCTTCTACCTGTAGAAACTTGCGTAGAGAGTACGATCATGTGATTGACATAAAAAGGAGAACATATCCTTAAGATAAGAAGGTGATGAGGAGTTATTGAGAATACCGTACAGAACACAGAGAATTCGAGAGTTTCTACGTTGTCGAATGGGAAGCCAATTAAGTTGTGCTCTGTAGCGGGAAATATGGTCATATTTTCGGAGGCCAATTTTTTATATTAGAAATGGTTTCGCTCTTGACTCTAGACTATCGTCTGAGTCGAGGCAGTTTAAAACAAAACGTCAAAACATACGTGTGGAAATGTTTTATACAACTGCCGCCAAAAAGAGGACTGTTTGTGTTATATCAACAGGATTTTAACCTGTGTGAATAGTTTTCAAATTGCAATTATTAATGACGTCATTCAAGGCAATGCAATTCGTGATCGCTGTTGCCAGCGAATTTGTTTCTGTGTTTAAAAAAAAGATCTCAAGCTTAAGTTCAACAAAATTCTACTTACCAATTGAATCTGTTTCTCCTAAACAGGGGCAATGTGTTATTTTGAGCTTTTTAGTATCGTTTTCGAAGATCACGTAATTTATTTTAAAAAAAAAACACAAAACTCTTGGGACGATTTTGATAAAATGTACACTGTACCCTAAGTTAAAATATAGTAGTCCATTACCATGAGTTTATTCGATAGCGACGACGGTTTTACTCGCTAGCGACGACGTAACTTTTTGTATGAAAAATTTTAGTTCTGTCAGTGACCGCTAGAGGTAAACTCATGGTAATGGTACTGATTGAACTAAAAAAGAATCATCTCGCTATGACTTCTTTTACGTTTTTGAGAAATCTGTGGACATACATACATATAAGTATGGTGAGAAAATAAACTATTTATTTATTATTATTATTATACACCAACGAATTTTTTCACACGTGTTTGGAAGCCTTAATAGATTAAAATACTCAAATTTTATCAAATTCTAACGCTATTATATACATACGAGTACACACAGTCGGTAAAAATTTGAAAGAGCGAACGCTCTGAACCTGTGTGGTGGTAACAAAGGCAATACTTCTCGTAATATAGCTTGTAAGTAACCTAATACCCCTGTAGGACTACTATCCGTCTTCGTGGTCGTTCTCGGAAGTCGCCCTAATGCAGATTTTGGGATAAATGGAATGACTAAATGCGCGCTCTCCATTAAAAGGGTCAGGGCGGGGGCTCTTTTCATTTGCGACGAACCTTCCATCAAAATTATGGCTTTGAGCGAACGGTTTCAGATAGTATTCACATTAACGTCATTTTCTTAAAGGCTGATTTTATCAACGTCAGATAAGACTTACCCGACTAAATAAATGTAAAACGGCAGATTTTAAAATGACATCGACATAAATGATTGCTTACAAATAGATGACGTTTTCAAATATACACCTATTATCTATTGAAACGTCATGACGTTTGTGCATGACAAAATTAAAATATTATTTATGTGGCGGACTAAATGTCAAATAAAATATACTCACATGGTGACATTTACTCTTAAATATCTAAACACTACCGTTGCAGCCTTATTTTACTAACTTTGGAAAACTGTAACAATGCAATCTATCACGCTTTTACATTTCACTTTAGACCGTTTTCATGCATGAATAAAATCACCGCAGTATGTAATTTATCATTTTACCAAAAGCATTTTAATCAATCAAATTTTATTATCTGTTTTCTGATTTACCTGTGGCGTCAAACTAACCGCATCGTCACTGTCAGATCAAATTGTATACACAAGAACATTCGCACCCATCTCTTGCTAAACAAATATTGCAATATCGCAACATGTGCTGACTTAGATTGAGTGACAATGTGAGGACAGATACTCGTGCGACTCGTATACTAAAAAATTCAGCGATCGAATTTTCACTGCCGAAGAAAAAAAAATATTTGATTCCTCAGGGTCTAAATGATTTCAATACATTTTCATTTGGTCCGGTCAGTACTTTTTAAGGGTTCCGGTTTATAGTTTCCTCAAGTCTGTTTGTGGATGTTTGTCCATCCGTATGTCACAGACACTTTATTCTGAAACTATTAGCATTTCACAGATTAAACTTAATAGGCAGGTGTATCCTGTTAACTGCTTTACGATTTATATACAAAAATTAAAAATATATGGCATTTAAAGGGGGCTCTCCCCTCGCATGAAACCAAAAAAAACAGCTTAAACCTATGCACACGAGGTATTAATGGATAGGCCTTTTTAAATCACATCGAAGATCACGTAATATTTCATTCTAAAATTTGGTACAATGGGCGTGTTTTCTCTCTAACTTTTGAACGAAGCAATTGAAAATTTTGAAAAAAATGCTTTGAAATAAAATGAATATAAACAAAATAGAAATAGTAGTTATTGAGATATAGCACATTTTAAACAACCGGAAATATAGCTTTGTCCTACATACAAATACTATGAAAAACAAAGTTTTTATTGCTATCCACAAAATATTGTGGTATTTTGGATAAGTGGAAGTAAGTGGAACCCTAATTTAGTTAAATTTGGCAGGAAACCTTTAGTGCGCAATTCTGACTCGCATTTGGCCGGTCTTTTTATATGTGGATACGTTACTTAATTTTTTAGGTAAAACGGTAAACCTCGCAATCAAATTACCATACGAAATAAGTTGGATAGACGTGAGAATCGCTGCCCTAATATTAACATCACGTTCGTACCTTCCGAGTGTTGTGGAGTTAATAACATAATATTTTACCTTTTACCTCAAGTTCTTACTGCTTAAATCCACCGACGAAACCTTGTTTAGTGGGAGACTCTAATGGAGAGCTGAAACTTGCGCCATTAACCGACTACAACTTTGCAAAGCGTGTAAGAATAAATTTTCTGGCTGTCTGTCCGTCCGTATGTCACAGCTACTTTATTCTGTAACTATAAGTATAACACTGTTGAAATTTGGTAGAAAATGTATATTGTCAACCGCTTTATGATTTTCATATAAAAAAATAATGACATTTAAGGTTTCCCATACATGAAATTAGGACCGTTTTTTTTTGTCAGACCTATGCGTATGGGGTTACTCTGGATTAACTAAGATGACTAAGGTAACTATGGATTAACTAAGGTCTTTTAAAATGACATAGAGGTTCGTAATACCATTTTCTTTGAAAGTCTAACGTTTCATAGCTAGACGCTTCCAAAGTGGCAAAATGGGCGTCCCCCCCCCCTCCCACCTAACTTCTAAAATAAAGTTTTAAAAATATATATAATGTAGATCTTAACAAATACTTTCAACGAAAATTGGTTTGGACGAGATCGGATTAGAAGTTTTTGAGATATAGCATATTTTCAACACCCGCATACATAACTTTGTTCTTCATACAAACACTATGAAAAACAAAGTGATATTTGCTGTCAACAAAATATTGTGCCATTTTACTAAGTGGAAGTAAGTTGATTCCCTCATTCAGTTAAAGTTGGCAAGGAAGCCTCAGTGTGCGAGTCCGACTCGGGCTTGGCTGGTTTTTGTACCAAATAATGATTCATGTACACGCTCATCGCCACTGCAAATAAAAGTAATGTTTCAAATGTATTAAGTAAACTAAATAAAAATGAAACGTTCTGTAAACTAATAAAATGAATACAAAGTAGTGAATTAAATAAAAAATAAAGTTCTGTGTATTAATAAACAAAGTAACCATTTAGTGTTCAGGTATTTTGTGTGCTGTTTTCAGTCTTTCAGCTTTTGTGGATCGGTCTATGGTTCAAATGTTACAGACAATGTACATCTCCATCTAATGATTAATATAAAGACTTATTTTTATTATAAGTAAGATTTTTAATGCGTTAGCGTTATGCATAAGGTTGTATATTTTATCACTTTTTATACGACAACGGCGAAGCAAAAAGGAGGGTTATGATTTAGACCTGTATGTATGTGTGTAGGTATGGATGTTTATCTGTTCTCTCATAACTTCTAAACTATTTATCACAATTGGACGAAAGAGGTATCGTTGCAAGCCTCTTGATCGTTCGCTGGTTATAGATTACATGAAGTTACATTAAACTGACTACAGCTCGATCTAGAAAACTTAAAGTGCAGAACTAAAAAAAGTGTATTTAAACGGCGTCGTGTGGGGTATAAAATTAAAGAGCGTTTTAAGCTCATCTTAAAACTGTAAACAATATAATTTTTTAAATAAGTTTTAAATAAAAAAAAGTTTAAAAAACTGAAAGCACTCTCTAAAAAGTACGAACAAAGAAATAGACTCCACTGAAATTATCATGTACATACTATTCAAATTTAGTAACTTGTAATTATACAATTTACACGTATCATATTTTAACGTATTTTTATACGTCATATAGATAGATATATTTTTAAAGGATATCCGTGGTCGTATGCTATCTATTGTAGCAATAAAAAAATAAAATCAAGTTGGTATACGATCACGGCTAACACTTTTATAACATAACTAGCGGTCTCCCGTGACTTCGTCTGCGCATTTTGAATTTTCTCCCTCCCCTCCCGTAGCAGCGAGATGTTTTTTAACCTGTCTTCCTCAATAAATAAGCTATCTAACACAAAAATATTTTTCAAATCGGTCTAGTAGTTCCTGAGATTAGCGCGTTCAAATAAACAAACTCATCAGCTTTGTAATATTCATAATATTACGAATAAATATTTATTTATTATAGTTATGAGTCAGTATGTTTTAGAGGAGTGTAAACATGGCGTTCAAATACGTATTTTGTCAGCCGTATAAAGCTCTTGAAATACGATAGTCCCATTAGAAGGCATTCTTGTATCACAAAGGTTGCGTTTTGTGTTTGTTTTCCTGATACGATTTCTGTTTCGTCGCAAAAATTTTACATTATATAAGAATGAAGATACAATGGAGTCAGGGCAGATACGAACGCAAGACAGCACCGCAAGCTATTACATATTTTACGATAGCGAAAATTTTACAATTATCGCTAAAAATATGAGTTCGTATCTCGAATAAATCCAAGATAAAAAACCGGCTAAGTGCGAGTCCGACTCGCAAACTAAGGGTTCCGTGCACGCTTTGACAGAATTAGAGATCCACTTACTTCCACTTAGGTAAAATACCACAATATTTTGTTGACAGCAATTATAACTTTGTTTTTCATAGTATTTGCATGAATAACTAAGTTATGTTTGCGGTTATTGAAAAAAGGTTATTGTGCTCTATCTCAAATCGTACTGGTTCGATTTCGTTTTAGCCATTTTTCGTTGAAAGTTTTTGTCAAGATCTACATCATGTATTTCTTTTTCAAAATTTACACTTGCTTAGTTTAAAAATTAGATGGGGGACGCCCATTTTATTACTTTGGAAGCGTCTATTTCTCAAACGTTAAACTTTTCAAAAAAATGGTTTTAGGAACGTCGATGTCATTTTAAGACCTATCCATAGACACCCTATACGCATATACGCATAGGTTTGCCAAAAACAATAGGTTTTAGTTTCATGTATGGGATTTCATTATAATATCCCTTAAATATCATTACTTCTTATTTTTTTTGTATGAGAATCGTAAAACGGTTAATCGAATACATCTACCTACTAAGTTTCAACTGTGTAATACTAATAGTTTCAGAAAAAAGTGGCTGTGACTTATGGACGGACAGGCAGACTTGAGGAAACTATAAGGGTTCCATTTTTTGCCCTTCGGCTACGGAACCATAAAAAGACAATGTCTTTCATTCCAAATATAAAGATAAATAAACCCCTGCTAGTGATATAGCAGTCAATCTTACATAATTATTAACCATCCAATCAAACTTACTTGCTTGGTTTAATTACTTACGAGTATCTGTCGATGATTTTAGAACTTACGTTTATTTACAAATACTGATTAATCTTACAAGATTGTTAAAAGCCAGCGCGCCCATTTATCGCTGCAATCGATAAATTCCAATAATCATTTTATCATATTAAAAAGGTTTTTTTTATAAGCAATAAGGATTGATTTAAAAGTGCAAAATACTTGACAAAACAGGTTACTTAGCAAATAAAGTTATTTTATCGAGACTTACAGATTTCCCACAGAAAATCTTGGAATTAGTATTTTAAACTCACGTTTTTCAGTCTCTGTTAACGAAGATTATTTTGTTCTGCAAAAATAATAATCATCATCACAATCAATCAATTCATCTTAGACAATCAAACCGTCACGATAAGTACGAAATAATTAAACGCAAAATTCTTGAATAGGCACTTTCATAAGATAGAAAGAACGATAAATAGTTAGCGAAGACATCGATTCTCGCGCTAACTTGTAGGTAAATTTTTGCGATACCAAGTTTGGGAACGTTTAAGCTATTCAGCAATTTGTGGCTGACTGTACCTCCTTGTAGGAAATTAACTAACTGTTAACTTGCCATGTTTACATCTGCGACAGCCAGCGTGCATTCGCTAATGTGAAATTCAAAGTTGGTTTCTCTTTACAGCGTTGAAACGTATTCTTTTGATGACACTTTCAAACGTATTTGTTAGACCTTTTTATGGAAGAAAATAAAAATGAAACCTGAGTAATACTATTTACTTTGTGAGTGAAATGATACCATATCAGTTTTGGTTTACTTGGAAAATGTAAATAGAAATATTAAAGCGCTACACGCTTCTTTATTTGCCTACACTTAATATGTTTTTATAAGTACCTACCTAAGGCCCAATAAGGACATTTTATTTGTAAGTGCTGGTGCAGTGCTTATTTTTTTGCCTAATTAGAGGGTGTACCTTCTAGTTGGTCCCATTTTTTCCATTTTGGGATCTGATGATGGCATCTTGGTGTAATCGAGGGAAACTATCAAATTTTAAAGGCACGTATAGTGTTTCTTTACTAGAATCTTAATGTTGACGTGTTGTTACGTCTGTTAGTCAACATCTTGTGGGGCTGAGCTGATGGTGGAACTCCTTGACGCTTAGGAGTTCAGTAATTATAATGACGGAGCTTATGATAGGTAATTTGTAGCTTCTTAAAAATATAATCATAAGGTACAACCCCCCCCCCCCTGTTTTGTAATCACTAAAAATGAAGAAATAAAATAAACTTAAAAAAAAAAGTAAAAACCGACTTCAAAACCAAAATGCACTAAAAAGTCATAAATAAACTCTCCACCATTGAAAGGAGAGGAATCCGTTTTAGGCAAACAATTTCTTTTTGGAGTCGGAGCCATCACTTTGACCATCAAGCATCAACTATCACAGCTCCGACTCCAAAAAGAAATTGTTTGCCTAAAACGGATTCCTTTCCTTTCAATGGTGAAGAATTTATTTAAGACTTTTTAGTGAATTTTGGTTTTGAAGTCGGTTTTTACTTTTTTTAAAGTTTATTTTTATACCCCTAAGCCTACATGATAGCTGCAGTTATGTTCAAAAACTAACCTGGATCACTTGCGTTCTAGGACACTTTAATTATTCTACAAGTGCTGAGGATATCTTCAGAATTTATTAAGCCAAAAACTTGTGACTAAACTGCATTTACTTTATATCTTTATCCCCAAAATTATGTATTGTCTTAAGAAACATAAGAGGCTTCGTTCTAAAGCTAAGCCACATGCAAATAAAGCGGAGCCGGTTAGGCTAAACTGCTGAAAACAGCGAAATACTGATAATAAATCATTTTGACAGGTATTGCCTCGCACCTCCGCGTGGCGTAATCACGTCACTCACAACAGAACATTCAAAACAAACAACCTGTATAATGCTAAGCTGCCAGTGACTCCTTGATTTGGGAAGAAACTTAGCACTTTTATATGGCCTTACTAAAGTAGTTAGTGAACATCATACATCTCAAGTATTTTATTGACTAAATAACGGTGATTTACTGTTTGATTACTAATATATTGATTATATAAACGCTCTAAATATACGTGTAAAATAATGATACTCAGAGATAGAAAAATGAATTCACTTAACTGATTATTTGTTTTTGTAAGATATTTTCCTTTAAGAATTCGAGGTCGCGATAACCTTTTCGAAGTTTTAAGAACATATTAAAGAAAATTAATCATTACATTTAATTAGGGGCCCATACATTTGAAAAACGGAACAGCTTACCCGAAAATTATGGGTCGCTCAAATTAGAATTCAACTAATTTATTGAATCGTGGCGCTTAGGGAAATCCTCTTATTTTCTCTGCTTATCTCATTAATGCTTAACGCGGTGTTCCAAAGAATTGTCTCGGGATTTATTGGTTAATATTGTTTGAATTTATTTTTTATATAAAAACGACAGTTGTGTTAATAATAAAAACAAACAATGTCGCGATATGAGAATAAGTATAAGTCTGTATTAAATCATAAGTCAGAAGTAGTATTTTTTTTAATTGGCAGACAGATATGCGTTGTCATTTTAACCCCGAGTAAAAGCTAGCCCTGACAAGCCTAAGGAATTCCGAGTAACAATATGTCTGATTACACTGATCACCTTTGATATTATTGTTATTTTACTATGTTACTTGCTTTTTATTGATGTGCATCTGTGTCGTTCGTATAAGGTACTTGATTAATAGCTCTCTATTTTCATCGTATCGAGCAATAGCGGTCCCCGCGTCCGTGTGTTTTATTAAGTTTGCTCCATCCCCTCCCGTAGCAGGGTTATGTATTATAGCCTAAAGCCTTTCTGGATAAATAAGCTATCCAACACAAAAATATTTTGCATATCGGTCCCGTAGTTTCTGAGATTAGCACTTTCAAACAAACAAAAGAAACAAACTCTTAGGCTTTATAATATAAGTAAGTCTATATAAGTAATATGTATAAGTAAATAAGTTAAGAAGTAAACTTACATTCCCCTGCGACAGCGTCCACGAGTTTTGAGGTTGTTCCCTCCCCTCCCGTCGCAGCGAGATGTTGCCTAAGCATTTTCTCGATAAAATAAGCTATTCAACACATTTTTTTTAATAGATCCTGTAGCTTCTGAGATTAGCGCGTTCAAACAAATAAACAAAGTTTTAAGCTTTATAATAAACTACTAACAAATGTATGTAAACATATTCTAACCGATTTTCTAAATTCAGTGTCAAATGATGAAACTGAAGGTCTCATATTAGGCAGTATATAATAATTAAATGGGTATAGAATTCGTATATTTTTTACATTTTAGATAGAGTTTATGATATTTGAGGCCTATTTCACTATCTTCAAATTAGCATTAACCAATGCCATCTTGTATCTTGCTTTTTTGCAGATAACCCTAGCCAGAACTTATTAGGACATTGTGAAGCAGGTCGTTTAGCTATTAAATTGATAATGAACTGTAGATTTAATGTTCACACATGTAACACAAATAAAATGTTAAATACATACCAATGTAACACAAGTATTTCCTTCACTGTCACCAGTCTCCACAAACAAGTGATTGTCAACAGAAAAACTAAATTATTTGTTAACTTTTAATACCTACTTGTTTGCGGTGAAAAATAAATACATTATTTATTACAGTATTAGTATAAATATATTAAATATTATAGATAAGTATATAAGTAATAAGAAGTATTATAACACGATAGCGATTGAATAGCACAAGCGCGACCCCGTGGCAGCTGAGAACATTATGAAACGGTTCCGATCTACGCCGTGCACCGATAAAAGCAAAAATAGTGTTTAATTCTGCTGCTCCTCGCTAGATGGCGCCGCACGCTGTTACAACGCATTTTCGGATAACGACCATCCATCATTAACATTGTTATTAAAATCACAGAGCACATTGCAACATGAAGTCTAGCCCTACCTAGCGTATCTGGTACCTCCTGACCCTCTGATTTCTAGAAAGCACTTACGTCCTCCATCACAGAGAAGTGGACCATAACTTAGTCAGCTGCTTTTATATCATTTTTGTACGTCGGCTGTGAGCCTGTTTGGACAGTAGTAAAAAATTTTCAGCTACAAGTTTTTATTTTAATCGACTTGCACCCTTAACAGTATATGTCTAAATAGGTGCGGCACTATCCTACTTGAAATGTGTATAAGAACATCAAATAGCTGTCAAACTTCATACAAGAAAAAGAAGGTGGACTGTTTTAAGTAAAATTGTTAAAAATATTATCTATTTAGTCGTACCAACTAGGCAACAGTCCTGATAGTAAAATATCTTTACTCACTTTAGCACTTTTTCAGTTATTTGTACGAGTGAAAAGAAGCACTGGTGCAAAAAATCTGACATCCGCAGGTGGCGAATGCACCTATACATTCAAAGCGAAAAGTAACTTATCATATTTTCCGACGCCTAGAATAGCTCAGATTCTCTCATGAGAATGCCTTCACCAGGCAAAACTTTCGTTGTCTTGAGTTGTGTTTGAGCACCAACAAGTTTTGCATTACTTTACGTGTATAAAGGGTAAAATAGATGCTATCTCTCTGTGGCGTTCAAAATTGAACAAAGAATAATTCAAATAACTAAGCACCTAAAAATGCACCCAACATATATTAAGGCGCATACAAAGTGTTATTTTGGTCAGCGACGAGCGACTCAGGGTGGCTGTACAAACAATACTGATGCCAAAAAATATATAAAAATATTTTGTTTTCGGAATAGGAAAAACCCAAAACATCAATTTATTAATGCGATACAGCGATTGAGTTATAATTACCAACACCAGGTAGCCTGCTCTTCGTAGCTTACTAGCTACGGCGTAGTATTTCGTAGCGCGCGTGAGGGTGCGAATTTTCCCATTCATTTTGTCATTTTCCAGAATGTTGTGAAGAGGTTTTATGTTATAAAACTTGCATATAATTTGAAGAAAATATTGTTTTTGGAAAGTGTGTTGCTCATATTGTCATCCTTGAGTTGGATGTCACTGACCAAAATACTACCCTGTATGTGTTTGTTCCACGCCGCTTTAATATTGTTAAAATACACACCACAGTAAAAAAAAGGTATTTTTTTTTACGACGATATTATAAAGCATTGCCTTAATAAATGAGAACAACATGTATTTTTGTCTTTCTATTTACTTAAACTACCATCACTCAGGAAAAAGCTTGTGATGGAACACAGTGAATCCTTTCATGGCACCTCGAGGGACATTTATAGAGCAAAAATCAATTTATGCGGGTTGAACACTCGACTCAAAGTTTTCCTTTGGGATGGAATCACTTTCAATTCTAAAACCTTATATTGCGATATGAATCCCCAAGCGGCTTCTAAGTAGAGACTTAAATCAAGAAATTGTAATTCACAGACACATTCAAAATTAAAGTCAATCTGTATTTGAGTTGTAAAATACAAGTACGACTTCTAACATTAAGGAAGAAACTTCAAATACCCAGGCAAGCTTTTATTAAAAGCAAAGTAATTAATAAATAAGCTAATACCTAAATTACTTCAATATCCTTAATTCATTTGTTAAAACATTAAATGCCGAAGTTAGAAATTTCTTGTTTGAGCGTACTTATATCAAAAGCAACAACGGCTTATTTATTTCAAAAGCATAGTAGGAAAACGAATTTTTTCAGGACGTACAACTCCAACACATTCAGGAAAAAGAAAATGTGTCACAGGTTGCTTATATGCTTTGCTCAGTCTTTAATTCTGTATTGTTTGTTTATTTGCCGAATATTTTAGTACTCAGAAAATGTTATGTGCGGTAGTCAAAACCAAAATCCTATTCATTTCGGGAGTCTAAATCAAATATATTACGAGCTCATTTACATCTGATTGGCAATTAATCAGCGACTAAAATAACATAGATCGTGTTGCTCGGATGAAAACTGGATTAAAATTTGGTTTTCAGTAAAATATTGCTGACCAATAAATTGTTTTGGCTCCGGTCAATCCGCTATTTTGTACTAATTTCTAGTCGTAATATACGCACGAGTTTTGGTTCTTAATTCCAGGATAGTAGCTATAAAATGAATAACATAATTATTTATTTTATGTTGTGCATTGTTTTACAGACATATAATATAAAAATAATATAATATAATGTAACTAAGGATTCCGTGCCAACTTTAACAGAATCTAAAATTCACTTACAGCCTTATATGCCTTAAAGCCAAATTACTACAGAATTTTGTTGACAGCAAATATAACTTTTTTTATATAGTATTGTTTGAATAATAACAAATTTTGCACATGCAATTAATTTTCTCTCCGTGACCAAATCAAACTAACATTACCGACTTGCCGGCTTCAAATAACTTCATCCAGCACATTTAACATGACCATAAAATATGATATACTTTTATGGTCATGTTAAATGTGCTGGATGAATAACCCGATTTAACCCCAGAAACTAACAACAACTTTTTTCTCTAAAAATCTTAAAAAACTTCTTATTTCTAAGTGCTATTATTGCATCAATGAATACTTAGAAGTTATAAAATGAATTACTCAATATTTTTAAGTTATTTTTTTATTTTCTTAATTTGTATAGTAGGCTTCCTCTCCTCCCTCTGTAGCACTTGTTTTGCAACTGCCTCGGTGACGCAGCGGTAGAAGGGTCGCACTTTAAAGCGACGGCTGTGCCAGAGGTCCCGGGTTCGATCCCCGGGTCGGCCCAAAAATAAATACCTGAGTTTTTCTGTTCAGAAATTCTTAGGGTAGCCCGGAGTTTGGAAGTTGGCGGTGTTTCACCCCCGTGCCTCAGAAAAGCACGTAAGGCCGTTAGTCCTGTGCCTGAACTGTCTCCGGTCGTGTCAGATTGCTGTCCCATCGGGCTATGAGAGTGAAAGGAATAGAGAGTGCACCTGTGTTTGCGCACACACTTGTGCACTATAATATGTCCCACGCAGTCGGTTAGTCGTTGTGACTGGCCACCGTAGTCGAAATCGGCTAGGGGGACTATTATATTTGCATCGCTCGTAAGGGTCCATAATGATCGATTTGCACTTTGCCTTAATTGTAACATCTATAATTCTTCATTATAGAGCAATAAAGTATTAAGTATATGTTTCTGGTTATTGAAAATGTGCTCTATCTCAAAAACTACTAGTTCGATCTCGTTCAAACCATGTTTTGTTCAAATTCAGCCAGACAGACAGACTTGACCAAACTATGAGGGTTCCGTTTTTTGCCATTGGGCTACGGAACCCTAAAAAACGGGTAAGTGCAAGTCGCGCACTGTGGGTTACGTGCCAACTTTAACTAAATTAGGGGTCCACTTACTTCCCAAAAAAAATAATATTGATAGCATTTTTTTAATAGTATTTGTATGAAGGACAATGTTATATTAGCGGTTGCTGAAAATATGGTATCAATTTTTGTTAAGAGTATTTGGAAAGATCTACATCGTGTATTTCTTTTACTATCTTAGTTCAAAAAGTAAAGGGGGGGGGAGAGGCGCCCATTTTATTCAGATGGGTTTGAAAACCTCGATATCATTTTGGGAGACCTATCCATAGAGACGCCACATGGATAGGTTTGAGCAAAAAAAATTTTTGTTCGGGATTTTTATACTGATAATTTCCTTCGGATATTGTGAGAGCAATCTCACAACATTGAAGATGTCATGCAGCCTGCGCGTTAAAGTAAGCGCTTGCAAAAGTGACGGTGGCCAAGTGGTATAAGCATACGCCCAGATAGCGTAAGACACGGGGTTCGATTCCTCGTTGAGCCAAAGTTGAAGTGCAATTTATATTATGTTTTTATGTATCGGAATCTTAATGCGAATTGCAAAATACACCTACCTACTAAGTTACATATTATGAGTAATGCTAATAGTTTCAGAATAAAGTGGCTGTGACATATGGACAGAAACTATAATGGTTCCGTTATTGCTATTCGGCTACGGAACCTAAAAAATACAATTTACTCACGTTTAACTTAGTTTCTGTATACAAGCATACTAATAAATAAGTACCCGTACCTCTGTAAGCAATAAACAATCGGTCAACAATAGTTGTAAACACTAAGGAATATTTCTGTTTTGTATTTAAAATTTCATCTAATTCACCAGTTTCGTGTGGGTATAAGAGAAAATTGAATTAGTTACGAGTTCAAATCAACAAAAATCAAGGAGATTTTCTCAGGTGCTACAGTATTCAGGGCGTGAAGCATCCAACGTGGCATCGGCTTTTCCTCAATTTTTGCCAAAAGCACCACAGTCATTTGTTTCTCTCCCGGAACGAGTTGAAACAACTCCGTGCGTTTTCAACGTGTTTTGCATTCTTTTGCGGGACTAATTTCGTGACTTTTAGAATACTTACACAAAAACCCGGGTTCTCGTTTCCCGTTCGACTTTACTAGCACTAAGAATAGAAGTTTCTCATTAGACAAAGCTACAACTTTTTCGAATTAAGCCCCTTTTGCTACTATTGCTAAGTTATTATGTTAATTTTAACTTAGTTATTTTATAACAATACTTAGGGTGGATTCGACCAAACGAGAATAAATGTTAACCTTAGAACAAATCCCTAGTTATCCGAGAGTAGTATAACAATTTTCCATTTAACCATTTACTTTTCTCGTATGCCGCGTTTATAGGAAAGTAAATCTTAGAGCGCATTCACACAGCGCAACGGTCGCACGGCAGTCGCGTTGCTGTCAATTTCATACATAAAATGACAGCAGTAAGCCTTTCACATTAGAGAGACGCGCTGCTGTCGCTCTAATGTGAAGGCGCACTTAGACCCTTTACACACTGCGACTTTTAACAGTGATGCAGTAGCGCTGCTAACGCGTGTTAGCATCGGTGCAGTCACGATGCTAACGCGCTTTAGCATCGATGCAATCGTAAAATGTCAACTTTTGCACACTGCGCTACTTTTAGCATCGATACAGTCGCGATGCAAAAGCTAGAAGTTGACAAATAATGTACTGAATTTTAGCGACTGCATCGATAGTAACGCGCTTTAATATCACACACTGAATAGATTTAATATAGCATCGATGCAGTGGCGATACAGCATCGATGCAGTTGCAAAATATCAACCTTTACACACTTGCGCTACTTTATGCAGCGATACAGTCAGGATGTCTTTAAATTTAATACACAAGTATAGAGTTATAAAGTAAATATATTTTAATGAAATGGTCAATATTTGCTTGCTTAAGTTAATTATTTGCATTTTTTTTATAGTTATAACACTTAGTCTAGTCTTACTTTTTAACAAAATAAAACTGCCAGTTGCAGTCTCGATAGTCGGCGAAATATTCGCGAACATCTGCGAAGTTATCTGGGTAATGGCCGGCGTCAAAACTCAGGAGTAAGTTGCTACGGCGGGCGAACTTTCGACCGCGTGTCGTCGTTTTTGGCGGCGTGCAACTAATTTGAATGATAAACGTGCTTAAACTTGCTTATACCTCATATAATGTTTAATAGCTGCATGTTTTGCATACATATTTGTGAAATAATATTCTAAATTTCACTTTGGATTACATTATTACTCTTTTTTTTTATTTCGTGTTAGTACCCGTCATGTTTCATTGTCATATAATTATTAAATAAAAGTAAAAAAAAAACAGAATCCTTACTATGTATGTTACCTATACGATGTCCGTATCTTCGAATCTAGCTCTTCTTGTCGCTTAGAATGTTATTAACACTCAGTGTCATATTTTATATTCAAAAAGATGTAATTAGGAACCAAAAATTGAGCATATCCCACCCGTGCGCAATTTTTGGTTATCTCCTCGTCGTTCTATTAAGTCCTTTTTTCAGTCCAAAAGTATTAAGAATTCTAGTAACAGTAGCCTTATGACGTTACATCTGGAAAAATAGGACAGCAAACTGATTGTTGATTAGTAAAACACCTGCTGCCGACTAATTCTACAATTTCACATATTCATCCGGAAAACTGGGGATCATTTTGACAATTTCATTTGGACCAGATTATTTATTTGCCAACGCACACTTCGCCTGAATTATTACTTCCCTCTCGTGTTTGTCACATCCGTCTATTTCTCTGCAATGTAATTCGCTGTACTCTGCAAGATATAATTACGGGAACATTTGAAGGGACACTTTGGCACCATTATGGAGATGGCGAAACATCTGCAAAAGTTATCCGACTAATGGACGGCACTCGGCATTAAGGCGCATTGTAAGGAGAAGTACTTACTGGTAATACTCAAAGTATACATTAAAGGCTTAAATTTCCATGTTTGCAACAATTGTGTAATCTTTTTTTACAGCGTGGATTATACTTGGTCAAAAATATATTGTAAGAATATTAAAATATCTTAATTCGAATAAAATCTTTATTTTTTTATCAAACACTAGCGGTCCCCTGCGATTGCGTCGGCGCATTTGGAGTTTGCTCCCTCTCCTTCCGTCGTAGCGCGATGTTTTATAGTCTAAAGGCTTCCTCGATAAATAACCTATCCAACACAACAACCTAAAACATTTTTGAAATCTCTCGAAGTTCCTGAAATTAACACGTTCAAACAAACAAATTATTCAGCTTTGTAATATTAGTATAGATATAAAATAGGTTATGATCTCGTTACGCAATAATAACTTATACGTTAAACGAAATATCCTTACAAGCATTTGTGACGCGTGGTAGGTACTGTGGTTCAGTCGGATTTATTAAATGTAACCCTTCGCTCTGAAACTAAGTTGCCGCCTCACTTCGCAAGCACCAACTTTGACCACTTGTACTCGCAAATGTTTTCGTTAACAATTAACTTGGTGACAGCCAGAGTCAACCATCCAATTATGCATTCAGCTACATTTAGAACTTATTTTGATATCCATTTTAACTGCACGTCGGAAACTTGTATGAGATTGTAATTCTGAGTAAAATATTTAAGAGTCCGTTCTTAATATACACGTTTGAACATTTTGAATATGTTTAATCAACTATCATTGATTGTGATTTTGCAGTGAGTGAATTATCAGTATTTTTAGAGCCATTAAGTTGTTAAACCAAAAGTTCGTTTTCTGTCTGGTATTCCACGTTATTAGTTCAGCTACTGTATACAATACTCTAGTTGTTTCACAATATAGTCAATACGGAGCCATTATTTCTAAGGTGTATATGTGCTTAAGCAGAGCCAAAATGTGACATATTTCATACCTACGAAAAATCTCAATTTTGCCAAGATTTTTCAAACATGCACATTATTTTTTCCTTCTTTACCTATTGGAACGAGAAATGCTGATTTACTCGTGTTTCGAGGATTCAACATTCACAACAAACCTTTTTCCTCTTCATCTCGTGGTACTTTGACACATGTTAAAAATAATTCTGCTGATCCAGGCATTGGTGCTGCCTGTCATGGATTACGCTGATGTGTGCTGTACGAATCTATCCCAAAACTTTTTGAACAAACTTGATCGTCTCCTTAATTACTGCATTCGCTTCATTTTTGGTGTACGGAAGTACGACCATATATCTCCATACCGGTCTAAATTAAATTGGCTCAATATTCGACAGCGTAGAAATCTTCGAATCCTCTGCACTCTGTTCAATATTCTTTGTAATCCAAATTCTCCCAATTATCTTAAATGTAATTTTAAATTTATGAGTGACATCAGTTCTCGGACCCTCCGTACTAGCAATGCCCTGCAGCTGTACACACCTTTGCATAAGACTGCTTATGTCTCCAACTCTTTTACCCTCAGCGCCATCAGACTTTGGAACTCCCTCCCAGATACGATCAAGACATCAACATCAAAATATGTGTACAAAAAGTCTATACGCAATCTTTTTCTCAATGAGAATAAATAACATGATATCTGTTCAGCGTGAAGTATGGATTTTATTGTATTTATGTATGTTTATGTAGGTTTATTTAAAAAGCATTTATGTAAGTATATGTAATTCATTCATTTTGTTAGTTTTTTTTTTGTTATTTTACGCCGCCTCAATTGTTTCTGCCTCACCCAATGGTTGACTGGTAGAGAATGCTTTAAAGCATTAAGTCCGCCATTTGTACTTCATTTTGTTTGTGCAATAAAGAATTAATTAATAAATAAATAAATTAAAAGGCAAACTTTCCCGAAAAGACAACTTTTTGAAGCATCTTACTCGTAGTAAGTGGACACAGAAAGTTCCCGAAAACTTTTAAGTAAGTAGTCCTGCAAGGCTTAGATACGACTTAAAAACTGCTGTGTGGAAAAGTTTTATAATTTTTATCAAAAAACTTCATGGTAACGTAAAAACTATCTTCCATTGTGTGCATCTACAAATCAATTGAACGATAAGAAACGGTAAGCAACAAAAGATCTTTATTGTACCTATAAGTAGGTTTTTGTTTTAATTTTTATTTACACCTGTAGGTACTTCTTTCGTATAGCTAATTCGTTGAATTCTAGAATCTGCCGAATCCACGAATCCGTCCAATCCAGTATCTGCCGAATCCACGAATCTGTTCAATCCCAGAATCTGTCCTATACCGAACAAAGGTAATTAAACCCATGTACAATTGATTACTGGATACTTAAAGGGTCTATACTAATTTTGTAATCACAATCTATCTTCTGCGATTTTTCACAAAAATTATTACTTCTGTTGATTTATTCCAGCTTCTTAGCGTGGTTTTGAAAGTTCTTTTAACTTGTATAAAGCATAGATGTTTTCCAGCATTTTAAGTTTGCTACTTTAACGGTTTTGCAATATCTAAATAAGTTCTAGTAAGTGTTAACTGTCAGATACTTCATACGAGACGAAGTTGTATATTTAAATTATTTGTTGGTTAATGCTTTTGTCGATGGTGAAACAAGCCAAAGTGTGTCTTCAGATTAACAAAAACGTATTCATTGGTATTGACCATTATCACTGATACCAATGGTCCCGTCACAAACTGAGTTAGTCAATCCACCGTGATATTGGCTCCTTTGATGAAAGCCAGCGAACGTCTCGAAGAATTAATATATACGGATATTTAAGGGATATTCGTGCTCGATTTCCGGAATCATTCGTGTCACGTTGAGCTCACGTGGAGAAATCTTCCGGTGATCCGGGATGTTTGCGAAGATGAACTAAATAAATAATATAGGGATTAGCTAAGGAGATGAATTAAACCAACGAATGCTGTCATGATACTGCCCATTTATTAATAGAAAACGTGATTATATACGAGTACATGATTAACCTACTAGGCATAATAAGTATACTCTCACACCTTCCCTCTTAAGGAAAAAAAAATAATGGTATATATTTTTTTTTTTTACACTTGGTATAGCGTGTTATATAACAAACAATACATTGCACTACTGTTAAAGTGCTATCCTAGTTATTACAATAAGTATAAAATATTGATTACATATTTAACATTAAAGTACGGTGACTAAAACTAATAATTGATATACAATGTTTTTTTTTTTTAAAAAAAGCTAACAAGTTCCAAAAAAAAAGTATTATTTAGAAACATAAGGTTTTGTGCGATTTTTATGTACAATATCCTCCTTTCCATTTTTATAAATTTTGACATTACAGCTTAAATCTTCTAAAACTAAATAAGGTCCTAAGTAAATTGGATCCATTTTATTTTGAGATGGATTTCTTAATAATAACAAATCACCTTTGTTGTAATATACTGGGTTTACATTAACATCATAGTTTATCTTTCTTTTTGTTTTACTGAGAAGTAAATTGTCACGTGCTTCTTTTTGGGCTAATTGAAGCCGATACTTCATCTCTAACGCGTAATTATCATGAGCGTATAAAGGTTCTACCACACTATTCGTAAGGTTACCTGGTAAAATACACTTTTTACCGAATACTAATTCGTGTGGTGTGTATTTAGTTTCGGTGTGTACAGTATTATTAAATGAAAAACACCAATATGGTAACCAGCTGCTCCACATATTCGTTTTATTTTCGCAATTAATTCGTAAATACGCACCTAGGCTTTTGTGAGAATTCTCCAGCGCTCCAATGCTCTCGTGGTGGTAAGCAGTTGAAGTGAGTTGATTTATTTTTAAGAGTTGGCATATCTCTTTCATTGTATTTGAAATAAACTCTGAACCTCGATCGGTAGCAATTTCACGAGGTATGCCAAATCTTAAAATAAAATTATCAACGAAGGCTTTCGCTACACTTACCGCATCTTTACTGTGTAATGGATACGCTTCGGTGAACTTAGTCAGCTCACATTGCAAGGTAAGTATGTAAACATAATTATTATCATCCTTAGGAAGCGGTCCTACTATGTCTAAAAATAACTTTTCGAAGGCTGAATTAGCTGTTGTTGTGATTTCCATTTGCTGTTTTTTACCTACTGAATACTTTTGTTTTTGACATTGCTCACATTTACTAACGTAATTAGTTATATCTTTCTGCATACTAGGCCAGTAATAAAACTTTTTTATGTTATTTGTCATTCTCCTTATGCCCGCGTGGCCACTAGTGGGCAAAAGGTGAAAATCATTAAGTATGACCCGTACGTCGTCTACATTATTAATTCTTTGCGCCTTATTTAATACACATATGCGTGGTCCGGACCACTTGTCATATTTTTTGACTTCATCAATAAATCCTGCAATAAACTCTCTATTATTTTCATTTCTAAGTAAGCATACTTCTTCAATTTTTTCATCCTTACATAAGTAATACAAATCCCTCACCAATCCGGCTCGCGTCATTGGCGATCGGGAACTTGTATTAAGGTATATAATAGATTTACTTGGCGCATATATAAAGTAATTGTATCTTTTCAAGATAACTCCTTCTCTTATCAACTTATTTAATTCTCTATTTGTAATAAATGAAATTTCGGTTAAATGACTTGGCTTCTTAATGATTTCCACAACTCTCGGTTGATCAGGGCCTCGAGCTCGTGTCAATATTATCCGCCGACTCATTTGAACCGTAATTGTTGTTTTGACAAATCTGCGCTTTCCTATGTTGTCCTCTAGTCATAACGTTAATTTCCACTTGTTCGCTCATGTCTTTCAAATCTTTAGAAGTTAAACGAATGCGTGATAGTGCATCAGCAACAGAATTATTTTGCCCTTTTAAATATTCAACAGTAAAATTATATTCCTCTAGTTGTAATCTAAACTTAAGTAGTCTGCTCGATGGATCTCGCATACCGAATAAATAAATAAGTGGTCTGTGATCAGTCTGTATTTTGAAACGTCTTCTATATAAATAAGGTCGAAAATATTTTACACTCCATACTATTGCTAAGAGTTCCTTTTCAATAGTAGGATAATTTATTTCCGCTTTATTTAAACTTCGACTTGCATACGCTACTGGTCGACCGTCATTATTGCATAATACTGAACCAATTGCTTGGCCGGATGCATCTGTTTGCAATATAAATTCATTGTTTTCGGAAAAATCTGGATATTGTAATACGGGTGGGGTTGTTAACGCCAATTTTAATTTTTGAAAAGATTTTTCGCATTCGGGTGACCAAAAATAAGTCGCATTTTTACGAGACATTTTATTAAGGGGTAATGCTATTTCGGCAAAGTTTGAAATAAATTTTCTGTAGTAATTAGCAAAGGCCACAAAGCGTTTGACGTCATCCACACTTTGCGGTCTTGGATAATTCACTAAAACTTTAATTTTGTCTGAATCAGGTTGAATGCCATCTTTTGAAATAATATGACCTAAGTAAAGTACTTGTTTTTGTAAGAAATTGCATTTAGGTGGATTTAACTTTAAATTTACACTTCGTAACCTACTAAAAACATCCATTAAATTTGTATTATGAGAAATGAGATTTCGACCTATAACTATTAAATCATCTTGGTATATAAGGCATTTATCATAATTTAACCCTGACATTGCTATTGTCATCATTCTTGAAAAATTATTCGGACTTGATTTTAATCCCATCGGCATTCGCGTCATCTGATATTGAGTTTTACCTGTAGTGAAGGCAGTGCATGGTCTACTATCTTTATGTAATTTTGTTTGAAAAAAAACCTTGATATAAATCTAAATGTGTAAAATATACTGCACCCGATAACGAATCTAGAATTTCGGTGATGTTGGGTAATGGGAACTTGTCATCCTTGATTTGATCATTTAATTTTCTATAATCTATTACGACGCGCCATTTCTTCTCATTATTGGAATCAATTTTCTTTGGCACTAACAGTAAAGGACTAGACCATGGACTCCTGGCTTCTTCTATAATACCAGTATCTGACATATTTTTTATTTGTTTATCTAATTCCGATTTTTGTGCGTGCGGTAAGCGATATTGCTTGGTATAAATAGGGGTAGTTTGTGGTTTCAATTCGATAGTTTGTTCATATACGGATGTTGTACTTAATTTATCGCCTGGTAAATGAAAAATATCTGGAAACTTAGCACAAATATTTTCTATTGATTTTTGTTCTTCGTCGTTTAAATGTTTTAAATTTAACAAAGAAAATAATAATTTAACTCGATCAGAATTAATTTTTGGTGTATCAAACTGACAAATGAAATAATCATCTAGTGAACTAGTGTTGAGTTGTAAATAATTTAATTTTACATCTGTTTCTCTAATATTTAAAATACGTATGGCTAACTTTCCATTATTAGGCCGTGACAATGTATTAGCAACCAAATCTCCTTCGCATAATTCCTGTGCCGCTATCACGCAATCGTTCTCTAAATATGTGTCAATAAAATGTACTGATTCACATCGCGCAGGTAAAGTGATATAAGAATTAAAGTTAGTGGTCAAAAAATCCAATTGTAATGATATTTCCTGTCCTTCAGTACTAGTTAAACATAACTTATGTAACTCAAAGTCTAAGATAGCTTTATACGTTCTCAAAAAATCTTGTCCTAAAATACCGTTGGTTTTGCAAGGTAATTGCTTCATGACTAAAAACTTGTGCTTGAAAATGTGACCATTATAATTTAAATTCAAATAAACATAACCTTCCGAGAAAACGTCTCCTCCAACGCCTTTAACTTTAACTCGCTCATTATGGAATGGAATTCGTAAATATGCCAAACACTCTTGCTTAATCGCAGAAACCGATGCTCCCGTATCTATTAGTAAGTCATGTTCGTATTTATCGATCAAAAATGATACTTTGTTTAAGCTGTTACACGATAACATGTATTCATGCACGAAAAAAGTGACTCAGGGATTCCGTATTAGGATCATTTGTCGTGCCAATATTGGTATCCGTCGACATAGTATTTACGTTGCTATGTGCGGGAAAATTACTGCCTCTATTACTCGAAAACCTACCTCGACCACGGAAATTATTTCCACGATAATTATTGCCGCGATAATTACCTCTCTGATATGGGGATTGAAAACTTTGATTTCGTCTGTTGTTATTCGGTGTACGCCCTCTATAACCGTTGTTATAACTGCGTTGAGGCCTTAAGTGTCCTCGACGTCCTCGTTGTCCTGCAAATCGATTATTATAGGATTTGTACGTACCTATCACTTCTGCCGAAGTGGTCTGGACTTCCTCATCTTGTGCCGCCTGTATTGCATCCGTCAGCGAATTAAAATTACGAGCTGCAATGATAGTACTTAATCGGCGGTCCCGCAAGCCATCTGCAAATTTTTTGATAGCTAATCCTTCATTAAGGGGTCGTAAAACCTCATATTTTTTAGTGTCTCCAGCGGCTTGCGAAACCGTCAAATTCACAAATATTTCTGATATATCTTTACCGAAATCTGTAACAGTCCTATTTTTCTGTCTGCATGTTTGTAATTTGGTCTGCAATGCCGTGTAACTTTTTATTGGCAATAGCAGCCTTCGCATGTCCATAATAAGGTCCTCAGTTTTATCATATTTTGGTAACATACTTAACTTGGCTCGCTGTGACAATCTACTTTTCAGCACAAAACATATTAATTTATTTTTACATTCTGGTTTAGTAAGGACAGAGTCATAATATTCTATATTTTCAATTAATTGTTTCGTATTTTCTTCTGTATCGTTCATAATAGGTAACAGATTCAAAGCAATTTTTAAATCAAACGTATCTACCGCCATCGTGTCTGGTTCTTCACTACTACACAATGAACAAATTTCTGTATATAAGTTGTTGAATTTTAAACAATTTGGTTTATCAAAGTTATTTCTTCACTAGAATACTTATCGAAATTGCACTTAAAAGTTTCTAAATATTCATTATACTTTAATAAGATATTGTTCGCCTCTTGACTTTTTATTTGTAATATTTTTCCTACTCGACGACTTGGACCAATTTTTATTAAATAATTTCTTATAGATTTTAATTCCTCTAATAATTCTGTAAATATCTCTGCCATAACAAGTTACGTATAAAAGAATATAGACGCACAACACAGCGAACATAAAGCATACCTAATTAAAAAATGAAATTGTTTACATATCTATAATAAATGCGATTACATACTCATTACTTAGTTTTTTTTTCTTTATCACGAGCACATAACACTTTTTCACTTCACTTCACTAGGGGGAAAGGGGGACTATACGCACGCACATGGGGGGACGCTGATAAGACGATGTTGTCCATTTTATGCTCGCGACGCCTCAGAATGCTGGAATACCGCATTAGTTTTTCCTCGTTCATCCTCGTTTGAATTTGTTTGTCGTGGCACCTTTTAGAAAGCTTATAGGCCATAACCAGTACGCCGAACATCAGAGCTGTGCAGATAATTATTAGAAGCACGTTAGTAGTCTCATGCTGCTGGCGCTGCAGCGTGTTGGCGAAATTTTGACCGGCTCCACTAGAAGTCTGCGCAATGATCACTTCTTCTTTAGAAGCTTGGCCGCCCATTTTCTGTATCTTTACTGAAGTTTTCGGTCAACGAAGAAACTTCGGAACACAACCGATGCAGCGGAATGTCTTTTGTAGATGAAATCATGTTGGTTGCAATTTCACGCACTTGAAATTAGTAAACTTGCACTTTGTACCGTGTTTATAATAACTGTTCCTTATACGGCCGCACGTGGCAATCCCGAGCGATACCGAGTGGCAGGGTCGCCATATAGGGATTAGCTAAGGAGATGAATTAAACCAACGAATGCTGTCATGATACTGCCCATTTATTAATAGAAAACGTGATTATATACGAGTACATGATTAACCTACTAGGCATAATAAGTATACTCTCACAATAACCGTACAATTGTCTGTGTTCTGTGTGGAATGTAGCCTTTTTTAATATTGCTGACTGGTTTTTAGGGGTTTAAGCTGTATGTTCTTATTTGTATTCCATATTATATAGAAAGTTCTTTTGGCACGATTGGCGTTTATATGGTCTAAAAATTGTTTACTGTTTTCTCAGTGCGACGATATTTTTGGTGTAATTAAATGATTTCTGATGAAATTTTATTAATGAAACGATTAGTTTAATAAAACGATTTGTAACTATAGTTACAAATCGTTTTATTAAATTAACAACTATGCTGCGTATTAGCTAAGGATCAACCTACTGTACAATATTTGACTTAATATTTTACTAGTTACGAGTACCTTCAATTTTTAATGAGTACATTTCGTGATAATACGTCCTAGCGAAGGATCATAAATAAATAAGGCTAATATTTTAATATTATACATATACAGTAGTAGCATGCACGATAGTGGAAGATGTAAAGTCACACATAATTAAATGAAACTAAAGTCGTAATCAAAAATTTGTTTAGCTGGTTATACAAATCAAAGCATCTGACACCGAATATATTTCTGGGGTGCGTATCACCAAACATTACATGAAAGAAAGACCATGCATCGAGCTCATACGCCTACTTAATTGGTAGGTCAGCCGGTGTGTCAATTATAGTTCGTTCAACTAATGAGGTTACGCACCAATAAAAATGGGAATGACGCTATAGTTTCATGGAATTTAATGTTCAATGAAATATTTACGGACTCATATACAAGCAACATTTTAAAAATCTTAAAATTCTCGAGGCCAAGTGCGAGTCACAGGTTCAACATAATCCATATTTCAATTTGTTTCGTTCAGAATCTTGATAATTTACTATTATAATCAAGTTTCTGAGGCTTGGACTTTTAAAACCACTATTCACCTATTATGTCCCGGTGGAAATAATGATAGCAAAGTGCAAATATAAGTAGGTCCACTCTCACACGTCAATATTAGCTTAGCTTTTAATAATATCATTATTCTGTGTCTTAGTTATCGACAGAGACAAAAAAAAGATTCTATCTAGAGCTCTGACATCCTGATATGTGCAAGTGCTGTTTTACTTTAAACTTATCCCAAGCAATGGTATTTTTTGGACCTTTTTCTTTTAAAAACACATACTTACTATAGCAGATTTAGTGAAGGATTTATTTTTATTTTGTTTTATCACCTCTGCATCCTCTTGAGTACCCGGAGCGCTGTATGCTGAGCAGGTAATTTTGGATATTAAAAGCCATTCGTTTGACCGGGCTGGGTGTGAACTCCCGAGGGCATCAAGGAAAATTACTTTCATCATGAAATTTTTGATATTAAACCGATTCACCTTTATTAGATTTGAGGTATAAAACGTCACCTACGAGGACGTAAAAAGCTGATAACGGTGTTACGACTTTGCGGCCGACTTTGTTGCTTATCCTTAAAAATATAGCGGCGTTAAGACCAAGTGATGGCAGAAAGCGGTTAACGGTAGCAAGAAAAATTAACAAAACCTACATTTGAATCGACCCTGTTTGATTTTTTTTATTTTTTTTGTGACGGCTTTGTGTCACCATCTTAGCCAATTTTGAGACTGATCTCATTATTTTAACGATTTACTAATTTTTTAATTTATGTCGGCTAACTGAACACAAATATGCAAATTGTGATGATGAGCTTCTAGATGTATACCAGTGTTATCATGACAGGTTAATTGTTACTATTAGTATTTAATTACTTACATATTTTTTTATATAACGTGTCCAGTGAATTTAGAAACGAATCGATTAGATTAAAAGGTTGGGTATGTATCATTATCATAGTCAGGTGATATGCGCTTTATGAAACAAACAAGGTCGTAGTACGTTTATTGTGCATCAATGATATTTGCACTGTGAAATTCTAGTTATAGCATATTTAGCTAGTTATTCGGTTATAGATGATAGTTTGAAGAGATTTAAAATATATCACTTTTTCGTAATTATTCAGAAGAACACATCAGTAAGTAGCACTCACAATTTCCAAGGTAAGAGTGGTATATTTTTTTATCTTTTCCTTATTAACATTAACCTTGTCCCCAACTAAGACCCCACACTGCGACTTTTAGCATCGGTGCAGTCGCGCGTTTTGAAAACGCGCTCCAGCATCGCGACTCACGCAACATAATTTGACAATTTCCATCTTCTGTGTCGCGACTGTACCGATACTAACGCGCGTTAGCATCGCAGTCGCGATGCTAAAAGTAGCGCAGTGTGTAAAGGTTGACATTTTGCGATTGCATCGATGCTAACGCGCGTCAGCATCGCGACTGCATCACTGCTAAAATTCGCAGTGTGTGAAGGGTCTACGGTCGGTGATTTTGTGTTGTCGATGTTGATGTGTTAGCATTTTTGTAGACTTTGTGATTATAAAGAGGTAATTTTTTGCCAATCTTCTTTCATAAACAGAACAATGTGATGGGATTCTCAGAAATATGTAGAATTCTGACGAAAAGGTACTTACGCATGTGAACTTGTACAGTACTCTACAGTCAAATACAGAGCCTCGTTGGAATTTCGTCTGGATACAGCGCATCTGGTAATCCAACCTGTAAAGACCTTTAACATTCCAGAAAAAAAAAGAAACTGGCGTTACGCTAAATGCTCAACGTCTCTGCTTTTATTTGTAATTTTCGGGGAATTAAGTTAACATGATATTTGCCATCGGTCGTAAAAGGCGCGGCTGCCGTGCCTCGCGAAGATAAACCGCTAATTCACTAACAGGCCAACGGAAATATGCGACGAATAAAGTAATTAACAACCGAATTCGCACTTAAACGTGGCGATGAGTTCAGTGACCTTTTGGAAGGACGATTGATTAGGTAGAAGTTTTGATTGTGATACTATTTATTTGTGAGAACTTATGATGTTGATAACTTAAGATAATTATGAAGAGCTCGTAGTGCAGTGCTAGCAGTGCTTTGGTAGTGCTACCGAAGTGAAGCAATCTCCAGCGCGGTCGTGTTTGGACCATTCCGACCATAAAAATGACGTCATATTTACAAGTTTCATTGTGCTTAGGAGGGCACGTTAAGCCATTGGTCCTGCCTAATATCGATTGAGCCTAGTCTTATGGGTGGCTTGATAACATCTGACAGCAGGGTTAGTCGCTCGCCTTGCAAACACCCCTCCACCAATTCGCACTGAGCTCGCGTGGTGGAGTATGGCTCAAACTACCTCATAGTTTAGGTAAGGCCTTTGCCCAGCAGTGGGACGTTACAGACTCACTTTATTTAAGATATTGTGCTTCACCGCAGGGTAATATGAACTATCTATGGTTTTCTATCATCTCTCTCAGCGAAAGTCTAGGCCTCTTCAAGTACATTTAGCTAAACCGTGGTCGTATTCAACTTAATTAGAGACCTTAGTTGACAAAACAATATATATTGTTGTAAAAAGTGGGCATCCTTTGAAGATCACTATGATTAAATTTTGAATGAGGTGAGTTTTTTTTTGTTTTACACTTCTTAGAGCGTCATTTTTCAGTCGACGAGTTCAAGTGAAATAAAGTTAAAGTTAATATCCGACTAAAAACTTACAATAACGCATTTGCTCTACGAGAGCTACGAGAAACAAAATCATTTGGAGTCGGTGCATGATGAGTGTAGACTGTTGGTGTATGTAAGTTTGATATTATTCACTGACTCCAAATAAATTAGTTAATGCTAAGTAGACGGCAAATGCGTATTTTTAAGATTTTTACCGAGCGACCGATTCTGATGAAAGTTTCACTGTACTCGACGTTAAATTATACCTAATCTAAATAAAACAAAGCATAAATCATCTCCTTATGACTTCTTGTTTTCGAGACATCTGTGGACAAATATAAATACATTAACGAATTTATAGATCATCATAACTCAAATAATTAACAATATCACATGCAAACACATAGTTTTAAATTTAAATAAACACAAATCTCACCAACTACATAAGTAATTTATCGTTGAGCACTGAGATCTTTTTCAATAATATATGTATATGTATATTTATGTATATCATGTATGTATTTACAAACAAAAAGCATTTAAGTATTATATTCGTTGTCTGGCACCCATAACACAAGCTTTGAGTAAGCTTACTTCTGGACTAGATGGCGATGTGTGGGAATGTCCAAAGGATATTTATTTAAAGGATATTTAATACAATAAATGAGTCTTATTCACTGATAGTATTTTAAAAATTATAAAAATATTATACATTATTTGACTACCGAATAAAACGGTCTTTACCTCCTTTGTTTAAAATCTGTAAAATTGGGTCATAAATAAAGTATTTAATCAAATGCAATTCCAGAATGACTGACACACTACGTATTATATTCACGGTTATTGTGTTCTGAAACTGTTCGTCTGTCTCGTCAGAGCTAGTTGTGGTTTCAAACTATCGCAACTGCAATTCGTAACTCATATGCGCTCGGGTGTTTAATGATTGCTCTGCATACTGTTGTACGCTGTGCTGAGGTTGTATACCTACATGTATGTAATATTACTGTATATACAACTTCTACACAACCATACCTAATATTCAGAATTATCAGTAGTGAGGATAAGCATACACAAGTTTGGTTGTAAATATTTTTAACTAGGAAAGGATTTTTTGCTATAAAACAAACTCGTATAAACTATTCCTACATGTAAATTTGATCTTGATTCAACAGTTATTAAAACGATGTTTATATTTTTAGCAAACTACAACAAAATTTTTGAATTGAGCTTTTTTCAAAGTTGTTGAATTGCGATGTTTTAATGACATAGAATGACTTTTTTGTAAGGGCATGAACTCCAGAGATCCGATTAAACCACTGAATCATATGTTTTTTTATTTATTTACACAAACGCCGCCGGCACGTGCCGCCGGGCAGTGTAGATACACCATTAGGGGTAGAAGTTTTGACGTCTAGCTGGCTCAAATTTATGTTAATTTTCAAAAAATCAAAACTGTTGCGTTTATTTGCAAATTCAAACCTGTACAAACGGCAATAAATACGAAATTAAAAACATTCCACATTTTAACACAGGATATTTGCTACAGAAATGTTAATTTATTGCAAGCAAGTTACGAGTTACTTAGGGTAGGGTAATTTACCCTAGGTAACCCGTGACTTGTCTGTACGTTGTATATTTCCTCGTGATAATAAAAGTAAACATGATTTCTGAAATTGTAACAATTGATCAGAGCTGGAACACCGCCGTAATTGTGTGGAATGTTAGGTAATAAAATAAAATATTCACTCAAAAGGGAATGAGATCCCACCAAAAACATTTTCCGTGTCAAAAAGTAATTTAATTTCATGTAGAGTCAAGCTTCTAATACTACGCGTCCTAATTTCACGCACAAGCCTATTTTAAATTCTTCTTAAACTCTACACTTTAGTCAAAATAATGTGGTTTTTCTGTTTCGTTAATCGGTGTAAGGTGAAAAAATTTTACAATATTCATAACTTTTCTTGTGATTATTGGTTCAAGATTTTTTTTATTTTTTCTTCTCCTGATGCTTCTACTCGTATAGACAAGTAGAAACAACAGGTAGAAGATTTTGAATTATTTTTGTGATTAAAATTAGACCGCACAGAGTTAGAAGCACGGCTCTACACGAGATCTCATAACTTTTTATCACTGAAAACAATACGATCTTGGCTTTTGGTGAAATTTCACATGGAAATGTTTCGGTGGGATCAGATTGTCTGCTATCGCAATTAAAATACTTACTTCAAAACTCTCCAAATACATATGACATATTTGGAGAGTACCGAAGTAAGTATTTTTTGCTTTAATATTGCAATTCGTAAGTAGTGCCATGACACTACTTGCGAATGTAAATACGAAAAACGACAATGTGAAAGCGAATTAAAATTACACTCACAAATATGCATACAAAGAAGCGTTCAGAAACGGCTTGATGGCCTATGTCCATCAACCAATCACCAGGTCATTATTTATTTTCTAGTTAGCTTTAAAAACAATTTTTCATGAGGATTCTCACACGAAATCGTAGAACGTTGTGTAGCTCGCATGTGGTACCCGTAAATTGAATTCGTTTGGCTGCAGGCGGCTAATTGTGATTGTGACTGTTTGGGGCCGCTCGCTGTCCACTCAGCGGAGACTAGTTAACTGATAGATGCTACAATTTTTAAAAGGATAAAAAATATCTAGCGAAAATGAAGCATAAATGTAAACAAAAACTGCTAAGTTTTAGGTTACGCTGTAGATGCTGACTGCTACCCAGTTGCAAGTGCAATCGTTAGGATGCTAAAAAAACACCTCTACTGCCTTAGTTAGGTTACTAAAAATAAATCGACGTGAAACAAATACACTATCGAGATGTCACTGTTTTGGCCCGACTTCATAAAAACAATATATTGTTTTAAAATATGGTCACGAACATTAGAATACGGAGTAGCTGAAAAGAACTTGCGGTTGGATTGTTACTGGCAGACATGCCCGTGATCATGGCGCTTTAAACGGTGCCGAAATATCGAAAGCTCATGAATAATAAGGTACATGGCAACAAATCTGTATCTCACTATTCATAAAAAACACTATAACCTACCTACTGAAACATAAATGTGATATTCATTAAAATACTTAATAAGCTTAAATAACAGAAAAATCATTAAATATTGTATTTACCAAATTCTTATCTACTTACAGATATAAAAGTGTTTGCCTATTAGGTTATACAAATTTAGGTCACTGTTTAATTAACCGAAGTATAAGTATATTTTTGAGCATAAGGTGGACTTACCGGCTTGTGACTTATTCGAAGATTCTATTGATCTAGTTGTCTATGACTTGAAGCATGAAATACGCAGTGGGCTTTGTTTCATTCCTCTCACTGTCTACTGAAATTAGACGCCCAAAGAGATAACCAATTAGGTAAATAAAAAGGAATCAGTGCAACTGATTACTGAGATAATTTCGCTCTGTTGCTTGTGAATGCAGAGTAAATCAAATCAAGCTCAATTAAGAAAATCTATCTTTAAAATTTTTAACTCAATCAAGTAAAATAAAACTAATAAAACAATTGATGTATAGTTTTATTGTTGTAATAGAATTGCCACAAAATAAGATGATGACAGATTTATACACAAAAGCCGATTTACATAAATAGCCATTGCATCAGTTTTGGTTCATTGGCTGTAAGTAATGATTATTTGTTGCAATATACTAATTTTAATTTCCTCAATAAGGCTCTACGTCAATATTGCTTTGATAGTTATTTTAAAGTCAGAGATATTTAACACAATGTACGGTTATAACATTATTAGTGGTTAGGCGTCAGCTACTAATGGAATCCCATCTTACTAACTTTATTACGGAGGGTTATAAGAGGTTAAATGGTCATATTCACAAGCGGCGAAATGCAGGGACGTGTGGGTATGCCTTATTAATTTATATCATAAGTGCTCCACGTTTCGGTCTGCTTTATGTCCGGTTAATGACAAGCTTTTGTGAGAAGGATGAAAAATATTTGCGTTAACATGAATGGATAAAAACTCTGGATATCCGCGCTGCTATGAAAGCGAGTGAGGCAAACTTAGATTGAATATTATACGAGTGCACTCATTCATAATAGAAAACACAGTAAACCCAGGTTAACCCGGGTTATCTTAGTATTAGAAATTAATTTATTTAGTAAATAAAAGAACAACATTAGATAATAAGTATACTGGATCCCACTCTTGGATTCCCTGTGTCGTAGGGACCAGTCTCTTTCGTCTAGCGAGTCGTCGTACATTTGTTGCATATAAAATTTAAAGTGGGCTTACGAAATAACTAATATTAAGCAGAGTTAAAATAGATAGATAAAATAATTACAAAGCAAGACAAAAACAATACCTAAACGTTTTGAGTAAATTTCGAATGGAGGTAGAATCAATACTTTCACATACATGTTTAAACATCCACTCTAGACTGGTAGGTGTTACGTTCCCTTGTTCAATCAATGAACGAACAAAGTACTCATATAGTATAGTGCACGTAGGTACATCTTTTAGAATGGGAGATATCATGTTAGTGGATAAGAAAGGAAATAGTTAAGTAGGTTCATAACAACTCTTTAGGAGGTTATTTACCTACGTTCGTTGCCCCAATCACTTAGCATAACAACAAATAATCTTAAATCATTACTGAAGTAGGTGAAGTAAACACTATTGACGAAACGAAAATAATTTTTACGATGAAGAAAAATCCATTTTTCCAACGAAATGCTTGTTATAAGGCCTTATTTTAAAAAAAATATTGAATAAGATATACTAGACCCTATACTTTATTATGCAGTTGACTTTATTAACTGTGTACATTAAACTGTAACTGTGTATTAGCAAGCCTTATGGTGTATCCACACTACCCACGGCCGCCGGCATGCCGCTCATGCTGCAGTGGCATTTTCCATAGTACACAGTTAATAACGAAGTGGGTACATGATTAATAGATCAACACGCTAAAATTATAATTTGCAATTCTGACGATATCACATACCTACAGGTCGAATTAATCACCTTCTTTTTTGAAGTCGGTAAGAAATTGTATAATGCCTATATCAATCGTTGCTTTGGTCGTGACAATTGTTCTGGAAGAAATTAAGTTTGACTTTTATCCTCGGGGCAGCTGGAAATGATTGTATTAATTATTCAATTTGTAAGAGCGAATTTCAGATACGGCATGTCGCAAGGTTTCATAATCAGATCACGGATACATTTCAGGATATTTTTGGTTCAACGTAAAAGTAGCTCACAATTATTGTCCAACGTTATGGTATCAAGAAAGAAAGAAAGAAAGAAAGAAAAAGTATTTATTGGAAGGATATCACAAACACACACATACACAAGATTATACATAACTAACAAAAAAAGAAAACTAAAGACAAAAAAGCAAAAATGAGAGGAAAAATAATATACGATGTATATGTACTACGATGCATAAAAGTATCCATGCCAGCCAATCAGTGCATGCTGCAGTGTGTGTGTGTGTGTGTGTGTGTGTGTGTGTGTGTGTGTGTGTGTGTGTGTGTGTGTGTGTGTGTGTGTGTGTGTGTGTGTGTGTATCACACAATTATGGATACAATTTTTATTTAATATTCCGTATCATTTTTTAAAGGAATAAATAATCAAAGTTTTTTGTTTTATAGTTATTTATCTCTATACTCTCTCAATGAACCACCAAACAAAAACCGTAAAAATAAAACGACCAAAAGCATAATATTGAGTGGAACAGTATATTGTAATCAAAGGATTGAGTACCCATCATATTCTCGTATATAAGTAATTTGAGTCAAGCCCACGTTTTTCTTAGGGTATACCGTCTGAATGTATAAGCAGCCCGCAACGTTCCCAGATGTTACTTATCCTCCCAGATGCGGCTATAAAAATGCTTGCATGATTTACAAGTTCCAACTTCGATCTGCGACAATTTACGTACGAAACTTGGTGGATTTGTCGGATGTTATGCTTTCTTTATCGCGTTTCAAAGTCGTTGGTAGCAGACATTCTGTTCAATAACCGATTTTATTTTTCATCTGCAAAAGTATTAAGTTTCTTAAAAAAGTATTTTCTTTGAATATTACATTTTGTTATCTCTTAGGCTCCTTACACACTATGACTTTTAACATCCCGTTTTGGATACGCGCTTCAGCATTACGACTCACGCATTTAACAGATTTAATTTAACATCGATGCAGTCACGCATTAGCATCAATGTAGAAGCGCGACTGCATCGATACTAACGCGCGTTGGTATCGTGACTGTATTGATGCTAAAAGTAGCGCAGTGTGTAAAGGTTGACATTTTGCATCTGCATCGATGCTAACGCGCGTTAGCATCGCGACTAAATCGCTGCTAAAAGTTGCAGTTTTTAGCAAAGTATAGCTATGCTGCAGCAGCGCTGCCGCTCTAATGTTACTGCTGTCATTTACGTATGAAATTATCAGCAGTGCGACTGTCACGCAACCGTTAAAGTCACCCAAGTGTGAAAGCGCTCGTATAGTATGTATAGGGTCTGTGTGCATATGAATATAACTAGGTCCCCGCGACTTCGTTCACGCGTTTTGTGTTTGCTTTCTTCCCTCTCATCCTAGCGTGATGTTTTATAACCTAAAGCTTTCCTCAATAAATAAGCTTTCCAACTCAAATTATTTTTTTGAAATCGGTCCAGTAGTTCTTGAGACGTTCGCGTTCAAACAAACAAACAAACTCTTCTGCTTTATAATATTTGTGTAGATTTTAAATCAATTGCAGTGTCCATGTATTGCAATTTAATAGGTATAGGACAACTTTTCTTTAAAAATTGTTTACTTGTAACTTCACATTTTATCTACACATGAATGTTTGACTGACTTAAGAAAAGTTATAATGGTTTTTCATTATTCTGCAGACTCTCTACTTATTTTTTTATATTTTAGCACCCTTATCGTTTTTATTTACGTTCGCTAATACGTGAGATGGTTTATAGCGGACATTAAGCCCCGTAAACATGGTTGCGGGTCGATTCACACGGAGCTGTCGCTATTAAAACCAACACATTCAATCCGTCCGACCCAGTAAAACAACTTCAATGCCCTTTTTCAATCAGCTATCGAAGCGATGCAACGATGGAGGAGTAAAAAATATTTGTACAGCTGCTGGGTAACATATAGGTAAAGTGAAGTTGGACAAGCGATTCGAACAGTGCCATGTTTGTTCGTTTTGAAGTTTTGATCAATTGTGATAGCCAAAAGAAGCAAACTTTGCAGATTATGGATCTGTTTAATAATGTCTGTAAGGTAATAATGTCTGTCGCAACAATTAATTTAGAACGTTATTTCGTACGCAGTATCTGAGAGATAACACTAAACAACTACAACCCAATTTTTGGGGGACACTCGTTTTAATGTGGCGAATCATTTCGTTGATAAACTTAAGAATTTCGAATGAAAACCGGCTAAATTGCACAAAAGAGTGTTTAACAAAAAGATAACTCAATTTTGTAAGTACTCTTATTAATATTTGACGTAGCTTTGGTTGTTTTTTTCTTTATTTTCGAAAGTAAATTTATCTTAATATTGACCAGAGTGATTCAAAATCTTCAAAACTTGCAAAGCACTTAAATAACCAAAGTATCAACTCCAAACCTAACTATCAAATTTTAATATTTTGTTTGAGTAACTTAATCCATTACATAATTAGATATAGAGGTCGAAACTCCCCTTTAGCCACAACATCGACTGAGGTTATCAGTTACATAGATACCTAATTTAACTGTTAAAACTAAACAAGCAAGTATTTTATTACATCAATAAAGTATATCTATACCAATATTATAAAGCTGAAGAGTTTGTTTGTTTGAACGCGCTAATCTCAGGAACTTCAAGACTGATTTGAAAAAATATTTTTGTGTTGAATAGCTTACGTATCGAGGGAGGCTATAAGCTATGGCTAAACTCAAAACGCGAGGACGAAGTCAACAAATGAGTGTTTGCATAATAATAAAAACTGGACGGTTGAAGGACATACCCCAAGGCGATGCCCAGTAGTTGTTACGTAGTCGTAGATGACAACGAAGCCGCATAACTGCAAGTATCTTTAAGTAGCTAAGTAAGTATTCAAGTGTAAGGTCTTCTCTACCTGCTGTGAAATATCCCTACTTCGATCACACACGCAGATAAGGCCGTAATAAAAGCGAGGCACAAAAAAGAAGACCATTTTTGTAGGTGTGCCCGTACGTGACTTACCTATTTAGTACTTACTCCACTTACGGCCATCATTTGATAGGCACTTAAGTCGCGGTGTATTGTTTTAAACCCTAAAAAGTTAAGAAGTTCCTTGGGGTAAACGAGATAAATTATCATAATTATAGAAGTTTTTTGTATTACTATCAAGAACTCTATTTTTGAATCAATCGTGTAAATATTCCGAGTGATTTTCTTTCGAAACCAAGGAAAAATCAACGAAAATCACGCTAAATATTGACTTCAAAAGTTACAACTGATTTTTATTCGAAAATCGAACATAAATTAACGAAAATCACACGCCATTTTGACGCGCGTGACCAAAAAATAAGGACCCTCATCACTTCGAAAGTGGATGGGGCCGGTAGATCATAATATAACGTTATCATAAAACATCTTGTAGTATCAATCAAAGATGAACAATTCTACTGGATTATATAGTTATGTGTAAGTTCCGTGGTATTATCTTGGTTTAAAAAACAAAACAGATTCTAAAAGCACATTATATCAATTATTTATAACATGTAAGGTGAAAAATGAAGTCGTAACCCCAGAATCCAAGTACCTGACCTAAAGTAAAACAAATGGTAGCGGGTTGCACTTACTTCCTTGCGAATCTCAGTGGGTTTACACAGTATGAATTTATGGCAAAAACTGCCAGCCAAACGACTCTACCGAAAAATCTTTGAGTACAACACACAGATTTACACACCTATAAATTATTTTTTATTGGTTTTATCGTCTTAGCTTCATGATAAAGATACCATGATGAATAAATAAATTGTATGTCGATTTCCCAAAATTATCATTAATTAATTATTACATAAATCTAAATATGAATGAAAAGGAAAATGAACATCTATTTCGTGTAGTACCTATATAAAATTATGGGCCCAAAATGGGCACTTTAGCCTCACACACCTAACCTAATATATTGACTAGAATTGCCCTTTTTCCTCTATTAGGGTCATGTTACTTTGGAATAACTACTCAGCGTGACAAAGGAAAAGTAAAGGCAACATGTGTTTACTTCGATATTAGTTTGGTGGTTTTCGAACTACTTACCGATAATAATAATGATATGTGTCAGGCACTTTTACCAAAGACTCTTAAGTAGATCTTCGGGAATAAAGAGTATACCTGCAATAAATAAATTACAAGAATAATGACCGGGCCAGTAAAAGCTAAGATAACCTTAGTTTATTTTTACCGACTTTAAAAAGGAGGAAAACATCAATTCGACTGTATGTTTTTTTTTGTGTATGTGTTCCCTCATATCACAGTAATTTGTAGAACAATTTGGAGATTTTTTTCGCTAACCTAGAGGTTATACTTTCTATTTGGTTCCATTGTTACTAAGTCGGGATCTGATGATGGGATCTTGGTGCAATCGAGGGAAACCCTCAAATTTTAAAGGCATGTTCAGTGTTTTTGTATTAGAATCTTAATGTTGACGTGTGGTTACGTCTGATAGTCAACATTGTGTGGAGCTGAGCTGATTGTGGAACTCCTTCACGCTGACGAGTTCAGTAATTATAATGACAGAACCTACGATAGGTAGCTTGATAAAGAACGGAGTCATAAATCACTAAAAAATGAAGAAATAAAATTAACTTTAAAAAAGTAAAAACCGACTTCAAAACCAAAATGCACTAAAAAGTCTTAAATAAACTCTTGACCCTTTAGAGGAAAGGAATCAATTTTGGTCAAGAGTTTATTTAAGAATTTTTAGTGCATTTTGGTTTTGAAGTCGATTTTTACTATTAATAACTGCTTGGCTCACTGTTGCATAAATAGATGAGTAAATGGCGCTAAACGTCACGCGTAATGGCGTATCCTTAAGAGACCACAAATTTCGCAAGGTTTGACCGACAGCACGGTAGCTCGATTGGTAGAGCGTTTGGCCCGGTTAGCCAAGAAGTTGCCGGTTGAAGTCCCGCCCGTGCGCAAATTTTTGGTTTTTTCATTTCATCTTTTATGAATATAAAATATTACACTGTGAGTGTTGAAAATATTCTTAACCATTGGATTTTACTTTTTTAAAGTTTATTGATAAAAATATTTAAAATGGAAGTGGCCTGATCTTAGCAATTCTCTATCTATTTATTCTTTCTCGAGTTTATATACTATTATAAAGACTTGACGTCACGATACACAAAAGTAGGAAATACTGTGTTTCCCGGATGTCAGCTTTTTTCGGCAACAAACGTACCTACAGCGGAACTATTATGTCATACGTAAATTGTGATGCTGAGGATATTTCTTGTTTAGCTGATACGTAATACGAATTGATTGTTTTTGCGATAGTTTTAGATATGCCTACGGCAAGATCCGTAATTACAACCCTGTGAATTTTTAGTATTTACTTTCTTCACAGGGTCATAATTAAGAATTATTTATCAACTACTTAAAAATCTGTTATTCTTCTTTCCTTTTCTACAAAACAATAAGAATAAAATGCTTACGTTATTCTGTACGCTTAGGTACGTTATCTTTGGAACTAACGCAAAAAACTTGAATTTGCATTACGTATCAATAAAAAAAGAAACATTTCACACCATTTAATAACTACCTGAATTAGCTTCATCAATAACAATATTTAAAAATATAATAGGTTTTAACGTAAAATTTAAAAAAACAGAAGGATATTACATATGTTTTACTTTTTTCCTCATACCTCTGCCCCGTGATTTTAAAAATAACATCTTCACGGTGAGCCGCGTAGGTTTTTCTAACTAGCGCCTTCATAATATTTATGTGTTGGACCTGGCAAAAACTCGTTTGGGGACATAAATATTCTTGTTCTGTAAGCTGGTGGAAAAATATCTGGTAAAATAAAATAATTAGATCCTAAATGGCCTTTAAAGAAACTTTTAGCCTTCATTAACGTTGTCGTTAGACAACTTAAGAATTACTTAGTAGCTTCTTATTAGGACTTTGCTTAGCAACATTATACAGGGTCTCACAAAACTAGTGATCGATAGCCAACAAGGGGCGGTATCTATAAATCACAATGATCACGCTCACCAAATTATGTCAAAAATACAGGCTAGTTTCTGAGATAATTAAGAGAACATCCACGTGTTTAAGGCTTTGACTGGCATGAAACTAGACACAATAGAAAAATATTGTTTGGGGTCACCGGTGACCACTATGGCGCTAAATATGCCAAGAAGTGAAAAAAAAAACATAATTTACTGTTTGCTACTACACTGACAAATACGCACACCAACAATAAAACCGGCTACGCACGCACGCACAGAGATCAACTTTCGTTCGGTGTATTTTGAAGTAAATCATATTGATTGCTGAAGTCCGTTATACAAAATGTAAATATAGATAATAATCTTGCCGTTATGTGTGTCACGGTATGTTGCAATCTGTACAAATTTTAAGATTGGAAGCTATAATAAAGTAATTATCATCATCATCATTATCAGCCAAAGGACGTCCACTACTGAACATAGGCCTCCCCCACAGTTTTCCACAGCGACCGATCACAAGCATTCTGCATCAAGTTTGATCCTGCAATCTTTACAAGGTCGTCTGTCCATCTTGTCGGTGGACGTAGTATGCCACGTCTTTGGTCGAAGGGTCTCATATCTTGAACTTTTCTGCCCCACTAGGTATATCTGAAATGTGTTAAAAAAGATCATTAGTATTCCTTAATAGTTGGAAGTTAGATAGTTCCACATATCGGGACTTTGTCAGGGAAACTCAGTTCGGCTGCCTATGCAGTAAGAGCGATAAGGCTTTTGACTGATGTTGAAGTGCCATGGTAAGTTTATTCATAGTATCATGTCTTATGGTATCTTGTAATGGGGCTCGGCTGCAAATATAGAAAAAATATTCATAAGAAATTATATGTTGTAAGAACATAGAAATTACAGTATTTTGAAAGAGGCATTGACAATAGTGACTGAGTTGGTTGCGCAGCTTCTTCTAAAAAATGTCTCAAAGCTGTTTATTTTCAAGTTTGGACATGAAATCCTGCAAGCATTTTTATTTATTTTACATTATATTATCCAGAACTTCAGTAAAGTTTATGGTTGTATAACAAGTCGGTCTTCTGCTAAAAGTTTATATTACTTACCTGTATAGGGGTTTAAACTTATCCAATAAGACTACTTCAAGCTCGACTTTTGGCTTATACTTTGAAACTTAGAAGAAACCGATTAGATGTGTTATTTCACAAAGATGCACTTTATAACAGCCGCCGGAAAATCAATTGAGAGTTTGGGTAAATTTTAAATCCAAGCGTCTCTAAAGGCGGTTTTATTCAATAGAGGTAATTTACATCCCCCAACCATAAGAATAATTTTATGAATATTCAATAAATGATAGTATATTTAATGTATAAAAATGAATCCTAATTTCCCTCGGTCACGACATGTGAACAGCTGGACCGATTAAGCGTTAATTTTTGTTGTGTTTATTATTATCAGATTTTTGTTAAAGAAAATAATTAGAAAAATGAGCGGGTGGATCGATTTTCATGATTTTAACGTTTGTCTGATTTGTCATATTAAAATTACGGGGCCGGGGCGGGACAAGGCCGGAAGCGAAACACATTTTGCTGGGTCCGCTTGTATTTAATTAAAAATGAATTTTATCTAAAGAAAGTTTCATTTCAAGTACCATTCCAATCCAATAAACTATATGCACGACTAATCTATCCCTTCTTCAATAGACTCTGAATCTCTAACAAAGGATCTTAATTAAAACGACCTAGTCCTACGGACCAATAGCTCTATTTTTGACTCACTCGCGTCAATACGAGTGATTTTCGTTAAGGAAACATATTTTAGTTAGAGAATAGACGTGAGTAGTTATAAAAATGAGTTTTCTTTTTACAGACTAGAATAAAGAGGTTGTCAATTCGACTGTTTGTTATTTTTTGTGTATGTATATAACCGCATATCTTAGTTATATGTGCTGTATAGATCTGGGTTGATGGTGGAACTCCTCAAAGATTAAGAGTTCAGAGATTATGACCCCAGAACTTATGTAAACTGAACTTATGTAGTAAGAACAGAGACATAACGTGCACTCCCTTACTCCCCTCTCCTATAAATTAATGATTTGCTAATGGTTATTGAAGTAGTTTTTTGCAGTTTTAATCACTACCATGTTGATTACAACTGATTATTATTCGAAAATAAAATAAATCACACGCCATATTAACTAAAGTGTTTCAAAAATAGAGCCCCAGGAACTGTACTACATCTTTCTATTCAATCCACTTTTTGAACATGAAAGGACAGACAACCCAGCTGAAGTGGCCAGCGAGCTCTTACACACATTTGCAATTTCAAAGGATACTCGACTTGAAATTCGCAGCTCCTCCTCTTAACTTAACACGACTTTTTTATCTTTTCCAAAAACATTGCGATGTGGTTATATTTTGATAACACTTGACTAGATGACACCTTGATCATGCGACGTGACGGACGGCTGAAATATTGGGCAAAGCTAAGGTACTTATCTGTTTGTTAAAAGGAATACATCATAGTTAAGAGTAAATGGGATGCATATTTTTTGAAATAATAAAGCCTAAGTTAAGAGACATGGTAAAAGATTTTCTTTAGTATTTCTAACAAATACGCTTTTTTGTTGCTATGCTTAACTTGTGAGAAATAGGCGGTGTGTCTACTTTTACGTTAAATGATAAGCATTTTCTTGAAAGTTTGTTAATGTATTTATATTGCTTCGTAATTGACGCGTTTCCATATGCTTGATAGATGAAGGTAAACGTGTCTATCATCGGGACCCCTTTGGAATGGGGAGAGTAACTTAGGTGCGCCCTGCCCGACTACCCGTGACGTCACCCTATACTCCTCTAGGTCACTGGAACACGCAAACAGACGACATTCAAGGTTGCCCACGAATTTGCCAGTTTAATTAGATCCTTGTATTTGAACGAAATTAAGCCGTTAAGTACAGTCTAGCGGTCTCCCGCGAGCGATACGGCGTCCACGCGTTTTGAGTTTGCACCCTAACCTCTCGTCCCAGCATGATGTTTTATAGCCTAAATCCAACACAAAAATGTTTGTTTTTTAAAGCGGTCTAGTTCTTAAGATGAGCGCGATAAAACAAACAAACTCTTCAGCTATATAATATTATTATAGACTAGCGGCCCCCCGCGACTGCGTCCGCGATTTTGAGCTTCCCCTCCCGTCGCAGCGTGATGTTTTATAGCCTGAAGCTCTCTTCAATAATAAGCTATCAGGCGCAAAAATATTTTTTCAAATCTGTCCAGTAGTTCCTAAAAATAGCAATAAAGCTCAAATTGACTACGTTTCAGTTAGAAAACATTTGTATGGGAAAACAAAAAAACTGTTTTTATGGTTAAGTATGGTTACGGCAATTATTAGAAACCATACTTGAACTTCAACAAACATATTAAAAAAGAATTGGCTAACTTGGTCTACGCGTCGTTGAGTTATGCGCTTACCAACACATTCTGCGATTCATTTTTATATTATAGATTAGTTCAGATTATCCGTAGAAAAGGACGTTTCCATTCCACGTCTTAAGTTTCGGACATTTCATTATCGTGTCTCAATCTTATCAACAAATGCTTCAGTGGCGCTTGAAACAGAATAAATACGGAACATAAAAGGTTGGTTGTAATAAAAAAAGATTCCGCTGAGCGTTTTCCATGGAATGTGAACTATTGCAATTTCTAAGCAAACGCATTAAAATAAGACGACGGCGTTCTCAATAAAATAAGACGAGAGTATAAAAGCTAAAGGATACCGAACAAATAAAATAAAATTCTGCAATAGCGACAACAGAGGATCAATAAACGAGAATTCAGATGATTAATATTTATTACTTTGTGTATTTTATTGGAATTTAATTATAAAGGCTTATTTAATAAACAAACACAAACACAAAGTTCCGACATGCTGATTAATTAATAAATATTGGAAATCATCATTGGAAATTCATAATGTAAAAGTCAGTTCTTTTCAGTCGGATTAATAAACAAACTACAAGTAAGCAACTTAAATATCACATATTACCTTTAATTCCGGGAAATCGTATTTTACACCATTTTGTGTTTTTAGTCGGTAATATACCAAAAGTACGCATGAAACGCTGACATATACTTACGAGTATAATTAGTTTTAATTTTTTTTTGTGCATTTCATGAGTGTAGTTGTTTCTGATGTCGGATGATTAATATGGAGCAATATTTATTCTGTCACAGAACGAGGGTGTTAAGTACCGATACACTTAAGTTATGGTGCTAGCAGCGCTTTGGTAGTGATATCAAAGTGAAGCAACCTACGGCGCGGTCGTTTTTGGATGGGTGACTTTCCGACCATATAAGTGACGTACATCACGAGCATCTCCGTGCTTTGGAAGGCACGTTAAGCCGTTAGTATCGGCTAATATCGGTTGATATTAGTCGTTAAGTCTAGTCAGAGTCCTTATGGGGGCTTGATAACATCTGATAGCAGGGTTAGTCGCTTGCCTTGCAAACACCCCTCCAATAACCCGCACTGAGCCAGCGTGGTGGAGTATAGCTCAAACTACCTCATAGTTGAGGTAAGGCCTTTGCCCAGCAGTGGGATGGTACAGGCTAACTTTACTTTATTTTTACACTTATGTTATATGATGTTATAATATTATCTGAATGATAACGTAATTAAACGTATAATCTTATAATCGACTGATAAGAGTAATCCCCATCGTATTTTTGTAAGAAAATAAACTTTCTTTATAGTTATCTGAAACTCTTACGGGTGAAGTTGAAAAAAAAACGTAAAGTAAAAATTAAAATTAGCCGCTTTTAATAGTTTATCGATATATTTATAACACAGATATTTTTATAACACACGCACAAATAACAAAAAAACATTAAAAAAGTGTTATGGCGTAATAATCATTTTGCATGTTCAGAAAGGGGCAGGTTGTATTACGAATACTAGAGCCTATAAAAATGCCCAGGGCCCGAGCCAAGGGTGAAAGCTCCCTCACATAATTAACCCTTGAGGACACTGACTGGTTTTAGTGGGTACGTCACTGTAATGTTCTAAAGACCGCGAGAATATAATCTAATGATTTTAAATACGTTGAATTGAAATCGATTTATCGTGAACAAGCTTGACATGATTTAGAATTTATGCTTTGTTTTGTACAATTACATGACAACTTAATACAAAGGATAAACGGGGATTCGTTCCGCTCCCTGTTTATGCTTCACCTACCTTGACCCACCACTTTTCCCAGTGATTTATCATTTCAGTACATGTTATAATATATGAAGTTCGGTACATTTTACAATAAATTGACATATTACTATCTAATTAACGAATTTATAACAGTTAGATTATTATTTTATCGATTAGTAATCGTTATACGATACGATTACTAAATAATTTTACTTTATAACGGTGACAGCTTTACCCCATGGGAGAGTCCTACATCAACCCTGGTCTATCCAAGATCAGTGGGAATATGTTAGGCATTTTCCAGTCAATAATGAAAAAAAACGGACTAATGCGAGTCGGACTCGCGCACTGAGGGTTTCGTGCCAACTTTAACTAATTTAGGGTCCACGTACTTCTACTTAGCCAAAATACCACAATACATTGTTAAGAGCAAATATAACTTTGTTTTTCATAGTATAGTGTACGAATAACAAATGTTAATTGAAAATGTGCTCTATCCCAAGAACTACTGGTCCGATATCGTTTAAACCAAGTCATTGTCAAGATCTACATTATGTATTTTTGTCAAAATATACACTCTCTCAGTTTAAAAGCAAGAAGGGTGGGAGGGGCGCCCATTTTACCATATTATTACAGGACACTTCTACCTACTAAGTTTTAACTGTGTAGTACTAAGAGTTTCACAATAAAGTGGCTGTGACATACGGACGGACAAACAAACAGACAGACAGACAGACTTGACGAAACTATAAGAGTTCCGTTTTTTAACATTCGGCTACGGAACCCTAAAAATGGACCAATGCCGGATTAACCGATATCAAGGTCCCCTGATTCAGGCGATAAATATGTAGATAAGTCATTTTTAAGCAAGGCTTTAATTGCCATTGAAGCCTTGCTTGGACTTATTGTATAATCGACGGTTAGCTATTTTTTCCTTACAATGGCGAATTAATACCAGTTTTTAAAAAAAAAACAAAATGTTATAATAGCTTTAGCCGTCTTGTTTCATTTTCAAACGGATTAAAGTTACTGCTATCCTAGAGAATATATCTCCTTTATTTGAAAAAAACCGCGGAATAAATTATAAACCTCCAGTATATCGAGGTCATCCCCATCTCTGAGGGTGCGTCGGCGACAGCGCGGCGCGACGGTGCGTCGCCCCTGACGTCACAGGATCGATTCCACCAGATGATCCGCTTTGCTTATTCATGGAATTAGTCATGGTTGCTCACTTGTTTTTCTCTTAAGGTCGAGCACATCTTCAGCGGGCTGTATTACAGTTTTGAACATAGCTCATTCTCATGAGACAATAAAAGTAAATAAAGAGGGGTTGATGATAAGTTTAACGTGTGTCTGTCTGTGTATTTATGGATCTGTATGTGGTATCATAGCGCTTAAATGAATGAACTATATTAAATTAACGTGTTAAGGTAACCATGACATGTCGGGCTCGGGGAGGTGTTACAATTTGAAATTCTGGATTTTTAGTTTTCATTTTTGGTGACGTCACGAATCAATGACAAGATGAGCAGCTTCGTTCCGCAGGTTGTATCTCATTAAATTAATAATGTTTTTAAAAAAAATATATTAACAAAGTAAATATCTAACGTGACGTCGTGTGATAGTTAGTCCCAGTTTACTCATTTTAATTTCTTTGTTATAAAAAGTGTGAACACTTGTATGCATCACAGAAAGTAATTTGTCTATGAAATCACGTCAATTTATGTGTTTGATACTAAGTAAAGGGCACTAGACATTGTACCTCTACCCTAGTATTCGCTAGTATTGCTTGCTAGTCATCATCAAGCGATCCTTAAAACTCAGTAGTCGGTAATGTTTTTTTCGAAATCAAGTTGGATCGTTAACATCTGTTTCCACGGGTATTCATTACCTAAAAGCTCATTGTTTGAAAGTTACACGTTCACGCATGATTGCACTGGACTAGTTACGAATGTTATTTGCATGTGCGAGTAAGTTTCAATTAATTTTCAATTATCACCCATAAACCGTCAGTCGCCAAGCTATAATATTTTACTGCTAACAAGCTATCGTTTGAGCAACAGTGTTTAACAGCTTTAATTTATCTGAAAGCTTATTTTAATTGCGTAACGCGTTTATGCCAGCTTTTATGCAAACGTTAGTCTAATATGCAAATGTGTGTTAATGGCTCCGATGTGCATTAGGCTTAACGTCCCGTTTTATGACTTAATACTTATTAGATAATAGAATTATCTTCTTACTTTGGACTTTGGGTTAATCTTGCATATCAACGCTGCAGATATTTTACGGATGTTCTATTTCAATACATCTCTGACATTATTAGAAATTGTATCATAGAATTAATAAAATTGGGTATGTTTTCTGCTCTTCATATATACTGTTGCAAACGGTATACTTTAACAATGATTCGCAAAAACAATTAAATTGATTAAATGTCAGGTACGTACTCCAATCGTAACGCCAATCTATTGACCAAACAACTGTAAACCTATAACGAATCATTTTGCATATTCCATAACTGAAACAATCTGTCTTGGCTTGTTAGCTATGAAATAGAATAGAATAGAATAAGTTTTGATATTTGACACACACAAAAAATATATCCAGACACATATACATAATAATAATAATAATAATAATGCAATAAAAATCAATCAAATTATACAACAATGTGCAAAAAATATGTTTGGCAAAGCATTCATTACCAAAATCTTTAATTAAGGCTTCCAGTGTGTGCCAAAAAGGTCCCCGCTCAGTATAAGTCGTGGCAGCAGATGACAAGCATGCCGCGACATAGTAGGAGGTAGATTCAGAATAGCAGTGGCAAGTCAATTTCCGCTAAAATGCGATGATCGACTGAACGCCGCATGGTGACAGATGATCGAGAGCTATCGACCTAGAAGATTGTGGTTACAGATAAATCAAAAGCAAAAGGTACTCAATTCGATGTCATTTGGCTCGAATTCGACAGATTCCGTGCCATTTCTAAGAAACCAGAGACATTTTAATTATATAACGGGTTATGTCTAAGGTTGGCATGCAAACAATTGATCTGAGCATCCACTCTTAATAAGTATTTTCAAAAAGTAATTTCATCGAAACGGAAATTCAAACGAAAATCATTGGACCAACAAACAGCCACCTACGAAATTTAGCATGTTTGGCAGCTTTACAAGACTATCATACCTAAATAGTATCCAATACCACAATATCACATACATGCATGTCTAATTGAATATCCTAAGAGCGCTTTCACACTTAAGAGACTTTAGCAGCGCGACGGTCGCGCGGCAGTTGCGCTGCTGTCAATTTCATACATACAATGACAGCAGTAAGCCACATTAGAGAAACGCGCTGCTGTCGCTCTAATGTGATATCTCACTTAATTTATTAAGGCGGTTTAAGTATAGACTGATTCTATTCATCAAGTTATTAAGGCACAAAGATGAAAACAGCAGCTATAGTTTTACTCCTGAAAGGCGTTGTTCAAGTTATCAAGTAATAGTCTGTGTAACCGTAACAGGATACAAGCAACGTCATGAAGCTGGCAGATTAGTTTCTTTGTCTTGCGACTCCTTTGTACGAGTACACATCCACTCTTCTTTTAAATTAGCATCTTAAAGTCAGCGTTAATTAACTTCCCAAACTCGTTACTTTTCTCTTACCTACACAATAGGAATTTTAACCAGTTCCGATTACTAAATACTGAACTCTCATAGATAGTGCATCACTCAATTTAATAAGTAGGTAAATTATGTGTGTCACATTATAAATCAGTGATCTATTATTCTAATGAGCCTAGAATTAAATTGGTAGAGTGTGTCATGAATAAATCAATTGTCACAAACACTATGGAATGAATTTCTAAATGTCTGGGAACCCACTCGTGCAGTTACGACGTTGCATATTATTTCACACTATACTAAATTAACAGAATACAATTTTCATGTTGTAGTAACCAAACGTCAATAAGAAATTGATTAAATGTACAGTGCGATAAATGATGTCATTTTGAATACTTGAGAATAATGGTTGGCCAAAACAGTGATATGGGATCGTTCAACAATTACGTGATCATTTTTGGTCGTTTTTTTAACCCCCCCACCCCTATGTGATCACAGCGTAATCTTTTCTTTTTAACCCCCCCCCCCCCCTCGCTTTGATTACGTAATCTTCGTCCGTGCTTAAAATGTTTGCTGTTTATTAACACTGACACGTATGTCATGTTTCTATGAGTCTTAAATGACCTAAATTTGGAAAGAGAGTGTGTTTGTGAAAATGCAACATGTAACTACACATTTTAATATTTATTTACGTCTGTCATTTTTCAAAATCGGACGTAAATATTTTAAATATTTAGTTATAAAATGATAACGTAATCATGGATTCTCCCTCCCCCCCCCCCCCCCAAATAATCCAGATGTATATACAAGCACCTAACCCCCCCCCCCCCCCTTCCGGTGATCACGTAATTGTTGAATGATCCCTATCCAAAAAAATTTTTTGGAAGCCTTACATCTAGGACCATCCAAGTATACCCTATGCATGTTAGCCGAATTTTCGAAGGTTATTCTAATTCTAAAACCTGTACGAAAATCAAAATTATACTGTATGTGGTTTTAATACTGGCTGGACACCTTGCACACGCTTAATCGAATGAAGAACTTGAAGTGTAAAATCTATCTACAACGAGGCTCGGAGCTATGCAGTGCGTAACAGCCGCTGCCTTTGTCAGATATTAGAAAGCCTTACATCATACTGCATTGAGTTTCACATAACTGTGCCTGATTTCAGACGAAACAGGGGCCCTATTTTTGAATCACTGGCTTGAACAAGGCGTGTGATTTTCGTTCGAAAACGAATTAAAAATCAATGGAAATCACACGAAATATAGACGTTACTACGCACAAAATGCAGTCGCCCTTTTTTTAATCACTCTCGTGAAATGGAAATGGACTTATACTTACTTGCATTGGAAAATCCGTCATTAATCAATTGATATCATGCGCCATCTTGACGCAAGAAAAACAAAACCGGCCAAGTGCGAGTCGGAATCGCGCACTGAGGGTTCCGTGCCAACTTTAACTGAATTAGGAAATCCATTTACTTCTACTTAGAAAAATACCACAATATTTTGTTGACTACAAATATAACTTTGTTTTTCATAGTGTTTGTATGAAGAACAAAGTTATGTTTGCGGTTGTTGAAAATGTGCTATATCTCAAAAACTGCTCGTTCGATCCCGTCCGAACCAATTTTCGTTGAAAGTATTTATTAAGATCTATATCATTTTTTTTTTTAAATTTACACTTGCTTGGTTTAGAAATTAGATTGGGGGGAACGTTTGAAAGAAAATAGTTTGAGGAACCTCTATGTTATTTTAAAAGACCTATCCATAGACTTGGATTGGAGAATTGGATTCCTTTCCTTTAAAAGGTCAAGAGTTTATGAAAGTATTTTTATTACATTATGGTTTTACTTTATTTTGTAAAAGTTATTTTATTAACGTAAACATGTGGATTTTATGTTACCATTTACATTGTTACTACAGCGCCAGCATATCAGGTTACCCACTTTTGTTGCAAACTAACCTTTATTACAACTGCATAAGATACCGCAGTGTTTACCTTGACGTGCTGTTGTCCGTACAACATAGGCAGAGCCGGCATCATCGCCGCTCTCAAGACCTGTTAAGTGATTAGTTTGGATACAAAGGCACCTCGTTTAATGCGGTCTCCATTCTCGTTCTCATTACATCATTGGGTCAGGTTGACAATTTCGAATGCTAAATCATTTTCGCTTACTCGGTGATTAAATTACGAGTAATGTGGTACAGGTTTTTCCAGACAAAACAATATTGCAAAACGTGATAATAACATGACGTGTTCATTTAAATGCATTCATATTGTGAGATGAAGCGCATTTAATCTTTTAATATATGTTTACTATAAGGTCTATGATAATATGATCTGATAAGGTAACTACGCTTTTTGCTATGCAAAACATGCATGCTTTGGTCACAAGACAGCTTCGTGTACAAGATGTCAGCTCTGTCGTAGTGCTACGCTTCTATTGTCGTAGCACGTGCTACGAAGCTTGTACTACAGAATTGACAAGATCTACTGCGAGCTACGACCACCATTCTTACTAAGAAATTTATTAATATTCCAAAGAAAAATAAAAAAAACAATTCTCTTCTGGCAAATAATAAAGCTAGTTGAGTCGTAGTACAAAGGGTTGGCATAGTAAACCAACCAACTCGCCACAAGGAAATGGTTTCGTTTTCGAATAAGTAGATTTTATGATTATTTGTATGGTTCATATATTTTTTGGTCAAATTTAGTGTTTCAATTTGTATTAAAAATATTGTGTTAATATTTCAAGTGTATATTTAATTTTAATGATTATTATGATATATATGACCGTCCCGTCTGGTGTAGTGGTCGAGAAATCGCCTACTACGCAGCGGGTGCGGGTTCGATCCCCGCACAATACAAACATTTGTGTGCATGAACATGTCTGTTTGTATTGGTCTGGGTGTTTCTTATGTATATCGTGTATGTATTTACAAACAAAAAGTATATAAGTATTATATCCGTTGTCTGGCACCCATAACACAAGCTTTGAGTAGCTTACTTTGGGACTAGATGGCGATGTGTGGGAATGTCCAAAGGATATTTATTTATAAAAAAAAACCTAAAACCCGCGCACGGGCGGGACCCGAACCAGCAATCTTTTGGCAGACCGGGCCAAACGCTCTTACCAATTGAGCCACCGTGCTGTCCGACCCTGCGAAATTTTGTGGTCTCATATGAAAACGTCATTTGCGTGAAGCTTAGCGCCATCTAGCCATCTGGTTTATGATAAACAGATGTCATAACACAGAGTTTAAAGGCTTCAAATCAGTTAATACCTACTAATTGCTCGAATGCAACTAAGAATACCAATTCGATTTAATTTATTTTGGTCAGAATCAATACTACCGCTAACCTTAAGCCAAAGCCGAATACTTTACTCATGGACGATACCTTCTTACAACGAGTATACGGCTTTTATATTGCAATACCTAACAGACTTAAAATTAAGGAGGTTTGAATTAACACTAATGACACTTACAGCGGCTTATGGGACACTGTTGTTTCACTTAATAAATGCATACAAAAAACTTTGGAAATAAAATGAAATTAAAACTTATTTGCCTTTGGAAAAGGGTATATTTTCGTAGATGTCATAGACATTATGGTACAACTGTTCGAGTCATCACAAATATTTTAGAATCTCCAATATTGAATTGTTAACTACTTACATATTAATTATATTATTATCATCAAAATGCCTCAGAAAGTAATCCTTTGCTGTAAATAGAACTTTTGCACATAATCAACAGATATCAAATCAACTCTGGTTACTTATTTCGAATTATAATCGACAAAATACTTTTTTCGTACAGGATCTAAAAAAACCTGTTAATAAATGCAAAAATGCAAATACGATACCAAAAATTAAATTCAATGAGATTAAAATTATACCTACTAGTTGTATATATACTGTTTTGTGTGTGTGTCTGTGTGTCTGTGTGTGTGTGTGTGTGTGTGTGTGTGTGTGTGTGTGTGTGTGTGTGTGTGTGTGTGTGTGTGTGTGTATCTATATCATGTATTTTGACCAATCGTAAATATTTTCTAAAACACAATCAGCTTTTGTGATTGATTAACATCAGTATTACTTTTGTGACGGCGATGCATAAGCCAATGTTTAATTCTAGATCCAATCACTTTAATCAAAGCACACTCAACTAGCATATAATCACAAATACAGATTAATTACTGACAACTGAATACTAATCACGTAATTACTACCCAGTAATAGTCTAATGACAATCACTTTGGTTTCAGTCGTCATTGAGGAAATAAACATAGTTTAAACAGGGCTGAGAATAGCTGTATTTATGCATCAGATTTTAATGAATGAGACTATGTTGTTCGATAAATTTATTAAACATCACGTTAGCAAATAGTTATATTAAACGCCTTGTAAAGTAGTGAGACTCGAGTAAAGTCCCCGAAGGAGGGCGAGGATCTTAGTTAATCGATAATTGGATTGTGAAACCGTTCACCAACATACGATTGATCCATGAACTGTCCACCAATAGTACCTTTATCCCATGAACTTTCTGCCCACATATCACTTTACCCATGAAGCATTCGCCAAGAGAACGACACGCCAATGAACGTTTGACCAACATAATCTTTGAACCATTAACTTTTCGCCTAAATGTCACTTGGCCCATGAAATGTTCAACAATAAAACGTACGCCAATGAACATTTGACGAACTGAATCAATGCTTGATCAAAATAAAAAATGTAATGGCTGAGCAAGTGAATAAGTGAATATTTTTCACAGATTTAGAATTATCTGAATTTATCTATAAAAATTAAAGTCCATTAGTACCTAATGCTTACCAACACAATTTGAAAATTAATAATCTCTTTGAGGAAAATTACAGTTGCACCCATTTATGCCACCCCAGTGGCATTCTACTCATTTAAGTGCGTGTATAAATTAAAGTCACTTTAGAAAAAAGAATACCAATTTAATATAAACATATGTTTACAAAAAAAACGCTTTTAAAAAATATTTGATTTACTAAACAGATACATAGTAACTTTTAGACAAATCATCAACAACAATCAACAGTACAATTTCAAATTCCTAAAATTATTTCGACAACTGAAACAGGACTTTCTAACAAAATAATGAAATAATATTGTTTTATTAAAAATAAAAAATAATGTTATATTGCAATATAACAAATATTATTATATAATATTATTGCATATACTGTTTAATGTTATAAATATAATAATATTGGTAATTTATGCTGAATATAATTTTACGATCTGATTATTAACAATCCAATAAAGAGTTACTTTTGTAAATGGCAAATGTGTGCCCAGCCGCTTAAATAAGATTTTAAGTCCATCTCATTCTTCCTGGACAAGTGCAGAGAGATACGCTCTTTGTATTTTTGTCCTAACCGCTTGCGCTTCGGCAAAGGCTCCGAAGAATTTACTCGCTCAATCGTGCAATCTGTATTCTTTTGCTCCTTAATCATTTCGGATATTGTTTTGTATATGTTACACTTGCGGCGGCCTAACAAAATGTTCCATCTGTTATGCCAAGACTCGAGGGCATTTTGAGATAGTGGCACTTCTGATCTATGTCTATCAATCACTGACCACATAGATGGTGGAAATTGGGGTGCTTGTCGCGACAGTGTCATCTTAGAACTAACATGTTTTGAAATCTTCGTTGCTCCTCTCACGTAATATTTCTCAAACCATGTCAATACTTTTTCGGCTTCTGCAGGTATAACTTCATTCCTTAGCATGTCAAAAGCATCGGGGATTTCATTTGGTTCTAAGAATGCCAATGCCGCCAAGTGCCGCATATTATGTGCAAAAGTTGAGTCTGTGCTATAACGTTTGGCCAAGCCGGATACCTGAATGTGTCGCCATATGCTTTGGTTGAGGTGAAAAACTTGTTTATACAACGAGGGAAAACTTTTTTGCTAGCCTTAATTGCCGCGATTTCAAAATCGGTAAGGATAAGTTTTGGTGCTAATTTTTAATTTAATTTATGATAAACGTATCTTTTTACTAATTCAAAAAAAATCATGTAACTATATTCACTTTTATGCGATAACAGTCCATATACAAGTGGCACAATCTTAGGCGATCCTTCTGTTGTGCCAATTACCGCATGTATTGTATAGATTTGAGTGAATGGGACGAGACAGGATTTAAATGTCCCATCCATAAGCCAGTAAGGTGCTGCGTTTAACAAACGGCAATTATTCTTGGTGGTAAATACAATTATGCAATTATCATTTTCGATAAAATGACCGATCAAAAATTGGTCGTTATCTATTTTAGTATATTCCTCCGGTATTATGACGTCCTGCACTTTTTTCGGTATTAACGGTAAGCTTTTGTTCCTCTCACGATGTACTAGCATCCGCATAGAATCTTTATTAGGCATGTACGGGGCGCTTGTCGTAGGTATATCTTGAATACATCGTTGTGCAATTTGTGATGGTGTATCCATAGAATGACGGGCTTTTTCTTTAATGCTGTTTTTAAGTTTCATTTCAATTGGTTTCTCAGGATCCGGTAAATGCATGTGTTCAATATTGTGTGACATCACAGTATGAGTATCATTAGAGTACAAAGACGAGATAAGTACGCTGCAACTAGAAGTATATCTCTTAATGCAACGCCAGTAGTATTTATTTCCCCGTTTGCTGTGTAAGTGATAAGTGTAACCATTGTGCACTAATAAATCCTTTCCGCGTTTAGACTTAACGATATCACAATCACTCATATTTAAATCGAATATTTTTGAAAAAAGATTGACACGGAGAACACTTCGACAACTAAGTAGACAAACAAATAGTTAAGCATGGCTAACACCATAGTACCTATCAGAGATAATTATTTACGTCTACCCACAATATTATTTATCGTATTTAGAAACAAATTGTGACAAGGGAATTTTATTCATACAGCCTGAGTGACAAGATATTTTTATGCGTAAGTCACATTAATAAATATAAATGTTTATTGAACCTATATAGGTACCTATTTACTAATAAACTAATAAACAGACCTGTTTATTAGAAGATAGAATCATATTCTAGCTAAGAGACGGAGTAGTAGTCGATCGATATTATAATAACATTAATATTAAGTTTTGAAAATCACCCGTTTCAAATAAAAATATCTTAAACCATAAATATCACTGAACTACTATTACTAGCGTATGGTACTGGCACAAATTGACGCCACAGTCATCAACACATACCAACGGATTCATAATTCAAATTTTAAGGAATACGTCACAATCTTGTCGTCTTTTTTGCAACACATTTCTCCTTCGCATAGCTTCTCTAGAAGTAGTAACAACTCACTGATAATATTAACAAGCTTAATGTCTTTGAGGCTGCTGCTTTGCTTTTCACCATACATAGCTAAAAATAGGATAATTGTAATGAGGAATTGTCTATGACAGAAAAAAAGCCCGCGATTGTTCAAGGCTTGACGTCACATCCCTTGGTAGGCGTTTACGGTCACGTGACAAAATGTTTTATTGAAAAAATAGAAACTACAAACATTGTGATTTGTTTTTAGTAAAAAACAAAACAAACTTGCCCAATTTAAATCACCTAAAGCTGCGGTGCCTGGACAGACACACAAACACATAGATCGACAGACTCAAACACATCTTTTTTGCGTCGGTGGGTAAAATAGATTGAAGTAAGCGCTTCTCGTCAACATTTATAATGCGCACGGCAAAGGAGTGGAACTCGCTGCCCGCGTTGGTGTTTCCAAGGGATTACAATCCGAATCTTTTCAAAATTCGAGTGAACAGGCTTCTTCTGGGCGAGCTCATTTTATCTTCGACTTCGTCCTAGTCGCATTAGGCTTGGACTGGAGTCAAGAGCGAACCCATACTAAATCATCATTCATCATTATCAGCCAAAGGACGTCCACTGCTGAACATAGGCCTCCCCCACGGATTTCCACAGCGACCGATCACTAGCGGTCTGCATCCAGTTTGATCCTGCGATCTTTATAAGGTCGTCTGTCCATCTTGTTGGTGGACGTCCCACGCTGCGTCTCTGGTCGAAGGGTCTCCAATCTAGAACTTTCCTGCCCCAACGGCCATCAGTTCTTCGCGCTATGTGCCCTGCCCATTGCCACTTGAGCTTACTGATTCTCAATGCTATGTCCGTTACCTTAGTTCTTCTACGTATCTCCTCATTTCTGATTCGATCCCGTAGAGAAATACCCAGCATAGCCCTTTCCATCGCTCGTTGTGTGATTTTGAGCTTCATTATAAGGCCCATAGTAAGAGACCATGTTTCGGATCCGTATGTCATCACTGGTAACATACACTGGTTGAAGACTTTCGTCTTCAGACACTGAGGTAGATGAGATGAGAAGACACTCTTGCGCAATTTCCCGAACGCTGCCCAGCCGAGTTGGATTCGTCGATTGACCTCTTTCTCGAAGTTGGACCTACCCAATTGGATCACTTGTCCCAGGTAGACGTACTCGTCGACAACTTCGAGAGTTGAGTTCCCAACGGATACTGAAGTGGGTACGACAAGGGAGTTCGACATAATTTTCGTCTTTTCCATGTTCATTTTAAGACCCACTTGTTGGGATACTCGGTCAAGGTCTTCGAGCATAGTGCCAAGATCGTCCAGCGTCTTTGCCACAACAACTATATCATCGGCAAATCGGAGGTGTGTGATGTATTCGCCATTAACATTGATGCCGATTCCTTCCCATTCCAGAAGTTTGAAGGCGTCTTCCAATGCCGCTGTGAACAGTTTCGGAGATATGACATCTCCCTGTCTCACACCTCTCCGCAATGGAATCGCCTTCGTGTTCTGCTCCTGTACTCGGACCGACATGGTGGCGTTATTGTAAAGGCACCTTAACACCTCTATATACCTATAGTCTATGTGGCACCGCTGCAGAGATTGAAGCACCGCCCAAGTTTCGATCGAATCAAAGGCCTTCTCATAGTCCACAAACGCTAAGCATAGAGGCATATTATACTCCTCAGACTTCTGTATAATTTGCCTAAGCGTATGAATGTGGTCTATGGTACTATAGCCTTTTCGGAAACCGGCTTGTTCGGGAGGCTGGAAGTCATCAAACCTACGTGCGAGACGATTCGTGATAACCCTTGAAAACAGCTTGTAGACATGGCTCAGGAGTGAGATGGGTCTATAGTTCTTCAATAAGGTTTTGTCTCCTTTTTTGAAGAACAACACCACCACACTCCTGTTCCATGCCTCAGGCGTGATGCCCTCTAGCAGCACGGAATTAAAGAGTCTCTGAAGGACTTTAAGTACCGGTGTTCCACCCGCCTTCAGAAGCTCTGCTGTGATTCCGTCCTCGCCAGGTGCCTTGTTGTTTTTGAGCTTTTTAAGGGCCATCCTAATCTCGTAGAGGCTGATGTCCGGGATGTCTTCGGTGTAGTGACGGGTCAGGATAGCTCGTGGGTCTCTGGCCAAGCTATCAATGGGTTTGGCTACTGAGGTGTACAACTGCCCATAGAACCTTTCGATCTCCCTCAAAACCTCTGCTTTCGTCGACGCTACACTGCCGTCCGCCGTCTTAAGCTTCGTCAACAGGCTCTGCCCAATAGACATGTCCCTTGCAAACACTTTGGAGCCTTTGTTCCGCTCTATCGTTTCTTTAACACTATTAGTGTTAAAGCATAGAATGTCGTGTCGCAGGGACTTCCATATTTGTCTATTGAGCTGCCTGTAGTTTTCAGCATTAACGGAGGTCTGCAGTGCCATAGATCGACGTTTTGCCATAAGGTCGAGAGTGTGGACCGACAGTTTTTGAGGTCTATTTTTACGGCCAGGCCTAAAATACTTAGACCCCACCGTTTGAACAGTTTCCACAAACCCGTTATTAATTTCGTCCACTGTAACGCAATTTTCTAGGCAATCAAAGCGGTTTGACAACTCGAGTTGAAAGCTCTCGGGATTTTGGATATGAGCACGAGTCGGTCGGAGCGTGGACTTCATCAGGCGTGATCTTTCCAATTTGACATTTATATTCAATGTGCCTCGAACCATTCGGTGATCGCTTCCGGTTTTCACCCTGTTGATCACGGAGACATCATTGAATAACCGTCTCTTGGAGGTCATGAAGAAGTCAATCTCGTTTCTCGTGAAGCCATCGGGACTCAACCAAGTCCACTTCCTTTGAGGCGGCTTCTGGAAGAAAGAGTTCATCGCAAAGAGTCCCTCCTTCTCCAGAAAGTCGGCCAGCCTCTGTCCCCTGGCGTTCCTTTGCCCGTATCCAAAAGGTCCCACCTTTAACTCATTCTCGCCTCGCTTGCCTAGTTTCGCGTTGAAGTCCCCCATTACAACAGTATAATAGGTTTTGGAAGTATGTATGGCTCTACTTACGTCCTCCTACATTTCCTCCACCTCTTCATCCGGGTGTTTCGAGGTCGGTGCATATACCTGTATGACCTTCAGCGAATACCTCTTGGATATTCTGAGTATAAGGTATATTACCCTGCTCGACACACTCGATGGTCTCGATATTGTTGACGAGGGACTTGTGAACGAGGAACCCGACACCACCTTGGGACTTTCGTTGGTTGCCTTCCCGGTAGTAGAGCAGGTTTCCGGACTGTAGAGTTATCGTGTCCTCGCCCTCTCTACGGACTTCTGATAGACCCATTATGTCCCAGTGTAACCTGCTCATTTCTTCCTCCAGCTCGAGCAACTTCTCATCTGTCCTCAGTGTACACGTGTTGTACGTTACCAGGGCCAGTTGTCGTCGGGGGTGGCAGCGCGATCGCCTCCGGGGATTCTTAGCACCCCCTGCCCCGCCGTTACCGTGACCGCTACCAAAGTCAGGAATAGCGGGGCTGCCGGAGACTGGGGGCCTGGTTTTCTGGTGTACTTTCATGTGAGGGGATTTTGCCAATACTCGCCACGCTTGGCAGGCGGGTTGGCGAGCGCAGAGGCGCAGCCCCTTGCAGCTGTGACGCTGCTGCCCGTCACAGTCTAACATTTAGCTGCGCCTTACATTGGATGGTTATACCGCCATCAGTCGGTCGCCAGAGCCTCGTCTGTATAAACAGGACGCACCACGTGAAGGTGAGGTTGGCTTGGAGCTTATGGTCTTGGTCAAGCTCCCTTACGTCCCTCTGACCGTGCTAGGAACGTGTCACGTGTGTATGACATCTTGCCCACTAGAACGTTTCATCACCGACCAACACCGTCACGTGCCATTCACGGAGCGTGTCAGACTCAGCACCGGCGAGAACACACTTTACGTTCTCGCTCGCTTTTGCTCTCGCTTTATTCAGGGTGGCCAAAACATTGATATCCAAATTTTTTTTTGGAAAGATTACATCCAGGGCTGTCCATATATACCCTATGTATGTTATCCGAATTTTCATAGATTTAGAGATATTAATTATTTTCGCAAATTTAAAAATTCTGAAACAAATAATTACACCTTTTTTTATATTGTTATGTCGTTTTTTTTAAATTGCAGTTTGATCCTGATAAATTTATTTAGTTTGATAAAATTGATAAGAGAAAAATTGAATAAATAGCCTCGAAAACTAAAAAAAAATGGCTATCATAAATATGGTATATTTGCATAGACTTGGATGTAAGGCTTCCAAAATCAATTTTTGGACGCCACTGTTTTTGCCAACCTGTATAACAATGAGATAGAACGCTGTCAATCTGTTCAGTAGGCAAGGAAAAACGTATCGTAACACTTTTCGTGCCTGACACATTCCTAGCGCGGTCAAGTTTGGTACGCTCCGTACCAAACTTCAGTCGGAAAAAAACATTTATATCAGAAAAACGACATTCTGAAGAACAAATTTTGCATTTGGTGGATATATTTTAGTCTACGTTTATTTGACAAAAAAAAAACTAAATCATGCATGATATCAAATAAAAAAATATTACCTTAATAAAACACGAAACTGTTCTTTTGAAGGCAAAGAGGCGATGAGGAAAGCAGGCTTGGCTGAAACCTTGTTCTATCTTTTTTTTTACTGAGGGGGCTTCAATAAATATTGTTACATATAGTATTCATTTAAAACATTATTGCTACCCATTCTCCACCTGAGACTCCGTCTTAATTTCGGGACAATGAAACCGTACTTACATTGAAATAGAAATGGTATTGAGCGCTGTAAAGCGACTAAAAATACCAAACCGTTTAGATTTCAGAAAGAAAAGAGTACGCTTGAACGAATCCACGTTCTGAGATCGAGACTTTAATATGATTACTTTAAAGTTCTGTCTCTGGGAATCGCTGCACTGGGGTGATCTGAAATACGTAGGTATTAATAGTACTAAAGACCCATTGTGGATTTAATCCCAATTGTAGGCCTTTATCCCTCAAACATTATTATTATTAGTATTTGGCTTTATTATATTTAAGGACAGTTTTTAGGATTATTGTGTTATCTATACATACATACCTACTCGTATTTAAAAATGTAAATTTTCCATATGAGTCATTACATAACATAGGCCTGCCCCACGGCTTACCGCAGAGACCGCTTAGTTCTCTCTCCAACGCATCTCCTCGTTACTGATTCGATCTCGTACAGAAACACCGAGCATTGCCCTCTCCATCGCTCATTGTGTGATTTTGAGCTTCTTTAAGAGGCCAATAGTTACAGACCACGTTTCGGCTCCGTATGTCATCACTGGTAACACAAACTGGTTGAAAACTTTCGTCTTCGGACACAGAGTAATTGATACGAGAAGACGCTCTTGCGCAGTGTTCCGAACGCTGCCCAGCCGAGTTGGATGACGAATTGACCTTTTTCTCAAAGTTGGACCCTACCATTATTAAAATGGCCACATATAAACTAATCATCACTTACATTAACTAGAAGTAGGCATAACGCTATAAAAAAACAGAATGTTCTAGGCGGAACGTCGAACACGAAAATGATTAAATTACATAAAGTTCCTAAAGTGCACGTAGAAGCATTATAAGGGTAAGTTAAGTTGAGTTAAGTGCTCCACCGTTCATTACTTCACTAACCTGATGCGACGTCGACCTATGGTTTCCCTATGGACTTTAATTAAATGCCATCTGTTATACTGGTATAGGATTGGCGACAGGTGGTTGATCCTATTACTATATCACCGTAAGTTATAATTGAAATGTCGTAATTAGGTAAAGTCAGTTTTTCTTTATTTGTCAAATTTTGTTAACAGTCTCGACAGTCTTCTTTAATCCCGAAACGATTCATTTAAAAATAAGATTCACAACCTCCATACGTCATTTATCGTTTAACACTGAGATCTTGTTTGATCAAGGAGCTATATATAATAAATTTATTGAATTTACTGTAATTATTTTATATAATATTGTTTACCATGTTTCACTAGCAAAAAAAAAAAAAGAATTTAAACAATAACACTGTGGTAGATATTTAGGTTTGTAGTTTTGATAACGCAATGGTACTCGTACATAGGTTTCCTTATGTGCGAATAAGTGAGATACCTTTTTACCCGTCTACGGCAAAGCAAAAATGAAGGATAATTATTAATTGCGAACCAAGATAGATTATAAACCAGTCTACTCGTATAAGTAAACTAGTTTGACGATTTTGGTAAACTAGGTACATACAATCGATTCCTTAACAAATTTAGTGCCTATCTAGTTGTGAAGTTCACGCAAATACTACTTCATTGAATTTAAATACTTTACGTTAAAGTGTTTTAATCCAACTTTCAGTGCCGACCACTCAAGCCCGAGTGCGCGAGATCCATTCCGACGGTGCCAATCACTCGGGCCCGAGTTTACGGTGACATCATTTTGAGCACTGTGTGCCGACCACTCCGAGTCTCTTTTTTATAATAATATTAGTGCAAATACATTTTTTTTTAATTTTTTCAAACAACCGATTAGGAATTGCTATTTTTAACCGACTTTAAAAAAGGAGGAGTTTATCAATTCGACTGTATGTTTTTTTGTATGTATGTTACCTCAGTCATTTGTCGACCGATTCGAAAAAAAATTTGGCTCCCGATAGTGTATACCTTCTAGTTGGTCTCATTGTTGTCAATTCGGGATCTGATGAATGGATCTTGGTATAATCGAGGAAAACTCTCAAATTTGAAAGGCACATATAGTGTTTTTTACTAGAATTTTAATGTTGACGTGTTATTACATATGATAGTCAACATCTTGTGGAGCTGAGCTGGTGGTGGAACTCCTTAACGCTTAGGAGTTCAGTAATTATAATGACAGAACATATGGCGAGTAATTTGTAGCTTCTCAAAGAACAGAGTCATATGGTGCAACTTGCCCCTTCCATCCCAAAGGAAAGGAACCCATTTTAGGCAAACGATTTTTTTTTGGAGTCGGTGCCATCACTTTGACCATTAAGAATCAACTAATAGAGCACCGACTCCAAAAAGAAATTGTCTGCCTAAAATGGATTCCTTTCCCATCAATGATTAAGAGTTTATTTAAGACTTTTCAGTGCATTTTGGTTGTGAAGTCGGTTTTTACTCTTTTTAAGTTATCTGGGATATGTTTCGTATTTTTTTAAGGCACTTAAAGTGTTAATAAAGTCCGGGTAACACAATTGCGGGTAGCACTTTTTAGCTACCGTTTGTTAAGAATAGCAACATAGCAAATGCTTCACCACTACAGTTGGGATAGGAACTTTAAAAAAAATAGCTTTAATGAGAGTTGCTCAACAAAATGCAGAGTATAAATTTTTTAAAACGATTAAGAAAATTATAGGTGAAACGTTAAAAACATGAGAGTTATTCGTAATTTTTTGCACCTTTTATTGGCATCTTATTTAAAGTTGAAACTGTATAAATTGTATTGTACATTCTTATTTCGCGTTGATATTTATTTTTGAAATGAACATTGACACAATATCGCTTTACTGTTTTGTGGTTCATTGTTTACTTATTAGCTTTGTGTTTTCTTTTGCGGTCCAATGAACACGGAAAACAAATTTATTTGCCTACCATAATTAAATATTACTTTTGTTTAACTTCTTAATGGAACACAATGGTTTATTTACGATGATTTTTGGAACTTAATAACTTTATACTTACGCTCCTACAGTACGGTCGAGGTCAATTGCGCCTTACCGATTTCAACGAAAATCGCTTGCACATGTGATACAAAAAAAATGCAAGATATTGACTTAGTGGTATGGCGCCAGCTTAGACTGTTACCGTACTTCTAATTAGGTAAAGTTCTTACTGGAAGTAATACTGCAATATCTTAGATTGTCTTAGTCTTAGAAAAACAATGAAACTAGTGTTAAGAGCACACACGAAACATCAATAAAAATTTCATAAAATCATAAGAATGTAACGCAATATTGCCTAACTTGCTTGCTCTTCCAAACTTAAGTATGAGCTTTTGCCAGAATGCGTCAAAGTTGGTATTACTTGGGCCCGTCAAACTATTGGCCAAACTATACATCTTTAGTTTGAGGTGCACTTAACAACTTTGGAAACACCGACCAACTTATTATAGCAACTTTTTTCGAGGAGCTTTCTTAAGCTTTATTTACTCTTATAGCAAAGAATATCAGATACCTCTTTAATTGTACTTCGTAATTAAAGCTCTTTATAATATTGATGTCCCGAAGGGTTCGTACTCGTACTAAAGTGGGTTAGTAATTATACAACGTTTATTCCCCACGAAATACACAGGAAAGCAAGCATTAACATAATACTTTAGAATCCCCTGTTATTGAACCATTTCACTAATGGGGTCTACCTTGTTTCGCATAATTTTTATTGTCATAATTTTATTTAGCATATCATCAAATAGCATAAACTTCCTTTCGCAGAACATCAATTAGCATTCACTCATTTATCAGACGTTCAAAACGCATAAGCGTATAGTAGAAGAAGGTAGAATCATCTTTAGGCAGAAATTTAATTTTCATAATAGTCTTAAAGCAGAAACATCCTAACGCAGAAATTTCACAGATAGAATCATCTTGTGGCATACAATTCGTATATATAGTCATTAATAGGCAGAATCATCCTATCGCAGAAAATTCACAGTCCGATTCGTCTTTTGGCATATTTAATATTCTCCTATAAACCTTAATTTCTCCGTGTATCCCAAGTAGTTCTATCTCAGCAATACTAACATACAACATGCATGGCAAATCAAACATGCAGCATGCAAGCAAGCATTCAGCATGCAAGCAAGCAAGAAAAGCATGCAGCAAGCAAGCAAGCATGCAGCAAGCAAGCAAGCATAAAGCATGCAAGCAAGCATGCAGCATGCAAGCAAGCAACAGCTTGCATGCAGCATGCAAGCATGCAACATGCATCGTTTCTGTCACGGCTCCGGCGCTGCGGGGCTCCGGCAGTCCCACGCGAGCTTATCGTCGCAGATGGTTTTCGTTCACCACCGCAGCTTCGGCTTGCTGGCCGGCTTTGCCGGCCAGCCTCAGCCGCGGCGGCAAGCTTTCAAACCACCTGCTCCTCAGCTCGCGGGCTGCCTCGCCCCTCCGCGCCTACGCGATTTTGAATTACACTCTAGGGGTGGGGCAAACAAGACTGCGTGGAGTCGGTTTTGCACCGATTCATTTCTGTCACTAACTTTTTACCACAACTTAATGACTTTTTTATTCAATTTTAGGGTAAAATACTATTTAAAAGAAATAGCAATATGCGTAGTGAAATTATTCTAAAGGAAATTCTGCTTTCTTCATAGTATGCCTAGTCAAATTATGCCAAATAAACATTATGCTTAGCGAAAGTATGCAAAGTAAAATTTTGCCAAAGGTAATTATGCCTTATAAATTTCTGCTATCTTAAAAGTATGCCATTGTAAATTCGGGCATATAAATATTCGACCAAACAATAATTATGCTAACAGAAAATTCTGCCTGAATAATATTCGACTAAAGAAAATTATGCCAAGTGTGTTATGCCAAGTGACTTTCGGAACAAAAAGATTCTGCCAGATAGAGGGAACCCTCACTAATGATATATTACGCAAGATAGCCGTAATAAACATGAAATGAACCGCAAGTATTAATTAACGTCCCCACAAAAGTAATTTGTATCTATCGAGGGGCAAAGTTTGTATCCCCCGCCCCTTCATTGTTTAGAACTATCAATAAAGTCATTAAACTATCTTCAACCCGACTTAACTATTGTATAAAACTTATTACTGTTGATACCAAGCAATTAGGGCAGATACACCTCTAATCAACCCACGGATGAGAATTTATGTTTGATCTCTGAATAGTGTTTGTAGGGCCTTAGTTTTGAATTACTCGTTTGAATGTGCTGCGCAAAAATCGTTTGAAAACCAAAAATAAACATCAATGAAAATCACGCGAAATACAGACGTTAATACTCACAAAATTCAGTAATCTTTTTTCGAATCACTCTCGAGTGTCAAAATACTAAATTTCCTTTGAAATTTTGGAAAAAGTTATCTTGAAGTGAGTAAATTCAAAATAGGGACCCCTGTTCCGATAAAAAAAAACAGGTATTTATCTAATTTATCAGGGAAGGTTATATGTAGAACATATGGAAACGGGGTAAAAATAAAACGCGTGGGCGAAGTCGCGTTTGACGGCTGTGTTATAAAGATATACCCTTCTTAACTGAAGGGTCGGATTATCCAAGTTCTATTCCCCGTTCAACTTGTACTTGTTGACATTTACAATGTTCCGAGGTTTAGAGTTTCACTGCTTGGGATAAAGTTCGTATTGATTGTTATGGAAAGTGTTTGATTACAAGGACCAAGATTAGAAACTGAGGCATCGCACGGAGAGATTTGTTTGCCAATTAATTCATGCGAAAGTTTGTGAGAATGTATGTATGTTCGTTAATCTTTAACGCAATAATAATTTGAAGACAAAAAAATATCCGCTTTCAATAAACTGAATAAAAAGCTTAAATAACGCATTCGTGTTATAAAACAGTGACATATAATAAGGTCAAATGGTTTTAAGTTATTATATTTAAACAGTATTTTCACATATATCATAGAAACAGGATACTGTCTGTGGTTTTAAAACGGCATCCTGTCAAGTTTAAAAGTTATTTAAGTCATCGACTTCGCCTTTTTCATTTGAATGCCCAATCCTTTTTTTTTTTCTCACCTTAACCTTAATTAATAAAAAAAAAACTAAAAAAACATAACTGTAATCTCTATACAAGTAAATAAGATAGTTTAGACGTTGTCTCCTCTAAAATCATTGATTCGTTTCACGACATGCTTTAAAGCAAATAATCTTTATCTTTATGTGATCTGTTTTTTTTCCAATCGCATATCTCTCTCGACTCAGCTAATTAAACAGAAGCCGAGTTCAAAGGACTTAATCAGTGAGTTTGACAGTGGTACCGGAATAAACGAGTGACAGCTAATATAACTCGTAAAAGCGACGAAATGAGTCACAAATGGCGTGACACCAGCGACCCAGCTCAATCTGAAATGATCGCTGTGACACGCAGACTCTTCGCAGCTGTGAAGTTCAAAATATTTGAGGGAAAGGTTCTGTAATAACATTAAAATTTAATGTCCTAGATCACTTATAAAAAAATCAGATTAGTAGTAACTATGCTGCAAACTGGTTTAGCGACCACTTTCAAAGGGTTTTCATTGCATCTAATAACTCAACTCATCTTGTGCTCTCTTCGAGGTCATCTTAATGAATTCACGGTAAAACTATATATATAATTTTACTATTGCAGGTGTTTTACTTCTTATCACAAAGTTACATCAATGATTGCACACACAATTTATGTAAATGTCATACTACAGTGTACACATCATCATCATTATCAGCCAAAGGACGTCCACTGCTAAACATAGGCCTCTCCCATGGCTTTCGATAACGACTGATCACTAGTGGTCTGCATCCAGTTTGATCCTGCGATCTTTACCAGGTCGTCTGTCTATCTCGAAGAGTCGAAGAGTCTGCAATCTAGAACTTTCCTGCCCCAACGGTCATCAGTTCTTCGCGCTATTGCCCTACCCATTGCCACTTGAGCTTACTGATTCTCTAGGCTATGTCCGTTACCTTAGTTCTTCTTCGTGTCTCCTTATTACAGTCATAACTACAGTGTACGTTTACTATAAATCAACATTAACTGAAACCTTTATCCTTTCCCGCTCTTACCTACAGACCCCTAAAAATCGACCGAATTTGATTCATCGCGCGGTTTTTGTGTTTATGTCATTAATTCCGAACATAATTGTGCCTATCAAATTTTCATCTTGAAATTAATTCGTATTTCGGCCCGCTCTCGTCCTCGTAATATACATTTCGTCCCCCACAGGGTTCGCGTGTGTTCGGTCATAAATTGGCCGCCTTTGTGAAGTGGAATTGGTTTTTCTGAAAGTTCGATATAGGCACAGATTTTAACAAAGAGGTCAGCTTGGATATTGAAAGCAAATAGTGTACAGCGCGAAGGCAAAGCTCTGTAAAGCTTGAGTCATAAAAAGAGCTTGTTTTGATAAAAATAATCCAGTAACTAAAAAATAACTTTGCAAAATTACTTAAATGTAAATTTCGTTTTTGTATTTTATAGCAAGTATAGTAAAATTTAAAACAATAAATTGTATTTATATAATTGTAATTGTATATTTCACTTTATCACGCGCATTATTTATGCATACAAGATGTTTTCAACATCTGCAAATACCATTTTCCTTAGCGTCTATTGCTGTGTTACTCACAAATAGATTTCTCGGAATCAATGCTGTTCCTTTGCATAAACAGGTAAGAAGAAAATTCCATAATATTTCACGTAGTAATTTATGCTTACAATATTTATTATTTACTTATATAAATGAAAGTTGTTTCCCGCTCTCTGTATGTATGTATGCTTATATCTTAAAACTACGCAACGGATTTTGATGCGTTTTTTTAAATAGATATAGGGATTCAAGAGGAAGGTTTATAAGTATAATAGATTGCAACCGTACAAAGCTGGGGCGGGTCGCTAGTATTGATTATATTATCGTAAGCATTTAAGTTATCGAGTAAGGTTTACCTTACGATAGTAAAAAATATTTATTGCATCGATATTAATGTGGTTTACTCGTTTTATACGCGGTACAAATTGACAATACAATGTAAAGTATTGTAAGTCAATGTAAAGTTTGACGTTTGACAATACAATGTAAAGTTTGACGACCCGTCTGGTGTAGTGGTCGAGAAATCGCCTACTACGCAGCGGGTGCGGGTTCGATCCCCGCACAATACAAACATTTGTGTGCATGAACATGTCTGTTTGTATTGGTCTGGGTGTTTTCTATGTATATCATGTATGTATTTACAAACAAAAAAGTATTTAAGTGTTATATCCGTTGTCTGGCACCCATAACACAAGCTTTGAGTAGCTTACTTTGGGGCTAGATGGCGATGTGTGGAAATGTCCAAAGGATATTTATTATTATTATTATTATAAGTAGAGAACTCCATGATGCACCATGAACGGCATACAAAATTATGATATCCTCAAGTCGACATTGACTCTACGTCGATAAGTAAATTAAGAATCATTGAGAAAATATCTACCAAAGGTAGCGCAAGCTGATGTATTTCCTAATCGTGATGCTCCAAAGTGCGTTCAATCACACAATCATGAAATTTCTGCTTCATCTAAAACTTCAGAATCGATTGAGTACTAAATTATCAAATTCGAAAGCGTGTGCTGACTTTGTAGAATTTGACATCATGTTCATTAACACACTTACTGGGAGGTCGATCATTATTCAGATTTCAGTTAAAGATTACCAGTCGTTACTAACCGGACATTCGCAAATCATGGATGCACAAACAATGTGTCCGTTCCGGAGATATCTCCATAAGAGAGACAGCGTGTCACTAATGGCGGCGTAATGCGCTTGCGAGCGATTTATTATCTAACTCGATAGCTATTGCAATGCAATTGTTGATGACGTCATTTCAACTTGCATGGTCTAAAGACTGAGCAAGTAAATCGTACTTTTACCATAATCCGATGCCCTAATTCTAAAAACTTAGTACCAGACTAAGAACCTACTAAGATATTAATTGACATTAGATTGGTGGCCGTTTTCAGAATTCAAAATTGTATTAAAAAAGTAACTATAGCATGTACCTTAACATCCTACTGGTAGGCAAAGACTTAACCTCAAATATGAGGTTGTATGAGTCATACTCCAACACGCTGGCTCAGTGAAAATTGATGGAGGAGACTTTGCCAGGCAAGCGACGAACCTTGCTGTCAGATTTAATCAAGCCGCCCTCAAGGCTTATGACTACGCTTAACGACTAAAAACAACCAATGCGAGCCGGGACCAACTGCTTAACGTGCCTTCTGAAGCACGGAGATGCTCGTGATATACGTCACTTATATGATCGGGTTAATCATCCATCCTAAAATGTCGGCGACTTATGTTGCTTTATTTCGGTATCACTACCAAAGCGCTGACACCACTGTGCTCCAAGCACCTCATGAAATCGAAGTATATTTTTCTGGTACAATATTTTGTGTAAAAGGGGCTAGAATCTGTCACTGAAGACATATCTCTAACACCACATTCAAATTTGGAATCAAAGTCCATGGCATCTCACACAAAGGTTGCCATCTAATCACTATCACATGCAATATACATAATAGCCCTTCAGATTATAGCAGCGGAAGCATCAGCACGTAGCGTGGTAACTGTCGAATATCGCGGGCATAGTGAGCAGGGAATATCCCATCGCGCGACTTACGAACAAGGTAGGTGCAACATTTGTTGCAGATATATAAAAGAAGGTCGTGTTAGTTGCACTATTTATAACTCAGCGGTGGGGAGGTCGCTTAGGTCTAGGAGTAAGACATTTGATACTTTTCATCGCATATTACGGGACCGGGGCTAGGGTGGGACGGGACCGTGGCTAAACAATGTTCGCTGGGACCGCCTTACTTTTAAAATTACTGGGGCTGGGCGGAACGGAGCCGGGGCGGGACGGTCCCGCCCCGTGGGGGCCAAACAAAGTTCGCTGGGTCCGCTAGTTATGGATCAGTCACTCATTTAATCAAGTCATTTTTTTATTAACTTTCTTCGATGTGTAAAGACATAAGAGGTTTATTAGTTTTTCATCTCAGCTCATATTTGATCATCAGTTAGGACATTTATACAAATCATTTGCACGATGATCTTTTATTCATCATTATTGATTTTAAAAGCTCTATTAAACCTCCACAAGCTGCTGGTATTCGTATGTTGGGTGTTTTACTAATACTGAGGTTTCGTGCATGCGATTTTTAATAATATTGTCTCTCAAAATTGTGGATTTAGGAAATACCGCCCACTATTTCAGCGTGTGACCATTCTGATTTCACGAACGCTCAGTACATTTGCATCTAGCGAGTACTGAACGCTTCGCTTTGACGTCCGCGGTACTATCTGTCCATGGGTTTGTGTAAGTATTTATCGATAAATCTGCCAAAACTACAGAAAATAAAAATAAAGTTGAGTTCTAAAACAAGTAAAAACGATCATTAAAACATTGCCTTTTATTCTTTAAACTGGTAGAACCATCTTGATTAAATTTTATTTTATTAGACTCATACGTTAGTTATTATCTGAATCAAACCAAAACCTTCATTTTTGTTTGTTTTTCTAATTTATTCTATCGGAGTTGTACCTTTTTGATTACCTGAGATTATATGAAAGGATTTGTATTCAGTGACCACGTGAAGAAGACTGAAGTACTTACAAGAAATTATTATTTTTCACAATCACACTTTTACTTGTTTTCATACACTTAATTATTATCAAGTAAAGACTACTTGCGATGAAGCTTCAAAGTATTTTTTTTTCGGTTTTAACCATTTTATCGACATCTAAAACATATCTGTTTTCCCAAGTCTACTGCCCAGCAATGTAACATATGGCTTCCATGCAAGATTATGCTATGTGGAACGGTTCGTTTGACATTACCAACTACTGAGCAATGCTAGAATTCTGTATACATAAACACTTTGAAAACACGATTGAAGATTAAGTTAATTGAATGTAACTTAGTAAATTAACATCGTTGACCTTTTTTTTGTTATCTATCGCTAAGTACCGGTGGATGACTTGGTTATATTGGCACACATAAGATTTTGTCGGTACGTATTATATTATCGAAAGTTCATAATACCTACAAATGAAATACCTACGCTTGAAACGTCAAAAATCAAAATACCGAACGAATGAAATACCTATACCCGATATACCGAAGCTTAATATGCCGAATTTCAAATAAGCGAAAGTTCAAAATCCCGAAAGTGCGAAATCGCGAAAGTTTGAAATACCGAAGGTTCATATCTCGAATGTTTATAATCCCGAAGATTAATATACCTACAGTTAGTATACCGAAGTTCAAAATCCCGAAAGTAAGATTAACTTTGCGGTAGGCGTTTTTTTTTTACAATGTGTGCAACAGTGTTCAGTCTCAATGTATGCAGCAAGCAGGCATGCAGTATGCAGCATGCAAGCAATCAAACAGGCATGCATGTAGCAAGCAAGCATGCAGCATGCAAGCAATCAAGCAGGCATGCAGCATGCAGCATGCAAGCAATCAAACAGGCTCTCCGGCGCTGCGGGAAGTGCAGCCCTTTTGCCCTAGCGTAGCGAATCTCAGGCTCCCGTGCGAGCTGGAGCGGCTGAGCCTGGTCGCCGAAGGCGACTGCTCTCCCTCCGCGCCTCCGGCCTTTGAATGACACTCTAGTATCGGGCAGACTAGTATCACAGCGAAGGACCACGGCAAGTCGGGGTCAATCAAAATTAGTTTTTCTTAATGAACCTCAATCTCAATGGTATACAATTTGTTTGGCGTTTCATTCATAGGATTAAAATTCGATATTTTTAATCATCGGGTTTTAAATTTTTCGGTATATTAAACTTTCGGCCATATAAACAGTCGGTATATTGAACTTTCGATCATATAAACATTCGGCATTCTTAAATTCGGCCTTCCGTTCGTAGGGCTTATGAATTCGGTATTTTAAAATTCGGTATTGTAATACGTACCCGATTTTGTTTACAGATAACATTTTATTTTATTTTATTAATGTAGATAACTCTTAATATACTGTACAAGCAAACTAGCAAAAGATAGGTCAAGTTAACTGCTATCGCATAAATGATAGATATTTAATAGATAAATAATGATAGATATGTCATTTAACATAGCACTACAAATAGGTACAAAAAAGTTCATATTTTTATTATTGTGGAAGAAAAGAGTGGACTTCAAATAATAAATATCTAGGGTATATCTAGTATAACACTTAATTTGTAATCTACTCGTAAGTACTCGTTCTAGCTTGTTCGATTTCCATTTGCAAACGGTAAATTCTAAATGAATGAAATATTTGATTCATTCAATACTCTGCTCTATCCGACCGTATTGGTCACATGCCTTTGTGAAGTTATACTTAGAGTTGAATTGTAAAGTGCTATTGTATAGTTTTTTTGTTCTCTACTATTGCATGGTCGGCTAAAACGTTAGCTGGCATAGAATCTAGGGATATAATTACATACAAAATACTGATATTCTAAGCTCCAACATGGCAATTATAATAAGTGAGGTTACGTATTTGTCCAGAATCTAAAGATATAGTTATGATGTAAGGCATATCTGCTATTGGGCAACTTTTTGTTAAAAAATGATTTTTTCAAATGTTAACAGAACATTTTTTTTATTAAGAACACTATCAGTTTTATTGGTGCAGGACATTAAAAATCAGACTCCTTATACACTGTGACTTTTGCAGTCGCCAATATACAGTAGGTACATTATTTGTCAATGCCCAGTTTCTGTATCGCCACTGCATCAGTACTAACGCACGTTAGCATTGCGACTGTATTGATGCTTAAAATAGCTCAAGTGCGTAAACGACTGTATCGATGCTGCATCGCTGATAAAAGTCGCAGTGTGCAAAGTGTCTTAAAGCAATATTTAATATCGCTGAATGATAAATTTACTTTAAGCCCCTAATCTGCAAAAACTTCTAAGCGAAACAAACAAAATGTTTTCGGGGTAATGATATTCTTCGTGATTAATATAAATCAATGTGTATTTAGGAAGTGCCCAACAACAGTTAATTGTGGAACGCGAGTTAAAGTTTGAATTATAGCACAAGTTATGAAATACAATTGTTGTTTCGGAAAGTTTTTAATTATACATGAACGAATGGAAAACCTGTTCGCTAAAACGAGTAATGTGGGCTCTGTTTGCATCAAAAGAATTCATTTGGATATCAAGAGTGCACTTATTTTAAAATACCTTTTGTGAAGCAAACATCAACTTTGATCGATTTCATAGAGGATGCACTTGTATTGAAACAACGCTATAGGTATTTAATTATATGTGACTAAGGTATAGATTCTCGTTACAGTTTCATATAAATGCAACATCCAAAGGTAGTTGTTCAAAGCATTTCTTGTTCTTCGTTCTCACCTTTTTCGGTCACACGGTGTCGGCTTACGTTATCATGTGGCGCCATCTAGTTCGCTGACTGGTATTATTATATTTTGACGACCCGTCTGGTGTAGTGGTCGAGATATCGCCTACTACGCAGCGGGTGCGGGTTCGATCCCCGCACAATACAAACATTTGTGTGAACATGTCTGTTTGTATTGGTCTGGGTGTTTTCTATGTATATCATGTATGTATTTACAAACAAAAAGTATTTAAGTATTATATCCGTTGTCTGGCACCCATAACACAAGCTTTGAGTAGCTTACTTTGGGGCTAGATGGCGATGTGTGGGAATGTCCAAAGGATATATTTATTATTATTTATTATCCTAAGACACTTCATGTCCCTCAGGACATTCTTCTGTTCTTTGCTTAGGTTCTGTATAAATATTTTTGTTTTCATAAATAAATCTACGCCTGACAACACACCAACTGTCGTGGTTTGAAGTAAGAAATTTACACCAATCCAGCTATAAACCTTTGATGAAAAATTTATGAAAGAAATGCAAAATTGAATATCTCTTATATCAAGATGTGATAAACAGCTGAATCACATACTCCGAACAATCATCTCATCTACTAATTAGGTACGATCTCTAACCTAATACTACCAAGATCGGGACTATTACGTATCATTCGAAGGCAACAATTGTGCAAATAATCGCTGATTTGTATTACGTATCGATCTGAACAAACCCAATGACCATTTACTCCATGAAAACCATAGCGATTGAGTGCATTTTTACTAAACTTTACTTGTGTTAGGCAGAATTTATTATTTTACTATTAAAGGTTGTAGCACCTTTATACACCCGCTACGGGAGCAGCACGATGAGTGTCAACCGTTCACCTTTTCTAACCGGCTGTCACTCACAAGAACTGTCATTAGTTGCAGCAAACAAACACGATCCGAGGCGAGACGTTAGCTATTCCACGCCAAGGCGATGCTTTTCCCTTTATGTACCTAACGTGCTTCCGTATGGTTGACGCCTGGTTGGTGCTGTTCTCGTGCAGGGTGGGTAGATTTGCTTCAACCTTTTAACTAACTGAAAGCTTATTTGATAATAACAATACGATTTTAAAAGCGTTTTTTTCATTTATGTACTGCGATACTAATCGTTATAAACGTTTTTCGATAATTATATCCCGGAAATAAGCGATCATTGCAACATTTTGATTGACCCAAGGTACGTAATAGACCTGGCCACATGCGAATTAGTGCGACGTCAATCCTGATGGGTAATATCTTTGTTTGAGTACAGCTAAGCTGATTGTGAGAGATTGCTATTAGGCAATTAGTGGGGTATGTTTGTTTCACGACAAAAGAGGTTCCGCTTTGATTCTATCTTAAAACATAAACTCTGAGTAAATAATTCCAAAAATTGGCTAAGTTACAGGTTACACTCAATCCCAAAGGGCTTAAATAATTCAAAATTTCTTTCCTTAGCACACGTAAGGAAAGAAATCCAGAATTTAAGATCCCTTTGGGATCCAATTAAAGCTACATTTTTAATCTGAAACCTTTTTCGGCCTCACCAAATTAGTTTTGTTAACTTATTTTCTGGTCTCAAAAAACGAATTACAGTAGTCTCTAAGGTTACAACTAAAGAGTTATAATATTACTTTGAACATTTTTTGTACAATATAATTAACTATAGGTATAAGGTCACCTCATTTTAAGTGATAATATTAAAAATTGAAACTGATTCAGCACAATAAATGGATTTTTTTTGTAGAATACTTTAATGCTCTGGGTTTTTATACGTTAGTTTTTGAGAAAATTAAAGATATAGACATGAGATAAAAAAAAAACGATTGGCCATTAAATTGAGAGAGGTGAATTCGATTACGTAGATAAGTTTTAAAATCATCAGGGTGCTGTTTTAAAAAAATGATATTTTCGGTGTCCTGTTTCTATGATGTACACAAATACACAGGTAAAATATTATCACTTGAAAGGATTTAACCTTTTAGTGACTGATTCTAGAAATAATAGGAGGAGAAGCTAGGAAATAAAAAAGTTATGATGTTATTATAACTGATTTAGGTTATAGGCCTTTTAATGGGCCATACCTATCGGCGTGATATCTCATAATCGGCGAGCATACTAAACTGAGGCGCCATTCTGTAAGTTATGTGTATTTTCAGGGGAAGTCTCGGCATCAATAACCTGTCGAATATAAGATAGCGTTTTTTTTTTTAAAGTCTTAAACAATATTTCAAATTGTTGAACATTCAATCAGCAAAGACACAAAAATGCAGATATTTGTCGTTTTTCGAGTGCCATCTGGTGTTTGACAGGTAAATCATGTGGCGAATTCCACCACAGCTCTACCCATCAAGCGCAAGATCACGGTCATTCTAACGAGAGTGACAGAGAGGGAATGACATGAGAATACAAGCATAGTTTTAGAATAGGGACTCTGGATACTCCAAGCAATATCCGGGATAACGACGAAGGCAGGTGGCGTCTTACTCGGCTGAGACCTAATGCGCTTTTTTCAAACAGACGAAACCGTTCTCAGTGAAATAATTCAACAATTTATCCCGTTTGCGACGTTCATTAAGGGATTTTCCTTAATTTTTACAGCTTAAAAGCCTCGTGCTGGAAACGGACAAAGTCTCAGATTTCGTAATAACGCCGTGATTGCTTGCAGCGAAACAATGTACTGAATGGCAGAAAGCGAGTTTTTTTATCGACCTCTCATGAAATCACTCAAAAAAAATTGGCTTCTTATAAAATAAAGTCGAAGTTAATCTAGATTACTCCATATTGAGACCTGAATATTGTAACTTTGTTATTTTTTGTGCAAATAAATAATTCATTGATTGATTGGGATTGCACACATGAACTTATTTTAAGCACGATTATTGACTTACATTATAATCCTCTATCGAAACAGTACCTACTCTATAATGCTTCAAGATTTATATGCCTCAGCTGTTCAACGCTCAAACTGTTACTTTTAAAAGCTAAGCACTTAAGAGATTTTCTATGCAACTTCGTACCAGGTCCGATTAAATTATAAAGCATCTTAACTCTTGTTCGATGTAAAATCTTTAAAGTACTTTCGTATCTTAATGCTCGAGGGATTTAACGATTGTAGAGGAATCAAATAATTTATCAGATAGAAAAACCATGTTGAAAACCGAACGTTTAATCACGAAGGTGGTAAGTGACAATGTGGAGGCCATGCATGACTAGTCTGTTATTCACTCTCTTCTTGAGATCGTCCAAATTTTAATGGTTTAGAATGATTTTAACACTCACAGTGTCATATTTTATATTTATTAAGATGATATAAGAAACCGAAAATTGGCGCACGGGCGTGACTCGAACCAGCAACTTTTTGGCTAACTGGGTCCAACGCTCTACCAATTGAGCTACCGTGTTGTCTTGTGTTAATGTGTCAAAAACATCAAATCAAATCAAATCAAATCAAATCAATCATTTATTTGCCAGAATACACGAAAGTATGCAAGTTACAAACTGCAGATCTTAAAAATAGGCAGTAATTGTATTCAGCCTGCATGCAGGCGTGCAAATATTTATAATCATTTTAACAAATTAACAAATAAGTCCGTTTATATTGATTTATCAAATAATGTCAAAATTGTAATAAAGATGTCATAAAAATTTAATTAACAATGTCATGAATGTTAAGTCATTAAATGTAACATTATATATATATTTATAAAAGATATTAAACTATAAAACATTATTTATTAAAATTATTAAAATAATCTTGTACACTATAAAAATTCTCTTGTAATAACCAGTCAGTCAACTTTTGCTTAAATACATTTCCTTCAAGTTTTTTTAGTTCCTCGGGTAAGTTGTTATATATAACTATACACATATTACAAATATTTTTCTTATATATTACTTTATTACAACGGGGTTGATAAAGTAAATTTTTAAACTTTTCCCTCTTTTGACGGGATATTACCTCACTGCGTTTTTTGAAGTAAACCGGGTGGGCTTTGACAAAAACACAGACGTCTCTTATATACATGCAAGCCAGAGGTAGAACCTTACATTTTCTAAATAGTGGTTTACAACTATCCAGATACCACGCGGCATTTATAACTCGTAAGCATCTTTTTTGCAATCTAAAGGCTCTGTCGGCATCTATCGAGTTACCCCATAACAACAAGCCATACCCCAACACCGATGACACAAAGGCATGATACGAAGCGATAGCCGCATCAAAAGATATAGTCTGGCGTATTTTTCGGAGCGCAAATACATATCGACTTAGTTTTTGGCATACCAAATTAACATGCTCCTTCCAGTTCAAATGATTGTCCACTATTATCCCTAGGAATTTAAAAGAAGCTACCTCACACACTCTATCATTTTTATATTCAATGTTAAGTTGAAGCGGTTCGGTATTGTATGAATTAAATTGCATTATTTTTGTTTTGTTTATATTTATACGTAATTTATTGTTATCTGTCCAATTAGTTATATCTACCAGTGCTCTGTCTAAAGTTTGTTGGGCAAGGTCTTTGTTTGTAACTTTGATTAGAAGTGTGGTATCATCAGCAAAAAGTATGCATTTATGTGTCATGTGTCTCGGCAAGTCATTAATAAATAACAAGAACAATAAGGGGCCTAATATGCTACCTTGTGGGACTCCAGAGTCATTCATAATCTCTTCAGATCTAAAATTACGTTTAACTAAGTTCTTCTTAGCATCTTGAATAACTCTGGTAACCTCAGTACACTGTTTTCTGTTATGAAGATAACTATCTAACCAGTCCAGTGCTTTGCCACGAATGCCATAGCTATATAATTTACGCAGAAGTATAGCGTGATCAACAAAGTCGAATGCTTTGCTAAGGTCCATGAACAAGGAAAAATCTTATATACAATTTTCAAATTGCAAGACACAACGTCAGCAGCACCTAAACGTAGTTTGTCAAGGTCAAGTCATTAGTGAAGTAACTGAAACCAAGTTTCTTGGCATCACTCTTGATTGTTACTGTAGATGGACTGCACACATCTCGACTTTATGCACCAAATTGAGTCAGTTTGTCTTTGCTCTCAAGCGATTGCGTTGCTCGGCTGGAGAGAAGACTGCAATGTTTGCTTATCACGGCTATGTTGTCTCAATATTAAGGTATGGCCTATTATTGTGGGGAAACTCCGTCGATATTAAAAAGGCATTTATTATGCAGAAGAAATGTGTAAGGGCAGTTTGTGGAGCTGGCCCTATTCAGGAATGTCGTCCACTATTTAAGGGAAAACGATTGCTTACCCTGAGTGGGTTATACTCGTATATTTTGGAGGTAGGGATGTTTGTAAGGAAGCATCCAGGTTATTTTGAACGCTATAGTGAAGTTGATCCTCGCCTGCGCCCAAGAGACACAACCCGACTATTGCCACCACTAGGTAACACCAGCGGGCGTAGTCTGATGCATCATTTTTGACATTTCGCGTCGACAATTTCAATTTTATGATTTCCTAATTCATAAAATATCATTTTAACTTACGTAGCTCTATCTTTAATAAATCTTAAAAAAATATTTGTAGTTTTTTAAGCATCATTCAAAAATTCTTCTCAATCAATAAATACACGAAAACACCAATTTTGTCTCAGCATTTTTCGAGCGCCACCTGGTGGTTTTACACGGAACTATGTCGAGACTTCCGACACAGTGCTTTGTTCAATAGAAACAGCTATGCCATGGCCATTAAAGTATATAATAATATCCCATTGCATATCAGGGGCCTACTAACATATTTACAACACGTTTACGAAATTGGCTAATAGAAAATTGTTTTTATGACCTATCAGAATTTTATGACATAAAACAATAATAATAATGATAAAATGGATTGATATAATTATATTACTAGCCTTGATACATTTATACAGTTTGACATTTATTTTTCAATTTAATTAATTATTATGATAGGAGACAAATAATTGTATGACATTTAAATAAGTTTTTGCATGCCAAATTTTGGTAAAACATGTGAACCTGATATTAAATAAGACCTTATAATGTACCATGTTTTTCGCAAATAAATATTTGACTTTGACTTTCTGCCTGACCCTGCAAAATTTGTAGGATCTTATGGATCCGTCATTACGCGTGACGTCTAGCGCCATCTACCCGTCTATTTATGCAACACTGCTATGTATTGTAGTTGCTAGGGAACATCTCTATTCAATGACTATAAAAACACTTTTTGGTTTTCATCACACAGGAACATAAAATAAAGTTACAGCACTTATAATCCGAAAACAGGTGGCCCACTTTCTTCATGATTTTTACTTCGTTGTATTTGTCCGATATATAACCATAAAAAGCGGCTAGGCGGGACGGGCCAGTGTCGGAAGTCTCGACATAGTTCCGTGTAAAACCACCAGGTGGCGCTCGAAAAATGCTGAGACATAATTGGTGTTTTCGTGTATTTATTGACTGAGAAGAATTTTTGAATGATGCTTAAAAAACGACAATTTTTTTTTAAGATTTATTAAAGATATAGCTACGTAAGATAAAATAATATTTGATGAATTAGAAAATCATAAAATTGAAATTGTCGACGCGAAATGTCAAAAATAATGCATCAGACTACGCGCGCAGGGGCGAAACAAATCTTGCTAGGTCCGCTTGTATTAATATACATGAACAATTTGCAATATTAGACGCACAATTATTGTTTCACAGAGTTGACTATTACGGTCTGGCAAATAGCAATATCAATAATTGCTAAAGCGGAATCCGTGTTTAAAACCAGTATATTTTTTGCCTTTTCTCTCGCAAATTATCGGGATGTCATGGACATAGCGCTTTCGAAAACAAAGGTAAGGAAAAATTTAAAAATTCTGGTGGATAATACTAAAGAAAATTGCTAGCCACGAGACTAAATTGGATCGCAAAAGAAAAATACGCAGCGTGAAGCTAAATAATTTATTACTGGCATAGGAAAAACGAAGGTTTGCCAAAATAAAATATTCTGTAGATAGAAGTTAGCGAATATATTTCAAGACAATATTTTTTTGCAGATTTCGACAAGTTTTCGATCGTTTTCGATATTTGTAAGGTTTTTGTGTACAATCGTTTTCTAATTATTTATGCATAATATTTATGTCAGGTATTTTCTTATCACTTAATCTAAAAATAAGTACGTATATTTGTTATTTTATTTAAATAAAAATACAATTCTTACCTCTCTTTTCCTCCAAATTATCATGCTGTGAAAAAGCTATTTCCCGTGTTATTTTTGTCAAAGAAAATATGCTCGAATTTTGTTCTAAAAATATAAAAGCCACATCACACCGGTAACCCTTGTTATCCTGAAACTAGTTTCGCGTCCCAAAATAGGAAGTTTTCCGATCACTGGTCTAGTTTATACATATTCATTGCGGCGAACATGACCTTTGTTCCCGATAATTTAATACGTATTGGCGCTACCAAATTAAATTAGTCGCATGATAGAGTCGAAACACTATACTATAGTACTTATTACTGTAAAATCAAACTGCTAAGTACAAACTCAGTTTAAAATACTTAATAATCCATATCCTTGTAAAGGAGTTTTATGACATAGGTCGGTTGTTTTCATAAGTCACATCATATGTAATATATATTCTTTACACAGTAATTATTCAACGTATTTTGGTACCCTGCATAAATGGAGCATTTTATTTGTCATAAAGGTAATATTTACAAGTTTCTTACTACTTACTAAAAGCGCATTTAAAAATTAAAATGCATAAGTTAACAAACGAATGAAACGTATAAAATCAGATTCAGCAATTTGAATGACCGAGTCGCGAAGTGAAAACAATTGCTATGGATTGCTTCAGGAATTCTAACAGGGCTCAACTTTTCAAAAAGTTATCCATGTCCTTGTTACTAACCTATATGCGGCAGGAACAATTTTCAACTGATAAATCAAGACACGGAAGTGTGACCAAGCTGAGTGTTTGTTCGAGAAATAGCAATATCCCCTGATAGTTGCTTGCTTCGGGCATGAGTTATATTTCGCTCTGGTACAAAAGTTACAACCGCCTGAAAAATGTCTAGAGTGTGCAACATACAAGCAATGTTACGTGCTTATTGTGAATGGGGTAAGACATACTGTATCTTAGTAAATGACGAGCGATTTTTACTTACTTTCTTTGTCGAAAAAAATCACTAAAGAAAGCATTGCTCTTTTTAAACTTCTTAGCCTCAGGAAATGTATTGTTCATGAAGATACATATTTTTCAATTCAAAGTATTACTTTAATCAGCCTCTTCTATCAAACTAACTCGAAAAGCTTTACAATATTAAAGTGTACTAATTCTGAAAATCTATTTCTTTTTATACAAAATCGAACCCAAAGCGAGAATGGCAAGGAATATGGAAATAACTATCACATATTCAAAATGCGACTACACAGGTATATTAAATTTATGATGTCATAGGAAAATTGAACGCGAACTCATGTTATTAAATTGAACAGAAACGACAGGTGCGGTGCCAATATTACTTTGAGAAATCATTTTAAATGTACGCAGATGGGCTTGCATAACGTATTTTTAAGCAGACATTTTATTGCTCACAATATTTACTATTACACGGTATTTGACTTACCCAGAAATAACTTATTCATATTGGTTTGAAAGTGAGATGCACTGCGAGCAGTCGAAGTTTTCGTTGAATGTTAAGTACGAGTACGTGCATTAAACCCTCTGTAACTTTTAGCATCGATGCAGTCACGAAGTTGAAGTTAGAATTTGACATTTATGTACTGAATTTTGGCGACTGCATCGATACAAACGCGTGACTGCATCGTTGCTTAAAGTCGCAGTGTGTAAGGGGACTTAGGCTGAGCCATCATTCACAAACTTAAATTGTAATTTCAAATAGTAATAAAACTTGAATGTTTAGTGCAAAGATAGTGACAAAAACCTAATGAATGGCTGCTACAATTTCCTCCATACAACCGAACCATATCAAATCGATCACGTCACGTCGCATCAAAATCGACGTATTTGTTAAACATACAGATACGTCAAACGCATAACACCCGTCTTATTACATCGGGGGTTCAAAGTAGAAAAAAATAAGTTATGCCTTTAAAATATTTTAAAGATTTTATATAGGTACTAAAAAGGTAAGACAACTTTTAGTTAGATAGTCGTCCATTATCAGATACTCACATGGTAGGATGATAAAAAATTTAGAGCCATAGCTTCATAATATCTGCAGCGGTCTGAGACATCATGAAATATAGTTGCGGGCCCGCCCTGCCTGCGTCTGACTGCAGCCGCAGAAAGCTCGACGATTGTCGAAGCCACATTGGACCTGAGGCTGTACTCTATAAGAAATATTTTATGATAAAGTAAAAAAAAACACAGCCATGTTTTAAAATAGGGCAATAATAAAGACCTCAAGAATTTTGGACTACAAGTTTAATTGATTGCTTGAATTATATCAGCCCTCAAGTACTGACTAAATACGAATTAAGTGTTAGTTAAGTGACATTAATTTATTTTGTCAGGTGCTAAATTATCAGTAATATTATGACCTTAATAAATTATTTTGAAGTCATGTCACCCTACCAAGTGAGTTTTTTCGCAAATTGGCCAGAATAAATTTTCGACATTTGTTTCATAATTTTTCGTTTCGTCTCTACATTTCGTCCGTTGCTGAATATTAAAATAAATAATAAGAAAACGTAATCTAATTTTAGATGAATACCTACATAATGACTATGTTATACAGGGTATTTGATACATCGTGTGTCAAATGAAAATGACTTATATTGGGGGTCATTAGCTATTATTTTTTAAAGGCAGGAAACGAATGAAAAATTTTTATTTGGTGTTTTTTTTATATTGATTTTCTAAATTTATTATGAAAAATATCCAAAAAATGGCATTCGATCATTTTTATTAAAAGTATAATTGTTTTTGCGCATATGATTTTTATTAGATATTATGCATTATTTGCAGTTTTACTTACATCAAAATCACATACGCAAACCATCTATTTTTTTTTGCAAAGTTTCAGAACGTAATTTTCTCAAATACGACCTGCAACTTTATATGGCTGTTAAAAATAACAAAAAGAGGACTTGTCAGACTTCATCAAAACTTCTGTGGACTTGCATGGTAAAAATAAGCCACTCGTAATACAAACATTCAAATAACTCCGAATATTTTCTCATTATGTGACCCTGGTCGCAAACTGCTCCATACAAAATTTGCGATAAAACAAGTTTTTGTGTGAAAAATAACAGGAGCAATACAAAAAAAAGTTTTGCCCGAGGTTCATATCATGTTATTTTATTTGAAAATATAACCAGAAAAATAGGATAGATTTACTTGGCCAGTGTGAAATATCATAAAAAGTCTAATAAAAAGATACATAAATCGTTCGTAAAAAAACTAGTTTTGGTGTTAATAAGTTTTAATAAGATCATACCTCTACCATAATCACAGTCTACATACGTTTTCATGAAGTCTGACGAGTGCAGTCGTTTTTTACAGCCATATATAAAATGACAGCTGAAATTTGAGAAAATTATGTTCCGCAGCTTTTCAGGTAAATAAAAAAATATGGTTTTTGTAAGTGATTTTGGTATTAGTTAACCCGAAAATAATTCACAATAACATACAAAAAAAATATGCCGAAAAACAATTACAGTTTTAAAAAAAATGATTCGAATGCCGAATTTGAGATATTTTTTATAACCACCACAAAAAAAAGATATAAAAAAATCACCGGACCGAAAAAAAAGGCAAAAAATGAAAGCTCATGACATCCATGAAAAGTCGTTTTCATTTGGCACACGATGTAAGAAACACCCTGTCCAATAGACTGCATAGAAAGCCGTCAGATAAGCCGTTGCTGACTGCACTGAGGAACGTTAATTCCAGTTTATTCCGGAATTAGAAAGAGAATACTCGTACGAGTACCTGATATCACGGTGAAGTAAAGCTACTTTGCAGACAGTAAATAGATTAATTACATTCTTCATGGGGTTGATACTGTTGAAACACAAGCTTAGGTTTGACATCGACATCCCAAAATTATTTGTATTTTACTTCTTTGCACTGTTACTCTAAGATGAATGTTTGTAAACTAAATTAATTGTTAGAAAAATAAATAATTATTAATTATCATTATATCTGAATACTTTCTCATAACGGGTAGTTAATCACACAATGTATAGGTTTCTTGAGTATGCTTCTTGATACGTTAATTTATTTTATAAAACCCCTTTTAAAAGAACAAAACGTTGTGCAATTACCAATACACAATTTTTGTCTCAGCAAGTTTAATTTGTATTAATGAGATCATTATTTTTCTTTCAGGTAAGACGTTTCTACAATGCAATCAATAGGTAAAGGGTCATGCTCAAAATGAAGACAAAAAAAATAAAAATAAAAATAAAAGTCAGAATTGATTCAAATTTGGCATTTATTTCAATATTATTACTATCAACCTTCTAAAATTATCAGCATAGGTCAGTCTTTATTGTTTATGGAAAAAAACAGCCTTTTCAAAAAATCACGTCTACAGAAAAGATCAATTAGTCCACAGAAAGGAACAAAAATAAACTATTAAAGCAGTTAAAACATGATAATCATTTATATACTCCTTTAATCTTAATCATAAATACTCGGTATTTCTTAACTGTAATCAACAAAAACAAAAAACAACTTATAAGGAGATCAAAACAAATAATCAAAAATTGTCTACAGTTCAGACATATACTTCTGTAGACAAAACACTAAAATATGGGATCTTCCTCTGAATCCTCGCACATGCGAGGTAGTGGTCGTTTTTTTTGGCGGAAAAAATCCAAAGAGGTATCAGAGTCTTCTGATTCTTCAATTCGAAGAGTTCGTTTCGTTGGCCTAACATTTTGAACAAAAGCATCAGTACCGTCATCGGGTGTCAACCGATCACTAAATCCTGGTGAAATTGACGCAGTTGTGGCATTAGGTGATGCTGAACCATCTGGGGTGATTGGAGCTTCTGGGATATGTAGAGAGTCCGGGTTTTCGAGAGGTTTATAGACGATATTTATAGTTCCTAGTTCAAAATGTGGACATTTCTCTCTTGTGCTACAAATTAAGCAACTCAAACGTCTTGCACGTATTAATTCCGGTTCCTGGTTGCTCCACACTAATTGATGAATCTCACGTGTACCTTTAAAAGGCCGCAAAACACTGTTGTCCAAAATTTGTTGGATTTCAGGTATAAATAGTTCGTTGATTCTGTAAACCATAATCCCTTTGCAGTTGGCAACTAAAAGAGACATCACTTCATCCAAGTTAGAAGCATCGTTGCCTTTTGCGACGTGGGAGTCACAGATACGTTTGATGCACCCGCCTATACCGTCGGGTGCTCCCTTCCCGTGTCCTCTTTCACTGTAGTGCCATGTGATTGTTTCTACGTCAAATTCCCTACTTATATAGGTAGCAATTAGGTTGAACATTGATTTATTCCGGTATTGAGTAGACGGACCATCACTTAAAATATGTAAATGTTTTAAATTTGGAGACAGTTCTTTTATTTTAGTTGATAAAGCTTGCAGATGAACACAAATTAATACGGGATCATGTCGTAGGTTTTCCGACAGAGTACAAAATGATGACGTTTTTATTAAATTATCAGGAGGATCAAATTGAGTACTGTAGTAAACTGATGTATGTAGTGATAGTTGAGGTTTTGAACCACCAAAATGCGCAGATTGAACTTCTTGACTGTATTTGCAATTGTAGTTCTCTGAAAAATCTATATGCAGGAGACCTACATCAGGTGTAATATTTTTCTTGATATCTTGAACAGTTTTCGTTTGGTGCATGTTATAAGCGACATGTTTCATAAAAACAGGCAACATTGAATTTAAATTTTCAAATACGTTTTTATTTGTTGATAGGACCTTTTCTTTTAACGTTTTTTTACATTGTCTAGGTGTTCCTTTAATTACAACGGTTACATCTTTTGTGACCCATCTCTCATATGTAATAGAGTCATCGTCATTAAAATTATTAGACGTAATTGTCATATCTTTACATTGGGGACATTTTTTTTCTAAACATTGAACGTTTAGAATATTGTTGCAGCAAAGCGACTTTACCAGATCAGTCGCAGATTTAAAAGAAATAATTTTTGCGTGGTAAAGTGCTTGGACGAGAAAATTTACATTTGTATGTATGATACATAAACAAGTATTCCTAGCTGTGACTTTAGGAAATAGAACCCAAAACGGCCTATACCTACGAAAGGTTTCATAAGAAATTTTCATGCCTGTCTTGTTAACAAAAGTTTTATGTAAATTTAAAAGCGTGTCGTTCAAAAAACGCATTTGTTTTTTTATTTTATTTCGCGTAATTGTTTCTTTTTTCCCAGATGTGGAAGTACTACATTCATCTAGCAGCAAAAAGTCACGAACCGCTTTTCTTGTTTCCTGAGCTACTTTTTTATCCTTTATTCGTTTTTTCATATTTCCTTCTATCAGTTTCTTAGTTCTCAAACTTCTCATTCTATATTTTGCCAATTTAGACTCCAATTCACATATCTTCTTTTTTAAAAAAATGTTTTCAGTCTTAAGAAGCCGCTTGTTTCGTTTTGCTATCGCTCTACCACTACTGGCACGTGATCGCGTGGGAGTTGAAGGCGGCGTATTAATTTCAACGAAAGCTTGTGCAGTTTTGTTATTTTTTTCCTTTTCTCGTTTCTTTTTACCCTTCTCTCTCCAAAGTTTTCTCATTTGTCTTTGTTCTCTGGGAGTCAAATCCTTAATTGTTTTCAGAAGTCCTTTTTCTTTTTTCTTTTGGTATCTCTCTCTATCCTTTCTTCTTCTTTCTTCAAGGTCTGCTTGACTCATTTTAGCGCGAGCACGACGGATGCTTAATTTCTTTTGTTCACGCCTTCTTTTTATTTTTTCTTCATCGGAGAGTTGAACGGCAGATCGACTTCTTCGTGACATCCTTCAATAGAAAAAAATAGCTATACCTATAAGCTTTATGATGAATTAGTTACCATCCTCAATTTATTTCGTGTGAGTTTCTATTAAAGCTAGCAGGAGAAAAAATGGCTTATGTTACCTTAATAGATCATAGGCTGCTAATTAAAATACTTTAAAAATCGGTTCAGCAGTACGTAAAAGCAAAAAAAATTAATGTTATGTAGCTTACGAAGATGGTAACTTTTATCAATGGTATTAGTATAAAGCACATCGTAGCTATAAGTAACTCGAAAATGCGTACAAATCATCATCACAATACTTCTGTAGACTTAGACTCTTCTGTAGACTTTACGTATGCAAGAACAATGTCATTTCTGCGGACATTATCTCTTCTGTAGACATGGGTACACAGAAAAGATTTCTACAGGAGAGATAAACTATTAGAAATATTTAGATGATGCACAACGTTTTGAGGTTATGAATCCAACAAAAGAGTATTAGCATGCAACTCCCCAAAATACACAATGACAGCTTAATCAAACATGTTTAAGCATCATACTTACTTGTCTACACTTCACCAAGGAAAGACGCACTGATATATTACAAAAACTTGTGGATTCACTTAAAAATATATATCATTTCCAATTGCAAGTGTCCTCCGTAAACTTTTAACAGGCGAGTGACACGGTATTCAATGCTGCCAACATCCAAGTAAAAAATTAAAGGTGCGTTCTTTTACAAGCAATTTTTTACCGGTTTTATACGTCTACAGGTGGAGACCATGATTCTAAGAACGGAATGTTTATTAATATAGTTTCTCTAATTATGAACTTTATTTATAATTTGTTTTATCAAATGTGTACCTGATTAAATAAAGATCATTGTGCCTAGAAAAGTAATGAATAAAGTAGCCTGCAAATATTTTAAATTCTCTCTCGAAGTACAGAACTTCGGATCCGAACATTCTACAGGAGGGGACTTTTGAGTATAACAACACAAAAAATAAATAAGTTGTTGACAAAAACATATTTCATTTTTGATATACTTATTGTTTTAATGTCAGTCTTAATAAATAAAAAAGAACAAGGTGGTAAAATAACTAACCAATATTTTTTGTGATATGCGAACAGTTATTTTGACTTTTTGTGTATGACCCTAAAGTCAACCGACACTTTACTTTTAGTCTGAGATAGCAAGTAATATTTTTTTTTTATGCGAAGAGAGTTGAGTTGAATATCACTGGGTCAACAAGTTTTTGTATAAATAACAATTAGGTCGAATGACACGCTGTTTTTTTTCATAGTATTGATTCGCTTTGTTGTAAAAATCTGTGTCTAAATGCAGAAGCTGTAACAACATTGAGACCAATATTTCGAAACACTTATAATTTTCGAGTAATTATCTATTTGCAATAACAGTGTTTGGATTGTGATCGAAATCTTGATAGCACTGAATTTGGTGCAGAACAATAAATTTAGATTCAGATAGTGTCAGCTTGTTTCTTGCGACTAAGCATTGGAATGCTAACCCAACGAGACAACGCTATTTCCATAAACATGGATCCGTGGTGTTATGTATTAGTGGATAAAATAGTGTGGTTATTATCAGTCAGTCAGATAGTTTCAAAGACGTAAGCTATATACACTCATTTATTTTATTACATACACTGAATAAAAAAACGAGAAGAATGAATTAACGAATACGTAATAAAATAAATGAGTGAATATTTATTTTTAAATATCTATTTCGTCTTAATTTATAACTTCATTTTTTGTATTTTTGCATCGAAACATATTTAGTAAAAATATTTACATCATAAGCGAAGGAAAATAATGTAAGAAATAAAAGTGACTGCTAAAATGTTTCTGTAATGCAACTGCAATGTTAAATTAACCTTATCACTATCGTGCACGAGATTATATTTTGCAAAATTTACCAGCTCTTTTATATCACTCACTTGCCTTAGTATACATGTATGTGGTGATAGCTCGCTCCGTTTTATTAAACAATTCATTTTTGCTTGTTTAGAAATTCCTTCGGACTTCCTATTTCCCTCGTGCTTGAGCCGTCAACATCATTCCTTTCCTAACTCATATTCGGGTGCATGTACACTATAGATAAGCATGTTACACGTCGGCTAAGCCAGTCATGCCGCTGAAAATAGGGCACTATCCATCAGTTAAAGTAACAGTTTCTGAACGAGTTGTATTTCAACTGTCAAGTTTCGTTTGTTCGATGCGGAACTGTTGTTTTTTCCAAACAGTGGCGAATATTCTCGAACGGAATAAAGGCATAAAGGACAGTGGGCGTCCTTTCAAATCGCTCGTATATGAATATTCTACGCTTTCGAACGCGTGGGCAGTGAGCGTTCAGTATTATCTTGAATGGATTGCTATTTTTATAAAATTCAACTTTCCCGTAAGGAACTTCAGATGTATGTGTAGGTACTATAATGCACACGATTAATCTTAACTACCTCGGTTCGCTCCTCGGATCCGGCAAAAAATATGTACCTGGGTTTTTCTGTTCAACTGGAGTTTGGCAGTTGGCGGTGTTTCACCCCCGTGTGCCTCAAAAAGCACGTAAAGCCGTTGATTCTGCGCCTGATCTCTCTCCAGTCGTGTCAGGTTGCTGTCCCATTGGGCTATGCGAGTGAAAGAAATAGATAATAGGGCACCCTTGCTTGCACACATACTTGTGTTCTATAAAATGTTCCGTGCAGTCAGTTGATCGTTGTGACTAGCCAGCGTAGTCGCAATCGGCTAGGGGTACTATTTCTTATTATTATTATGCACACAATTTATTAAAAACTTAACTTCGTGGCTTAGTATCTTCAAGACGAGAAAGATCTATCCCAAGCGATGAAGCGAGTCAAAAGCAAAGCTAGAGCTAAACTGTCACTAGTTTTATGTACGGAATTGTAAAGCAACTTAATAAGGATGCAACCGAGTGGAAACATGAAAAATTTATTGACACCCCATAAAAGGTATATATTTTGTGCTATCCTAGAGCGAGCTGTGAAGGTAGCAGATGCGTACAATCGTTATTGAATAGCAACGGAATATTCGAAAAAGGGCATGATGTCAAAAATGTCTAGTCGTCTATATTTACAAATTTGGCATCTTAGCACTAAAGTTTTTTCTTTTCTTCTTATTTAAAAAAAATGTATTTTATAAGTATATTTATAAAGTATTTTAGGTAAACTGTAACTGGTTTATTAAACTTCATTAAATAGTTCAAATTTTTAATTCGGGTTGACTATTTTAGCAATCTTTAGACTTAAACTTTGACTGTTTAGAAGTTATAGTAAACGAATTGGAATTCAAATAAAATATATTTTTGTTTTCACCTGAACATAAGTAGTTACTAATATTTAAAATAAAAAAGTTAATCCTTACTTTTTGGTAATTCTTATTAATGAATGTCTTGACTAAATCACAGAAATTATTTTATTGCTACTAGAATTCAGTCCAATTTAAGCAGAGGTCATGGTGGATGCTAATAAAAGACAGCGTTATACCGGCTCAAACAAAGTCGCGCGCCAAAGCTAGTTTTAATAGCAACAAAACTCTGCTGCTATAAGCTTCTATTGAAGTTTAATTAAGGCCGACAAGCGAAATAGTCTTCGCAAAGGCACTATTTATTTATAAAATACTTTGAGCTTGCTGTCACTTCGCAATATGTCTGGAATTAAAAGATATTTTGTACGGACAAGTTCTAATGGTAAAGTTAAATAAATAACGATATAAAATGGAAACAATAAAAAAAGATTAAGGACAGACAGCGAAAGATTTAATTGCTGATTTACCTACGTAGTTATAGAAAGGTAGATTTTGATTATCTCAAAATCTCGTAATATATCTATTTACCTGAAGCGACTGTTTTTTTTTCATGCCTTATTTACGACTACGACTAATAACTCTTTCACAGCGCTGCGTGTTGCGCATTTATTTACAATTTGGTGCTTTTTATATACGATACTAAAGGGTAAAGGGTAAACGCAATAAATGGCCCAGCGCTCAATTCCTAGAAAAATAACACAGAACACGAAACGTCAAAAACCGGGTACAATTAACATTCTCCCTCGGACTCATTACTTCTGGCTTTGTCTTATTATTTACGGTACACGTGACTCGAGTACTGAATACTTTCCGGGAACTAGGTTTTTATAAAGCAGCAATTTGTATTTGTAAGAAATGCGAGATTATCCGTAACGAGCGACAAGCTGCAAGTAAGTTAGCAAAATTACAAGCTAACATTGAATTTTTATTTTAGTCAGATGATTCCTTAACCTATTTTGTTTTTAATACATAACAAATAAAATGTTATTTTAAGTCAAGCGTCCAGTTACCACGGAGTCTAATAAGCATTAATAAAATTCTAAAGTTTTTTTGCACTTTCTATAAAACGAGTGACAAAACTCTTCCAAGCTCTTGCGCAAAGAATATTGTGGTTACGGTGAAACTGAAAAATAAGGGTCATGGTGCAACAAGCTTTAATTAAGGATGGCAAGTTTTCCGAAAAAGCTTCGTCACATCGTTAAAATTTATGATACAAAAGAAGCAATTTGGTACTGCCACTGGCAATAAATACAAATCTTTTTTTTATCAAGTCAAAATATATTCTTTACCTTAGTAGAATTTACAGAATTATCAGAACTAATGTCACGTAAAACCAACCATTCAGATACCGCGAGGTTTAATTAACTAGCATTGATAAAAACCTAGGGTTCGCTTGATCAATCCTTATAACGAGAGTCAAAACTCTGCTAAGTTGTTACCTATAGACTAGAATAATATTTTCTGTACTGAAAACATCATCATCTTCATCATCGTTATCAGCCAAAGGACGTCCTTTGCTAAACATAGGCATCCCCCACGGCTTTCCACAGCGACCGATCACTAGCGGTCTGCATCCAGTTTGATCCTGCGATCTTTACAAGGTCGTCTGTCCATCTTGTTGGTGGACGTCCTACTACGTCTTTGGTCGAAGGGCTCCAATCTAGAACTTTTTTGCCCCAACGGCCATCTGTTCTTCGCGCTATGTGCCCTGCTAATTGCTACTTGAGCTTACTGATTCTCAAGGCTATGTCCGTTACCTAAGTTCTTCTACGTATCTCCTTATTTCTGTACTAGCGGTCCCCCGCGACTTCGTCCGCGCGTTTTCAGTTTGCTCCCTCCCCTCCCGTCGCAGCGTGATGTTTTATACCCTAAAGCCTTTCTCGATAAATAAGCTATCCAAAACCGAAATATTTTTTCCAAACGGTCCAGCAGTTCCTGAGATAAGCGCGTTCAAACAAACAAACCCTTCACCTTTATAATATTATTAGCGCAAGCGCACGTCGTACTTAAGCTGCGAACATTATTTTGGTGCGGAGTTATGTTAAAACTGTGATAGCTCCTAAGATATTTATTGAATTTAAATAATATAAAAGGCAACTTTGTTCTAAACGAAATGCTCGTGATGATAAATGTATTTTTTTGATAAGAATAAATACCTGTGTGTATAATACACCTCTAAAAATAATGCATTATTTTTTTTACAAATTTATTAACATAAAAAGGTTGTAGTAAGTCAACCATAAAAGATAGACATATGCTGTCGCGGACTTTATTATAGAACTCTTAATGCTGAACAATCCTGTCATACATGATTTTTGTGTAACTTAAGCGGTTTTCGCAGCGTACGCAGCGGAAGCTCTCAAAAGGAATATCTTTCTCCCGTTTTCGCAACATTTTTCATTGCTGCTGTGGTCTTATGAGTCGTATCTTTATGTTATATAGCCTAAAGCCTTCCTCGATAAATGGACTATCCAACGTAAAAAAATAATTTCAAATCGGGCCAGTAGTTTTTCAGATTAGCGCGTTCAAACAAACAAACAAACAAACAAACTCTTCAGCTTTATAATATTAGTATAGATTAGCGCAAGCGCACGTTGTACTTAAGCTGCGAACATTATTTTGGTGCGGAGTTATGTTAAAACTGTGATAGCTCCTAAGATATTTATTGAAATCAAATGATATAAAGGGCAACTTGGTTCTAAATGAAATGCTCGTGATGATGAATGTATTAATTTTGATAAGAATAAATACCTGTGTGTATAATACACCTCTAAAAATAATGCATTATTTTTTTACAAATTTATTAACAGAAAAAAGGTTGTAATAAGTCAACCATAAAAGATAGACATATGCTGTCGCGGACTTTATTATAGAACTCTTAATGCTTAACAATCCTGTCATACATGATTTTTGTGTAACTTAAGCGGTTTCCGCAGCGTATGCAGCGGAAGCTCTCAAAAGGAATATCTTTCTCCCGTTTTCGCAACATTTTTCATTTCTGCTGTGGTCTAATGAGTCGTATCTTTATGTTATATAGCCTAAAGCCTTCCTCGATAAATGGACTATCCAACGTAAAAATTTTTTTTCAAATCGGGCCAGTAGTTTTTGAGATTCGCGCGTTCAAACAAACAAACAAACAAACAAACAAACTCTTCAGCTTTATAATATTAGTATAGATTATTCGATCCCATACGGGACTGAAAGCATGATATGAGACAAAATAATACAACAAAAAATGAATAGATTCTGATGATAAATCATACCATTAGTTATGAAGATTAGATATTTAGAAATATTTTCAATGTTAGGTTTAGTTTTGGCCCGGTTAGCCAGAAAGTGCTGGTTCAAGTCCCGCCCGTGCGCAAATTTTTGGTTTCTTATTTCATCTTAATGAACATTATTAATCATAACTGATTGACTAGGTCTGACAAGAGGGTAGAGAACTCTAAATGACTATTTATTTTCAAATACGCAGTGAAAATGTTGTATGAACTTTATATTTCAGATAAATATTTTAAAGCATTATTATCATCCACGCTATGAAGGATACTGACACTTTGGATTGGTCGTAAATATTAAGACTCTATACACTCTGCAACTTTTAGCACCGATGCAACCTTTACACACAAGCACTACTTTTAGCATCGATACAGTCGCGATGCAGAAGCTGGACATTGACAAATCATGTACTGAATATTGGCGACTGTTATTTACGTTAGCATCGATGCAGTCGCGTTTCTGCATCGATTCTAACGACCCTTTACACACTGCAACTTTTAGCAGCGATGTAGTTGCATGCTAAAGCGCGTAAGCATTGATACGGTCGCGATGCAGAACGCGTTAGCATCGACTTCTGCATCGATGCTACATGTCACAATGTGTAAGGAGTCTAAATCTGTTCATTGAGTCGCGTAGTAGTCACGCGTTTTCGAAACGTGTGACTGCATTGATGCTTAAAGTCGCAGTGTGTAAGGGGTGAAAGAAACAATATCTATACATTGCTGTCACTTGTCATCATAAACATAATAATATCAATGTTAACATCCTAGTGATTTGAGCCTGCTGTAGACATGTGTAATCCAATATGCTAAGCAAAGCCACTCGATAATCGCACAGCATCTGTCAATGTAATCTATTTAATTTATGCAATCAAATTAGTTAGAAATGTCCCAAAATCTAATGGATTATAATATCAATCGAGAAGCCAGGTATAAAGTTCCTTCGTTAAGTAAACTATCCCAGGTAAACAACGTTAACGAATTCACAATTACCGTTTCTAGGTTTTTTTTGGTTTTTATGCAAATTTTTTCGTCTTTCATAATCGTAATATTTGTCTTCATATATCATTCGTATCAAAACTCTATCTTAGGCAGAACCGTGTCGTGTAAAATGATGTTACGCGGCTTAATAAATGTTTCATGTCAACCTCGACTGGGTGAACTAAAAAAGCGTCAATTTTCATTTTGATATGAACTCAGAGTAACATTTGTAGGAATTTGTGCCTTATGTCTGTATGATAAGATCTTACAGGGTGTTATACCCATCGTTAACGAGGTCAGGGATGTCATTTAAGTATGCCATAAACAATGGTGGCAAACAACAAACGCGCCGTAATAAGGTGAAATGACGCACATCCCGATCGCCCTTAGCTGTGACATCTACGACAGTGTTCAACGTGTAGAAAACTTTACAAGCAGCGAAGAAGGCTTTAAAATATCTATCCCTATTGTTTCTTATAGTATTAAATAAAAAGGTTATCTATTCGACATGTATGTAATTAGTATCATTTGAATTATTCAAAAACTGCTTTAAAGAACGAGCACCTCACGAAATCACACGTTTCCAGCCTATTTTTTGTTTATTTCAGTTTATTTAATTTAATTTAAGTAATTATCGTAAGCCTTGCCTTTATTATCTCGTAAATTAATATTTTTTAATGTTGATTGGCGAGCAATGACCATAAAATAGAAATTTAAATCAGCAGAACCTACAGATTTTGTGCAAACAAAAATGTAAGGAGCTACAACGCGAGCGCGAGCTTTATCGTCAGTTAAATGGTTTTTTCAGCTGTTAATACGATATATGTACAGGGGCCTCCTAGTATACTTAAGTGCTATCTGTGCCAATATTGATGCCAGCTAACTCCGTATACTCCGTTGAAATTTAGACTGCTTAGTACAAAAAAGAGCCTCCACCGTCTTCATGAGAAATCATTCCTTACAGCGTTAAGGAATAACTTCTTGAACACATCATTTCATTAAAATCGGTCGAGTAGGTTTTGAGATAAAAACTTAATTATGAAAAATAAAATAAATAAAGTCGGATAAAAAACAAGCCGCCAGAAAAGCTTAAAAGAACGCATATGTTTTCTATTTAGGAGAAACAAATTGTTTTGGAGTTAGTGCATGATGCTGATGCCAAACTTACGTACAACAAAATTAAAGAATTCGTCCCATATGCAGAAAACAAATGCGTTATTATAGGTTTTTTTATTCAGATTTTTTGATCCAGCATTTTTCCACGATCTCACCTGGTGGTAAGTGACAATGTGGTTAAGGATGGAAAACATATACACACAGTTCACACTTCTCTTAAAAATTCCCAACAACATAAGCTCAGAGTAAATTCGAATGATTTACTATCATCGGTTACCACAAAAGTGAATACAAAATGGAATAGCCCCTCGATAATAAAGGCAACAAAAATCAAAACTGATAGGTATGTTGCCGCAATCAAAAACAGAAATTCAAAGCTATCGAAAAGTTTATTTTAATATTTTTATATTCATACTTTGTAAGTCAAAATTGGTATCGACATTAAATACTTTGTTCGATTTTCGCCATATTTTAACAACATTTATAAAAAAACAATAGGAAAAAAAAACTTTGTTGTATGGTGTTTGAAGGTATAATTGAAAACGTATTACATATAATATTAATAATGTAAACACGATATTTTATATTTTAGTATGATTCCACGCTGCCGGAATCGAACCAGTTTTTTTTTTTGAGATACGCCAAGGTTTGACAGGTTAAGGTGATTAAACAATTACGAGTAAAGATAACAGACAAATAAATTTCTATACTAACTTACTTGGGTTTGCGCATGTGTGTGTGTGTGTGTGTGTGTGTGTGTGTGTGTGTGTGTGTGTGTGTGTGTGTGTGTGTTTGTTTGTGTGTGTGTATATTTTGTTATGCATTGTTTTTGCCCAACATCGACATCTCTTAAGTTATCTCTCATTATCACTGTGTACTTCATGTTTGTACCCACGTTTGTTCAAAACAAGGGTAATATCTTACCACACCGTCCTAGTAACACTAGCTCTTGTTAGCTCTGAAGGGCCGTGGTCTATGCGTGTCCACTGGGCTCAATTCAGCGATGCCACTGTCTAAGTAAAATAAAACTTACAGTTCATGTCTCTTTCGTGGCTTAAAAACAGGCTTATCGGTTTAGAAATGAGTAGTACCAATAGTAATCTTATGTATGGGACTCTTATCTTACGAACACCGTGAGTGAGACACGAACATACCGTGTTCCGCTTAAATCATCCATAGGTACATTTTCTTAGCAACGGACAGCCGTTTAGATTGCCTTTACTACATCATTAGTTTGTCTTTTTTTATTTTTTAAAAGATAATGATTTTAAATTCACTGTTGGCCGTTGTCAGTGGCACCTCAGAATTGAGCCCACTGTATAACAGCTAACAACCCACTCGTAAGACTATACCTCATCTGTTTGAATTCTACCTTCCTTGCTCTGTACTTTACAAGGCTGTGGGTTTTAGGTAGGAAAATATTGGGTAACAAACGAAAATTCGCTGACTGTGGATTTGCTTAGCAAATAATGTGCTTACGAAAGTGACATAGCTACTATATGTAGCCAAAGATATTTGAAAGCGCATTTAGAAATTTACTAAAACAGCGTGCTTACTTATGTTAGAAGTTTTAGTCAGGTTTTTAACCGACTTCAAAAAAGGAGGAGGTTATCAATTCGACTGTATGATTTTTTTTTTTTGTATGTATGTTACCTCATATCTCAGCCGTTTGTGGACCAAATCGAAAAAATTTTTCGCCTACTTAGAGGGTGTACCTTCAAATTGGTCCCATTTTTTCCATTTTGGGATCTGATGTACCTTCAAATTGGTCCCATTTTTTCCATTTTGGGATCTGATAATGGGATCTTGGTGTAATCGAGGGAAACCCTCAAATTTTAAAGGCACGTTTAATGTTTCTTTACTAGAATCTTAATGTTGACGTGTTGTTACGTCTGATAGTCAATACCTTATGGGGCTGAGCTGATGGTGGAACTCCTTAACGCTTAAGAGTTCAGTAATTATAATGACAGAACTTATGATAGGTAATTTCTAGCTTCTTAAAAAATATAATCATAAGGTGCAACTTCCCCCCCCCCCCCTCTTATGTAATCACTAAAAATGAAGAAATAAAATAAACTTTTAAAAAAAGTAAAATTCGACTTCAAAACCAAAATGCACTAAAAAGTCTTAAATAAACTCTTCACCATTGAAAGGAAAGGAATCCGTTTTAGGCAAACAATTTCTTTTTGGAGTCGGTGCTGTGATAGTTGATGCTTGATGGTCAAAGTGATGGCACCGACTCCAAAAAGAAATTGTTTGCCTAAAACGGATTCCTTTCCTTTCAATGGTGAAGAGTTTATTTATGACTTTTTAGTGGATTTTTGGTTTTGAAGTCGGTTTTTACTTTTTTTAAAAGTTTAGTTTTATGTCACAGAAGATATAATAGTAAAAGAATTGGTTGTGGAAAGACATATTTTGTTTGATTACATAGAATGAAAGTTTAAGTAATTTCTAAAGTAAAAATTTCACATCCCGGGCTACTGTTAAAGTGATACTATGTATTAACCCATTAACGGCGGAGTTTTTCTCATGTCTTGGATTTTCGTGATTCTTAAATATATCAATGTTTATAACACCCTTAACATAAAATCAAGGATTAAAAAAAAATGCATATCATACTTTTGGAAATATCAGGTGATGCCAAATTGCACCGCTAGCCTGATATAGTAGCAAAAATAAATTAAACTCTTACTTTTTTAATCAAGCTATATTCGAATACAAAGTAAGTATTACAGAGCTCTTATTAGGAAAAAAGGTTAAACATTACAAAATATTAAGTATGAAAAGCAAAATTGCATTCCAGGCAAAGGCCTACGCCACATTTACTGCATTGGGATCTTGTTTGACTTTTACATGTAGGATACGCACATCTTCGTCGTTGTCCTTGTGGATTAGGAATTAGTAAGTGTTCAATTCCATCGTACCGGATATCATCTGACACTCGGTTTCCACTTACGGAAAATTTTGATGTTGCAGGTCGGCCAGTATTAGACGGCGCAGATCTAAATTTTATCAAATATGTTTTGACAATGTGTCTTCGGAAGTTGAGCTGGGATATGTTATTTCCAGCTTGTTTTGACAATGTCCAAGCATTACAAATCGTTACATCAATGAGATATGTGAAAATCGGCCACCACCATTTTTTGCCTCTTATGCCAATACGATAATTGTTGATGTTTTGATCCATAAGGTCTGTACCTCCCATGAATTTATTATAGTTTGTGAACACTGCAGGGCGCGGCACCTGAACTTTTTTCTTTTCTGAGGCAGAGTATCGAGTAACATTTGTTAGTGGCTGCACACCATGTAATGTGGATATAGCTGTCACCACTGAATTGTCTTTCCATCTAACAACTACTATCCCTTCTTCTTTACTTTTGCTGTAATTATATTGACCACGCTGCATTTTCAGCATTTGCTTCTTGTCAGGAAGAGGTGTATTTTTTGGAAGACGATTTTCTCGTACTGTACCTGTGGCATTGTAGCCACGTTTTTTTAGTTCGTTCAGCAAAGGAAAACCTGTGAAAAGATTATCAAAGTAAAAGGACATGGGCAGCGCCTGAATATTTGGCGGTAGGTTATCAATCATTTTAACAAGTGGTGATGCAGCTTTCCCAAATTGTTTGTCATAATCCGAATTTTCATTTATGCTTTTTCCTTGGTAAATTTCGAAATCGAGTAAATATCCTGCTGGAGTGTTAAGACACCAGTTTTTGAAACCAAACCGTATAGGTTTTCCGCGCAAGAATTGTTTACATCCATGCCTGCCATAGTACTCAATCATGGATTCATCATAGTTCAAATTTGGGTTTGGTACATAGTTATCGCAAAATTTTTGTTTCAGCATATTTATCAGAGGCCTTAGCTTCCACATTTTATCTGAAGAATCCATATTGGTATTATCAGCACAATGTAAGAATCTCATAATTGTCCTGAACCTATCTCTTCGCATACAATTGTAGATCAGATTGTTCCTCAAGTCATCTCCTTGGTCCCAGTAATGATCTTTTGATGGAACAGTATTATATCCAGAATTGACAAGGATCGCAATGAAAGCTATCATTTCATCAACCGAATTTTTTGGATCCGGGCAGTTTAGGAAGGCGGCATACTTCCGAGATTCAGTTACTAGGAATTCATAAAAAGATTTATCCAAAAATAACTCTAACATTTCGATTGGAGACTTATCTCTATATTTGCTGTAGTCAGGATTAGGAAATATTGGTCGTGACTCACACAAATCTTCTTGAAGCCAGGTTTGAGAAGAACACCTTGATTTTTTTGCCAAAGGCTCATCATCATCCGTCGAATCATCAGACGAAGTAGTCTGGGATAGTTCTTCTGACACAGCATTGTTATTTCGTTTATGGGCACGTCCAGCTGGGGTTTCTTGGCTAGCTGGCTGTACAGATGCAGAACTATGACTTACAGTGTCTTCCACAGCTCTATTTTGACTACCGCGAGTTCCACTGCGACCACCTCGCCGACGACCTCTCGCTCGACCACGGCCTCGAACAGATACACTCCCGCGACTGCCTGATGAGACGTCTAAAGACTCATTCGGTACTTTGCCACATGTAGTGACTTTTGAGGTTTTAGATGATTTTTTCTTTGACTTTAATACTACTTGACATCGTGCACTAAGTTGACGACCAGAGAGATTGTTAATCAAGCCTGATTGATCTTCATCTGCCGAATCTTCATCGGTATGAATGGCTGGATCTGGAGGCTCAATGAAAATACACGACGGATCCAAATCTTCATCATCTTCAAGCACTGCAAGTGCATCATGTAGTGTACAGTTCCTAAAACAACAAAAATATATCATTACGACCTCTAATAATACACCAATTATTGATAAAGCAAAAATATATTCATAGTCAAAATTTGATCACATATTCGGCTACTGATGCAATTTGGCATCACTCACATTTGCCATGCTATATAATGTAAACAGATACAAACTGACACAATATTTATGTGAATTAAGATGAAAGATTATTATAAGAATATGATACAATACTCAACATTTATTCACATTCATAAATAATTAAAATATTAAAGACTTACTTGAAAGGAATATCCATTTTGTCGGTCGTTTTTCAACACTGAAGTTTGAGACATTGGTTTGTCAAAATACTTAATCGTGATTGGCTAAGATCAATATCAAATGATAGCCCGACCTTTTTTCTTATGACTCTGTGATTGGTTGTTCGATTAATTGCGCGTGAACAAAAAATAAGCGCGAAAATTCAAACGCAGTTTTAATGATGCCATACTGCACCGCACGCCGTTAACGGGTTAACATAGGTATATATACACAATAATAATATAGACTCTAAAAATACGAGTATCAATTCTCTAGCAGAGCTTTTCCTTGAAAAATTTAATTATGCTAAAACGAATGGCTGTCGCATATCGCATGTTATGCCAGTGAAGCCACACCTAGTTCGTTGTTATGTGAACTAACAACTACAAACTTTGCTATCGATGAACGCGAACGTATGAAGAATAGAACACGCAATTGAAGATTCTACACGTAGGTTGGTTTTGCTATTATTAGCGGCTCTTCGCGGTTTCACCTGTGTAAATTATGTCTCAAATGAAATCACTATAAGTTATGGCCAATTATATTCAAATATATATGAGCTACATTGTTGAAAAGTTCCAACAAAATCTATTCAGTACATTTTTGGCAGAGGAATAACAAAGATTTATACATATATCCATCCATCACAAATTTACACGATAATAATATTAGAAGAATTGTGGCGTTCTGCTGTTCATAATTTGATTTCGCAGTAGAAAGCATATGGTTAAAAAGTGCAGCCTCAGACAATTTCTCCAATTCACATAAATATCCATCAAAAAATCCGGAATGATACTTGTACCAGTAGAATTCTACCAGTAAAGCTTTCTGTAGAAGGCATTTAATATTTGTCTTCACCCGTCACCATCCTGCTGATTTTATAAATAAATCTGCCTATCTTGATATTACCCAACATTTGAATTGGAGTAGAAATTTAATGCAATCATAAATTAGTAGGTACACCTATCTTTGACTAAATTAGCTCAGACAATAATAACTCAGAACCTAAGGTTTGTCTCTACCAATTGCCGATTTCTTTTGTATCAATTTATATTTTTGTATAAGTTTTACTGTCCCTATTTGTCTTGTCTTGCAGTTTCTACCGATAGAACACTCCGTGCTCGTGTCAATATAAAACTTACTCTTTCATAACTTCAAATGGGACTATGATAGTCAGTTTTAAACTTCGTGTTTCTCGTGTCTACAACGATGGAGGAAAAAATATACACTTCAATGTTTTATTATACTTGGAGCAGTTATTAGGTTGTTTTTGTCTTAGAAGTTTGTAAGCATTTGCTTTTGTTGTAGCAATTTTGCTAGAATTGAGAATGAAATTAAATAAATTTTGTATTTGAAATAGCAAATTGATTTTGTTATATATAAATAGGCTTTGTTTCTCACCGATCAAACGGAAGAACACTTAGCTATTTCTGTCCGAGGTGGTATAGGAATACGTTTTCTAAATATAAAAGCATCTGAATCAATTTAGTGAAGTTCTCGGGTTGTAAAGTACCTTTGTACTGAGACAGAAATCGATCCTGTGACGGCTTACGAAACCGTTGGAGGTGTTTCGATAACAAACGCAAACAAGCGAGGCAAGTGATTGGAAATGTTTACCTAGTATCAAGACGAAATGATAACTGATAATTTGAGCTCCTATTGGGAATACATAGAGCTCATTTTCGGTGGATAGCAAACCTAAAACACAATTATTTTGGAAAGTAAAATAAGTATCGAAATTATCCAATATTGTTTCTACTCTGCTTCAATAAAGATTACGATCTAAATACTCCCGAGTGTATAAAGTAACAAACTGTCGCCATATTATTGACTGAAGGTGAAAACTCAAAGAATATGAAAATGCAGTGCGGTTTCTTGATTTAAAACTAAAGTTATTTAAAGTGAGGAAGTGTTTCCTTTCCTACAGGAAAAACGTGGCTCTTAGGAAAGAACTTGAAAAACTAAGAACGTGGAAGTTTGTCCTTTTGTCCTGTTCTCTGCTGGGATTTAAAGTAAAAGGGTATAAAATTAAGAGGCGACTTCACCTCTAACTCAACTGAAAATGAATGGAGTAGCTTGTAATAATTGATGCGAGTTAAGTTTTAATTCCTGAAGGACTGACTCTTTAAATAGTTTAAATAAATTAGATTAAGCTTTCGTTTATTATATCAAATACGCAATTCAGTAACTTGCACTCTGATTTTTAATAAAATAGACCAGAATGACAGCTTCAAAGGTACTTTATATTTTTTATGTGGCAAAGAATGTAGATTTTTTGTAATAACACTATTATAATTCATAATATTATACTTCAGTGCATAAAAAAATTGAAAAACAACTGATTCATAATTTTATAGTCGATTAAAAACGCCGATTGAATTAAAATTTAATTATTTAGATTATTTAGGATCCAATTATCAATCGGACCGCCCACCAAATGTCATTTTGGTCTATGTAATTAAAAATCAAGGTTATGCTCAAGCTATCAAACTGTTATCGTTTTTTCGATATAGCTTATTGGTTTTATATCAATTAACTAGTTAAAATGTGAGATTCTTAACCATATCAATGTTGTAAATACCGCGGAAATTAGTTTTTCAAGGCACTCAAAGCAACACGTAGTATTTTCAAAGTCAATTGTGTATTCACAGTTCTATTCAGCAAAAAAATCTTACTTCGCAGTACCAAATGCACATGCTTCAGTCAGGCCATCGTTTAAACGGCTTACTTACGTAAAATAACTCTACTAGGTAATCTTATCCCTCTGAAACTAATCTAAGCCGAGTAAGTAGTTAATAGGAACCCTAATAAACATGGATTAATTCCACCTACAAGAGCTCCTTATACCACTTATGCCACCTCAAAGAGCCCTCGATCACTACTAGGACTGATATAATGCTAAGTGACTTATAATTAAGTTCGCAATTAACCAGAATATGATAGGAATGTTACGATATTAGTGAAATGTAATAAAAGTATTGATATCAGAAAACTATCAATCGTACACGATACGGGTTTCACGATACCCAAATTATGTAATAATGGCAAAATAACTGTGGTAATGACTTTATGGAAGCTCCGGAATGTTTTGAGAAAACTAAGTCGACAAAAGTGTCGTCAGCAATGTTTCAGTTTTGCGATCCACCTATGACCCTTTACACACTGCGTCGCTGTATGTAAAGCTGATGCAGTCGCAAAATTGTTAACCTTTACACACTACGCTAGTTTTTTATTTATTTATTTATACTTTATTACACAATAATAAATTTCTGTACAAAAGGTAGACTTAACGCCATTTGGGGTTCTCCACCAGTCATGCTTTTGGGCTAAGCAGAAATGATTGTGGGCGGTGCGACAAAGAAACAAAATTAATTATATATATACATATAATAATAGAACCATACTTAGATTTTTTTCAATAAAATGTATACCAAATAAATACAACTAATACTTACATAATATTACATATACATAACACAAGCAATAAAATAAATGCATCAATAATTAATACATATACCAAAATATATCACATATACGAGTATTATATATACTAAGACGAACGTTGTAGATACATGTTATGGAGATGATTCCGATATATGAAGAAAGTGTGCACGGACGAGTCTCTTAAATGAGAACTTACAGGGAGCTTGTTGAATATTTGCCGGAAGGACATTCCAAAGACGAATAGCTTGGACAAGAAAAGAGTTTGAGAGGAAACCTGTGCGGTGTGAAGGAGTAGCGAGGGAAAGATTATGAGAAGAGCGCAGTGGACGCGAGTGCGTCTCACTGAGGAAGGTGAACTGGCATTTTAACTAGCTAGGAGAATTAAGGTCATTTAATTCCGAGAAAAGCGTGCAGAGGATTCTGGATTTTACGTCGAGCATGAAGGGGTAGCCATACAAGTTGTGACCGAAAAGAAGAGATGTGATCAAATTTACGAAGACAGAAAATAAAGCGGATGCCAGAATTTATTGGGCGGTCAAGCTTGTTTAAAAGGTCTTGATTTAAATCAGGATAGCACACATCAGCATAATCAATAAGGGGGAGAACTAAAGTTTGTACTAAAGATGTTTTTGTTTTGATGGGAAGGAAATATTTGAATCTGAAGAGCGAACGCAGCGTGCCCATGACCTTTCGACTCACCTCAGAAACGCGGACGTTCCAGCTTAGCGTTTGATCCATATGCAGACCGAGATTTTTGACACTACTACAGTATTGGATATTACCCCGTTAAAGCAGACCGGCGCTATATCAGCAATATTAATAGGTGACATTTGCCGCTTACTGCCGATGTTTATAGCTTGGCATTTGGAAGGATTTACCGCAACACCAAAATGATTCTACCAGGTCAGTATATGCTGGAGATCAATATTAAGGTTTTGTACAGCCTGATTTAAATCGGTAACTCGGCAGTGCTGGTAAAGCTGCAGGTCGTCTGCGTACAAATGGTAGGTGGAGCCAAAGTCGTGTGTTATAGAGTCAATGAATAAAGAAAATAGTAAAGGTGATAAAATGCCTCCCTGGGGTACTCCGGTGAGAAGGTCTCGCCAGCGGAAAATAGTCTTATCCACGCGACCAGCTTGCTGCCGCCCCTGTAGGTACGCGCCAAACCAATCCAGAACATCAGAAGATATAATAAGGTAAGCTTAAAATGAGAGAAGGACGTCGTGGTCCACAGAATTAAAAGCGTTTGAGAAATCAATGAGGACAAGCACTGTAACTTCGCCATGCTCCATGCCCTTCCGAATGTCCTCAGTTACCTTAAGTAAGGCAGTGCTGGTACTATGGCCGGGGCGAAAGCCAGATTGGAATGGGCTCAGAAGATCATTAGTAAAAACAATTTTGGAATTTTGAGAATGGACAACAGCTTCGAGAACTTTAGAAAGGAAAGGGAGTGTTGAAATTGGTCTAAAATTATTCACAGAAGTAGGGTTAGGAAGTTTGGGCAGAGGGATGACAAAGGCTTTGCACCATTCAGTGGGGTATGATCCAGATCCGAGAGAGGAATTAATTATGTGGGTTATGTAAGGAAGAACTACAGGGTGACCCCGAAAACAGTCGACAAACTTTAAGGGTAGGTTGTATTACGGATATACATGCATTCTGTGAAATCAAATTACAAATCGTAAGTGTTGAAACTGTAATCGTGTTTTCGCACTGGCCAGACATAAAGTCCATAAATAAGCATAATACAAATTAAAAACAACCTAAATCAAGCTTACAAAGTAAAACTCATAAAATATTACATTAAACATGCTAAGCACTTTTGTTCACAAGAGTCGCATTGCAATAAATGGCATGTTTATAATAACAATATCTCTATGAAGCGCGTCGCCAAACGTGTAGGTACGGAAAGTGCTAAGAAAATATAATCTTTATCTCAATCGCATAAAGCGTACGATGCGCAAGATTCGCCCCACCCACAGGCTAGCTCTTTGAACCCGCCGCCGCGCGCCCCGGGCGTGCCCCGTAAACAGAAAAATCCGTTCAGTGACCGCGCGACCGTGACCTAATTAGGCGAATTTGCGATAAGTTTGTTTAGATCGCAATGACCTTCGTTGGATTGCAGTGAAGTGATAGTGCATGGTTCGTGATAATGTCGTACTCTATCCGCGAGCTTTTTTTTATGGTTAGCGTGTACTCGCAGATAAATAACCTCCGAGAAACGCAGAGACGTTTTCGTCAGCCCAATCAGCTGACCAGCGCGATCCCCTGATCTCACGCCTTTGGATTTTTATTTGTGGGTTGAAATTAAAACCATGGTGTACGCAAGTGAATGTTCAACAGTGGTTCAGCTCAGGGAATGGGTTGATTGTGCATTTGACGTTTTAAAATTCTCGAAGGGAAGTTTTACAATCCAACAACCATCGGCGTCGTGCTCGGTTGGGCTTGTGCATTCACAGGGAAGGTGGTCACTTTGAACAATTATTAAAATACACGTAGCTCTGGTAAGTTAATTTTGATAGATGTTTTTGTTTTTCTCTTGTAAATTTTATTGATAATACACGTTGTAAGAAGCCCGCGTAATACGAATACCTACGAGGCGTAATGCTGTAGGTACTGCATCGTCTCTCGGCCGCAACTCGCGACTTTCCGCCTGTACAGTTGCGTACAAAACATGTTGACCAAAATGTACAATAGCATATTTTTTTGTTTTTTATGTACTGCTCCGATCACACTAATATTTTTATTTCTTTATCAGTACTATTGATGAAACATCCTCGTAAGTTTTGTCGACTGATTTCAAATTCACCCTGTACATCCAGAATCATGATAATTATAGCCCTACTGATATCGTCGGGTCCAACAGCTCCAGATTTGATAGAAAGGATAGATTTTCTGACGGCATCGGCTGATACCAGGGTAAAAGAAAACGGATCGAGGTCAAGGCGAGGCTTGCAAGAAATTTCAGAGATAGTATTGGATCTGATTGCTGTGTCTTATAGTTTTAGCATCGGTATAGTCGCGATGCTAACGCGCGTAAATATTGATACAGTCGCATTGTAGAATTGATGCAATGAAGCTGGAAATTGTCAAATTTTGTACTGAATTTAAGCGACTACATCGATACTAACGCGCGTTAGTGCCCATGCAGTCGTGCATCTGCATTGATACTAACGCACGCTGCATCGATGCTAAATTCAATGTGTTCATTGCGTGAGTTGTGATGCTGAAGCGCGTTTTCAAAACGCGCGATTGCATCGACGCTAAAAGTCGCAGCGTGTAAGGGGTCTACAGTTATTTTGGACTCTATATAAGGTTCTTACAGGCTAATGCACTTGTTAATTCTGTTACTAAGATTGTACATTTCTAAATGTATCAGTAACTATAGGAATGACGTTACAAGCCTGCATAAGCTTGCGTTATATACACTATATCATGTGTTCATTAATCCTTCGTGATGGGACATGACACCTGCTCGGTGTCAATGTGATACGTGTTAAATCAGAGAAGTCATAGGTATCCCTAACCATATGCATCGGTTTAAGTGGATAGTTATGCGAAAAAAAAACAAATAAGGGTAAGCATAAAATAAAATAAACATTTAAAACCTACCTATTCAAAAAGAAAGCGTTTCCGTGAGGTAAGGAGGCGTTAATGCTGGCTGCATTGCCACGTTGATAGAAACCTATACTTCATGCTTTCGGCTAGGAATGCGACAGCTTTATTACTATAAGTCAAGTTAGCCTGTAACGCACCAGTGCTGGGCAAAGGCCTTACCTCAACTATTAGGTAGTTTGACCTTACTCCACCACGCGGGCTCAGTGCAGATTGGTGGAGGGGTTTTTGCTAGGCAAGTGACTAACCCTGCTGTCAGATGTTATCAAGCCACCCATAAGGTATCTGACTAGGCGTAACGACTAATAAGAACCGATATAAGCCGGGAACAACGGGTTAACGTGCTTTCCGAAGCACGGAGATACTCGTAATATACGTCACTTTTATGGTTAGAATGGTCACCTATCCAAACACGAGCGTAGCTACCGTACGTAGCTTCACTTCGATATCACTACCAAAGCGCTGCTACCACTGCGCTACGAGACCCTCAATATCAAATTATTACTATTAAAAACAAAATTAAATATAGAGATATATTTTAAAACAAATATTCAGCAAAAGTTCCATAAGGTCCAAACGTTTCTACACAATATTAATTACTTGAAAGTGATTATGTTCTTGCGACGCTTTGTGTTTTTAGCTCACTCAGTCGCTATTCCTGAAATGTGCTTTAAAGGAAATCCAATTTGGTCATTTTTGTTGCATTTATCAACCAGCCACACAGACAATGGTTGTTTGTGTGAATTTGGGCACAAAAGGCTTCCTTTTGTTTTTGCTAGGGTCTTAGTATGTGGCAACTTTGAAGCTAGAACTATCAAAGGTATACCTGCACATTAGTAAGTCACTCATTGTCAAGGTATTGGAGTCATATTTAAGTAAAACTTTATGTTTTAGAAATGTATTTGTCATTTCTATTTGGTGGAAATAGTTTATTTACAACATTGTTTACAAATATTTCGCACCCACACTATATTAGCCTAGGTGCAATAAACTAGCTTATTAAAAAAAACCTCAGATACTTACTATTTTTATTGTGACTGCATTTATGAGAGTATACTAGCAGAAATAATACTTTTCTTTTCTTACCACTTCGAAGAACATACCGAAGACTTGGAGCGAAATAAAGCGCAAAACTCAAGTCCGACCGGGATGGGGGCGCACTGTGGACGCCCTCTGCCGATGGGATAGGGGTTACAGAACCTTAACACAAGTCAAGTCATACAGAGCCAGTGAATTTAATCATGATTAATTATCAATCTATTTACTGTTGACCGCCTCCTGTAGCAACTTAATACCTATTTTACCGACGGAAACTAACTCGTAAAATGACTAAATTTCCGCATACGCCGCTGCCTGAGTGTTTAGCTAAACACTCAGGCAACGCAATATAGCTATATTGCGGCTGAGTTTGTTCTGAATAGTGCAATCAACTGGACGGGAATATAATTAAGTGCAAGCATAATTTGTCCACTGGCGACCTGCACATAAATTATGCCGTATAATGAGAGGAAATTAGATTTTCAACCAAACTGGACTAGATAATTTAGATCCGCACCGTTAGAATTCAGATAAAAATCATAGCAACGAAACAATGGTCGACTACGTCAGCCGTAATAAGATCAAATAGGCCGCTATATTTTCTCCACATTACGATGGTCTCTAGAACAAAATAAAAAGGAAGACTGAGTACAGTGAGCTCGTAACGGATAGGCAATATATCTGCACAAAGTTAGCAGACACTTCTGTCCTTTAATAGTCTATGGTTCAGTGGACCGTTGAAATAACAAGTAAAGTTTGGGAGAGTATGCCTTTACCACCTGAATTGTGAGAGATAAAATACTTACTGACTATCTAGGAGTTACCACATCTTTAAATAATATGGTGTTCAGTTTTGGAGAATAGGTTGCACTTCCATTATTAAGTTTTTACACACAAAAAATCTAAATGACACTAACAACATAAACTGACAAAACCTATCAGTACCTATCACACTATTAAAAATTATTTTATTATTACTCCAAGTACACAAGATGTACTTTCTTAGTAATAAAATAAAAAAATTCTAAAATGCACTAAAAAGTCTTAAATAAATTCTTGACTATTTAACAGAAAGGAATCCGTTTAGAGTGAACAATATCTTTTTGGAATCGTTGCTTTGTTATGTGATACTTCAGATGGTCAAAATGATGGCGCCAACTCCAAATAGAAATGGTTCGCCTTAAATGGATTCCTTTCCTTTCCAATAATTATTTTGAATTTTGATTGAATTTAATGATTTTATATTATTATAGTCACTTACACACTATTTGCATGCTTTTTATAGATGGCTGGAAAAGCTGAACTAAATGAAAATAATAACCACCTAAAAATGTACCCCATCCCAAACATAAATAAACATTTATTTCATTTCATAAAGAGTCAAGAGTTTATTTTAGGCTTGTTAGTGCGTTTTGGTTTTGAAGTCGTTTTTTTACTTTTTTTGTAAAAGTTCTTTCATTTATTTATTTTTTGTGATATAAGGTGAGGGAGGGATAAGGGGTTGCAACTTTTGACTCTGTTCTTTAAGAAGCTACAAATTACCAATCATAAGTTCGTCGTATAAATGAATTAGGAGTCTAGCGTTAAGAAGTTCCACCATCAGCTCAGCTCCACACAATGTTAATTATCAGACGTAACAACATATCAACATTAATGCTCTAGTACAAAAACACGTGCCTTTAATATTAAAAGTTCCCCTTGATTGCACCAAGATCCCATTATTAAATCCCAACTTGGCAACAACGCGACCAATTAGCAGGTATAACCTCTAAGTAGGCGAAAAAATATTTCAAACAGTCCACAATAGACTAATAAGAGGAAACTTGTACACAAAAAAAAGATAAGCTTCTCCTTTTTGAAGTAGTTGTAAAAAGAGTCGGCGAAGAGATTGGATACTTAAACGACAAACAAATGGTATGATTTTTATTTATTTATTTTAAACTAATAGTATAATATGCAAAATGAAATAAAATTGTCGTACAATCTACTATTAATTATCTTTATAACGATATGCAAATTTTAATAAATATAAATAATAAATTATAATACGAAATATTGATATTTCATATTTCGTGATTTCAAATTTCCTGAGAACTCCTATCACATTAGCTATATTTCAACTATTTTTCTTCCCATACTATTACCATAATCAACCAGATTATCGATTCCCGTATCATCCTGCACACGTCGCTGTTAAATGTAGGCTGGATGAGCTAATGGATTCAAAGACCCGGTATATCAATAGCAAACAAGATATATTGCCTCTTAGGATGCCAAGTCGGGAGTTACAGGAACAGACAGCGATCAATACGTGCTTCATCTTGAAGGCTTAGAAGCTGTGGCAGCGAATTTAAGACAGATGATTAAATGCACTTGTAAACTATACTTATTTAGAGTAGATTACATTTTTTGATCTATTAGACTAGAGATATTTAAAGAGTTATCATAATACTAGAAAAGTGTTGATTTGTAATTCAGGCTCTTTGCTTAATTCAAGCTGTGTTATCTGTCAATCTTATTATATTCACCAACCGTTCTACTATGTACTTTGTATGTCTGAGTTGGAGAAACAGATAAACTCGGTTAGTTGATGAATATTCTAATTGCATAACAAAGTTACTAATTATACAATAATCAATGCAGTAAGTAAAATTACGCGGGAAAATTCCACAACAATTAATCTAATGTCAAACACACTCTATATGACAGGTCTAGTGCTGTCCATGAGTCTTAGTGTTGTCTACCATAGTAATGCCATAATCGATTATCCGTCTAACAGTATATAAGCCGATACTTGGACCTACACCCTGGATGCTCACTCAACATTGTGCACTCTACAGCATGCATCACGGGTATCTATGATAGTATTCCCTGTCTATCGCTGAGCTCGAAAACTTAATTGACAGCTTGAACCGTGTTCACCGAGGCCTTTGCGATAAAAGTTCACGTCAATCACCCATTTCGTTTCATTGGCAAATAGTGCCGTTTTCACTTTATTTCGTTGCTAAGGGCAGCTCAATTAAACGGCGACATGACACAGCCAACACTTATCGCTCAGTCTCGTTAGCATTGCACTCTGTGAGTCGTTAAACAAAATGTTGGCACTGCAAATATCATTTTATGTGCCTAAAGTTGGACGTTAAAAAAAACCATCATGTAAAATCTAGCTGTTTTCGTTAATTATAATAATAGTAACATGGTATAATGTATAATGGAATCCGTGAAATCTGTAAAAAGAATAAATACTGTGCAATATAATTTACTTTTACTATGCATCGTCGGTGTGTACATCACTATTATTAGTTTTGATAACCGACAGTTTCTTGTTCCTGTCAATTAAGCTTTCACAGCCGCTAGAAATACCAAATCGCACAGGAACTCTATTCGTACAAAAAACAATTAAAAGTCAACGAAAATCCTACGAAAGTCCTAAAATAAAGACGTACAGGTAGTCTTTTTTCATTCAAATTTAGGGCCCCTGACCTTAAAAGTGGCTTGCTATTAAATGCATGTATAAACATATAAAAACAGAGATAGGTAAATAGAGAACTTAAACTTTTATTTTTTGTCGACATCATTGAACATAGTTGTGTACTGAAAGGATTTAATCATAATTAAAAACTCCAATCATAATTAATGACTCTAATCGAGACCTCTGATAACTTTTAACGCAAACTCTTAATTCAACGTAAATGTTCTGGAGTCAAATTAATATAATTAATCGACCGAATTTAGTTCAGTACATGGCTCAATTTATCGAAGTTTTCATATTAATTTCAATGAGATTAGTTTGCAAAGCCGGCATTAGTCGGGGCTACAGGTGGACCGATAAATACTAAGATTGAAGCAGCTACTTTGTCAATGGCGGACTGGTCACATATTCTGTAGAGCCTTCATTCAGCCTACTTCTGTTGATAACAAAAAATCATTCGTTCATAATATTCGACTGATAAAAAGATACTAAATGACTATATTTCTAATTTTAAAAATTAAATGAGGGAAAATAGGTCCGACAATTATTATGCTATGAACGCACAGAAACGTTAAAAATAAATTAATAGGGAAACGTTTTCACCAAGGAATGATCGTGATTAAGATTATCAACAGAATGTACAATCGAAACCATCGACGGAGTTGTGTGTATCCTTTCCAAAGTTTCCGCAACAAAACCAAACCAGAGTAATTTAAATTAAAACCAAAGATGGAATGCTTGGCAAATTTCGCGCTCATAAACTTCTTACAGGACTTGCCAAGACGTTAATCATGGTTAAACAAAATTTACACAGTGTAATTACACTTTCAATAGCATTCTGTTAATGCTTCAACACCCGAGCGGTTGCAGGCAACCGCATAACAATAGAATTTGCATTGTGTCTCGTTCACATACGCTTGATGGATTAAAGAAGCAGGGCGTGAAAGCAATTAAACTTCCCAAACTTTTTTATATATTCTCTTTCAAAAGCTTGTTCAAAGTACTTTAAAAATACCTCCATGACGTCATAAAACATATTAAATTAATTTAGATCTACTTGTGGATGTCTGGATAAGTTTAATACTGCATTTACTTCAATCATGTTCGAGTGAAAATATTCCTGTTTTATCCATACTATATTCCTAACAACAAAAAAATGAGTATTTTTCTTTGTGTTGATAGGAATGTAGTAGTTTATTTAATCCAGAACTAACATGCTTAAGTAAGTAAGTCTCAGTATTTTTCTGTTTACAAATAAAAACCAGGGGACCTATTTTTGAATCACTCGCTTGAATATGGCGTGTGATTTTCGTTCGAAAACGAATTAGAAATCAATTGAAAACACTTAAAATATACACGCAATAATAGTACTTACGAAATTCAGTTATTTTTTTATCACTTCTGTGTGGAATTATACTAATCTTCACCGGAAAATCGGACATTAATCAATTAATAAGTACCTATCACACACCATCTTGCCGCGAGTGATTAAAAATGGCTGGATGGAATGGATCAAAAATGGGGCGCTTGAGCCTTATTTTTGAATCACTCGCTTTGATATGGCGTGTGATATTCGTTCGAAAACTAATAAAAATCAACGAAAACCACGCGAAATATAGACTCGAGTACTTACAAAATTGAGCTATCTTCTTTCAAATTCTTTCCGTGTGAATTTCAACTGATTTTCATTCGAAAATTGGACATAAATCAATGAATATAACACGCCATCTTGACGATAGTCATTGAGGATCTCTGTATTGAAATCAAAGACCTACCGGCTTCCTTAGTTTCTTTACACGGCATGAAGATAAAAGGTGTAACACATTCATTAATTAGTGTTGTGAAAGTGTCCCGAAAACACGAGGTCAGGCTTAGTAGCTTAACCTTGCAGATGGTTTAAGTAAACAATTGCGTGATCCCCGGTTAATAATAACCCAGTTTAGTGGAACTCGTCCCTTGGGGATGGGCTCGCAAATTATGCAGGAGGTCACAACCTTAATACTAGTTATTTTTTGCTGTTTACCTGCGTGGCTTGGATGAATTAACCACTGGATATGAAAGGCAAGAGCGAATGTATGAAAACATAATTAGCCAATTTCTGCGCGGCGGGGGGAGCTTGTCGTGTCAATTTTTGACATTTAGTGCATGGAAGTGTCGATATTTTTTTATCGATATGTGTGGAACGAATGAATGAACGAATCTTTTGTAAAATTATATTTAATTTTATCATCAAAACAATAAGTTACATTATGGGCATGTAATGCACAAACCATGAAATGAACAATTGAAACATTGAAAGTCGTTTTATATGAACGATCTGGCAAGTATCACTTAGTTACTGTGAACTTCCTAAGACATTTCGAAACAGCCCGTTAGTACACAATATAGCCTTGCACCATTAAAATCCTCCTATGGGATAATTTAGCAGAAGATTTTTTGCGTTGGCATTCAATCACGCTTGGCGTAAATTGGATGCCACGTATTTGGTGATGTTTTGTGGGGATCCATTATGCCTATCTTTGGACTGCTTCTACCTACTTTATTTTCTTAAATGGATCTACAGAAAATATGAAATCTATACTAATATTATAAAGCTGAAGAGTTTGTTTGTTTGTTTGTTTGTTTGAACGCGCTAATCTCAAAAACTACTGGCCCGATTTGAAAATTTTTTGCGTTGGATAGTCCATTTATCGAGGAAGGCTTTAGGCTATATAACATAAAGATACGACTCATAAGACCACAGCAGAAATGAAAAATGTTGCGAAAACGGGAGAAAGATATTCCTTTTGAGAGCTTCCGCTGCATACGCTTGGAAACCGCTTAAGTTACACAAAAATCATGTATGACAGGATTGTTCAGCATTAAAAGTTCTATAATAAAGTCCGCGACAGCATAAGTCTATCTTTTATGGTTGACTTACATAATAATTCCTTTTTTATGTTAATAAATTTGTAAAAAAATAATGCATTATTTTTAGAGGTGTATTATACACAGAGGTATTTATTCTTATCAAAATAAATACATTCATCGTCACGAGCATTTCAACCAAGTTGCCCTTTATATCATTTGATTTCAATAAATATCTTAGGAGCTATCACAGTTTTAACATAACTCCGCACCAAAATAATGTTCGCAGCTTAAGTACAACGTGCGCTTGCGCTAATATATTATAAAGCTGAAGAGTTTGTTTGTTTGAACGCGCTTATCTCAGGAACTGCTGGACCGATTTGAAAAAATATTTCTGTGTTGGATAGCTAATTTATCGAGAAAGGCTTTAGGATATAAAACATGACGCTGCGACGGGAGGGGAGAGAGCAAACTCAAAACGCGCGGACGAAGTCGCGGGGGACCGCTAGTAATATTATAAAGATGTATTGTCAAATATGTAGTTTAAAATTTTAAACCAGACTGTTGTATTTTTAAGATTACCTTAATCTACTTTCGATTGAAACATTTTACAAATTTATCATTTTATTTTAAAAGAATTTATATTAAAAATGGAATAAATGTTTATCGATATGATTTATCGACAATTGTCAAGCACAATTATAATTAAACTGACAAGAGAACGAATGATAAACATATGATAACCCTACCGTATAAAGTATACGTTATCTTGTTGATTTTGTAGTAACTGACCACCACTTTTTTAAATGGCAAAATTCTCTTGAAAAACACATTTTACTATTTTCATGAAAAGTAACAACTTTTTTGGGATAAAACGTTACTTACGGATTAAAATAAATATTTTTTGTCTTGCCGCTATATTTTTTACACAAAAATAAGCCACATTTACCCATTTTTTCCGTCAATGTTTCTCACTGAGCTCTATCACTGTCACCGTCACCTATAAGTGTGGCCAAAAAGCCCGCTTCGTGGCTAAGGGGGCACAAGCGAAATTGTCCGACATTGCGCGTCCAGTGGTTTATTCGTCCAAGCTGCGTGGTTAAAGCCCTCCAATGTACAGACACGGAACTTAATAAGGCTGGTTTCAGAGCGACACTGGGACGCGCTGTTGGTGCTATTTAACTTTGCAGACTTGACTGGCACTCTGAAACAAGTTATAGGGCATGTGTATGGCATTTTGTAAGAAGTTATGGACGATTAAAACTAATGTGATATTATTAGGATATTGTAAAACAGACCGTTAATATCGAGAGTGCAATACTCTACAATAAATTGTAGACATAATGTCTTGAAAGAAAAAACAATGAACCGCCTTCAAAAACAAACACTGAAAGGACTATCATATCGCTAATAGGAGATATGATCTCATTTGAAGTCGGTGCATGATGTGCGCACGTAGACTGCTGCTGTCCGTTAAAGTTGAAGTTATGTGCCGACTTTAAATGATGTGGAAATTAATAAAATTATTTTGCTTTAAATTTCCGAAAAGCGACGCCGGCGCAGGCAACTAACAACACAAACCGTCACCGCGTTAAGTATTAGTTTAGGCAAATGCAGGATAAACCACCCGCCCTCCCTCAATACGCATGCGGCACAGCTGATGCAATTATTAGTACCCAACACCAACGAACAAAAAATTTTATAAATTTCAATATAAATGGATTTCCGAGTTTGTTTCTCCTATTAGGTTATTTTAGTCCTTTAAGTGTTTGTTTTTAAAGGCGGCTAAAAAATCGTTGTTTTTAGTTATTGTTTAAGATACAATGTATTTGATTAAACTAAAATAGTAACTTAAACCTTCTCCTTAGTGTAACAAATACTTTAGTGAAAACTGCATCAAAATTCAGTCCAGCCGAACGCGAGATATTTGCGGACAAACATACTGTAAACTGTGAACGTACTTTTTTAAGTCGGTTAATAAAGTTTATTCTGATAAAAATAGCAATAACGAAGATAACATCCAAATTCTTACTGACTTCAAAAAAAGAGTTCATAAATTTAATGTGTATGTATATAATATCGTAAGAATAATAATAGAAACACGTGTTCTAATTTCGTAAGTGTCTGTATATTTGTATGTTTGTCCAAGGATTTCTCGAAAAAACGAAAGCCATAGGTGATCCTTTTTTAGTTCAATCAGGTATAGTTTAATTTAGGATACAATGAAAGTTTCATCAAAATTGGTCTAGCAGCTTTTAAGATATGAGTAATAACTAATAAAATTTTAGAAATGACGTTGGTGCATCATGACGTAATGCACCGACTCCACATGAACTTGTTTCGCCTAAATAAAACTAAACTTTTTAGTCAGTGTTTTGAAGTGGCATATTTAATTTTCATCTGCCGCTTATGTAATATTAGTATTGGTATTTATTTATAAATAAACAAGAAAAAATTAAACTAAGACATGCAACATAAAAAAATAACTTAATATTAACAAATACGTTTTCTTGCTCGTCAGTTGATACCTGAAAACCCTAAATATGTTGAAGATGCGTATAGAGATGCTACCAGTAAGCCCCATGGATACCTAATGATAGATTTAAGACAAAATACTGATGATATTTATCGTTTTAAAACCAACTTATTTCCTGACGACTACACAATTTGTTACATTCCTAAAAAGGGGTATAAATATGATAGTTTTAGTCATAAACCTACCATTATTGAACAATGAAATATCGAGTAAAGACACATGAACAATTTTTGAAGGCATTGCATTTTTTAAAACCAAAATTTAGAACTGTTTTATTGAAAGCTTGTGATGAAGAAGAAATCAATTGTATTTGTGAGTGTATTTTTAATGTTTTAAAGGGGAAAATACCGCTGTCGACAGAACATAAGAATAAATTAAATAAGCACAAAAACATTTTAAGAAGACTCATCTCCAAGGGTAAAAATAAACTCAGAAAAAATATCATAATACAAAAAGGTGAAGCGTTTTTACCCATAATCTTAAGTTCAGTGTTGGGTGCACTGTTGAACTCTTTGATCTAGTAATCATTCAACAATGGATAATGCAAAGAAAATGATATTGATTGAACCTGAAGTAATCGAAAAACTTAAAAAAGATAATATGAATACATCCGTAAACAATCTATCTCAACTTGATGAAGAAATGAATAAAGTTTTGAGAACTAAATTAGAAGATAGAGAAAAGTGGTCGCTTTATTTACAAACTCTCCAAAGATATTTATATTTTATTGGTAAGGATCGCAAACCAATTGAAATCCCCATAATTAACTTTGGTGATTCAGAGAAAAACATAAAAGAAAACGTAAAGTCAGAAAAATCCGAAGACATCAAAGAAGAGTCTCTTAGAACACATGGCAAAATCACTGGTGAGAATATATATGAAAAAAATAACGATATTTATATTAAATCTCAATTGCTTCAGCTCATACCAAAGACATATAAAATTAAAGGTGAACTTCTTATTGATGTTCTTTTGAAAAACTCTATTCAAAAACGAAACCATTTCCTTGCGGCAAGGAGGCTATGATGCTGGCTGCGTTGCCGCGTTGGATAGCTATGCTGATCCTTTGAGCTAGGAACCAGCCAGCTTAATTATTGGCTGTTAAAGAATTTAATTTTGGCGCAATTTTTCTAAACAGCAATTTAGCAGAGGGTCCCCACGGCCCAAATGTTTCAACGCCAAACGGCGCAAACACATAATCACTTGCAAGTGAAACGTACTTGCGACGCTTGGCGTTTTCAGCCAACTCCGCTGCTGCTCCAGCTTTAAGGGCTGATTCTCTGAGATGGGAAGGGGCCAAAGTATCGACACAAGTTGCATCCCAAACTAAGGCCCGACCCCGTTCCCAGGGAATAAGCGTTAGGCCATCGGGTCTCTTGCCATCATCACGGACCTAACCACGTGGTTCCAACGTGGAAGGAACATTAATGGTCGCAAGAGCTCTTCTGATGATTAGTATTGTATTTTAATAATGTTGTTCTATGTTGTAATCATAGACTAAAATAAACGAAAATAAATTAAAAAGTTCACAAGATTTAGGTACTCATATAAACGTGTTTTAACTGAATGCTAGTTTGCATGAAACTTTCCGAAAACAATATACCTATGTGTATAGTGTTGTCAAAAACGTTAAGAAGTTCAGAGCAGAAGCTCCTTACGTTTGTAACGGGAGTGTTGCTTCCAAACAGTATTAATATAGCCGGAATGCAAGCGTTATTTCAGTCCAGTGCATACGATGCATGCAGTGCACCGAGACGAATTCAGCTTAGAAATGCAGAAGAATATTAGAGAAATCAGCTTGTTTATTTGCAAAAGTAGTATTTGCGCTTAACGTATTTAAATCCTCTCTTTAAGATTTTTGGACAGTGATAGTTTGACAGCTGCATAAATAATTGTATTGTTTGTTTATTAAGGAAATCAACAGTACATTCACTTTTATCACTTACGTCTAGTTTTAACACAAAGAGTATGGCCAAAAACAGGGGTGCGATTGTGTAAAACAATCGTATTCATTTGACAAATCAAAACGTACGGTATGATCTGTCAAACGGCAAAGAACAAAGGGTTTGAAAGATCAAACCGTACGTTATGAACTGTCAAATGAATACGATTGCTTTACACAATTCCAGCTCAGGGATGCGATTGTGTAAAGCAATTGTATTCATTTGACAGTTCAAAACGTACGGTACGGTCTGTCAAAAGTTAAAGAACAATGCGTTTGACACATCATACCGTACGTTTTGAACTGTCTAATGAATACGATTGCTACACAACACAATTCCAAGGGGTGCGATTATGTAAAGCAATCGTATTCATTTGACAGTTCAAAACGTACGTAACGTATCTGTCAAATGGCAAAGAACAAAGGGTTTGACAGATCATGTCCATCTCTTTGGGAGAAACAATTTTTATGGAGTCGGTGCATGATATGCGTAGATTGTTGAGGTACATAAGTTTAAAATGTAATGATATAATGCAAATACACACACCTAATAATACACACTGACCCATTTTTAAAGCTATATTTTCTCCAATAAGGAAGAGATATGGTCGAAGATTTTTGAGTTTGTTTTAATTATAAAACTATAGCAAAGTTAAATAAGTTGTACTGTCAATTGTAGAACGTGCATTTATAGTGTCAACAGAATGTCGGCTGCAACCTATACATAGCTGATTTTGTTCAGGCTAAAAATATAAAAGAAACTGTGATATGGGAGTGGATTTTTCTTGAACGAGGAAAACTGAAAATTTCATATTTGGCTGATAGAGTAAAATGAGTAAAACGTCTTCCAATTTACATTCAAAGTTTGCTTTCACGTAATTTTTAATGAAATTCTGAGTATATGAGATTTGTATTCCTATAAAAATATGACAAAGTGAAGATACGATTGGTATAACATAGTACTCCTTTAAATAACAAAACTGGCATATTTATGTGGTTTTCTATAAAAAGAAATAAAATTTTAAAATTTGTCAAAATGCTACTTAAACCCCGACGCTCCGGGTTGTCTTGAGTTCAACGTGGACGTCTGTGTATTTGTATATCTGTCTGTATCGTAGCTTCCAAACGGATGAACCGATTTTCGTTTAGTTTTGTTGTTGATCATAGATAATTTTATCCCGAGTGTTCTTAGCCATCTTTCAAGAAAATCTATTCAGCTGCTTTTATAATTGCGACGGGGGTATTTTTAACTTTAATATTGAATTATATAATAATGTCTAATAATAGTATTATGATTTAACGATACTGGTTTTATTCCTAAAATAACAAAGAAGTAAGTACTACCTTAGGCTTCACACAACGCGATAACGTGGTTATATGGCTAAAACCAGGAATACTTTAGTATTAAATGATAATTGTTGCGTGTTGCTACTTCTCTGTAATCGTAATATAGCCATTCATAAAAAAAACAACGCTACACAAAAGATAAAAACAGGAGGAGTTGAAAAGTCATAGAACGAAGTTTGCTGGTTGGAAAAATAATCTACTTTAAACCATTTAGAGCTACTTACTTGATGTTAACTGTTGCTTGAACCATTGTGAGAGTATATCAAAGCAAAGAAATACCATTATATTTTAAAAACGACAATGATACAACAAATTTTGGAACTATAATATCTTTTCAGCAGAACAAATATTGACTAACAGCAAATAAAATCGAATATTTGATACCTACCATTTACTTTGCTCTCGAGACTTCTCCTATTATATATCTATACTAATATTATAAAGCTGAAGAGTTTGTTTGTTTGTTTGTTTGTTTGTTTGTTTGAACGCGCTAATCTCAAAAACTACTGGCCCGATTTGAAAAAATATTTTTACGTTGGATAGTCCATTTATCGAGGAAGGCTTTAGGCTATATAACATAAAGATACGACTCATAAGACCACAGCAGAAATGAAAAATGTTGCGAAAACGGGAGAAAGATATTCCTTTTGAGAGCTTCCGCTGCATACGCTGCGGAACCCGCTTAAGTTACACAAATATCATGTATGACAGGATTGTTCAGCATTAAAAGTTCTATAATAAAGTCCGCGACAGCATATGTCTATCTTTTATGGTTGACTTACTACAACCTTTTTTATGTTAATAATATATTACAAAGCTGAAGAGTTTATTTGTTTGAACGCGCTTATCTCAGGAACTGCTGGACCGATTTGAAAAAATATTTCTGTGTTGGATAGCTTATTTATCGAGAAAGGCTTTAGGATATAAAACATGACGCTGCGACGGGAGGGGAGGGAGCAAACTCAAAACGCGCGGACGAAGTCGCGGGGGACCGCTAGTATTACATAAAATATTTATTTTAGCAATTACTGGGTACATATTTTGTTAGTAGGTGTATAAAGATCACAATTTCTACCCGACGTTTCAAAGAGTAAAAGTAAGTAAGTAAGGTTACGGTTAACATAAACGTAGGCGTGTATTTAGATGATGAATCTGTTATTATAAGATAATGTATGACGAATAAAATATATGTAAGGACGACTTTCCATTCGAGGTCGTAGTTTGAACCACCTGTGCCATGTATTTAGCGATTGTTAAAAACACAACTTAAAAATTGTTAGATACGGGATTGTTTCCATGTACTTTATTATACAAGGTGGCTCAAACAGTGACGTCTAAAAAATTTTTTGGAAACCTCACATCCAGGGCTATATGTAAGCCAAATTTTTGTAGTTTTCGAGATATAATTTTTTTTTGGAAATTCATTGAACTTTCAAACAAATAATTACTCTACTACTTTTATAGTGTTGTCAGTTTTTTGTTTTGGATTATGATTTTTGTAAATAAAATTTACTCAGATACAATTATGACCCAGCTAAACCTAAGGCTAACAAAAGAGTCAATTGTTTTTTTTATACCTCGCAAACCAAAAAAATTTGAATATGATTTGATATCGTCTTTGCCGTTAAGCCCTGATGTAAAGAATCCAAAATATTTTTTTGGACGTCTCAGTTGGCCATCCTGTATATGAGCCATGCGCGCCATGATCACGGAGAAATTGAAGATAACTTGCGGATGGGTTGTTATTGGCAGACATATCTGTCTATTCTAATGTTAGTGACCATAAAAGCTTAAAACAATATAAAAAATAACATGTCTAAATTTTGTTATTGTTGCACTTACGTGCCGTGCACGCATGACAAAAGACCACTTCCGCAATAAAAATACCTACAATTTGATTGCTGCCTATTTTTGGACCTATATAAATTCGGAATGCAGCTCGCATGCCTTTTTGCAGATCGCTCGGACGCGGTGACCGGTGCATACTACAGCAATGAATTGTAAAGGACCAAGTTAATGTTCAAACTACGACACTCGTATACATAAAATTTCCGTTTTGAATAAGAATACCTATTTTAAAGACGTTGGTAGCGTTTGTCCAGTTTTATGAACTGGATACTTTTTGACTATAAGATACCTAGTTAACCGACTCCTAAATTGAGGTTCTCGGTTCGACTTGTATGTTTGTATGTTTGTCCGCAAATTTTTCGCGTTTGGCTGGACCGATTTTGAAGCAATTTTGACTTAAGTATTTGTTACACGGATTAGAAGGTGTGAGTAACTATTTTAGTTCAATTAAGTACATTGTAACTTAAACAATATGTAACTAAAAACGAAAAAAAATTTTTTGAAATAAAAATTGAACCGCTTTAATAGACACTAAAAGGACTAAAATATAACGCTAATAGGCGAAACAAACTCTTTTAAAGTCGGTGCCTGATGTCAAACTTAAAACGGACAGCAGCAGTCTACCTACGAACGCATATCATGCACCGACTTCAAATGAGTTTGTTTCTACTAGTAGCGTTATTTTAGTCCTTCTAGTGTTTTTTTAAGGCGATTCTTTTTTATGTTTTTTTTTTACTTCTTGTTTTTGAACTAAAGTAGTATTCATTTTTTAGTCATAAATTGGATACGTAAAGATCATCGAAAATATTATATATGTTCTAGAGTTTTTTATTTATTTATTATACTGGGTTGTCTTTTTATTTTAAAGTCAACGTCATAAACGAAACAGGAAATGAACGTATTTTTCTCGAGGAAATGATTACTGTGTGTCGCTACTAAAACAAGACATGCTACCTTCATAAAAAATACACAAACATAAGCCACAAAAGCTTTTTACGTGGTATATTTTGCCAAACTGACCCTTAAATTACCACCAATAAATATAGTTAGTGGTACTTTTTATGGAGCTATCTCTGGGGTAAGGGTTAAAGGCTTATACCCCTCGTACCAAAATCTGAGACTGCGATTATTTTTTTATTACCTTCTGCATTTTCCAATGACTTTCTATGCTGTAACATTAAGAGGAGGTTAAACAGACTCACGTTCCAATTCAATATTGATATATTTTTTTAGTAGCGTTCTTTAAAGAAGGTTTATTATCTAGAGCTCTAGCTTAAGCACACAATTACATGTCTATAAATCTCAAAGGATGAAAACACTGAATCAATAAAATAATGTTACAGGCACAGTCATTAAATAATTTCCAATATCGTATGTAATAGTTTTAGACTAGAACCATAAGCTGCATATTGGATTACAAAACATGATTCAATTTGTCCCTTAGCGATCAGACTCGTGACATTCATTTTGGTTTCATGACAAAATTGTTTTAAAAAGGCTTTCGCGGACGCAATTTCCATTGCGTCACGCGCCCGGTGGTTTTGTCGCAATCGAGGTCATGAATTAAGGTGGGAACCCATTATGGTAGACAGGAAATTTGCACACCCCGCGTTTTGGCTGCCTTATACATATACCCACTATGTACATACCGCCCATGCCCGGATTTATGCATAAATACTCTGTAATCTGGCACTTTTCTGCGAGCGGACCAAATTGGACTACAAAGAGTTTTACCTGTAGGGTTTAATTATAGATTTCCAAATTGGCTGGTTCTTTGAATTTGGGACGTATTTTTTGAAATGTCGACGCGTCCAACATGCGTTGATATAGTTTACATCAGAGGAAAATTTTATACATTTTCATAAAATCTTATACAGCTTTATTTTCATAAAAAAATGTAAAAGTTCATAGCCTCAAAGAAAGATCTTTTTTTATGCTTTGATCTTTCTAACATTCGTTACGTTTCTTTACCACTTTTCTCATTAAGATAGGTAAATAATATGCCAATGTCTAAACAGTAATATTATTATGTTCATATTTTATTACTAAAGAAATCACAGTCATAATGTGTTATTATTGAATTTGTTACTAATTTATCATGTAATTTGACTTTCAACGAGCATAATCCGGGTACGGAAAACAAATGCTTGAAATAAGATACGTATGATGGATCCGTCTGTCACAAAAGGCAAATAACACTTATTAGTTACGGAGCAACTCAATGAGATCATTTATCACTCGGAAAAAGAGAATTAAGCATAGATTTGGGTGAACATTTTCAATTTCTCGTGGATTTGATATCGTAACTTTGAATAAAGTATTTTTTAGTATCGTTCAAAACTTCAAAACAAAGTGTATAAAAAACCCGAGCGAAATTTTTTTGCAACTGTTATCAAAAACATGAGAAATATTATTGAACTACTTTTACTAGCGTATGGAACTGACACCACGAACAAATTGCGTTCTCAATTCATATTGACGACACAGACATCAACTTATAGTACAGATTCATAATTCGACATTCAAATTTCAAGAGAAACGTCACAATCTTATCGTCGTATTTGCGACTCATTTGTTGCTTCTCAAAGCTTCTATATATGTAGTAGTAACAACAACAACTAGGAATTACAGAACGCATTACAGTCAAAGGTTACCAAAGGTTAACTGATAGTAAACTTATCTAAGTTGAAGGGCTGCTGTCTTCATCATCTACATCTACTTTAAGAGCTAGCCTATTGTCGGTGAAGTTGCCTAACTGAGAATTAATTTATAGGTAAGATAAAAATGAAAAAATATATAAAAGACTTCCTTTGCAACCACAAAACGAGATTTCCCATCTGGCTACGGCTCATGAGTTTTAATAATGTACGAGTACAGATACGACCGCAGCGAAAAGATTTCGGTGTCATCGTTTGTCATCATGACAAATCACGTGCGTGTCATGCAGTCAAAAGACTTTTTACGAAAATTATAACGTTAATGAAATTTAACAGGGTTCAGCATAAAGATATAGAAACAAGGGCCATATTGCAACTTTGCTTTAAATCCGTTTTAGTTTTAGGCAGTTTCCCACTCAGCTAGCTGAGTCGTGGACATCAATTGGTTTATTGAATTAAGACAAAGCTAGATTGCAATACGCACCCAGTCATGTGTACGAGACATCATATCTCTTTTCACCAACTTAAAAAATGAGGTTGTCAATTCAATACGTTGGGTTTCAATAAAATAATATTTGAGAATATTGATGTAGTAAGGCTTCTAAACACGTGTGCTAAATTTAGAAAGTGTACTTGTTTGTATATTTGCCCACGGATTTCACGAAAACCAGAAATCTTAGCGACGTAAGTCTTATCAAAATCGGTCCAGTTATTTTAAATAACAAAAAAAAAACTTTAAAAATATACATCGCCTTAAAAACTAACTAAAGCTATTAAATTTAAATATCAATACTATTAAAATAAAGCTTTTGTCTTTTTTTTAGTGCTGAACACTTGTAGGACTAAACGAGTATTTTGTATTAAATAAGTAATAAACTTCCCTTTTCCTAACATGTGCCTTGACCTTTTTTGTTGTTTGATATTTTTATAATCAGAAATATATATGTATCACTAGCGGTCCCCCGCGACTTCGTCCGCGCGTTTTGAGTTTGCTCCCTCCCCTCCCGTCGCAGCGTCATGTTTTATATCCTAAAGCCTTTCTCGATAAATAAGCTATCCAACACAAAAATATTTTTTCAAATCGGTTCAGCAGTCCCTGAGATAAGCGCGTTCAAACAAACAAACTCTTCAGCTATATAATATATTAGCGAAAGCGCACGTTGTACTTAAGCTGCAAACATTATTTTGGTGCGTAGTTATGTTAAAACTGTGATAGCTCCTAAGATATTTATTGAAATCAAATGATATAAAGAGCAACTTGGTTCTAAATGAAATGCTCGTGATGATGAATGTATTTATTTTGATAAGAATAAATACCTGTGTGTATAATACACCTCTAAAAATAATGCATTATTTTTTTACAAATTTATGAACATAAAAAAGGTTGTAGTAAGTCAACCATAAAAGATAGACATATGCTGTCGCGGACTTTATTATAGAACTCTTAATGTTGAACAATCCTGTCATACATGATTTTTGTGTAACTTTAGCGGTTTCCGCAGCGTATGCAGCGGAAGCTCTCAAAAGGAATATCTTTCTCCCGTTTTCGCAACATTTTTCATTTCTGCTGTGGTCTTATGAGTCGTATCTTTATGTTATATAGCCTAAAGCCTTCCTCGATAAATGGACTATCCAACGTAAAAATAATTTTTCAAATCGGGCCAGTAGTTTTTGAGATTAGCGCGTTCAAACAAACAAACAAACAAACAAACTCTTCAGCTTTATTATATTATATGTAAATAAGTAATAAGTATAAAAGTAATAAATAATAAGTTATAAGTAAATAAGTAATTAGTAATAAGTATAAGTAAATAAGTAAATAAGTAATAAGTAATAAGTATAAGTATAAGTATAGATTAACATAAGCTATAGTGCTCCTATTTCTGTATAGCTGTATATATTCTATGTAGCTGCGATATCTGATCGTACATTTCAGATATTAGGTACTTTGATTCTGTTCCGTGAAGTTCAAGTAAAGCTAGTAAGCCCTTCAAAAGACTGTTGGGAAATTGCTTCTGTTAAAAAGCAGTTATTAATGGTTCTACCGCTCATATACGGCTTCAGAACGTGAAGTTACTTTCGGTTGCTTAAAAGTGAAAAAGAATAAAAGTAAAGTTTTTGTTTCTGAACAACCCACATCTTCACAAAAGTCTTACTTAAGTACTAGTATTAGGTACTGTACGGGCATGTGTAGTAAAAACGAGTCGAGGGGTATATGTGTCACCGTGATATTGTAAAAACCGCGTGATTAGAACCTAACGGTTTTAAATACGTAAGATTGTAATCTGTAAAGTTCATACATTATAATGTAAATCCGTCCGTTAATCCTTCTTCTTAGGTTGACATGTAAGTATCAATAAAATCATAAATCCTAAACCATGTCAAGCTTGTTCACAATAAATTGTCAGGTTACAATCTAACAGATTTTTTACAATACAAAGGTGACATCTGCACAAAGAAGGTACATAAATGCGTTGCGTAAGCGCACGTTGTATGGAGATTGAGTTCTGTACTATCTATATTCTATGGTATACTCAGACTGGCCATAAATACTGTAACAATTAAAAATAAGAAAGATATTACATTTGCATTTGCAATCTTTCATTTTCATACGATTGCTCATTGTGTTTTTTTTAATTTTGGCGCCAAAATATTTTATAATATTTTGTGATATTAAAATGGAGTGATGTGATAAAGAGACCCGAATCGCTGTGATTGCATTACACAAAATTGGTATGGAGCCAAATGCAATTTTTAAACTCTCCATACGCTTGGTATTAGTCAAATGTTTGTGTACCGGGCTATCAATAGGTACAATGAGACCTACTCTGTTTGTGTCAGAAAAAAAAACTGGCCATCCACGTAGTGTTCGTACAAAAAAGTTAGTTGAAGCAGTAAGGGAAAGAATTCGCAGAAATCCTGACCGAAAGCAAAAGATTTTATCTCGGGAGATGAAGATAGCACCCAGAACCATGTCGCGTATTTTAAAAGATGACTTAGGACTTCCAGCCTATAAGAGACGCACTGGTCATTTTTTAACTGATAATTTAAATAGAATAGAATAGGGTGGTAAAATCGAAAAAACTACTGAAGCGGTACGCAAAAGGAGGTCACAGAAAATTTTGTTTACGGATGAGAAAATCTTTGCAATTGAGCAACATTTTACAAACAAAATGACCGTATTTATGCTCAGATCTCTAAGGAAGCTTCCCAATTAGTCGACAGAGTGCAACGTGGGCATTACCCGACTTCAGTAATGGTTTGGTGGGGTGTTAGATATGAAGGAGTCACTGAGCCATATTTTTGTGAAAAAGGTATCAAAACATCAGCACAAGTGTAACAAGATACCATTCTTGAGAAGGTAGTTAAGCCCCTTAACAACACCATGTTCAATAACCAAGCATGGTCTTTCCAACAAGATTCGGCCCCGGGTCATTAAACTCGGTCCACGCAGTCTTGGTTAGAAGCGAACGTTTTGGACTTCATCAGAGCTGAGGACTTGCCGTCGTCTAGTCCTGATCTTAATCTGCTGGATTATGATTTATGGTCAGTTTCATAGAGTATGGCTTGCTCTAAACGCCATGATAATTTGGAGTCCCTAAAACAATCCATACGATTGGCAGTGAAGAATTTTCCCATGGAAAGAGTGCGTGCTTCTATTGATAACTGGCCTCAACGTTTAAAGGACTGTATTGCAGCGAATGGAGACCACTTCGAATAAGCTTTTTATATTTTAATTTGTTTTATATTAATGTATAAAACCAACACACTGTAAAAGTAATAAATATTATTTGCATTTTTTTTTCTTTGTGACAATATTTATGGTAAGACTAGGCAGAATGCAAATGATGAACCTTCCTGTTAGTGTATTAGGCCATTTCACCAGGTAAAGTAGTTTTTCCTTAAAATCAACTGTGTTTCCAATGGCTTATAACTCTAAAATTTTAAAAGTCTGAGTGATCCTTCTGGTGACAAGAGCAAACCCATTTCAAAATAAAAACTCAACATGTACGAAGCGCTAAAATATGTGTGTTACACCCCTTACACACTGCGACTTTTAGCAGCGATGTAGTCGCGATACTAACGCGCGTTAAGATCAATACAGTCGCGGTGCAAAAGCTAGAAATCGTATAATTATGTACTTTTTTGCGATGCTGAAGCGCGTTTTCAAAACGCGACTCACGCAATGAAAGGATTAAATTTAGCATCGACTGCCGGCATCGATGCTGAAAGTCGCAGTGTGTAAGGGATCTTAAATGTCATTTGTATGAGTCACGCAATGTTCTCTCATCTAATCCCGACTGTAACTTCTAAACTACCAAAACACTTCCGCTACTGCGCACTAAGCGTACTCAATACTCTAAAAGAGACCTATCATCTACTATCTCCTTCCTATTCACGGAAACCACAATAAATCGGTACATTTACAGTGGTTTTATCAAATAGTTGATTCAGGGGCTTTGACGCGAGGGATAAACCTAAACAAATGGCTCCGCGATACGATCCTCATCTTCGTGAATACTGATTTAGAGTCTTACGTTATACAATGATAATAATGTAAGTTCGGATTGAACTATACAAGATGTTTCAAAATTTCCGAAAATAAAAAACAGTAACTTAACAACCCTCTCTGAGGAACATGGGTCTAATATGCCATAAAAGACGACTTTAAAGAAATCAGACAGGTCAAGTGATCGAATTAGTATGGGAACCTCAAACCAAATAATTTTTTTACTTATGTTTCCAGGTGAAAGTTGGTTACTTACTGTTTCCAAATAGGTTTCATTCTTTAATTAAAATTTGGGTTAGTAAACAACATCGCGGTATACAATTGATGATTTAAAAAAAACTTGACGTAAAATGTAGAGGATGTCCCGAAAAGAATGCATTATCTTGTAACTGTCTATAAGCCTCATCATGGTCGATCTAATTTAAAATTTTGACCCCTGTAAAAAAAATACGGTTATCAAGATTCACTTAGTGTTTTTTAGGAAATGGCTATTACGATTAGTTTTTCTCATGACATTTAGAAAAGTGATAGCATTTTCATTAAGCTTGTTTTTATTTCATAAGAAATAATTGGGCTATTATAATAAAATATTTATGTTCATTACACTATTTCATAAGTTTATAAAAGAAATATAAAAGGCTTTTAAAGCGTCCAAAATTTTTGTAAAAATGCAAAAGAAAAACTGATCTCAGATGGAAATTTTCCAAATATCCATAAAAGTGGAAAACTTTGAAAACTGTGTTTTTTTACCAAGATCTATACTTGCTTGACATTAGATAGACAACGAGGAGGCACATTTACAAGATTATCCGTTCTTTTCGGGGCACCATGTTTATACAGCTTGTTTGTTTTAATGAGTCCCACAATATTTTTTCTTCTACAGCTTTATTAAAACACAGTTCAAATCAAATCAAATCAAGTTTGTTTCTCAGCACAAACAAACACATATGGACACAGCATTAATTTCTAACAATTTATAGTGTTTGTGTGAGACTGATGCCTATGCTAGGTATGCCTAGTTATGTTTTAATTACCTATTAGGAATTAGGCTTAACCCTAATGACAAAATACTTAGTCGAAGATGGTATTTATCGGTTTTAGGTCAGCTTCATTTGAATCCCACTATGATTTCAACCACTTTTATTTCAAATCTCGCTTCACTTAAGGCTCTTAAGTGGAAAAGCGGGACGATCGTAATTAATCGCCTACCGATTCTAATGGAAATTTCCGCAATTGAATCTGAAATCCATAATTTGAATATTTTATAGCCGTTCTGAACGAAAGTTTCTTTTATACAAAAATCAGACTCTTTATTAGTTATATTCACGACGTGAATTTTCTGAGTACAAATAAATATCTCGTAAACGCGCTACTAACATTGAGTGAAATTAGATTAAATTACCAGAATTCCACAGGAACGCACCTACAGTTAACGAAATAGGTTTCACGCCTAAATTAATTTATCAGTTGCTAAAAATTCATGGGTACATTCTACACAATACATTACGATTTGCACTCACAAAAATTAAGACTTATAGGATAGAAGTTTCTGATACAAACACTTTCTTTTACTTGTATCTGAAACATATTACACAGGACATACGAAAGGAACACGGCAGGATTCTTATACCTATATATTCAGGGTTCATAGGTTTTTTAACTAAACATTACATACCTACTGAAGTATTTTGAACGTATTGTCAGTACTATTATACCCTAGAATTCGAAAATATTATAGCTAGAAATTAATATGAGTGAAGCTTACACATTTTTTTTATTACAGGTACGCACCATCAGGCCGGGGTCCAGTCGTTGTAAATTGCCCGAAAATATGTCAGTTACATACAAATCAATTGTAAGGAATAGTAGATTGTTATACAAAGTAAGAGCCCCATTTCACTCGAGATATTTCTGGCGCTCGAACGGAGAGTGAGTGAGAGAGTATTATGTTGTTTGGTGAGAGATGAATCTTCAAGTTTTTGCACAAAATATCAGTTTATTTACTGTCGTTACACATAAAACACACGAATAGAAGGAAAGTAACGGCATGAAAAAAAACAAAATACGTAAAACGCGAACAATATCAAATATTTCAAATCCTTGTTAAAAATATCGATCGTTTTTTTTCACAGACAATAATAATAGTAGAAGAAAGCAATCATAACCTTGTCACCCAAACTACTACAGGTTAAATTCCAGATTCAATTTTACCTTATGAGATAGCGCTATGAGTGACAGTTAAATGTGGGAGTGAGAAAAAATATTTTTTAATGAATAACAAAATCCCTGCCTCCGCCTGGTTACTTATATGTGCAATAATCGACCACACTAAAAAAGGGTTCCGTGCCAACTTTAACTGAATTAGGGAGCCACTTACTACCGCTAAGCTAAAATACCACAATATTTTGTTGTCAACAAATATAACATTGTTTTTATAGTGTTTGTATAAAAAACAAAGTTATGTTTGCGGATGTTGAAAATGTGCTATTTCTCAAAACTACTCGTTCAATCCCGTCCAAACCAATTTTCGTTGAAAGTATTTGTTAGGATCTACTTTTTTTTTTAGATTGACACTCGCTTAGTTTAGAAGTTCAAGGGGGGGGGGGGGGGCATTTTACCACTTTGGAAGCGAATATCTCGCAAACGTTACACTTTTAGAGAAAATGTTTTGTGTCCCTTAAATATCACTGTTTTTTATTTTTTGTATAAGAATCGTAAAGCGGTTAACAGGATACATTTTCCTACAAAATTTCAACAGTGTGATGCTTATAGTTACAGAATAAAATGGCTGTGACATACGGACGGACAGACAAACAGACAAACAGATTTGACGAAACTATAGGGGTTACGTATTTGTCATTCGGCTACGGAACCCTAAAAACATTGATTGAAAGTTTTGGATATTTTTCGGTCTCATGCGGCTGAGATTTCTCTAATTTCTTTGTTACAATTTGTGTGTGATGTCAACTCGACTGCAATCATGTAGTCATATTCGTCATCTCCATTCGGCTACGGAACCCTAAAAAATGTTTTTCTTATTATGGCGATCATTAGCAACCGTATATTGTAATTGTAGATTTTATAATTGTTAAAAATCAGACCAATTAATTGTAAATTTTTTAATTCAACTATTATAATAAACACGTTTTATAATGTTTAACTAAGCAAAAAAATATGGGAAGCTCTTTTCTTTTAATAATGTAATGTAACGTAATTATGTTTAACTCCAAGATTGATCGTAAAAGTTAAAACTAAATTACTTTCCACCCTATGGATGGAAAAACTATTTTCCACCCGGCTATCTTCACATGAAAGTTAAATTTTCCGAACAGGAGAGATGAAAACAAAAATCTTTAGATTTTTGTTTTCTACGCTATGGTATTTCAAAGGGTTTGCTTTGGATAATACAGAAAATCTTTCCTAGTATCCAAATCACGAATCAATGCAAAATGAAACTTCAGAGCAGCATTTGAGTAAATTTTGATAACTGTAAATCTTTATCAATGTACCAAACTCTGCCAAAAGTAAAGCTCACGCTCTAACTTAAATCGGGCGATAAAATAAATAAAACCGGAGGCATTAAATACTCTGAATGAATATTTTGTTCGCGGCGAGGTTTGGCATGGGCGCCATATTGGCAGTTAACCTCCTTTTTCCACATCATTTTTCACGAAATTTTTCTCGAAATTTTTCTTTGCTCTATATACATGCAAATGACACTTCTAGTTTGGCTAAAGACGCTGAATGGAACGCTGCTCGGGATGTTTGGATTTTTATAATTTTGCGAAACGTCTCTCTAGATTTTGCTGATAGTGAAAATTGGCTTCATTTTCTTACTGATAAATATTTACTTACATCTAAAAATATATTTCCATATTTTATCATACGTATTCTTCTATAAGTCTGCCCTGTGCGCTGGAATAACCTAAGTACGCACTTGGTAGTTGTTTTTATCAACATCTGCTTTCTTTGTTTTAACAAGCTAAGTGTCTGCTGTTGATATTTTTTACTAAAGGCCGGATACACAATCGACAAAATAAGCTCTAACCAAATTAAGTATCAGAAAGGAAACTGGTACTATTTTATAGTATGTTATTGGAACGCGAACCAGAACCTATTTAATTAGACATTGTTATAGAAGATTATTCACCCAAGGCTTTTAAAGTGGTGTCTTTCGACGCAGGCGCTACCTTGAGCCACTGTTCATCATCATTGATTAAAGATTTGACGCCCAAATGAAGCGAGGGCATTAATGGTTGTGCCAAATATTATTGTTCTAATAATTATTTTTGTAGTCATTGCATGATGTGTGTAAGTAGATTGTTGGTATACCTACGTAAGCTTGATATCATGCACCGTCTCAAAAAGAATTTGTTTCGCCTAAATAAAAGAAGAATCTTTAAGACAGTTTATTGAAGGCGGTTGAATTTTTGAAATTGTTTTTATTCCATGATTTTTATTTATTACTCATATCCCAAATATTACTGAACTGGACTGGACCAATTTTGATAAAACTTACACTGTATCCTAAGTTGAATCAAACCTAATTGAACGCTATGACTTCTCATTTCCAAAAAATCTTAAAACAGACATACCCTTAAGAAATTCAAACTAAAATTTTATCCAATTCTGTCGATATCTACTATACATATATATTATAAATATATCTTATACATACACAATATACAAAAAATTCGTCCTCTACGGCAATCGGCTCAAAAGTTATGCAAGCACACAGTTGGGAAGGTCACCCGTGAATGTGGATCAGTTCAGATGTTAGATGTTTATTTGTCGCTGGCGAGACGCTGCGCCGCCGCCCTGACCCGCTCGAGTTGGCTGCCGTTCAGCCTCAACTTACGCATTAAACGTAAGTTGCACCAAATTCATGCTGTTATTAGTTATACCTTAAGGTAACGTAATGAGATCTACAGCTAGGGGAAGGACTTGCCCAAGAAAATTGCCTGGGGTAGCTCGTAGCTCATTTTTTGAATAAATGACTTGTTGCATCACATACATTGAGGTAGTAATCTCCTACAGCCCTCGTAAACAGTTGTATTTCCAATGTTTCCATATTATTTCATGATTTTGATAAAGCTTACATTGTACACTAAGTTGAATTACACCTGATGGAATTAAAAAGAAATAAATTCTTTTTTGTATAATTGACAAACATCACATGCTTCGTCAAACATACAAACATACATACACTTACGAAATTTTTCAAACGTTTTATAACGTCCTAATAGATCAACATACATTTTTTTTACAATTTTTTTGAAGTCGGTTATTAAAGGTGGCTTCCGGACCCATTTTTAGTGAAACTATCATGCCTTGCAATCTCCGTTGCAATAAGTTATATATTCGAACAAAATGCTGAGATTATTAGTAGTTGATTGCCTGTTCAAATTACGAGAAATCGTGGAATTATCTTTTAAACGTGCCGTTGTAGCAACATTCCCAATATACAAGTTTTTTTTTTAATAAAACATTTTGAACAGCCGGTAAATTTGGCAATGTTTAGGGACATTATGAAGTTTGTCATCTTTTCATTTAAATGCTTATCATAAATATTCACATTTTAATAAAAAAGGTGTTTTCTTATATTGCTTTGCGCTATATGACACACTGATTGGCTGGTTTGTATGGAATTGCTTCCACGTCAGGAGGGTTTCCCATAAATACTTAAATACATACACCATCTATGACTTAGGTACAAACATGTTTGTGCACGTTTCCGGCAACTTAAACAATATTGCTTCTATACTTTCACGCATACATAAAAGTCGGCGCCGACTTATCAACCCGGCACGGGAACGGCACCAACGAGGCGTCAACCATACAGAAGCGCGTTATGTAAAGGGAACAGCAACGCCTCGGATGGGATCGGCACCGGATAGCACACGCCTCGTGTCGAATCATGTTTGCTACAACCTATGATAGTTCTTCTTGTGAATGCCAGCCCGTTCGACAAGGTGGATGGATAGTCGTCAACCAGCGCGTGGTAGCGCGCCGGAAGCGTGTTACAACGCATGCACCACTGATCCAGTGTGTGTCCCGAGTTGGTCTCGATCCGAGGTGGTGGTGACGTTACGAAGTTGCTAGATGTGCGTTGAAGTATGGAGTTTCATATAAAGAATACTGAACGCCTTAAGTTGATACGGTACCGTCATAGTGACGGGTTGATCAGTGGGCTATGACCTTTAAAGTTTCAACTAAACAACATGCTCGTCATGTAATAGGATCCCAATTGTCAAGTAATTAAAAATAAAGCAGTTAATAATCCTTGATTACGTAAAATGAAGTATTTTTTTATGTGTTGAACAAACTTTATTTAACTTTACTATGTAAGTCGTTCTGGATGGTAAAATGAAAAACAACGAAGAAAGGTACTTTGCTAAACAAATGGAATATTCTGACAATATTTTTTGCGGATACGTATTTTAATTGAAGCGCAACTCGTCGTGAGTTTGTTTCCATTAAAAACATTGTGTGCCATTAGCGACAGAGTTTTAAGTATTCTATATATACCTACGAGTATGTACGTATACATCGACTTAGACCCTTCGTCACCCAGATGCCATGGCAACGTCGCGACGGCCCAGCTACGTTCAAGTATAAATAAATAAATAAATATGCGCTTGACGACACACCAATTGTCTACTGAAATGTATGGTTGCTAAACCTACACCAAGTGATCCGCTTAGATACGTAGCCGGCAACGCCGGCAATGGCATCTCGGTGAGGTATGGCCTTTAGTTCGGTTAGAAAACGAGTACATTTTGTTTATTGCTACAAATGAAATTGAGATAACGGGCCTGGGGGTTTTGCAGCCGACCGCATCATACGCTAAAAGTTTACGAGTAGTGCAGCTTTTGATTTCTGTAGTGGATGACAAAGTTCATCCACAAGCCGTACAACATACAACCAACTTGTCCTGAAGTTGATTTGTGCCAACTATCAACTTGTAACATGCATCCTACTTTTATGCAAAATATTTTATGGAGGGTTGATAATTGATTCATTTCTTTCTGCTTATATGCGTGGCACCCTTTAGCGAAATTATTGGAAACTGAGCGAGTTATTTTATTTAGTTGAGTTACGTTACTTAGTGATTTCTATACATACATTTTAATATCATCCAATCATACAAAATCATCATCAAGTATTTTTTATTAATGACTTTTTAAAATATTTTACTTATCGTTACATAATGCTGTCTTACTTAGCTTGATAAATGTAGCTTAAAATTTTCTTACAAATTCCGGATGACCTGGAGTAACGTAAAAATTTAATCAAAACAAGCCTGTTTGTACAAAAGCAGCAAGTTTTATTTCGGTTTGTTAAAGGCAAGATGTTACGGTAACGATCAATTTTGCAACTCATTAACGCTCAGACGCTCAAATTTTCCATAACACAATTTATAATCATCGTGAGGGGGGATTTTGAAAATAGGTTAATACACGTATTAACACGGCATTAGCCATTATCCCCGTTGAATCAATAAACCCTTCTGTGGGCTTTTGTGATATAATCGTTAGCCCTTTTGCAACGAAATTTACCTTATGTATTTTGTAACAGAGTCCTTTGGTTTTGATAATTCTGAGTATGTTTTAACCACACAAGTCAGAATAGTAATATCAAGTTAATAGCTTTGTCTTATTTCTTGTCGATTTCCTGACTCAAAGAAGTCTTAAGTCTCTACTATATACATAATTTATAGCTAGTTTCCTAAACTTGAAACACATAACCCGCCACTAAAATACATTATGATGCCAGTTTAGGACGAAATCTTATATTAATAACTCGATTTCAAAGCGAAGGGTTTCCCGTGGTCTGGCCGCTCAACCACGGCCGTTTCGAACCCAAATAAATTACCACCCTTGTGGATACACACAGCGTATCTACTCACCAAAAAATTCGGAACATATCTCATCCAAAGTTTCCTGGATCCATCCTTCCGTTGCCGTGACTGTAAAGAATAACACAAAAGACAGTAGAAACAACTAGACTTCTCTGCCCAAGGGAAACTTTTGCTTTTGCTGAAACATTGCTCGTAAAACTGGCTAAGTGCGAGTCGGACTCTCACTTAGCCGGTTTTACGAGATCCACTTACTTCCACTTAGCCAAAAAACCACAATATTTTGTTGACAGTAAATATAACATTGTTTTTCATAGAACAAAGTTATGTTTGCGGTTGTTAGATATGTGCTATATCCCAAAAACTACTAATTTAATCTCGTTCAAAGTAATTTTCGTTGAAAGCCTTTGTCAAGATCTACATCCTGTATTTTTTTTTCAAAATTTACATTAGCTTAGTTTAAAAGTAAGATGGGACGTCCATTTTACCACTTTGAAAGAATCTATCTCTCAAACATTAGACTTTTAGAGAAAATGGTTATAGAAACCTCGATATCATTCAGATATTAAAAGTCCTATCCATACAAAACCTACACATATCTACAATAATAAAAATATGTCGGGTTTTCCTTCCTGACGCTATAACTCCAAAACGCACGTACCGATTTCCACGGTTTTGCATTCGTTGGAAAGGTCTCGGGCTCCGTGAAGTTTATAGCATATAATCTGGTGGCGGAACGGAGTTCGCGGGGTTTGCTAGTAGTTTTATAAAAAAGTGCCTGTGACAAATGAACGGACAGACAGACAGACAGATAGGCTTGATGAAATTAAAAAGGTTTCCTTTTTGCCATTCGGCTACGGAACCCTAAAAACAACTTTCCGTTTACTCTGAGAGCTCCTATAAACTATGGAAATCTCACATTACTTCAAAATATCAAACAATTACTTTTTAATAATTGACTTACGTATAAATGTTTGGGCTCATCAGACAAACACTTACTACTACCCCTTGCGGAATTTTAACCCGCTACGGCCGGCGTAATAGTTATGAACGCTACCTAAAACACCAAAAGCGTCGTGAAAAAAAGAGAAGTTTTACGTTTTCAAAGAAAACACAACATTGTTTTTAACCATTACTACTTTTAAAACTTCTTTTAATAAAATTAGGACGTACGATTTCTGAATAATGTCTGTATCAATTTATAATTCCGTTATACTTGTAAATGATTAATTTTATACTTTACCCACTCTACTTTACGGCAAAGTGTTACAGACTCGGGTGATAATTAGTAATTTACTACTAATGTTTTAATATTCATACTGATTTTCCTTTCATTAGCTTGTCTTAGTTTTATTTATTACCGAACGTTTGATCAAACATAATCTGAAGAAACCTACATCTACTCTAATGAAGTACCTTCAGAGTATTTTGCTACTCTTCATGTTGTATCAATTATCTTAGCCAGATAAGGCTGTATTCTGAGTGATGGATATGTTTCCATAATGACGTACATCCTGAATAATCCTAATAACCTATCTGTGATATATGGCGCGTGCTATCCCGTGACGAAGCGGAAATCCGCAGGGCTGTTACGAAACTGACGCATTACAATGAGACTCTATAACTCTCACTTAATTGCATTACTCGTAGGATAGGTTTAGGAACTTTTTTTACGTTGGCGAAAACCCAAAGACAAAAAAGGGCGTAATTAAATATTGTAAAATGCGTTAACGACCTTTAGATTACTTAGGATAGACATTCATTTTCAAATTTATAGTCCTATATTTACTAAAAGGACACAGTAGTATTGTTTTACTGTTTATTATTTACGTTAGCGAAAAAGCAATTTCCCTCTTCTATAATACTTAAATAAATTTAAAACAGTTATTTCTTAAAGTGACGCTAGCGTCATTTTTCGATATGATTTAAATATCTAATGACGAGAAAACTGCTTATTGATACCATGATGTTAGTACTCGTTTTTTGAAAGCTCCGAAGTAGGCGCTGACCAATAATCTTATCTGGGGGTTTTCACTAGACATGTGGCAAATACTGACATAATGCTCCTGAAAACGCTGTTTTTTTTTAAAAAAAAAACATTTGCATTTTAATGTCATGGTACGTATTTGTTACTTTTTTACCCGATTTTTCATAATAACGCAAACTGGCTTATAAACCTGTTTTAACTATTACATTGATTTGTCACGTTCTTTATTGGCATAAAACAGTGTTATAGCTTAATAGGTTTATAAGACTATTTGAGTTACTATGAATAAGGGGGTTATTCTTTAGCGTTTTGGCAATCGTTTGCCTTTTTGTCAAGGTCCCCCGGCACGCTTGACTATGCCTCCGCCATTATTTTTGCAACTTGTAGGATTGGGGATTGTACTTGCCATCCCCCCTCAATTGCGTAGTGACATCTGTGATACGGTATCATGTGCGGATTACAATTGCATAGCGATTGCTTCCCAGTTACATAATAGCCCTCTAGGTTAGATAATGTACCCTAAATTCTATTCATAGACATTAAGAGGATTATTTCGGTTTCGAGTGGGGCACAAAAGAAATATCACTTTCAAGGACACAATTGTAGATTATGTTATTGCTTATCTACAAATTGAAGAGATGTTTTTTATGCTTTTATTTTGATTCTGATATTTTGATATTCCTAAGAGTAATCATGATGTTAATAAAAAATAGGAACTCTAATATCATCACGATGACGACCCGTCTGGTGTAGTGGTCGAGAAATCGCCTACTACGCAGCGGGTGCGGGTTCGATCCCCGCACAATACAAACATTTGTGTGCATGAACATGTCTGTTTGTATTGGTCTGGGTGTTTTCTATGTATATCATGTATTTATTTACAAACAAAAAAAAAGTATTTAAGTATTATATCCGTTGTCTGGCACCCATAACACAAGCTTTGAGTAGCTTACTTGGAACTAGATGGCGATGTGTGGGAATGTCCAAAGGATATTTATTTATTTATTTATTTACGATGAAATTTAAATAATGATACAATATTAACTATTGGATTCAACATTTATATTATTGGTCAAGTTCTAAAAAGGGTAGTAATCAGGCAATTGAATTTAAAGCATGTCCGACGTCACTTAAGTCGTTTTTTGCTCCCAATTCACTTCATATTATTATTATGAATAAAAATGTTCTCCTTTTATTTAAAAACAGATCGTTTAATAAATGAGGATGATACGGAGTACATTAATTGGGAGGGTAACGAAATAGAAGATCTCGTGTGGTAATTCGATTGCGAGTTTTTATCGTTTCATCTAAAAAAATCAAGTTAATTAAGATATTGATTATTCATTACACAAGTCAAAATTTAATACAGTTATATTTTACTTATTACTTAAGTCAAAATTTATTATATTTTAATTTTTACATACACCTAAACTATCAGACTGTCGGTCCACTTTACACTGCCATGTCGATACTAAGCTTAGGATGTCCTCCTATCTCAATGATTAATTTAGATGTGAGATACAAACAGTTGAGCTATACTTCAGGTGATTCTTGACCATAAGTACCTTAGTTAAGGTTGCAAATGGAAAAGTTAAGGTAGAATTTTCAAGTATGGTATATGACCTGCTTTTTATATTTCAACAGATTTTGATAAAATCAATAAAAGCACGAATTTAGTCTTAGCGTTTTTTTAGCGGCATCTGTTGTTCGACAATCAATTAATATTTAAACTTCCACCGCTAATAATAATGTCACAATTTGCACTTTATTGACTAAAATATACTTAAATCACGGTTATTGGACTTGCTCTGCATTTAAAAACCCCATGAAATAGCCCTGAAACGTTGCAAATTTTATTGACAATTCCGAAAGGACTGCCGCGCCAGCGTCCCTTCTTATGATTTCGTAAATCTTTGATTTCATCAGTGTGCTGTACTTTCGAGCTATTTGAAAGAGGAAAAAAGATAACTCCAACTTACCGTTATATTACAAGCTGATACAAAGTAGACATAGCTCATCAAAGTCAGATATTCATTAAGTAGCTCATTACTCTTTTAATTTGGGTCTAGTTCTTGTACACATACGTATCATAAAAACATTTATCGGTTACTAGACTTGTGTGACTTATCTCGGTGTTAAAGTTGACGCAGACTTCTCGTGGTCCCAACATGTAGATTATATATGCAATAAATTAAGGATACTCCTAGGTAAATTCCATCATTTAAGTTTTAAAGTTCCAACCACTACATTAAAATGTTTGTATTTCTCTCTAATAGATTCAGTGTTGGGTTACGCTCTTGATAGTTATGGTCTTACTTTCAAAACACATATAGATAAGCTAGAAGCACTTCAAATTAGATTTTTAAAATTATTAGTAAATAAAAAAACTAAAGCTAAATGTAAAGGAGACTATTCGAAATTATTTAACATATGTAAAATCCTTCCAGTTAGTCTTAAACAAAAGTATCAGTTGGCAATCAATACTCGTGACTCTTGGGAGCGTGACCTAACTCTAATTATAAATATACACTGTACAAGATCGATGTCTTCGGGTAAATCTGAAGTACCAAAAGTCAAAAATTATTTTGGAGATAGAACCTTAAAGAAGCGAATACCATACCTTCTTAATAGTTTGCCGGAAGACATTCGTCGAGAAAGAGATAAGAATAAATTTAAACGTAAATTTAAAAAAATATTACCTCATCACTTTGGCTACATAAATATTACCTGTAAATAACTTTAAATGAGACTCACTTGATCCTACAGACAAACTGTGTAAATAGTTTTGTAGGACTTTGTTCATCAAAATGTACCTTGTTGATTTCATAATAAATAATCAATAAAAAAAAGATAGGTACTGATAGGTTACTAGACACTATTTTCATGACTTCGTTTGAGCTCTCTTGATACAGTGACGAAATATTCATTTATCATTTTAACATCCTATCCCAGTGCATATATCAAAATAATTCGCTAGACTTCGATTTATAGTCTATTATCTACGACTAAGTTTTTCGTATTGAGGAGCCACCATAAAGGTTAAATCATATCTACCCACCCGGCACGGGAACAGCACCAACCAAACGTCAACCATACGGAAGCACGTTACGTAAAGGGAACAGCAACGCCTCGGCATGGGATCGTCACCGGAAACCGGACGCCTCGCCTCGGATCGTGTTTGCTGCAACTTATGACATTTCATCTTGTGAATGACAGGCTGTTTTGACAGGGTGGGCGGAAAGTTAACAACCATCGGACGACTCGCCATAAGCGAGTACAACGCATGCGGCGCTGGTCAGAAGTGGGAAAGATGTTCTCGATCCGTGGTGGTGACGTTACGAAGTTGATTGATGTGCGTTGAAGTATGGAGTTTCATACAAAGAATACTGAATGCCTCGAGTTAGTTCGGTGTAGTTCCCGTGCCAGGTGGATAGAAGTTCTTAGTATCGAGAAGCCACCATGAGCCTCCCGTACTATATTAAACACGTATGCTATAGTAACCAGTATAATAGATTTTTGAAGTCCGAAACATCGTCGCTAATTTTAGGCGGTAAAAATATATGAGCGAGCATAAGGTCCAAAGTTCAGAATTTCTAATTTATCTCGTCAAATATAGAAGTTCAATATTAGGTACATGTATTTTAATGGGCACTCTAAAGCTCAGGATCTCTATTTTTATTTACTCGCAACAATACAGACGGTTATTTTCATTCGAAAATCAAATAAACGTCAACTGAAATCACGAAAAACCTAGACGCGAGTAGTTACAAAATTGAGTTCAATCTATTTTTATCACTGCCGTGTGGAATTCAACTGGTTTTTTATTTGAAAATCGAATATCAGTCATATAAAATCATATTCCATATTGTCGCCAATGATTGAAAAATAGAGCTCAATATTTCATGATATATCCCGAAATATTAGAACCTTAGTGTTCTGTATTTTAAAGTGCCCGCTAAAGCTCAGATTTTCTGATAAATGTTACCGAATATGAAAGCACGCATCAATTTTTGACAGCTGTACGATTTAGTAACTTGGCTTTGGTATCCTGTCCCATAACCTCATAAGCTGGCACCCAGAGGTTGAAATCTGAATAAGTAGGACATTTCGGGTGGTATGCCGTTCGCATTCATGCGAAATGGTCGCATTGGCTATGAATGGTGTACAGTTGTTGCATATAAAGTGCCCAAAAAACGGATAGGTATAAAATTTAGTGCACTTTTAGGCTCTACATGAAATTTTCATGATTCTTTGAGTTTAAGACTCGGTCGGCTTGTGCAATCACACTTAATGTAATTTAGCCTTACTATAATCTTAAGCCAACTATATCTTATAGTCCACTCAATAAGTGAGGAAGTGTTGTAGAGAGCGTTATGTAATTAAAATGTAAAAAAATATCAATGTGAGAAATCATTGGATCATTTATTTGTATGATCTTAAGTTTTGACTGGCACAAACGTCACACGCCTCATGGTGGATGAAGCCCTCATGAACCATTTTGAATCCATTGTACTGGCTATCCAAATAGCGAAAGCCAGAGAGGTGACTTTGTTAGGAGATAATAACCAACTCACATACATAGATCGCTGTAATCTCTTCACTTTGGAATACAACAGACCTAATAAAATCACAGAGGTTACTAAGGAGTTACTGTGCACCTATCGAAACCCCCAGGATGTAGCGTATGCCCTTAGTGAAATCTACAGCGGCATATACTCAGCCAATACTCAAGTACAGTCCCTTTCCCTCAAGCGCTTCTCAGGTGCAGTGATCCCAAAATCGGAAAGAACCCTATACCTCACTCACACCCAAGCTGAAAAGGCAAGCCTAATCAGCCAAGGATACGGGAAAGACAAAAGGATCACGCACACTTACCATACATGAAGCACAGGGGCAGACTTTTGAGTCATTGGTGATAGTGCGCACAGTATCAAAAAAATCCCATCTCCTAAAGAGTGTTCCCCACGCTGTTGTGGCCATCTCTAGACACACAAAGTCTTGTGTTTATTACACAGACAATGCCACCGACGACGCCACAGCACGTCTGATAATCCGGGCAGAGAAGGCCACACCAACAATAATCCGGAACTACAACCTGCGGATGGCCTTGCGCAGGGGCGACGAGCAAGTCCGAAACAAGATATGATAAAAAAAAGATATGATGCAAATGTTTACAATATTGGACTAGCTATAAAAAACGGACTTAAATCCTTTAGACATTCCCACACATCGCCATCTAGTCCCAAAGTAAGCTACTCAAAGCTTGTGTTATGGGTGCCAGACAACGGATATAATACTTAAATACTTTTTTTTTGTTTGTAAATAAATACATGATATACATAGAAAACACCCAGACCAATACAAACAGACATGTTCATGCACACAAATGTTTGTATTGTGCGGGGATCGAACCCGCACCCGCTGCGTAGTAGGCGATTTCGAGTAGGCGATGTAGGCGAGAAATATTGGCCAATCCACTAACATAACTAACTCCATCAACCAAGTCACTAAGAACATCTTAGTACCTAAAGGCGACGACGTAGAGGGATAGCTTTACTCCCCAAACACAAACACAATCACTAACACAAACTAGAATAAGAGCAATATTGTTTAATATTGTATAGCAAAATCACAAGGATAATAGAATTCCAAAACCTTATAGAATAATACAAATATGTAATAATAATAACAAAAAAAAATCAATACAACAAAAATATATGTACATATACAAAAGAAAATAGCAATAATACCAACAACACAGGAAAAAAAAAGAAAAAGAAAAAAAAAAAAAAAAGATATCTTAAGTAAAAATAAGAGACGATGTTTAACTTATAAGAGAGTTATAGCATAAACTAACAACCCTAGTAATAAGTATTGTAAAAAGCACTGTAAATTTTGCGCGGAGCGAAAATAAAAATTAACCCAACATAACAAAAACCTAAATCAAAAAAGGCACGGACCAAAGAGTCTGTGGACTGTAGTTTTATTAATTAAAAAAAAAAAAGTTTTGACTGGCAGGATAGAGAATGATTTTAGCATTAAGACCACCTTTGAAAACTAAATTTGTGCAATATAGTCTCTTAATAAATGAAAGATGTGATGAGTATTATTTTATTCATAATTACAAAATAAGTGTTAGTAATTAATATTGAAATTACATACAAGAACTTCCCCATCCTCAACGTTTGTATACCTTTATATTAAGTACGAAATAGTTTCAAATGTATCCGTATTAATTGTAAACGTAGGCTGGGACGTAGGTAACCATTATTCTTGAAAACACAGTGCAAAGTGACCAGTTAAGGCCGTTCCACGCACGCCATTTAAAAGGACATAAATTGCGTGCATACGCTCTGTGCGATGGTCGCAACATCAAACGGGGCTCGGATGCAATGTATGTCAAGCATAAATTGTGACGCCTGAAATGTGGCGTTTAATCTTCAGGAGACACGTGTGGTACCTAGTTTGATAATAATTTCTTTAACATTATTATTATAAAATAAAGTGGCTTCCGCATCTGCCCCCCGATTCAGAACCATTCGGTTACGGATTTGATTACGATTTGATAACTTTCACTTATTAATATAGAAAATGCCATATGGTGTTAGTATAGTATATATATAGTCCGTAGTATATATGTAGTAGTATAGTTATGTATAGTCCACCTTTTGGTTGTGCAATAAAGTATAAATAAATAAAAATAAATGAATAATAAAATTATGGTAACGTGATTTTATCCGTCGCAACTAATTTATTTTGTTAATTTATTATATTTGTTACCGAACTGACATATCGACTTGTTCATAAAGATGAAATAAGGAACCAAAACTTTGCTCACGGGCGGGACTCGAACCGAACCAGCAGCTTAAACGCTCTACCAATTCAGCCTCCGTGCTGTCGGTCCGACTTTTCGAATTTTGTGGCGCAAATTTTTGTTTTCATATTTCATCTTAATGAATATAAAATATGACAATGTGAGTGTTAAAACATTCTAAACCATATCTACATGTGATCAAACTGCGACATTTATTTAAAAATGAATAGATATCTAGCTGAAACCAAAGCCGAATGTTTAGAATCGCCCTGCTAATGCCTTATTTCTTAAATACTCGCGTTATTATGGTGTGTAATAATCATTGATTAAAATCCAATTGAGGAATGAAAAACATTGTAATCCACAAAAGGAGGAATTTGTAAGAATATGGTTAATTGAGTGACTTCACGTCTATATTTCGCGTAATTTCCATTGATTGATTGATTTTTATTCATCTTCGAAGGAAATCACATACCAACAACCAAGCGAGTTTTTTAAAAAAATCGTGAACGTTCACGATAAGTTCATATTGCATGGATTCTAACAATAAGTGAATTCATTGATAGATCTAGATTTTGTTCTTTTGATAGAGATAGAGAGAGAGAAGAAAAAGTAAAATTTTCTGGAAGTAACGATGTGATGCCGATACTGGTCTTTAGTATTGCGAATACGTTAGTGAATTGACGGCGGAAAAGCTATGAATGTTAATCTCGATCCTACTTTCAAACAATTGGGCACGCACTATTCGAAAAGTACATAAATTGATCCACATGTGGATTTGTGCAAACGGTCGCAACATGAACGTACGAACGCAACATCAACATGTAACGTTATAGATGTCACAAGTATATTGACTACAACTCGCTATGCGCTATTTTGATAGAGTATTGATATTTTATATTATTGTACCCATTAACCTTTTTTTACTACTATTTATTTATATATTGGAATGCACAATAGAGCATGCGAATTTAAAATAAGATATTTGTAATAAGCTTAAATAAAAAAGTGAACGCATATTACCATACCTACACCTATACTAATATTAAAAAGCGGAAGAGTTTGTTTCAAGGCGCTAATCTCAGGAACTACTGGATTGATTTGAAAAAAAAAATGTGTTGGATAGCTTATTGATCAAGGAAGGCTTTATGCTATAAGATCACGCTGCGATAGAAGGGTAGGGAGCAAACTCAAAACAGGACGAAGTCGCGGAAGACCACTAGTTCACAAACAAGAGAAACAGGTACAATGAACCATGTTCTAAAAAGCCACATAATAAAGATGAATAGGTGGGTTAATACTACAGGTGTAAGTACAGGAACTCAAACATATCATACTAGATATGTGATAATAGAGCCTGCAACGTGTCTCATTTCAGTATTGGAAATTTGGAACAAGAAACAAATCGCAGCCGCATACGCAGTGTGCCGTCCGTGTGCCGGCTAACACAGATACGTTACTAAGGTAGATGACACGAGTGTTTGTGCCTGTTTGTACAAATCTGGGTGAAAATGTCGGGGTGCAGTAAGAGTAGCTCGTGACAAATATAGATCAATTTTAAAGTTAGACTAGCGGTCGCCTGCAATTGCGTCCGCGCGTTTGCGCGTTTTGAGTTTGCCCCCTACCCTCCCATCGCAGAGTTGTTTTATCGCCTAAAGCTTTCCTCGAGAAATAAGCTATTTAACACTTTTTTATTAATCGGTCCAGTAGTTCGTGAGATAAGCGCGTTCAAAAAAACAAACTCTTCAGTTTTATAATATTAGTATTTCATTAATAGTATATGATTAAGTCTACACACTTATCTAGTGCTTAATCTTAATGGTGTTAAATTAAAGTCAGTCAATAAATCGTTTACAGATTATGGAAAAAAAACAACAAAACTGTTCTAATATACAGTCGAATAAAGGTATACGCCTGTTTAAGTCAAATAACTTTACTTATTTAGTCATTAATCTTGCAACGCAATATCAAATGCACCCGACGCAGTAAGTAAGAACTAAAATGGCAAAACCGAGGCTAATTGGTCAAAAAGAAAGTACAAACGAGATCTATTACAGACAATCTATAGGTCATCAAATCCACAGGTAGAGATTTCCCCAAAGTCCGTAATCCCACTTCACCAAGTCAAGTCCGGCCAATTTCTATTTTGCCATTTCTTTCGAAAATTTTAGAGTCATGTGTTCATAAACAATTATCCTCGCACCTATTTAAAAACAACTTATTAACTCCTTTTCAGTCTGGGTTTCGAGCGGGTCATAGTACTACGACCGCTCTGCTGAAGGTCACTGAAGATATTAGGGAAGGGATGGACTCCTCCAAAGTAACACTTGTTCTTTTAATAGACTTCTCTAATGCATTTAATGCTGTTGATTATGACCTCCTTCTGGCTGCATTATCCCACTTAAAAGTTTCTCCTTCTGCTTTGGAATGGTTTTCATCCTACTTGCGTGGTCGCCAGCAGTCAATCAAAACTCCGAACTCAATGTCTGACTGGTACATGCTGACGTCTGGTGTACCGCAAGGTGGAATAATATCCCCTCTACTATTTTCAATTTTTATAAATATTGTCACTTACAACCTTCGCTGCCTGTATCTATACTAATATTATAAAGCTGAAGAGTTTGTTTGTTTGTTTGTTTGAACGCGCTAATCTCAGAAACTACTGGCCCGATTTGAAAAAATATTTTTATGTTAAATAGTCCATTTATCGAGGAAGGCTTTAAGCTATATAACATAAAGATACGACTCACAAGACCACAGCAGCAATGAAAAATGTTGCGAAAACGGGAGAAAGATATTCCTTTTGAGAGCTTCCGCTGCGTACGCTGCGGAAACCGCTAAAGTTACACAAAAATCATGTATGACAGGATTGTTCAGCATTAAGAGTTCTATAATAAAGTCTGGGACAGCATATGTCTATCTTTTATGGTTGACTTACTACAACCTTTTTTATGTTAATAAATTTGTAAAAAAATAATGCATCATTTTTAGAGGTGTATTATACACACAGGTATTTATTATTATCAAAATAAATACATTCATCATCACGAGCGTTTCATTTAGAACAAAGTTGCCCTTTATATCATTTGATTCCAATAAATATCTTAGGAGCTATCACAGTTTTAACATAACTCCGCACCAAAATAATGTTCGCAGCTTAAGTACAACGTGCGCTTGCGCTAATTATATTATAAAGCTGAAGAGATGTTGGTTTGAACGCGCTTATCTCAGGAACTGCTGAACCGATTTGAAAAAATATTTCTGTGTTAGATAGCTTATTTATTGAGAAAGGCTTTAGGATATAAAACATCACGCTGCGGCGGGAGGGGAGGGAGCAAACTCAAAACGCGCGGACGAAGGCGCGGGGGACCGCTAGTCATCTATATGCCGATGACCTTCAATAATATGTTCAAACTGAAATTTCTGAAATATCTGCTGCAATAAACCTAATGAACGAGACTTTAGAATATATATCTTCCTGGTCGCACAACTTTGGTATTTCAGTTAACCCTACCAAGTGTCAAGCTATCATCGTGGGTAGTCCGGGACTGATCTCTAGGCTTAATACCGTTGATCTGGATCCGATAGCGTATAAAGGTACGACAATTCCTTACTCTTCCAGTGTAAAGAACTTGGGTCTTATCATTGACTCTACGCTGGGATGGACTGATCACATATCAAAAGTAAGTCGTAAGGTTATCACATGTCTGAGAAGTCTCTACCGCCTTAAATTCTTTCTCCCGTTTAAAACGAAACTTCTGCTTATACAAAGTTTAGTCATTCCTATCATCGACTATGCTGATTCGTGCTGTACTAACCTCACTGAAGCCTTCACTGATAAACTTGAATGTCTCCTAAATAGTTGTATTAGATTCATCTTCGGCCTGCGTAAATACAACCATGTCTCCAGTTACAGAGTACAACTGAATTGGCTTACCATCCGTCAACGTAGAGACTCTCGAATTCTTTGCATTCATCTCACTATTCTGTATAACCCCTCTGCCCATTCTTACCTTCGAAATATGTTCCCTTTTTTAAATCAGACTCATGATCGTTCTCTCCGTACCTCTGGCTAGGTACGCAGGCTCATAGCTCCTCGTATGTTTCTAAGTCATTTACAGTGACAGTTACACGACTCTGGAACTCTCTTCCCCTAGATATAAGGAAGCCTAATGCGAGGTTATCCTTCAAGAATAAAGTTCGCACATTTCTAAAAGAGTGAATAATTGCATAGTAATATTATTATTATATTATGTATTATTGCTTTATTTATGCTATGCTATACTATTTAAATGTAGGTTTATCTATTTATATAATATATTATAATATGAATATTTATTATTATAGGATAATAGGATTATTGTTACTATGTTCCTTTTTTCTTTAGAAGCTTTTCACTGCACCCGTTGACACCTTTCTGCATGACCTAAAGGTTTGACTGGTAGAGAATGCTTTTAGCATTAAGTCCACCTTTGTACACTATATTTGTGCAATAAAGTCTTTAAATTAAATAAATAAAAAAAAATCATCTACTTAGATACCTGCCTGTGGTCGAAAACGCAACATCAAACGCGGCTGACGCAATGAATGTCGCACGTAACTCGTCCGCAAGGCCTAATATGTTGCGACTGGCCGTCCACTAATGCCAAGTAATGCGTTTGTTCCCGTTTTGATGTTTGTGCGGTTAATTAGTACTATTCAGGCCGAGCCGTGCTGCTGATCCCAAGATAATATTGATGCTTTAGCTTTATTTGTATTGAAAGTTGCCTTCGATTAGTAGTAAGATATTGTATATAAAAGATATGGCTAAATAAAAGTATGGGCGACTGCCCTAACAATGTATAAACATGACACCTGGTGTTAAACAATGCTGAATAGATTTGTATTAATATTGTGTATAAAAAAAAAATCAAGAACTTTTCAAAAACCAACAATCTTAAAAATAAAATCGTGGTAATTCCATAAAATTAATATTCCTATCGGAATAGAAGGACAAGTAAAAGCTGTCAAACGAAACCGATTTAAGATGTCAGTAACTAACTTAAGTAAGAAACATTTGAAGCTTTAAATGAGATATCCTTTCAATCAGGTGCTTTATAACAATGTTCCTAATTAAATTTAGTAAATTAAATATAGTAGTTTACTGCATGATAAACAGTCGACACAAAATATTGAACATGCAGCTCTAGTGTAAAACTAAATATTATTTCATTATACAAAATATTCGTCGATATACATTCCCTGTGTTATTCTGTCTTTATTTTTTACGTAAATTAACGTTTGTAGAATACAATAATCAAACTGCGTACTTTAAGTTCCCATGTAATTATTGTTTGAGCACTTTTTTGGGGATCTAAATAATCCATTGTGGATTTAGTTGTTTCAGAGAAATAGCTGCCTATTTTGTTCCAATTATGTCAGTGTTGCAATACATATGTAAGCCTTTGGACGTGAGAATGTGTGAGGAATAACATTTAGACCTATTCTCTGGGGTCATTATTGTGGGATTTATTAAGATTAACAGGAACAGTTGCGTATAAATTCCATAATAGCTTGCTTTCAGTTTCGCACACCTATGAAGTGAAATCACGATAGCAGTTTCCGTCGCTGGTATTGATGCAACTTTTTACATTTGTAATGGAAGAAAAGCATTGTTATCATCACTTTATCAGATGACTACGCTCTTTAAACGTTTTGCTTCACTTTATATACCTTTTCAACTTTATTTACCTATACCCGAGAGTACTGATTCGAATATTAATTGTCAGTAACACAGCTGAAAGCAAATCCAAAACTTGAAGTCGTCTAAAATGACCTTAAATTGAGCTTAATTTAAATTCCAACTCCTTCAAATTTAAAACATAGCTGCCTCTAATTTACTTCAAAACAAATCGACAATTCTGTGAATAATTTCAGGATTAAATCTATACCAAACACTCTAGGATCGTTAATTGAATTCTTAATTAGTTTCAGTATTCCGTTACAGTTTCGGATATCTTAGAAATGATAGTTATATTACTATAATAGAACCTGTAAGGTCAATGAACTTTAATCTACGTCTAATCAACTTCGGACGCAACGATGCAAGACTACCCTCGCCATCAGTCTTGTGGTCGCGACTTGAGCAAACATGGACATTCTCATCAATTACCATGCGCGAGCCTGCATCTGTCTATTTTACCTAACTCTATGTATAGCAGTAATGTATTGATGGTGATTATTTCGATAATGTACTCGTATGATTGGAAAATTGATGTTATGGCATTGAAAATTTGTACCTGAGTCATGGCCATGTTATACGTATTTAGGTATTTATGGGAGAGGTCTCCGTCATAAACATTGTATGATACTTCGTGACATAAGGAAGAAACTACTTTACTTCGCAACCAGTTTCGAGTTTATATATTAAAAGAAGATAATTATGGCTGTGTTTTGTTTTTATAATGCTCAAATTTTAGGGTGCGTAACGGCCCGTAACAACTAAGGTCAAGACGCTAAAAACAAGTCCAAGTTTTTCTTTTACATTGAATTTGACCTTTACAGCCGGTTACATAATATTCTTATAAGTTCTAAAATATCTTAGCAAACGTCAAAAATTTGAATAGTTACAAGATAAATGTCATCATCATCATTCTCTCTCCCTGCTCCTATTCTACGAGATTGATCATACGAAAGTATTTTTGAAGATTTGGACGGCGTTGAAACGTTTGGGCAATTAAAATTGGAGTCTAGTGGACCTTAGTGTTGTGTCTAAATACCGTATAAGAGATATATAGAATACAAAAGATATCTCCATTGTTTTCTGTATAAACTACAATTGTTTCTACGTTCATATTGATCACTAGCGGTCCCCCGCGACTTCATCCGCGCGTTTTGAGTTTGCTCCCTCCCCTCCCGTCGCAGCGTCATGTTTTATATCCTAAAGCCTTTCTCGATAAATAAGCTATCCAACACAGAAATATTTTTTCAAATCAGTCCAGCAGTTCCTGAGGTAAACGCGTTCAAACAAACAAACTCTTCAGCTTTATAATATATAGCGGTCCCCCGCGACTTCGTCCGCGCGTTTGGAGTTTGCTCCCTCCCCTCCCGTCGCAGCGTCATGTTTTATATTCTAAAGCCTTTCTCGATAAATAAGCTATCCAACACAGAAATATTTTTTCAAATCGGTCCAACAGTTCCTGAGATAAGCGCGTTCAAACCAACAAACTCTTCAGCTTTGTTGTGATGTTAAAACTGTGATAGCTCCTAAGATATTTATTGGAATCAAATGATGTAAAGGGCAACTTTGTTCTAAATGAAATGCTCGTGATGATGAATGTATTTATTTTGATAATAATAAATACCTGTGTGTATAATACACCTCTAAAAATGATGCATTATTTTTTTACAAATTTATTAACATAAAAAAGGTTGTAGTAAGTCAACCATAACAGATAGAAATATGCTGTCGCGGACTTTATTATAGAACTCTTAATGTTGAACAATCCTGTCATACATGATTTTTGTGTAACTTAAGCGGTTTCCGCAGCGTACGCAGCGGAAGCTCTCAAAAAGAATATCTTTCTCCCGTTTTCGCAACATTTTTCATTGCTGCTGTGGTCTTATGAGTTGTATCTTTATGTTATATAGCCTAAAGCCTTCCTCGATAAATGGACTAATCAACGTAAAAAAGATTTTTCAAATCGGGCCAGTAGTTTCTGAGATTAGCGCGTTCAAACAAACAAACAAACAAACTCTTCAGCTTTATAATATTAGTATAGATTAGCGCAAGCGCACGTTGTACTTAAGCTGCGAACATTATTTTGGTGCAGAGTTATGTTAAAACTGTGATAGCTCCTAAGATATTTATTGAAATCAAATGATATAAAGGGCAACTTGGTTCTAAATGAAATGCTCGTGATGATATAGTAGTTTATGAAACTGGTACATAATGAGAGGTATTATACACGAGTGTGAGTTTAAAAAACGAGCGAAGCGAGTTTTTTAAAAGTATCACACGAGTGTATAATAACTAGTTATGTGCAGTTTCATACACTACTTTATCTACTCTCATTGAACACGAACAAATCAAATAAAAGATAAAGATTTCCAAGCTAAAAAGTCTTGTTAACATTTATCGTATAATTTTCTTGACTTTACTGGTAGTAGATTAAGACAGACTGCTGTCGCAGTCTCTAAAATGTCGGGCGGCGTCAAATTTTCTGCACTTTCACTATCAGACATTTTAATAAACACTAATAATTATCTACCGAAACACAAACGTACTATGACGCCAAAATTCCCGTTATCACCGCACATGCGCCAAAGCGCGCGCAGCCACAGATAAAAAATTAAATAGATGTATCTATGATCTGTAATCTGTATCGTAATGAAAAAAAAATATTATAACATTGTTTTCATAGAGAAATAGTGTCATAATAATTTTTTTTAATTTCATTTCGACATACTATTTATAAAGTAAGTCTATATAAACTCGTTTTGAGTTTTGTATTTTGAATTTTACGATATGAGAGTAGATAAAATTTATTTATTTTGATAAGAATAAATACCTGTGTGTATAATACACCTCTAAAAATAATGCATTATTTTTTTACAAATTTATTAACATAAAAAAGGTTGTAGTAAGTCAACCATAAAAGATAGACATATGCTGTCGCAGATTTTATTATAGAACTCTTAATGCTGAACAATCCTGTCATACATGATTTTTGTGTAACTTAAGCGGTTTCCGCAGCGTATGCAGCGGAAGCTCTCAAAAGGAATATCTTTCTCCCGTTTTCGCAACATTTTTCATTTCTGCTGTGGTCTTATGAGTCGTATCTTTATTTTATATAGCCTAAAGCCTTCCTCGATAAATGGACTATCCAACATCTTTTTAAATTTTTCAAATCGAGCCAGTAGTTTTTGAGATTAGCGCGTTCAAACAAACAAACAAACAAACTCTTCAGCTTTATAATATTAGTATAGATTCACGATACGTATCATCGATTCGCGTTATACAGCCTCCAACTTATACGAGCCAGATCTAAATATTACATAGCTATGTTGATAGACAAACATAGCTCGTCAAATTAATTTTAATTAAGTTTCACACGCGTCCTGTCACATGATACGTGCTTAATTAAACGTCAGTTACACACGTTAGTAACAAATAAGTAATTATTATTGTCTAATCTAAATCAAAATGATATCGGCGAATTTGTCGCAACGAAACGAACGATTTATCAAGTGTTTTGTTCCCGAACTAAGTCTAATTGAAAAACTTTAAGGCTCTTAAGAGCCGGATTATAATCTGAAACTTATTTGTTGGAGAGTTTATTTTATCTTTTTGAAGCCTCGTATAACCCCATCGGAGGAAATTTTCATAAAATTGAATAAACGAGAGCTAAGAAACGGACTGGAAAGGTTTCTTATTCATTCACGGAGCTCATTTAATCGTGATCGTGATAAGTGTCCTATCTTAACTTTCAACAGAGGTAGTAGTTAAGTAGTCTTATGAAAAAAGTAAAGAGCCTCCTTAATTAGGTAGCTAGCGTCCTGTTTCACAATGTCTGAATAAGTTCTTAGTTGAATATTTCTTACCTCGTGATGTATTTGAATAGTGTTTTGTCGATAGTATAACAGGCTGTTAGTATCTTCTGCATACTATTTGCGCACAGTAAATATTTAGCTAACCACAAATGGTTAATAGTGTCCAATAAACCTATGAGGATAATTTTATATATTAAAATGGCACGTGAGAGACTGGTCCGATCGGGTTAAACGGTATTTCAATCAACGATAGATAAGTCTGAGTATGCTGATCAAGCGAACAAAAGTCCGTGTAATCCCTAATGAATGCGGTGTAGAGTGAAATACAGCTGTTTACAACGGTTGGATTAGCTTGACACAGCTAGAGCTGAAATCCAGCGCAGCTAAATCACTAGAATCGATCCATAGCTCGTCAAAATGACATTTACAAAATTACAGTTACAAATGCGATTTTTCTTCGATAACCCAGTTTTCCTTTGTGTACAATATTTTTGTTAGAAATTTCTGCAAAAAAAAATTGCTATATATTTTTACGGAATATCGTGTTTATTCTATTTGGCTGTTATTCCAAATTATTAAAACAGACAAATAGTCAGTTACCATAGTAACGTAATAGATGTTCAACCTTCGCTTAGTTCGCAATATGTTTTCTGTGATATGATTTCTGTGATTAATTATAAAGATAGGTTTATAGTACCTACCTCATTAAAATATATGAAGATCTAACACCTGAGTCACCAACTTGATTATGACTTTGATAAAAGATAGATTTTCGCGTCATGAAGCATGTTAAGAGATATTCGTTATTAAAACTAGCGGTTCCCCGCGGCTGCGTTGCGGCTGCTTTCATTCCCACTTTACCCTCTTATGCATCCATAATTTCCGGTAAAACTATATTCTGCCATAGTCCAATATTTCTGCTGGTTAGCGCTTGAAAGTCTACGCACTTTTATAGTATTCTAAAAGGGAAATACCCTTAAAAAAGGCTAAATCGCAAAGATACAAAAAAGACAACTAACTGGACTAACAAATACCAACTAATAAATACCAAGTGCACTCGCTAATGCTACTATACCGTAAATAGCTACACTAAAGTGTTTAGTATATGATCGACTGTGTACATAGCCGATAACCTGACCATAAAGTCCTGTTTGCCTACAATTTCCATAGAAATGCGTCCATTAATAAGTTTCGAGCGGTGAACGGACATAATGGTTGTTTAATAAATTTAATGGATTCACAAGAGATAGAAGCGTCCGTGGCTTTGATAGATAGCCGCTGAGTTGCAGTTTTATGTACGGCCTGCTTTTGTCTTATAAACCGGCCAAGAGCGAGTTGGAATCGCGCACTGAGGGTTCCGCGTCAACTTGAACTGAATAAGAGAATCAATTCATTCCACTTAGCCAAATACCTCAGTATTTTGTTGACAGCAAAAATAACTTTGTTTTTCATATAGTCTGTATGAAGAACAAAGCTATTTGGCTGTTGAAAATGTGCAATATCTCAAAAACTACTAGTTCGATCCTGTTCCAACCAATTTTCGTTGAAAGTATTTGTTAAGATGTACATATAATTCACACTCGCTTAGTTTCTAAGTTAGAGGGAAAGGGACGCCTATTATATCATTTTGGAAGCATCTATTTATCAAACGTGAAACTTTAAAAGAAAATGGTTTTAGGATCCTATATGTTATTTTAAAATACCTATCAAAAGACACCCCCTCCCCCACACGCATGAGTTTGACAAAAAAAAACGGTTTTACTTTCATGTATGGGAGCCCCCTCTTAGTATCATTATTTTTTATTTTTTGTAAATCGTAAACCGGTTAACAGGACACTATATCTACCTACCAAATTTTAACAGTGTGATGCTTATAGTTACAGAATAAAGTGGCTGTGACATGCGGACGGACAGACAGACAGACAGACTTGACAAAACTATAAGGGATCGATTTTTTGCCATTCGGCTATGGAACCCTAAAAAGGGAGGATCTTAATTCAACCTGTATATGATTATATGTATACCTCTATATGTTTGTCCGCGAATATCTCGCGTTTGGCTTGACCGACTTTGATGCGGTTTTCAGGAAAGTATGTTTTAGATTTAGGAGAAGATTTTAGTTACTTTTTTGACCGACTTAAAAAAACGAGGTTCTCAGTTTGACCCTAAAATGTGAATATGTATGTTGGGCTTATAGATATAATGGTGATTATAGATACGCAGGCTGTTGGGCGTGTTTAGAATTGCCGTAACTATAGATTTTGGTTTGTAGAACAGTGTTTACATACCTCAAAAAATACAATCAAACCTGTAAATCAATCAAAAAAAGTTTGTACGGATGGCTGATAGGCCGTGCATTTTATTCGATTTAAGAGTTTTTGAATGGCTAGGAAATATTTTAAACATTCAATTGGTTTAACTTGACATTGCTGTATTTAATAATAAAAGGAATATATGACAATGTTATTCATAAAAATATTATATGGTAAATTAGTCAAGTTTGTAATTAATAGAACAGGTATTTGACATAATTGTAAAATCATACTCATTAGGATTAATTAAATGTAAGATAATAATAAATGTTTGCTTGCCATTTTAATTGTTAAAAATAGGATGAACATACGATAATTAACTTAAGATCCTCGGTGTAACCCTATTTATGAGCAAATAAATACATAAGGTAATTAATTCATTCAATATGGTTGAAGTGTGCAACGCGAAAGTACAGTGACTTTTGCGACACTCTCAAGTGACCATAGCTATATGATTGTCCCTACCTACATTTTTTTCATTTATCATTGTTTATTTAGACATTTTACATCATTTAATTGGGTTTAATCGTAGTGTATCGCGCCAAAAGACCTTGTCGGACGAAATCTTTTGCATCTTGTGTCGTCTTTTGTTTAAAATGATGCATTTTTTTTAATTTAATTTAAATTGGACACCAATCACATACATTGTTTTGATCCTAAAGTAAATAGCTAATGCACGTGTGTAATGAAAATCAGGCACAAGGGTGGCACCACAACACCCAGACCCGAGACTATATGAAAAATTATAATTTCTACTTTGACCCGACCGGGAATTGAACCCAGGACTTCGGAGCAGCAACGCCTTGAAACCCAGCGTGCTTAGCCACTTCAACCACGGAGTTTGTCAAAGAATGTCGTGTGTGCAAGCGATTTTTGTTGAATAATGTCTGGTCATAGGAACTAGAGCCCTTTAAACCAATCTAACCGTTCAATTAAAACACGATTTCGTAAAAGCAAAAATTATCTTCGGGATAACATTAAATTTTTATTCCCGGATGAGAGATAGCTCCTTTTAAAGTTCACGCAAACGAAATACGGCAGCTTATATTCCATAAAGACTCCTCGAAATGCCGGTATTAAGAGAAGATCGAGACTGCTGAATGTAATTTAAAAGGACTTGACCGTTCAAATTACAGTCAGCTAAAAGCCAGAAAGATCAATAGCCTCCTAGTTTTATTGCTTGAGATTTCAGTAAGGTCAGTGCTAAGTCATTTCGTTAAATGCAGGCCACTTTACATTTAAAAATGGAGGCTGATCCAATATATATTGGTGCCTATCTAGTAATTAAAGTTAATCGGATTAATAGTCGAACACTTAAAATTTTTTTTTCAAATTAAACAGTCTTCAAAAAACATACTAAAAAGCTCAGAATAACACATTTGCTCTCAGTTCAGCAGAAAAAATGACTTTGTTTCTCTTAGACAGAGGGCCTCTGTTCACTTCTTTGTACAAACAGTGAAATGCTCTACCCATGCCTAAGTTACGCATTTAGTGAATGTAAGAATCACGAGTAAAAAATTAAAACTAAGTCTTTCAAAGAGACTTTTATTTCCTGCTTTATTAAATAAGGACACAAAAAAAACACCTTCAGTCTAAACGATAAATAAATCTTGGAACTTTCAAGACGCAGACATAAAAAGCATCCCATCTTTTCCCATCCCTGTCTTTTTAATTACTTCTTAAAGGCATTGACTGTGCTTAGGGTGACCAAATTTAATTATATATTTTTAGCATTTCATTATTTCAGACTATATTTCATTTATTTATGAGTTGTCCATAGATATAAGTATCACGGAGAAATCGTTTAAATAAATTATTTTGAGAAGTAGAAGTTATTTTCTTGTTATGAAATTTATTTTTTCCTATTAATCTGACGAGGGCCATATTTTAGTATCTAACTAATGAAACAATAAATCTGCTATTACGAGAAATCAAATTATAATTAATTATTAAGGGGAATGATAAGAGTAGCAACAGGAATGAAAAGTGATGTACCAAAGCCTGTTCTGTATCACAGAGTCGGCACATGTCTGTGACGAATCTCATATCCTGTTAAAGCCTCACTCACAGAATGCAACCAAATATATTACATTTTTTTATTTGAAGTGATTGCAGCAGTGAAATAAATTGAATTTGTAAAGAACCTTTTCATCAAAAAGTATTGTATGTAATAAGGAAATTACGTCACAGGTTCCTATTTTGGAATAATTTGCGTCAAGATGGATGGATTGTTTAATGTGCGATTTTCCAATTAAAATTAGTATGATTTCACACGGGTTTGACTTTAAAAAATATCACTGTATTTTATGAGTACTTATGGCTATATTTGGCGATATTTTAATTGACTTTTAATTAGTTTTTAAGCAAAAATTATTTTATTTTTATTTGTCGCACCGCCCACAATCATTTCTTCTTAACCCAAAGGTATGAGTAGTTGGGCAATAAAGTATAAACAAAAAATATACGCCATATTCAAGCGAGTGATTCATAAATAGGCCCCCTGTATCGGCGGAGACATTCGTTCAACGAAATCGAATAATTGCTGATAGTGCTAAGACAAGTGCAAATCAGTGCACTCTCTGTTCCGTCACTCACATTAATCCGTCATGACATCAGAAGCAGGGCCAATGCCTGACGTAGAAAGTGGTTCTTATATGAATCACGATGTACAAAATTTGAGTCTAACCGTCTCAAGTTAGGTAATTAGAATCCTACATAACTCGGATAGCTTGCCCTAACTAGGAATTAATTATTACTTATCATCGTCAAATGTAAAAGGAGTCAAAATTTCAACTTGGTGTCTCTAAAAAACATTCGGCACAGTTTGTTTAGTGAAATAAGTTGCATCGTGTAAATCCAGCTTTATTCACGACAGCATATGCGTCTGTTACGCACATCAGGAAACTATTCTCCAATTACTGCTACGTCAAGTCGACGGTATTGTATACCCTTTCAAGTTAGATGCCATTTTATTTTATCCTCCTCGAACGCGAACACACGATTTTTACTCCACTCTTTGTTGCTCGTAATTGAATTTCGTTTGTATAAAGTAGGTCGGTTTCGGGAACCAGACGGTTACATCTGGACTTGTCCTCACTCCCGAATTATAAGAGATTTAATTAATATCTCAGCACTAAGCCCTTTATAATGTTTGCGTTACAATTTCTGCCCATTGAAGACTAGTTAATGAAGTCAAAAGTATGCAAGAACCCTTTCGCGATAGAAATTAAGAAGAGATTGCGTAAATATTAAGTCATGGGATTATTAACTGAATATGCTATGGAAATTAAATAAATAAATATAAATATTGGACACCTATCACATACATTGCTCAGACCACAAAGTAAGTAGTCAATGCACTTGTGTTATGGAAATCAGACACAACGGTGGCACTGTAACGTTGTATATTTTTGTCTAAGTTCGCGTGAAAGAAAAAGCTAAATGGATGTAGGAATCCAGTCCATAGTCGTGAAATTTTGGCATAGATATGATGGATGTTGACACTGACATTTGTCAAGTGTGTCAGCTGCTGTTTTTTCCGGTTCCGCCACTGTTGGTCGTGCGTCGGAGTGGAACGTGTGTGAAAATGTAAAAAAGTAAAAATTTTGATTACGGGGTACGCTCCAATTATTTTGTAGTTTGATAGTTATTCCTGGTTAGCATCTGCAGAAAGGTTGGCGTTGATTTTTGTTTGTTGCGAGACATTTCTTAGAGTCTGAGCACATGGTTCTTTTTATCGTTTCAGACGCCGCCAACATGTCAATTTGGATGAATTAATTTCGAAAATGATTTGGTATAAATGACTGGAACATGGTAAGTACTTTGGGAAACTCCTTTGGAAATCCTTGTGAAGAAAATGTAGCTTACCTACATCTGGGCATATTGTATTGAGAGTTGTAATTTTTATCATTTCAGTATCGGAAGTCTCGACATAGTTCCGTGTAAAACCACCAGGTAGCGCTCGAAAAAAGCTGAGACAAAATTGGTGTTTTCGTGTATTTATTGATTGAAAAGAATTTTTGAATGATGCTTAAAAAACTACAAATATTTTTTAAGATTTATTAAAGATATGGCTACGTAAGTTAAAATGATATTTGATGAATTAGAAAATCATAAAATTGAAATTGTGTACACGAAATGTCAAAAATGATGCATCAGACTACGCCCGCAGGTCTCAAATAGAATAATTAGCAAAAATGTTTAGTAATCAATTCAAAATTTATATGGCGAGCCAGCTGTTTCAGGTATTAAATTGGTTTATTAAAGATTTCTTAAATAGGGTGATGAAAAGTATACCCACCCTCACTAAAAAAAAAAGTGGTTAACTAGAACTTTCTTTTATTTCTAGGTTTCGCTTTTGATATGTGTCTGTAAGTTGAACAGTCACAATTTGGTGATCATGTTGTAACCCCAGGTAAATATTTATTATGAAAAGTAAGTGTTTTTTTTTACTTTTACTTTGGTTTGTGCGTTGAACTAACATTTTGTAAATTCTTTTCAGTGACCTTACTTAGACCTCATTTGGATTATTTTGAAGTCAGATTTTCCTGATGGATTGATTTGCTATTTGTCTGCTGTTTTGAGGATGGATCGGTATCGGTGAAATTTTGGGGTAACGTTGCAGAGTTGTTTGTAGTTTGATGCAACAAAGATTTGAAATAGTAACCTCCGTTGAAATCCAAGGTTGGTTTTTCTTGTATTTACTTTAACTTTTAGTGAAAAGTGGGATAATTTAGCTATTAATTTAAGCATAACTTAGGAATCCCTTTGAGGATAAATTTTGGAATCAATTAGGAAATAAAAAAGTTAATTGGTGGTTTATCTTTATTTAATTAGAAATTTGTGAACATAAAGATTTGTAATAGTATAGATATAGATAACTAAATTAGAACCTAACCTAGTCTCTACTGAATTCTGAGCTATTAAGTTTTGTATTTGTTTTTTTTTTTTTTGAAGGTGTTAAAAGGTAATTGTGAAATAGCAAATTTGAATAAACTTTTGTTGCCAAATGCTATACCCGGATTTCTTTATTTCATTCGAATATTAGTACCTTTTAAACACCTTTTGTCCACACTAGCCGGGAGTGACGGTGACAGCACCCAGACCCGAGACAATATGAAAATTATAATTTCTACATTGACCCTACCGGGAATCGAGCCCAGGACCTCGTCGCGACGACGCCTTGAAACCCAGCGTGCTGAGCCACTACACCTAAATGAAAATGTCATCACCAGGTACACCAGGTCTGTCTACACCAGGTCATCAAAATGAAAAAGAAGTGCGAAAATGCTGAAAGCACGGTTTTTCGCTTACCGCGTCTTTAACCTCTGTTTTCCTCGCCTTTTGAGCCCGAACAAGGTTTTCACTTGAATCACGGAGTTGTCCCGATAAACGAATATTTATGTAAATGCAAGCAGTTCCGAGAGCACATAAAGCGTGGTTCCACACGAGCGTGCGATATTTCATCGCTGCGTCGTTTGCGATATCCTTTATTCAAACCGAAGGTTAATTTGCGTATATTGCTTTATGTATTTTGATGGCATCTGTGCAATGTACACCGGGGTTTTATTAGATAACCGCGTTACATGACCGGAGAAATCGTAAGAAATTTGGCATTTAGTCATTATTTTATCATTAACTTTTTTATATATTATTTTCTTTATTCTATTTCTATCAATTCTTTTACTATATATAAATGAAAGTCGTGATAGTTTATAACTCCTCCTATTAGTCCCGAAAGGTAAGACTGTTTTTTGTCATTTATTAATTTATTGGATTTGATCCCTGAATTACAGAATAATGGGGATGGGGCCGGAGAGTATAAAGTTCTCCCGGTCCGCTATTTTACAAAAAAATACCACACATTTTTAATTTTTAAAGGTAATAAAATCACCGTAATGTACCTTTTTATGCTTACCTTAATTATGCTTGTCATCAGAATCTAGAGAAGTATTACATGCTCGCATTCATGAAGCGTTTGAGTTTAGGTGTGACGAGTCGTCGACGTTAATGATGACAAATGATACACATTCCACGTGTAATTAAGTTCGATTTCTAAAGATTGCCGCTGCTGATGACTTGATCAATTTTAAGTAGATTAACGTTTCAGAACACATGTAGCGCTATTTTTTAATTACTGCTTAGTTATGGCGTGTGATTTACTTTCGAAAACTAATAAAAAATAAGAAAAACACGCATAATATAGACGCGAGGAATCACTCAATTGAGATATATTTTGTCAAATACCTCCTTTGTGGATTACATTTAATTTGCATTCCAATCTTGGACTTTAATTAAAGAATATCACACGCCATGACGATGCAAGCGACTTAAAAATAGGCTCTTGGAGGCATTTTCTCGTGCAGTTCGTATACGAAAAAGGTTCTACGATCGAAATTTCTTTATCGATGAGAAAAATGTTTTTGATTTCTTAAGGTAACAATTTCATTTCTTCTATTCAATTCTATTACAATTTTTATTCAATTTCATTTTGATTTTGTCCTTGTTGTAGTTTTTTTTACACTACTGAATTTTTAGGTAAAGCGGTTAAACTCGCAATTTAATTACCTTACGAAAAAAGTTTCGTATGACACAAGCTATATTTATTCAAATTAGATTTAATAAGTGGTTTAGTTAAATACATTAACATTATTTTCTATATGTCATCGTTTCATGAAAACATAATACCAAACTATTTTCTTTTGTTTGGGCTTTGTGCAGTAAAACCTCACTGAAGTCGAGAAGTCCAAGCTGTAGTTCATTCCTATCATAAACTTTATTGAAGGCACGTATCGCTTCTGAAAATGAACTCAAACACGTGTATCTGGCATAAAACACTGATTGATTCTTTCAGCAGACTAAGACGAACAGAAATATAATAATACAACGAATCAACACCGTGTGTACGTGATATGAAACCCGATCTCACCCCTACACCATTCATTTGGGATGTTCCGTATGAAATAAGTTATCTGATATAACTTTGTTACCAACAGGGTTGATTACTCGTTGATTAACGATTTAGATTTAAAACGAAAAAAAAAAACGTTTTTCATTTCATAAATAAGATCAACACAAAACTAACAACCTACATAGGTTATTCTTACCCTACCTTCAAACACTGCAGACCTTATTAAATTAAACCGTTAATTAATTTTGTTCAATGATACCATTAAAGGTAAAAGTTAAAACATTGTTGACAATATTCGCCAAACAAAGATAACCTGACTCTACACAGGCTTTTAAATCATTGACTTAAATTGGGCTATCGTGTGTTAAATTATTGAAATGTTTTCATTTAATCAACGAGAGTCCTGCATCGGTCGACGGCTACCGCCCAATAAGTTGACTACTGAACGATGAGATTGATTTCTTTAGACAATCTCTGAGATCTTACCTTAGACCCCTTACACACTGCGTCATTTAGCATCGATGCAGTCGTCAAAATTCAGTACATAAATTTTCAATTTCCAGCTTCTGAAACGCGACATCGATACAGCGACTGCATCGATGCTAAAAGAAGCGCAGTGTGTAAAGGTTGACATTTTGCGACTGTATTGATGCTTACGCGCGTGAACATCGTGACTGTATCGCTGCTAAAAGTCGCAGTGTGTAATAAAGGGTCTTAGACCATCTTAATATATATGAAATAACTAGTGTACAATAAGTTGTATTATGAACAAATCAGTACGCCTGCATGAATTGTAGGCGTTTATTTGTAATAGTCGAAAAAGCACCATTTCAGTTGAAAACTTTGCGCGTAATCTAAATTTGAACATCGTCAAAAACGTCTGGCCAATTTATCTTAAAAGTTTAATATCTGGCAACCCTGGTAGGGTTATAATCCACACAGAACTAGGAATGAGTTTACCAGAATATACCGCACTCGCTCACACGTTCCAGTTTCCACGGAGTGTAAGCGAGAGAGGAGTTAATAAGTTCCTTTATAGCTCAGCTTTATTGGGCGTTATCTGCAGAAATAAATTCAACTGGAATTTATTTGTTTACGTCAAAATTTTGACAATTGTTGTCTGCAAGTGCTATGCCGTAGTTCTGATATTAATAACTTATCATCTAAGTGATACCAGACTAATGCGGAAAATCCGGGCTTGTTTTCAGGTAAAATAAGCTTTATCGTCTACAAAAGCTGAGCCATGTCTGAGAAACTAATTCCAAGAGCGATTATTTTGCTAATGATGCTAAGTAACAGTATGATTTCTTTTTTTCTCATTATTTGAAGGAAAAACAATAATAGTATTTTGACTATAACTAAAACAATGCTTCATTGTAGTATCACGTTGCTGACATAATTTAGTACTCTTTTTTAAGTACGGTGGAAGTCGCTGCCACCTAAACACTTTTAAGCAAAAATCGCTTTCACATACTACACCATACGTTGCCACTAAAAAAGACGATGTGTTATGCAATCGATAATGTCATATCATCAACAATCGACCGGGAAATCTGCTAACTTCTTGATTGCAGATACTTTACACGTAAACTTGATTTTTACCTACAAAATACAATAGTATAAAAGGCGATGAGACGCAAACAAATATTTTTATTTTAATAGGTCTATACTACCGTCCCAGATAATATAATACTACCTACAGTTGACAATCGGGCTGATTTAAAAGAAGCTTTCGTTAGTTGTGCCATTTTCAAATAGTGCGAGTAGCCATAAACAATGTTTCTATTATTAAACACAATAAAATATTATTTTATTCAGCGAGCGAACAAAAGCGTTTAGTTTTTTGCGTTTGTACACTTTTAATGATGAAAGGCATTTATTTTTAAATTAGAAAAGGGTTTGCTCTTGACTCTAGACTATCTGAATCCAGGCAATTTAAAAAAAAAAAAACATAATAACATACGGGTGGAAATGTTTTATACAACTGCCGCAAAAAAGAGGACTGTTTGCGTTATAGCAAGAGGATTTTTACCTATGTGAATAGTTTTCGAATTGGAATTATTAATGACGTCATTCTAGGCAATGCAATTTCGTGTTCGCTGTTGCCAGCGAATTTGTTTCCGTGTTTACGCTCAACAATAGTCTACGGACATCATGTACGGACTGCAAGTGAATTTGTTTCTTTTAAACATGGGCTAATGTGTTATTTCGAGCTACTGTGATATATATTTTTAATCAAAAATAAAAACACAAAAACTTCTAGAACGATTTTGATAAAACGTACACTGTACCCTAAGTTAAAATATACCAGTACCGTTACCATGAGTTTATTCGATAGCAACGACGGTTTTACTCGCTAGCGACGACGTAACTTTTTGTATGAAAAATTTTAGTTCTGTCAGTGACCGCTAGAGGCGCTGTGCAATTTCCAAAAATTTACGTCGTCGCTAGCGAGTAAACCGCCGTAAACTCATGGTAATAGTACTGATTGAACTAAAAAGAATCATCTCGCTGTGACTTTGACGCATCTATATTGACGTTTTTGAGAAATCTGTAGACAAACATAATGTTTTTTTTTACACGTGTTTGGAAGCCTTATTAGTTCAACATACTCAAAGTTTATCAAAATATAACGATATCACATAAATAATAAATAAAAATTGGACACCAATTACATACATTGTTCTGATCCCAAAGTAAGTAGCTAATACATTTGTGTTGTGGAAATCAGACACAACGGTGGTACCACAACACTCAGACCCGAGACAATATAGATAATTTTGATTTCTATATTGACCCGACCGGGAATCGAACCCGGGATCTCGGAGAGGCGATGCCTGGAAATCAGCGTGCTTAGCCACTACACCACGGAGGTCGTCATACACATAGAAAAAATGAATAAGGTTATTTATTTTTTCTATGGTCATACATACATCCACACAGTCGGTAAAATTTAAAAGAGCGAATGATCTTAAGCTTTGTGGTGGTAACAATGGCAACACTGCTCGTAATATAGCTTGTAAGTAACCTAATACCCCTGTAGGACCTACTATCCCCCTTCGTGGTCGTTCTCGGAAGTCGCCCTAATGCAGATTTTGGGATAAATGGAATGACTAAATGCGCGCTCTCCATTAAAAGGGTCAGGGCGGGGCTCTTTTCATTTGCGACGAACCTTTCATCAAAATTATGGCTTTGAGCGAACAGTTTCAGATAGTATTCACATTAACGCCATTTTATTAAAGGCTGGTTTAATCAATGCAGATAAGACTTATCCGACTCAATAAATGTAAAACGACAGATTTTAAAATGACATCGCCATAAATGATTGCTGACAAATTAGTGACGTTTTCAAATATACACCTAGTATTGTATTTGTTCGACGAATATTCTTTATCTATCATTTTAGCATTTAATTTGGAGCTATTAACGCCAAAATTTTTTTTTGTCCATTTATAACTTTCTTCGCGCCACCTGTATTTTCTATGTTATGATGACCTATGGTTGACTGGTAGAGATTGCTTTTTGCATTAAGTCCGCCATATGTACCGTATGTAGGTGCAGGATGTTTTTTAATCTGACATTGGTAAAATCAGGCCTAAGGGGTTTTGATGCAAACGCCTTTAATTATGCAGGTGTTACCAAGAACTTACAAACTGAATGTGAATGATATATATTATCTATTGAAACCATAAAATTAATATTCCTATCGGAATAGAAGGACAAGTAAAAGCTGTCAAACGAAACCGATTTAAGATGTCAGTAACTAACATAAGTAAGTAACATTAAGAGCTTTAAATGAGATAACCTTTCGATCAGGTGATTAAAAACAATGTTCCTAAGATAAACATATTAGTTTACTGCATGATAAACAGCCGACACAAAATATTGAACATGCAGCTCTAGTGTAAAACTAAATATTATTTCATTATATAAAATATTCATATATACATTCCCTGTGTTATTCTGTCTTTACTTTTTACGTAAATTAACGTTTGTAGAATAGAATAATCAAACTGCGTACTTTAAATTTGAAGCGCATTGGTAAATATAAGTCGTATATTAAGAAGCTTCGCTTTGGACTAATTTACCTGTTGAATGATTATTTGTTGGGTTATTCCGCTGTAATGAACAACAATCAATCACCGATCAAGTCACCATGTTTCAACAGAAATATTTCTTCAAATTATACACAATTTCACATTAATTTTCAAAAACTCAAATGAGAGAAATTTTCAGCAAGCCTTCATAAGCCTCTGAACTGTTTGACATCTGCCAAAAATGGTTCTGCTACCCATCTCTTTTTATCACACAGTTTGCTGCTAGTGACATCTCGCTTTTGTCGTTCTATTCCAAAGGGATAATAATTTTATGATTGAAACGTAATGACGTTTGTGCATGTCATAATTAAAATATTACATATGTGGCGGACTAAATGCCAAAATAAATATACTCACATCGTGTCTTTTACACTTAAATATTTAAACACTAACGTTTCACCCTTATTTTACTAGATTTGGAAAACTGTAACGATGCAATCTATCATGCTTTTACATTTCACTTTAGACCGTTTTCATGCATGAATAAAATCACCGCAGTATGTAATTTATCATTTTACCAAGTGCATTTTAATCAATCAAATTTTACCATCTGTTTTCTGATCTACCTGTGGCGTCAAATTAACCGCGTCGTCACTGTCAAATCAAATTGTATACACAAGAACATTCGCACCCATCTCTTGCGAAACAAATATTGCAATATCGCAACATGTGCTGACTTAGATTGAGTGACAACATGAGGACAGATTCTCGTGCGACTCGTATACGAAAAAATTCACCGATCGAATTTTCACTGCCGAAAAAAGATTTGTATTTGATTCCTCAGGGTCATGATGATTTCTATACATTTTGGTGTGGTCCGGTCAGTAATTTTTAAGGATTCCGTAGCTGAATGGCAAAAAACGGAACCCTAATAGTTTCCTCAAGTTTAAATATCCTTTGGACATTCCCACACATTGCCATCTAGTCCCAAAGTAAGCTACTGAAAGCTTGTGTTATGGGTGCCAGACAACGGATATAATACTTAAATACTTTTTGTTTGTACATACATGATATACATAGAAAACACCCAGACCAATACAAACAGACATGTTCATGCACACAAGTGTTTGTATTGTGCGGGGATCGAACCCGCAACCCGCTGCGTAGTAGGCGATTTCTCGACCACTACACCAGACGGGTCGTCATAACTTTGTTTGTCTGTCTGTCCGTCCGTATGTCACAGACACTTTACTCTGGAACTATTAGCATTCCACATATCAAACTTAGTAGGCAGGTGTATCCTGTTAACTTCTTTACGATTTCTATTCAAAAAATAAAAATAAATGGCATTTAAAGGGGGCTCCTCTGCATGAAACCAAAACAAAAAAAAATGCTTAAACGTACGCACATGTGGTATCAATGGATAGGTCTTTTTAATCACATTGAATATCACGTAATACTTTTTTCTAAAATTTGGTAAAATGGGCGTGTTTTACCTCTCCCCCCCCCCCGCCCTCTCTAACTTTTGAACGAAGTAATTGAAAATTTTGAAAAAAATGCTCGATATGGTGCTTCACGAATGATTTGAAATAAAATTAATATAAACAAAATCGAAATAGTAGTTATTGAGATATAGCACATTTTCAACAACCGGAAATATAGCTTTGTCCTACATACAAATACTACGAAAAACAAAGCTATTATTGCATAGTATAATATCTCCACAAAATATTGTGGTATTTTGGATAAATGGAAGTAAGTGGAACCCTAATTTATTTTTCGCACTCGGCCGTTCTTTTTATTTGCGGATACGTAACTTGATTTTTTAAGTAAAACTCGCAATCGAACCATTCGAAATAAATTCGATTGACGTGAGAATCGCTGCCCTAATATTAACATCACGTTCGTACCTTCTGAGTGTTGTGGAGTTAATAACATAATATTTTACCTTGTACCCCAACTTCTTACTGCTTAAATCCACCGACGAAACCTTGTTTAGTGGGAGACTCTAATGGAGAGCTGAAACTTGCGCCATTAACCGACTACAACTTTGCAAAGCGTGTGAAAATAAATTTTCTGGCGTGTTGACACTTTCACTTTTTTACTTGCTTATACTTTAGCAGCAATTTCACCTAAATAGAGAGCGCAGGATTTCAGCGTAATCATATTTAAAAAGAAGTGCGGTTTTAACGAACTAGCTTGTATAAAAAAATAAAATAAAACCAGTAATATAACCTATAATAGTATAACCTTGCTTCTATACTCATATTCAATAAATACCATTTTTAGGGTTCCGTACATAGCCGAATGGCAAAAAACGGAACCACTCACAGCCACATTATTCTGTAACTAAAAGCATCACACTGTTGAAATTTGGTAAGAAGATGTATCCTGTTAACCGCTTTATGATTTTCATATAAAAATATAAAACTAATGATATTTCCATCCCATCCATGAAACTAAGACCGAATTTTTTTTAGTCAGACCTAGCGTATGGGGTGTCTATGGATAGGTCTTTTGAAATGACATGGAGGTTCCTAAAACCATACCCCCCCCCCCCCCCATCTAGCTTCTTAGCTAAACGAGTGTAAATTTTGAAATATATATAATGTAGTTGGTTTGGACGGGATCGGATGAGAAGTTTTTGAGATATAGCACATTTTCAACAACCGCAAACATAACTTTGTTCTTCATACAAACACTATGAAAAACAAAGTTATATTTGCTGTCAACAAAATATTGTGCCATTTTACTAAGTGGAAGTAAGTAGATTCCCTCATTCAGTTAAATTTGGCACGGAACTCTCAATGTGCGAGTCCGAGTCCGAGTTTAGGTATTTTGTGTGCTGTTTTCAGTCTTTCAGCCTTCGTAGATCGGTTTATGGTTCAAATGTTACAGACAATGTACATCTCCATCGAATGATTAATATAAAGACTTATTTTTATTGTAAGTAAGATTTTTAATGCGTTATGCATAAGGTTGTAAATTTTATCACTTTTTATACGACTACGGCGAAGCAAAAAGGAGGCTTATGATTTTGACCTGTTTGTATGTGTGTATGAATGTTCATCTGTTTTCTCATAAATACTAAACTATTTATCACTATTGGACGAATGAGGTGTTGTTGTAAGCCTCTTGAGCGTTCGCTGGTTATGGTTACATGAAGTTACGTTAAACTGACTACAGCGCCATCTAGAAAACTTAAAGTAAATAAATACATATATTTTGTATGTGTGGGGTGTACAATGAATGAGACAAGCTCATTTTAAATCTGTAAACAATATAATTTCAAAATAAGTTAAATAAAAAAAAATGAAAAACTTAAACCCGACTACTAAAAACACGCCCTAAAAAGTACGAAACAAGAAATAGTATCCACTGAAATTATTTTGTAGCTGTACTTACTAGTATGCTATTTACTGTAGCAAAACAGATTCATTGTAATAATTAAATAAAATCAAAGTGATATACGATTACGGCTAACACTTTTATAACATGACTAGCGGTCCCCCGCGACTTAGTCCGCGCATTTTGAATTTGCTCCCTCCCCTCCCGTCGCAGCGAGATGTTTGTTTGTCTTCCTCGATACATATACAATCAAACACAAAAATATTTTTTCAAATAGATCTTGTATTTTCTGAGATTAGCGCGTTCAACAAACAACCTCATCAGCTCTATAATATTATAGTTTTGAGTTAGTAGTTTTAGGGGAGTATAATATGGCGTTTAAATACGTATTTTGTCAGCCGTATAAAGCTCTTGAAATACGATAGTCCCAAGGCATTCTCGTATCACAAAGGTGGCATTTTTGGGTTTGTTTTCCTGATACGATTTCTGTTTCGTCTCAAAAATTTTACTTTGTATAAGAATGAAGATACAATGGAGGTAGGGCAGATTCGAACGAAAGACAGCACCGCAAGCTATAATATATTTTACAATAACGAAAATTGTACAATCATCGCTAAAAATATAAGTCCATATCTAAAAGAAGTCTAAGATGAAAAACCGGCCAAGTGCGAGTCCGACTCGCAAACTAAGGGTTCCGTGCACACTTTAACTGAATTAGAGATCCACTTACTTCCACTTAGGTAAAATACCACAATATTTTGTTCACAGTAAATATAACTTTGATTTTCATAGTATTAATATGAATAACTAAGTTATATTTGCGGTTATTGAAAAAAGGTTATTGTGCTCTATCTCAAATCGTACTGGTTCGATTTCGTTTAAGTCATTTTTCGTTGAAAGTTTTTGTCAAGATATACTTTTTTTTTTCAGACCTATCTATAAACACCCTACACGCATAGGTTTGATAAAAAAAATAGGTTTTAGTTTCGTTTATGTGAAAAAAATCTTTATATCCCCCCTCCCCCCCTTAAATATCATTATTTTTATATTTTTTGTATGAGAATCGTAAAGCGGTTAACAGATTTCATCTATAAGTACAATGGCCCGATCATGTGGCTAAGTGCGGACAAAACCTCGGCCAAACTAACTAACTAACAGAATACATCTACCTACTAAGTTTCAACTGTGTAATAATAGTTTCATAAAATACTGGCTGTGACTTATGAACGGACAGACAGATAGACAGACTTAACGAAACTATAAGGGTTCCGTTTTTTTCCCTTCGGCTACGGAACCATAAAAAAACAATGTCTTTCATTCCAATTATAAAGATAAATACCCCTGCTGGTGATATATCATTCAAACATACATTTAAGATAAGCTTAAGTTACAATTCATATTTATTAACTATCCAATCAAACTTACTCGCTTGGTTTTATTACTTACGAGTATCTGTTGATGATTTTAGAACTAATGTATATTTACAAATACTGATTAATCTTACGAGATTGTTAAAAGCCAGATTCCTCACAGCAAATCTTTGGAACAAGTATTTTAAGCTCACGTTTTTCAGTCTCTGTTAATGAAGATTATTTAGTACTACAAAAATAAAAAACATAAAGTATCAATCATCTTAGACAGTTAAACCATCACACTTGATAAGCACGAAATAATTAAACGCAAAGTTCTTTAATAGGCACTTTCATAAAAATGACAGGAGTTGATCTTAATAACTAATAGTTAGCGTTGACATCGATTTTCGCGCTATCCGTGTAGGTAAATATTTGCGATACCAAGTTTGGGAACGATTAAGCTATTCAGCAATTTGTGGCTGACTGTACCTCCTTGTAGGAAATTAACTAACTGTTAACTTGCTATGTTGACATCTGCGACAGCCAGCGTGCATTCGTTAATATGAAATTCAAAGATGGGTTCCCATTTTAGCGTTGAAACGTTTTCTTTTGATGACACGTTTATTGTATTTGTTTGACCTTTTTATGAAAGAAAATGAAAATGAAACCTGAGTAATACTATTTACTTTGTGAATGAAATGATACCATATCAGTTTTGGTTTACTAGGAAAATGTAAATAAAAATATATATCGCTCGGCGACATTCACCTTTCCGCGCGCCCCGCCACAGTCCCGCCCCGCGGCCTCGCGCTAGCAGCGCGCAGCGCGTAATAACGGCCCGCGCTCACTCGCTAGCATCGCAGCGCGTGGTATAATAATTAATTTACAACCTTACGCACTCGTGATAAGTACGAATACGCACGTAGGTACGTTTTTTGCATTAAATAATTTAATTTACACGGTTTTCATGACGGGAATACCCATTTTTTGCTCGATTTGGCAGGGGCACTACCATGCGCCTATATTTATATGGGACTAGCTCAAACCCGCGGCTTCGCACGCAATAATAATAACTGCCGTAAAACATCGTTACGAATAAAGCCAATATTGAAAAATTTTACTGAAGACTTGGCTGTATGGGCTAAATTTTCTTTGCGGGTTTTTCTAGATTTTTTAGTTTTTCCTTAATTCATATACCAAACACTACTTATATTCCAAATTTGAAGCTTCTAGGTCTGCTAGAAGTGCCTTGGAATTTTGATGATCGGTAAGTCAGTGAGTGACAAAATTAAGAAATTTGATCCGTTATAATTCTTAAAATACTAATTCAAATTGAATGAAATTTGACATATACCGTGTCTTTACAATGCCTGCATGGTTAATGAAAATTTCAGTCTTCTAGTTTAATCCACAACGAAGTTACATGGGGTCGAAAATGGTCTGAATTGCTTCGAGAAAAGGATGGTACGGCCGTGACGCTTTTTTGCTCGACTTGGTGGGGGCACTGCCGTGCCCCCAGATGTTAAAGCGCTACACACTTCTTTATTTGCCTACACTCAATATGTTTTTATAAGTACCTACCTAAGGCCCAATAAGGACATTCTATTTGTAAGTGCTGGCTTTACTTTTATACCCTAAGCCTACATGATAACTGCAGTTATGTTCAAAAATTAACCTTGAACACCTACGTTCTATGACATTTTAATTATCCTACAAGTGCTGAGGATATCTTCAGAATTTATTAAGCCAAAAACTTGTGACTAAACTGCATTTACTTTATATCGCTATGCCAATAATTATGTAATATCTCAAAAAACATAAGAGGATTCATTCTAAAGCTAAGCCACATGCAAATAAAGCGGAGCCGGTTAGGCTAAACAGCTGAAAACAGCGAAATGCTGATAATAAATCATTTTGACAGGTATTGCTTCGCACCTCCGCGTCGGCGTAATCACATCACTCACAACAGAACATTCAAAACAAACAACCTGTATAATTCTAAGCAGCCAGTGACTCCTTGTTTTGGGGTGAAACTTAGCACTTTTATATGGCCTTATTGACTGCATAGCGGTAATTTACTGTTTGATTACTGATATGTTGATTAGATAAACGCTCTAAAATAATGATACTACGTGTAAAATAATGATACTCTGAGATAGAAATAATGAATTACTTAACTGATTATTTGTTTTTGTAAGATATTTTCACACAGACAGATACGCGTTGACATTTTAACCCCGAGTTAGAAGCTAGCCTTGACAAGCCTAAGGAATTCCGAGTAACAATATTATGTCTGATTACACTGATCACCTTTGATATTATTGTTGTTTTACTATGTTACTCGCTTTTTTATTGATGTGCATCTGTGTCGTTCGTATAAGCTACTTGATTAATAGCTCTCGATTTTCGTGTGTTTTAAGTTAGCTCCCTCCCCTCCCATCGCAGGGGTTGTGTTATAGCCTAAAGCCTTCCTGGATAAAAAAGCTATCCAATACAAAAAACGTTTTGCAATTCGGTCCCGTAGTTCCTGAGATTAGCGCTTTCAAACAAACAAAAGAAACAAACTCTTAGGCTTTATAATATAAGTAAGTCTATATAAGTAATATGTATAAGTAAATAAGTTGAGAAGTAAACTAACAGTCCCCCGCGACAGCGTCCGCGCGTTTTGAGATTGTTTTCTCCCCTCCCGTCGCAGCGTGATGTTGCCTAAGCATTTTTTCGATAGAATAAGCTATTCAACACATTTTTTTTATTGCTTTTAGAATGTTTTTAACACTCACAGTGTCATATTTTATATTCATAAAGATGAAATAAGAAACCAAAAATTTGCGCACGGGCGGGACTTGAACCAGCAACCTTTTGGCAAACCGGGCCAAACGCTCTTACCAATTGAGCTACCGTGCTGTTAGTCCGACCCTGCGAAATTTGTGGTTACTTATGAAAACGTCAATTGCGTGACGCTTAGCGCCATCTAGCCGTCTGTTTATGAAACAGATGGCCCAAGCAGTTATTCTTTACAGAATAAATTCAACTTGGAAATTGATGTCGCTTCGCTATCTAATGCTTTTAGAATGTTTTTAACACTCACAGTGTCATATTTTATATTCATAAAGATGAAATAAGAAACCAAAAATTTGCGCACGGGCGGGACTTGAACCAGCAACCTTTTGGCAAACCGGGCCAAACGCTCTTACCAATTGAGCTACCGTGCTGTTAGTCCGACCCTGCGAAATTTGTGGTTACTTATGAAAACGTCAATTGCGTGACGCTTAGCGCCATCTAGCCGTCTGTTTATGAAACAGATGGCCAAAAGGTTGCTGGTTCAAGTCCCGCCCGTGCGCAAATTTTTGGTTTCTTATTTCATCTTTATGAATATAAAATATGACACTGTGAGTGTTAAAAACATTCTAAAAGCATTAGATAGCGAAGCGTCATCAATTTCCAAGTTGAATTTATTCTGTAAAGAATAACTGCTTGGGCCATCTGTTTCATAAACAGACGGCTAGATGGCGCTAAGCGTCACGCAATTGACGTTTTCATAAGTAACCACAAATTTCGCAGGGTCGGACTAACAGCACGGTAGCTCAATTGGTAAGAGCGTTTGGCCCGGTTTGCCAAAAGGTTGCTGGTTCAAGTCCCGCCCGTGCGCAAATTTTTGGTTTCTTATTTCATCTTTATGAATATAAAATATGACACTGTGAGTGTTAAAAACATTCTAAAAGCATTAGATAGCGAAGCGACATCAATTTCCAAGTTGAATTTATTCTGTAAAGAATAACTGCTTGGGCCATCTGTTTCATAAACAGACGGCTAGATGGCGCTAAGCGTCACGCAATTGACGTTTTCATAAGTAACCACAAATTTCGCAGGGTCGGACTAACAGCACGGTAGCTCAATTGGTAAGAGCGTTTGGCCCGGTTTGCCAAAAGGTTGCTGGTTCAAGTCCCGCCCGTGCGCAAATTTTTGGTTTCTTATTTCATCTTTATGAACATTTTTTTTAATAGATCTTGTAGCCTCTGAGATTAGCGCGTTCAATTTTTTTTTAAAAAAAACTGCTTTATGATGAACTAAAAACAAATATGTATGTAAACATATTCTAACCGATTTTCCAAATTCAGTGTCATATGGTGATACTGAAGGTCTCATTTTAAGCAGTACATAATATTTAAATGTGTCTGAAATTCATATATTTTTTGTCATTTTAGATAGAGTTCCCGATATTTGAGGACTATTTCACTTTCGTCAAATTAGCATTAACCAATGCCATCTTGTATTTTGCTTTTGTGCAGATAACGCTAAACAGAACTTGTTAAGACGTTGTTAAGCAGGGCATTTAGGTATTTAATTAATAATTTACTGTAGATTTAATGTTTATACTAAATTTGGGTTGGCGACCTGGTGGTCTGTAACACAAGTATTTCTTACTTACCATAGGATACCAGATTCGACAAACAAGTGATTGTCAATGGAAAAACTAAATTATTGGTTTACTTCTAATACCTACTGGTTTGTGGTGAGAAATAAATACATTATTTATTTTAGTATTAGTATAGATATATTAAATAGAATAGATTAGTTAATAAGCATATAAGTAATAATAAGTTTTATAGTTCGACAGCGATTTAATAGCCCTAGCGCGACTCCGTGGCAGCTGAGAACATTATGAAACGGTTCAGATCTACGCCGTGCACGATAAAAGCAACAATAGTGTTTAAGTCCGCTGCTCCCCGCTAGATGGTGCCCGCACACTGTTACAACGCATTTTCGGATAATGACCTTTCATCATTAACATTGTTATTGTAATCACAGAGTACAATGCAAGATGAAGTCTAGCCCTACCTAGCGTTTCTGGTACTTCCTGACCCTCTGACTTCTAGAAAGCCCTTTGCACTTACGTCCTCCATCACAGAGAAGTGGACCATAACTTAGTTAGCTGCTTTTAAACCATTTTTGTACGTCGGCTGTGAGCCTGTTTGGACTGTAGTAAAAACTTCTTTACAGCTACATTTTTTTTTTCAGCGACTTGCACCCTTTACAGTATATTATGTCTAAATATTTGCGGCACTATCCTGCTTGAAATGTATACAAGAAACGTATAATAGCTGTCAAACTTCATAAAAGAAAAGGTGGACGGTTGAAAGTAAAATTGTACAAAATTTTATCTATTTAGACGTACCAACTAGGCAACTGTCTTGATAGTGAAATATCTTTACTCACTTTAGCACTTTTTCAGTTATCTGTACAAGTGAAAAGAAGTACTGGTGCCAAATATCTGACACCGCAGGTGGCCAATGCAGCTGTACATTTAAAGCGGAAAAGTAACTTATCATATTTTCCGACGCCCAGAATAACTCAGATTCTCTCTTGAGAATGCCTTCACCAGGCAAAACTTCGTTGCCTTGAGTTGTGTTTGAGCACCAACAAGTTTTGCATTACTTTACGTGTATACAGGGTTTAAACAAGATGCAATCTCTCTAAGGCGATGAAAATTGAAGAAGGAATAATTCAAATAACTAAGCACCTAAAAATGCACTCAACAAATATTAAGGCGCATACAGGGTGTTGTTTTGGTCAGCGACGAGCGACTCAGGGTGGCTGTACAAACGATACTGATGCCAAAAAAATATATTAAAATATTTTGTTTTTGGAATGGAAAAAGCCCACAAAATCAATTTATTAATGCGATACAGCGATTGAGTTAAAACTACCAACATCAGGTAGCCTCTTCGTAGTTTACTAGCTACGGCGTAGTACTGTTTACTCATACAATGTTTGCTGAAGCTCATGTTGATGATTTTTATGCAATCATTCGAAAGCGAGCCGCATCAATGCTCTGCAGAGTAAGGCAGAGCAACAACAGCATCCTAAGGGTCACTAGAGATAAGCCTTCTTGTCTTATCTTTAAACATTGGATCCAGCTGCACAAAAAAGCGTCATGTATTTATGTTTTAGATTAAGATGTTACTAACATAGTTTTTTAAGAATTTTGATTTTTTACTAACAACTTTGTATGGATCACATTTTGGTCTGAAATAAATTTATTTATTATTATTATTTATTATATCGTTAAATTCAAAATACAAAACTCAAAACGAGTTTATATTGACGTACTTTATAAATAGTATATCGAAATGAAATTAAATTATGACACTATTTCTCTATTTTGTTAGAGAAATAGTGTCATAATTAATTTTTTTAATAAAATGTTATAATAATTTTTTTTTTCATTACAATACAGATTACAGATCATAGATACATTTATTTAATTTTTTATCTGTGGCTGCGCGCGCTTTGGCGCATGCGCGATGATACCGGGAATTTTGGCGTCATAGTACGTTTGTGTTTCGGTAGATAATTATTAGTGTTTATTAAAATGTGTGATAGTGAAAGTGCAGAAAATTTGACGCCGCCCGACATTTTAGAGACTGCGACAGCAGTCTGTCCTAATCTACTACCAGTAAAGACAAGAAAATTATACGATAAATGTTATCAAGACTTTTTAGCATGGAAATCTTTATCTTTTATTTGATATGTTCGTGTTCAATGAGAGTAGATAAAGTAGTGCATGAAACTGCACATAACTAGGTATTATACACTCGTGTGATACTTTTAAAAAACTCGCTTCGCTCGTTTTTTAAACTCACACTCGTGTATAATACCTCTCATTATGTACCAGTTTCATAAACAAATATTATTAAACCCTTTTTATATGAGCAAAAAGAAGTGCAATTACCAATACACAATTTTCGCCTCAGCAAGTTGAATTTGTATTAATGAGATCATTATTTTTCTTTCAGGTAAGACGTTTCTACAATGCAATCAATAGGTAAAGTCAACCGACACTTTACTTTTAGTCTGAGATAGCAAGTAATATTTTTTTTTATGCGAAGAGAGTTGAGTTGAAGATCACTGGGTCAACAAGTTTTTTCATAAATTACAATTAGATCGAATGACACGCCTCTTTTTTTCATAATATTGATTCGCTTTGTTGTAAAAATCTATGTGTCTAAATGTAGAAGCTGTAACAACATTGAGACCAATATTTCGAGACACTTATAATTTTTGAGTAATTATCTATTTGCAATGTTTGAATTGTGATCGAAATCTTGATAGCACTGAATCTGGTGCAAAACAATAAATTTAGATTCAGATAGTGTCAGCTTGTTTCTTGCGACTAAGCATTGGAATGCTCACCCGTCGAGACAACGCTATTTCCATAAACATGGATCCGTGGTGTTATGTATTAGTAGATAAAATAGTGTGGTTATTATCAGTCAGTCCGATAGTTTCAAAGAAGTAAGCTATATTCACTCATTTATTTTATTACATACACTGAATAAAAATACGATAAGAATGAAGTAACGAATACGTTATAAAATAAATGAGTGAATATTTATTTTCAAATATCTATTTCATCTCAATTTATAACTACATTTTTTACCATTTTTACACGTCGATTTTTTATTAGAAAGATAATTGTCGACATAAGCAAAGGAAAATAATGCAAGAAATAAAAGTGACTCCTAAAATGTTTCAATAATGCAACTGCAATGTAAAATTAACCTTATCACAATAGTGCACGAGATTGTATTTTGCAAAATTTACCAGCTCTTTTATATCACTCACTTGCCTTAGTATACATGTATGTGGTGATAGCTCGCTCCGTTTTATTAAACAATATATTTCGCTTGTTTAGAAATTCCTTCGAACTTCCTATTTCCCTCGTGCTTGAGCCGTCAACATCACTCCTCTCCTAACTCATATTCGGGTGCATGTACACTATAGATAAACATGTTACACGTCGGCTAAGCCAGTCATGCCGCTAAAAATAGGGCACTATCCACCAGTTAAAGTAACAGTTTCTGAACGAGTTGTATTTCAACTGTCTAGTTTCGTTTGTTCGATGCGGAACTGTTGTTTTTTCCGAACAGTGACGAATATGCTCGAACGAAATAAAGGCATAAAGGACAGTGGGCGTGCTTTCAAAACGCTCGTCTATGAATATTCGACGCTTTCGAACGCGTGGGCAGTGAACGTTCAGTATTATCTTGAATGGATCGCTATTTTTATAAAATTCAACTTTCCTCTAAAGAACTTCAGATATATGTGTAGGTACTATAATGCACACGATTTATGTTCACCGCCTCGGTTCAGTCCTAGGGTCCGTTGGTCATGCGACTGATCTCTCTCCAGTCGTGTCAGGTTGCTGTCCCATCGGGCTATGAGAGTGAAAGGGATAGATAATAGTGCATACACTTTTGTACTATAATATTTCCCGCGGAGTCGGTTGGTCGTTGTGACTGGCCACCGAAGTCGAAATCGGCTAAAGGTACTATTTCTTATTATTATTATTATAAACATAATTTATTTAAAACTACACATCGTGGCTTAGTATCTTCAAAACTCCCAAGCGATGAAGCGAGTCAAAAGCAAAGCCAAAGCTAAACGGTAACATTAGGAGGATTAACACTGTAAACGGAATTGTAAAGCTACTTAATAAGGATGCAACCGAGTGGAAACATGGAAAATTGATCGACACCCGCTTAAACGTTCTATTTTGTGCTATCCTTGAGCAAGCTGCGGAGGTAGTAGATGCGCACAATTTCGTTATTGATTAGCAACGGAATATTCGAGTAAGGACATTATGTCAAAAATGTCTAGACGTCAATATTTACAAATTTGGCATCTAGTTGCTTAGCACAAAAAGATTTTTTTATTTTCTTATCAATTTTATAAAGTACCTACTTCAGGTAAACTGTAACTGGCTTATCAAATTTCATTGAATAGTTCTTTTTTTTAATTCGGGTTGACTAGTTTATCAATCTTTAGACTTAAACTTTTATTGTTTTGAAGTTATAATACTAGTACTTTTTTATCTTCATTTCGCCTATTGAAAGTAAAAGGAAAAAAAAACTGTTATTATCATTTTGCCAATAGGAAATTGTAACTACCAAACTTAAAATTAAATTAACTTAAATTATACCAAATTAAAATAAACTGTCATTGCTAGACTTTCATACTAGTACCTCTTCTTAATCTTCATTATTATTTTACAAGAAACTCTTACTATTAAACTTTTAATGAAATTTACTTATTCGAAACCTAAATTTTACCGAATTAAAGTAGATTATATTAGTTTATACATATCCAAGCTATCCGCATGGGGAAGAAGCGGGTTAAACCCAACACGAGTGTCTGCGACAACTCTGTGGGTAGAATCGGAAAAACATAGTAAACACAGACGATTTATATAATCAAAAAGTATATAGAAATAATGACCCAATATTTTTAGAATATGTTAAAAAATACTCAAAGTTATTCAAGAATGTTTGCATGGTAGCTAAATCTAATTATATACGTGAGAAAATTAATAAATCCAGTAATAAAATTAAAGAGACTTGGAATATTATAAACAAAGAAACTTGTAAAAATAAACCACGTGATCATACGTTTACATTAAAAATTTATTATAAAAATATTAAATCTGACAATGAAGTTGCAGGTGCCTTCGAGAAGTACTTCTGTAATATACCCATCGAAACCACAAAACAACTTAATTCGTGCGCTCTGCATGCTAAATCACTGCTGGTATCGTGTGTTGACAGGTGTAACTCCTCATTTGATTTCACTTATATTAACCCTTTGATGATCGTTAAAACTTTCAAGGAATTAAAACAAAAAAAAACAGAGGATATATGGGGAATATCAACTGACACAATAAAACCCATTATACCTCTCGTAGCATCTCACTTAGCACATATATTCAACGAATGTATTGATCAAGGTCAATTTCCTACTTTACTGAAATATAGTAAAATTATACCTTTATTTAAGTCAGGAGAAAAAAGTGACCCAAGCAACTTCAGGCCAATTTCCATTCTACCTGCATTTAGCAAAATATTTGAAAAAGTTATATTTAATCAATTGCTCTCTCATTTTAAACTTCATAAATTACTGCATGAGAAACAGTTTGGTTTCTCCAAAGGTAGAAATACAACAGATGCTGGGGTGGCACTCGTCAAACACATTTTGGATGCCTATGAAGATAAACATGATGCGATAGGTGTATTCTGTGACTTATCGAAGGCATTTGATTGTGTCGATCATCAAACACTCATTATCAAGCTGGAACATTACGGTGTATCTAATAATGCGTCAAAACTGTTGAATTCTTACCTCTCAGGCAGACTACAAACAGTAAACGTTAATGGCATTAACTCCTCAGGTGCCCCGCTTCAAATGGGAGTGCCCCAGGGCTCAATATTGGGACCTTTGCTGTTTTTGATCTATATTAATGACCTTCCTTTTTATTCAAAGGACTCCTGTGAGATAGTTCTGTTTGCTGATGATACATCTTTAATCTTCAAATCAAGAAGAGGCGAAAAATCATTTGACAATGTTAGCAGAGCTCTCTCTAAGGTATCAAATTGGTTCACTAGCAATAACTTGCTTCTTAATACAAAAAAGTCTAAATGTATTAAATTCACCATGCCTAACGTGAAGCAAGCTACCACAGAAATTGTACTTAACGGTGAAAAATTAGATCTATCAAACTCCACTGTTTTTCTGGGCATTACATTGGATTCGAAATTGCAGTGGGGACCACATGTTGACGCTCTGGCTGGGAGACTCGCTTCAGCTGCCTTTGCGGTTAGAAAAATTAGACATTTGACTGATGTTGAAACAGCCAGGCTTGTGTATTTTAGTTACTTTCATAGTATAATCTCTTATGGTCTTCTCTTGTGGGGTTCTGCTGCGGACATCGATACCATCTTTATTTTACAGAAAAGAGCCATTCGTGCCATTTACAAACTTAGTCCCCGCGAATCCCTGAGAGAATTCTTTAAGGAAATTAACATCCTCACTGTCGCTTCTCAATACATATTTGATATTATCATGTATGTACGTAAAAATTTAGATGTTTTCATGAAAAAAAGTGACATACATTCGTATAACACACGAAATAAAAGCAAACTTGTTCTTCCAAACTTCAGGTTAGCCAAAACAATGAATTCATTCCTGGGAAATTGTGTTAAATTTTTCAACAATATACCTAATAATGTCATCGAACTACCTATTCACAAATTTAAGTTACATGTCAAAACTACCCTAATGTCGAAGGGGTATTATAAAATTCAAGACTATCTTAATGACGAAAATGTATGGACAGTCCAGCCTGCACCAAACTGATGTACCTACCTGTTTATTTTGATTTGTATCATTTTTGAGGCAGCTAGTGGTGACTGAGTTTGTTCCGGCGTTTCTTCTCAGCACTTGCCAAATTGTCTGTGTTTTGTCTCGAAGCGCTAGTAGGGCCCAAAAGATAAGGAGACATGTTCTTGCCCCATACGGGCCAAAATTGATTGATATTACACTAATTATTGACGTTCATAAGTGGCATTTTGTGTCCTAAATTGAATAAATTATTTTTGATTTGATTTTGATTTTGATAAACAAAGGATCATGACCAAAACTCTATAGAAACTCGGCCCACTTTGCGTCTGCATGCGACTTTACAAAATGACCGGATAAAATATATAAATATTTGAAAGAATACAGAGAAAAAATATTTTTGAAAAATAATTAGGGGTTTACTTACGAGGAATTCAATAGCAGATTAGACATTTTGAGGTTAGGTATGTTTTGTGATTGCAGAGTTATTGCATCTCACCAACATTCATTTTGATACATTCAGATGGTAATTGTTATATTTTACTGAAATAATTTAATACTTTCTTACTTAGTTACCCTTAAAATACCAGTGCAATTATAATTCAAACGAGTTTTTTTTTTAAATATAAACTACAAAGACGCAATCTGGGCCCGGCTTTGGTCAATATCATTTTTATTATTTTTATTATCATGATAGTAACTGATTTGGAATTCAAATAAAATATGTATCAAGTAGACACTTTTCACCTGAACATAAGTAGTTACTAAAATTTAAAATCAAACGGTAAGTCACTCTTCTGGTAATTATTATTAATAAATGTCTTGACTAAATCACAGAAATTGTTTTGTTGGTACTAATTTCAGTCCAATTTTAAGCAAAGGTTATGGTGGATGCTAATAAAAGGCGGCGTTATACCGGCTCAAACAAAGTCGCGCGCCAAAGCTAGTCTTAATAGCAACAAAACTCCGCAGCTATAAGCTTCTACTGAAGTTTAATTAAGGCCAACAAGCGAAATAGTCTTCGCAGAGGCACTATTTATTTATAAAATACTTTGAGCATGCTGTCACTTCGCAATGTCTGGGATTAAAAGTTGTTTTGGTAAAGTGAAATAAATAACGAAATAAAATGGAAACCATAAAAAAGATAAAAGACAGACAGCGAAAGATTTTGTTGCTGATTTACCTACCTTATTTTAACAGTCTCTAATGATGCTTATAAATCAAAGCAATCAACATTGGGATATGCTGTTACTTAGTGAACTTAACCACAGAATAGTTAAATTGGGTAAAATTAATAGTCTACTGGAACCTGCCTACTTGGCTTAAATTACTAGAAAAAGTTTATGTTGATTATATTCATGCCTTAGTATCGATTAAATAGAAAATTTACTAAAAAACAGATACTGTTCGGCACCGTAACGTAGTTATAAGAAGATAGAATTTGATTATTTGAAAATCGCGTAAGATAATTATTTACATGCAGCGACTGTATGTTTTTCCATGCCTTATTTAGGATTTCGACTGATAACCCTTTCACAACGCTGCGTGTTGCGCATTTATTTACAATTTGGTGCTTTTTATATACGATACTATAGGGTAAAGGGTAAACGCAATAAATGGCCCAGCGCTCGCACTTCCTAGAAAAATAACACAGAACACGAGACGTCAAAAACCGGGTAAAATTAACATTTTTCCTCGGACTCATTACTACTGGCTTTGTCTTATTATTTACGGTACACGTGACTCGAGTACCGAATACTTTCCTGGAACTAGGTTTTTATAAAGCAGCAATTTGTATTTGTAAGAAATGCGAGATTATCCGTAACGAGCGACAAGCTGCAAGTAAGTTAGCAAAATTAAAAGCTAACATTAAATTTTTATTCTAGTCAGATGATTCCTAAACCTTTTTTTTAAATAACAGAACGAATGTCACTTTAAGCGAAGCGTCCAGTTACCACGGAGTGTAATGAGCATTAATAAAATTCTAAGGTTTGCTTGCACCTTCTATAAAACGAGTGACAAAACTCTTCCAAGCTCTTGCGCAAAGAATGATTGTGGTTACGGTGAAACTGAAAAATAAGGGGCATGGTGCAACAAGCTTTAATTAAGGATGGCTAGTTTACCTAAAAAGCTTCGTCACATCGTTAAAATTTATGGTACAAAAGATGAGCAATTTGGTACTGCTACTGGCAATAAATACAAATCTTTTTTTTTATCAAGTCAAAATATATTCTTTACCTTAGGGCTGATTTTTCAATAGCCAGATAAGAAATATTCGTCGAACTAAATACAATATTGCTAATTTGAAAATGTCACTTTATTGTCAGCAATCATACGTGACTGTCATTTTTTTAAATCTGTCGCTTCATAATTTATCAGTCTGTTATGTTTTATCTGACCATTGAACAATCGGCCCTTAGTAAAATATACAGAATTATCAGATCTAATGTCACGTAAAACCAACCGTACAGATACCAAGAGGTTTAATTAACTAGCATTTATAAAAACCTAAAACTCGCTTGATCAATCCTTATAACGAGAGTTAAAACTCTGCCAAGTTGTTACCTATAGACTAGAATAATATTTTCTGTACTGAACGCATCATCATCATCATCATCGTTATCAGCAAAAGGACGTCCCTTGCTGGACATAGACATCCCCCACGGCTTTCCACAGTGACCGATCACTAGCGGTCTGCATCCAGTTTCATCCTGCGATCTTTACAAAGTCGTTTATCCATCTTGTTGGTGGACGTGCTACGCAGCGTCTTTGGTCGAAGAGATCCAATCTAGAACTTTCTTGCCCCGACGGCCATCAGTTCTTCGCACTATGTGCCCTGCCAATTGCCACTTGAGCTTACTGATTCTCAATTCTATGTCCATTACCTTAGTTCTTCTACGTATTCCCTCATTTCTGATTCGATCCTGTACGGGACTGAAAGCATGATATTAGACAAAATAAGGGTCATAGTGCAATTTTAATTCGTCCAAGGGTGCAAGATACCTACGAATGGCTAGTTTTCCTAGAAAGTTTCGTCACATCGTTAAAATTTATGGTACAAAAAGATAAGCAATTCGGTAGTGCTGCTTGCAATAAAAACAAATGAGTGAGCAAAAACTGCAGTGTTTATCATCTCTGTCACAACAGGCAAGGTTATTTGAATTTGGCAAATTACCAATCGTTGTCTGTGATAACTTCGAGGCCATTTCTTGGCGTTCGTCGCTTACAGATTACTCTGGTGATACATTTGTTTTTGTTAAGTGTTAAACTAGTACTTACTCAAAAAAAAAAGCATATGTTTACTCATTGCTATGTGTGTCACTACATACCGAAATATTTTTGATCAGTTAAATAAGATTCAAATAAATATTATTTCTGAAGTTAGTATTATTTTGGATCCCTGTAGTTAGATCAAAGAATATATTGAAAGATAGCAGTAAAATCTGCACAATTCCATATTGAATTACCGTAATGTAGTCTAAATGGCCAGAAGCTAATGTTATAAGGGTGTGTACATACTATTATAACATCCGAAGAAACATTAGAAATGTAATCAAAAATTCGATAAATTAATTTACAAGCACCTATATCCAGTACAACAACTCGTTCAGGGTGCTCGTTTTGAGCTGATTCAGAGGGCTGCCGCGGTTTTTCAGCGCCTCAACGATGTTTGCACTGGCGCAAATTGATGATTTTAACTCCATCATCCGAATGAGAAGTGCATCGCTGCTTAATCGTTTTCGGTGCAGTACAAACAGCATACTGAGCGCGTTGGCCGAGCGGTGGGATTCCCCAATGATGGACAGGTTGATGATGACAGGTTTTAATTAATTGACACTTGTGTATTTAATAAATATATTAAACAAAACATACCTTTGCATATACATTAGAATGTGAGACACGTTCCTAATTACATAAAAAATAATTTAAAAAAAAACTGCCCTGTACGTTTGAATACTTTGTCCACAGATTTCTCGAAAATGAAACCATAGTGAGATTATTTTTTTAGGTCAATTAGGTATATGCCAACTTATGGTACAATATAAGTTACATCAAACTCGGTCAAGTAGTTTTGGAAATATGGGTAATAAATTAAAAATTCAACTACTAAAAAAAAACGTAAAAAGTAACGCATTTGCGCCTGTTTAGAAATAACAAAATCATTTGGAGTTGGTGCATGATCCCAAGCTTACATACATAGTCTACGAACATCATGCACCGACTTTAATGAATTTGTCTGAAGCCGTGGATAAATATGCAAACATAGATACATATACTAACGAAATTAAGCACACATTGATTTGATAACGTCTTTTTTTAATTCGGTAAAAATCACAGTGTAATATTTTTTTTGGTAAGATTATGCTCATAAGAATTGCAATAATTTTCTTCATAAAGCTGTCGTTATTTTATACCTTTTTTACACTCTGCATAAACATAAAACCGGAAATTAGTTATACTCGCGAAGTAGGAAACATGTGCTCTCATATTTACAGTGAGTTCGCGCCCTAATTCGTACCGCGAAACAGCCACATAGCATAAATGTTATAGACATTTTCAGTTTGCAGTTCGTTCGCGTAAAGCGAATATATTTTTAAAGAGCGGGAAAACTACTAGAGAATTCACTCCACCTTGTTTCGCTTTATAACTTCCCAGTACGGGCGCCACATGTTGGGTATTACTCACATTTAAAATTTTAAAAATATATCATTTTTCAATATTTATTAAAAATGAATAGATTCTGATGATAAATCAATGATTAATCATACCATTAGTTAGATTAGATATTTAGAAATATTTTCAATGTTAAGTTTAGTTTTGGCCCGGTTAGCCAGAAAGTGCTGGTTCAAGTCCCGCCCGTGCGCAAATTTTTGGTTTCTTATTTCATCTTAATGAACATTATTAATCATAACTGATTGACTAGGTCTGACAAGAGGATAGAGAACTCTAAATGACTATTTATTTTCAAATACGTAGTGAAAATGTTGTGTGAACTTTATATTTCAGATAAATATTTTAAAGCATTATTATCATCCACGCTATGAAGGATACTGACACTTTGGATTGATCGTATATATTAAGACTCTATGCACTCTGCAACTTTTAGCACCGAAGCAACCTTTACAGCAACTAGCGCTACTTTGGCATCGATACAGTCGCGATGCAGAAGCTGGACATTGACAAATCATGTTCTGAAAATTGGCGACTTAGCATCGATGCAATCGCGCTTCTGCATCGATGCTAACGCGCGCCTGCATCGATTCCAAAGTAAGACCCTTTACACACTGCGACTTTAAGCAGCAATGCAGTCGCGATGCTAACGCGTGTTAGCATCGACACAATCGCGCTTCTGCATCGATACTAATGCGCGACTGAATCGATGCTAAAAGTCGCAGTGTGTAAGTGTTCATTGCGTGATTCGCGTAGCAGTCGCGCGTTTCTGACACTCGTGACTGCATTGATGCTAAAAGTAGCAGTGTGTAAGAGGTCAAATAAACAATGCCTATACAATAATAGCTGTCACTTGTCATCGTAAACAATAATAATATCAATGTTAACATCCTAGTGATTTGAGCCTTCCGTAGACAGGTGTAATCAACACGCTAAGCGAATGGTAGCCACTCGATAATCAAATAGCAGCTTAATCTCAACAATCAATTTAATCTATTTAATTTATGCAATCAAATTAGTCGGAAATGTCCCAAAATGTATTTGATTGATTATATCAATCTTGAAGCCAGGTATAAAGTTCCTTCGTTAAGTAAAATATCCCAAGTAAGCAATGTGAACGAATTCAGAATTTCCGTTCCTAGGTTTTAGTGGTTTTTATGCATTTTTTTTCGTCTTTCATAATCATAATATTTGTCTTCATATATCATTCGTATCAAAACTCGCGCTTAGGCAGAACCGTGTCGTGTAAAATGATGTTACGCGCCTGAATAAATGTTTCATGTCAACCTCGAATTAGTGTACTAAAAAAAGCCTCAATTCTAATTTTGATATGAACTCAGAATTTCATTTGTAGGAATTTATGCCTTATGTCTGTATGATAAGATCTTACAGGGTGTTACATCGTTAACGAGGTCAGGATTGTCTTTGAAGTATGCCATAAACAATGGTGGCAAACAACAAACAATGCGCCGTAATAAGGTAAAATGACGCACATCGCGATCGCCCTTAGCTATGTGACATCTACGACAGTGCTCAACGTGTAGAAAACTTTAAAAGCAGCGAAGAAGGATTTAAACAGAATCTCTACTTTTTTACTGACTTCAAAAATGAGGTTATTGATTCGTCATGCATGTAATTAATATCGTTTGAATTTGTTAAAAACTGCTTTAATAAAAAATAAATAAAAAAAACACCTAACGAAATCACACGTTTCTTAAATAAAATTGGATTGATTATAGTAATGCCTTGCCCTTGCCCTTGCTCTTATTATCTCGTAAATTAATATTTTTTATGTTGATTCGAAGCAATGACCGTAAAATAGAAATTTAAATCAACAGAACCTAAAGATTTTGTAAAAAAAAATGTAAGAAGCTACAACGCGAGAGCGAGCTTAATCGTCAGTTATAAGGTTTTTTTCCGCTGTTATTGCAGTATACACATATGTAAAGGGGCCTCTTAATATACTTAAGTGCTATTACTGCGCCAATTTCGATGCCACCTACTCCGTTGTAATTTAGACTGCTTAGTACTAAAATGAGCCTTCATCATCTTCAGCATCATCATTCCTAACAGCGTTAAGGAATGACTTCATCCGGCATTAAACGTCGAGCTTACCTGGTGGTAAGTAATAATGTGGTTGAGGAAGGAAAATATATTCACACAGTTCACACGTCTCTCGAAAATACCTAACAACATTAGTTCAGAGTAAAATCGAATGATTTACTATCATCAGTTACCACAAAAGTAAATACAAAATTAAATAGCCGCTCAATAATAAAGGCAATAAAAAATTAAACTGATATGATTCCGTAATCAAAAACAGAAATAATTAAAGCTATCGACAAGTTTATTTCAATATTTTTGCATTCATCCTTTGTAAGCCAAAATTGGTTTCAATATTAAATACTTTGTTAGATTTTCGCCTTTCATTTTTTACAGCATTTATAAAAACGATACGACGAAAAAACTTTGTTTTATGGTATTTGAAGGTATAATTCTCAACTTATTACAAATTTATGATTAATAATGTTTTCCACGTGCCTGTTTATCGCCTCAACATAATGAAAATATTTCAGTAACCTATTATATAAAGGAATAGTGTGATAGCCAATATAATATACAACAAATCTTCAATGTGTGCGTTGAGAGTTTGGTCGAAAGCGTGAGTAGTGAGTGCGTGATTAAATGTGATTTCACATCAGTAAATTTTGAAAAACTTTCAGTTTAAGTACAATTTAGCGTTAAAAGGAATTTAAAAACCGTTTTATCAACTTCATTTTTTTATAATTTGGCCCATAGGGCAATATATTGTTTTTTATCTAACATCGACATCTCTTAAGCAAGCTCTCATTGCCCCTTTATTCTTCATGTTTGTAACCACGTTCGTTCAAAACAAGGGTAATTTCTTACCGCACCGTCCTAGCAACACTAGCTCTTGTTAGCTCTGAAGGGCCGCGGTCTATGCGTGTAACACTCCACTGGGCTCAATTCAGCGATGCCACTATCTAAGTAAAATAAAACTTACAGATCATGTCTCTTTCATGCCCATTAAAAGAAAAAAAATCAGGCTTATCGATTTATAAATCATCATCATCATCATCATCATTATCAGCCAAAGGACGTCCACTGCTGAACAAAGGCCTCCCCCACGGCTTTCCACAGCGACCGATCACTAGCGGTCTGCATCCAGTTTGATCCTGCGATCTTTATAAGGTCGTCTGTCCATCTTGTTGGTGGACGTCCCACGCTGCGTCTCTGGTCGAAGGGTCTCCAATCTCGAACTTTTATGCCCCAACGGCCATCAGTTCTTCGCGCTATGTGCCCATTGCCACTTGAGCTTACTGATTCTCAAGGCTATGTCCGTTACCTTAGTTCTTCTACGTATCTCCTCATTTCTGATTCGATCCCGTAAAGAAACACCCAGCATAGCCCTTTCCATCGCTCGTTGTGTGATTTTGAGCTTCATTATAAGGCCCATAGTAAGAGACCACGTTTCGGATCCGTATGTCATCACTGGTAACACACACTGGTTAAAGACTTTCGTCTTCAGACACTGAGGTAGATGAGATGAGAAGACACTCTTGCGTAATTTCCCGAACGCTGCCCAGCCAAGTTGGATTCGTCGATTGACCTCTTTCTCGAAGTTGGACCTACCCAATTGGATCACTTGTCCCAGGTAGACGTACTCGTCGACAACTTCGAGAGTTGAGTTCCCAATGGATACTGGAGTGGGTACAACAAGGGAACTCGACATAATTTTTGTCTTCCTCATGTTCATTTTAAGACCCACTTGTTGGGAGACTCGGTCAAGGTCTTCGAGCATAGTGCCAAGATCGTCCAGCGTCTTTGCCACAACGACTATATCATCGGCAAATCGGAGGTGTGTGATGTATTCGCCATTAATATTGATGCCGATTCCTTCCCGTTCCAGAAGCTTGAAAGCGTCTTCCAATGCCGCAGTGAACAGTTTCGGTGATATCACATCTCCCTGTCTCACACCTCTCCGCAGTGGAATCGCCCTCGTGTTCTGCTTCTGTACTCGGACCGACATGGTGGCGTTATTGTAAAGGTACCTTAACACCTCTATATAACTATAGTCTATGTGGCACCGCTGCAGAGACTGAAGCACCGCCCAAGTTTCGATCGAATCAAAGGCCTTCTCATAGTCCACAAACGCTAAACATAGAGGCATATTATACCCCTCTGACTTTTGTATAATTTGCCTAAGCGTATGGATGTGGTCTATGGTACTATAGCCTTTTCGGAAACTGGCTTGTTCGGGAGGCTGGAAGTCATCAAACCTACGTGCGAGACGATTCGTGATGACCCTTGAAAACAGCTTGTAGACATGGCTCAGGAGTGAGATGGGTCTGTAGTTCTTCAATAAGGTTTTGTCTCCTTTTTTGAAGAACAACACCACCACACTTCTGTTCCACGCCTCGGGCGTGATGCCCTCCAGCAACATGGAATTAAAGAGTCTCTGAAGGACTTTAAGTACCGGTGTTCCACCCGCCTTCAGAAGCTCTGCTGTGATTCCGTCCTCGCCAGGTGCCTTGTTGTTTTTGAGCTGTTTAAGGGCCATCCTAATCTCGTAGAGGCTGCTGTCTGGGATGTCTTTGGTGTAGTGTCGAGTCAGGATAGCTCGTGGGTCTCTAGCCGAGCTATCTACGGGTTTGGCTACTGAGGTGTACAGCTGCCCATAGAACCTTTCGATCTCCCTCAAAACCTCTGCTTTCGTCGACGCTACACTGCCGTCCTCCGTCTTAAGCTTCGTCAACAGGCTTTGCCCAATAGACATGTCCCTTGCAAACACTTTGGAGCCTTGGTTCCGCTCTATCGTTTCTTTAATACTATTAGTGTTAAAGCAACGAATGTTGTGTCGCAGGGACTTCCATATTTGTCTATTGAGCTGCCTGTAGTTTTCAGCATTAACGGAGGTCTGCAGTGCCATAGATCGACGTTTTGCCATAAGGTCGAGAGTGTGGACCGACAGTTTTTGAGGTCTATTTTTACGGCCAGGCCTAAAATACTTAGACCCCACCGTTTGAACAGTTTCCATAAACCCGTTGTTAATTTCGTCCACTGTAACGCAATAATTGTCTAGGCAATCAAAGCGGTTTGACAACTCGAGTTGAAAGCTCTCGGGATTTTGGATATGAGCACGAGTCGGTCGGAGCGTTTGAGGCGGCTTCTGGAAGAAAGAGATTTATAAATAACTAGTTTCAATAGTAGATTTTGCTTAGTATGTGTCCCTTGTCTTACGTTTCGCAGTGAGACACGAACACACCGTGTTCCGCTTAAATCATGTATGAGTTCGTACATTATCTTAACATGCAACGGATAGCCGTTTATATTACCTTTACTTCACCATTAGATTGTCTCTTTTTATTACTTTAAACATAAAGATTTTTACTTTACGGTCTTAGCCAGACCTTTATCGTCAGTATTATTTTAGAAGCCTTTCAGAACTATACATACCTGTTTTGTACACGTCGTTTGTTTTTCTTTTCTTATGGACAGTCACATAAAAGACTTATCATCTGAAATTGATGGCATATCCATCGGCAGGTCGCACGTATGTTCCCCCGAAAACGTACCTTTTTATGTAATGGACAAAATTTATAATCTTAAGGTGTTCCATGTAAACGCAAGAAGCATAGGGAATGTAGCAAATTTTGGAAACTTAACTCTTCTTCTAGACAGAATCAAAACTAACATTGATGTAATAATTTTGTCCGAGTGTTGGCTCAGTAAATGTCCTTACTTGCCCGACCTGCCAGGCTATCAATCTTCTCACTCCGAGTACTCTAACCAGAACGATGGTGTTGTTATCTTTATTAAAGACAATATTAAGGCTAAAGTTGTGGAGCCAGTTCTGACTGATGCTAATTGTTTGACTGTTGAGATTTCAGACAGTGTCGTTATTGTTGCTATATATCGCTCGCCATCTTGTAAAAATGTCAAGAAGTTTCTTGACTCACTAGATATACTTTTGCAGTCGTTACGAGCTTATCAAACTATATGCCTGACCGGCGACATTAATTTAAATATAGCTGTGGACAGTATAGACAAGGATTTTGATACGTACTTGGAGATGATGGCATCCCACGCAATGTTACCGGCTCATCTGTTTCCGACTCGCAAAGGTAGGTGTATAGACCATATCTTTCTTAAAAGTGATAAGCCTTCCATCACGCTAGTGTTGGATTCCTTGTTCACCGACCACTCTCCTGTGCTGTTCTGTTGCCAAACGAAACGCGGCGAAACGGCGTGCGTTCGTATAAATAAGTATCTTGATTTACCTGCTTGCGTGTTGAAGATTGAGAGCACAGATTTTTCGCAAGTCTTAGAAAGTGATAATCCAGATCATGCTACTCGGACTCTGACGGACATTTTGTCGTCAATTATCCTTGCCAACACTAAATACACCTGTGTTCCTAGTCGGAAACGTATTTCTAAGCCCTGGATCACACCAGGCTTGCTCCGCTGTATACGACATCGAGATAAATTGTATCGACAGACAAGGAAACATCCTTATAACAAGATCTTTCAAATTTCATATACACGCTACAAAAATTTCTGCAACAACTTGCTTAAGAAAATTAAAAGGGAGTTTGAGCGTAATCAATTATACAAACATAAAAATAATCCGAGGCAGCTATGGAAGGTAATTAAAAATATTTCAAATTTGCAGCAGAAATCGTCATCCGCGGATGACCGCGACTCGCATTCCGCTATAAATGCAGTCAACAAATTTTTCGCCAGTGTAGGTGAGAATTTGGCCACAAATATTACTAGTAGTTCTCCTGATACATCGAAGTATTCCACATTGGAAAAGGATGTTTCAGTGACGGACTCTATGGTTTTGCGAAACACCGATGAGGCAGAAATTGAGGGAATAATCATGGAGCTTAGACGGGATAGTGCAGCAGGTTGCGATGGCATCCCTACTACTATAATTAAAGAGGCTCGGCATATACTGGTACCGATTCTCACTCATCTTTTTAACAATTGTTTTTCGTCCGGGTGTTTTCCTTCTGTATTCAAAAACGCACTAGTCCACCCAATTCATAAGGGTGGAGACAGACACAGTGTTACCAATTATAGACCTATCTCTGTCCTGCCCGTTTTATCTAAAATTCTGGAAAAAATTATAAACAAAAGATTAATTAATTACATTGAATCCAAAAATCTCATTGCGTCAAATCAATTCGGCTTTAGAGCTCAAAAATCAACTGAAGATGCAATTCTAAACCTCACTAGCACCTTGGTTAGTAATATTAACCAAAGCTTTAGTACGTTGTGTGTCTTCCTCGACCTTTCCAAAGCCTTTGACACTGTGTCTGTCTCTATTCTCCTGGAAAAACTACATCGCATTGGTATAAGGGGTACGGTTCTTGATCTATCTATCTATCTTATTCAAAGTTATCTTAGTGATCGCAAGCAGTGCGTCACCATAGGCGGTCTAAGGAGCGATATAGAAACAATTTCTTATGGAGTTCCCCAAGGAAGTGTACTCGGCCCGACCCTATTTCTCTTATATGTCAATGACCTCTGCCAACTTAACCCAACAAACTGCAACATTGTCACATACGCAGATGATACCGCAATTATTGTTAAAGGGGAAAACTGGGAGGAAGCACGCCGTCATGCTGAGTCTGCGTTAAAATTAGTTCTCACATGGCTGTCCTGTAATATGCTTACCTTAAATTTAAATAAAACTAAATTCATTACATTCGCCCCTAGACTCGCATCGCAACCTGACTCCAATTTTTCCATTCGCGCACACAAATGTAATGCTGACCCATTTGAATTATGCGGCTGTGAGACAATTCTACGCACCCATAGTATTAAATATCTCGGTGTCATCGTTGATAGTGTCTTATCATGGGATGAACATATCCAATCCGTTTCTTCGCGTCTTAGGAAACTTATTTTTGTTTTTAGTAGGTTAAGAGTCGGAGCCGATCCTTCTACTCTTAGGACTGCCTATTTCGCATTAGCTCAGTCGATTGTGACATATTGTATTGCGGTTTGGGGTGCTACGGGCAAAACGAAAGTGCTAAAACTGGAAAGGGCTCAGAGGGCAGTCTTGAAGGTTATGGCCTTCGTGCCTAATAGGTATCCAACTGAGGGAATATACAATTATTGGGAAGTGCTCTCGGTTCGTAAACTATTTGGGCTAAATGTTATTCTTCGCAAACATAGGCTTCTTCCTTATGACCCAGCGCTCATGAAAAATAAACGTAGAAAACACAGCGTCTGTCAGGTTCCCAGATGGAGAATCGCACTAGTAAAATATCATTATGATTTTATGGCTCCTTTACTGTATAACAAAGTTAATAAACAATTAAATATTTACCCACTTACTAAATATAAATGTAAAACCGTTTTGTTGAAATGGCTTCTTGACTTAAATTATGACGAGGTTGAATCGTTTCTCAAGTAAAGGTCTGTTGATCAGTACAAGAAAGTAGGTTTAGGTATGCGCTTATAGTATAATATTTTTCAATAAAGCACACACGCACACATGCACACACGCATCACACACACACATACACACCACACATACACACACACGCACACACACACACACACACACACACACACACACACACACACACACACACACACACACACACACACAAACGCGTATGTTCGCACATATATACACTCCAGTATACATATTCACACTATCAAACTTCAATTATATAATAATAATAGCATTGTTTTTAAAATTCAAATAGAAAATTTGTGTAATTTTTTGTTTGTTTGTAGAATTCTAGAGGTGGGCGCTAATAACTGCGACACAGTCTTTTGACTAATGCGGTTGTTAACGCAAGATTGTTTGTGAAATAATATGTAAATGTGTATTTGAAATAAATTTGAAATTTGAAATTTGAGTCAGTGGCACCTCCGAATTGAGCCCACCGTATAACAGCTAACAACCCACTCGTAAGATACCTCATCTGTTTGAATCCTACCTTCCTTACTCTGTACTTTACAAGGCTATGGGTTTCAGGTAGGAAAATATTGTGTACCAAACGAAAAATTCGCTGACTGTGGATTTGCTTAGCAAATTATGTGCTTGCGAAAATGGCATAGCTACTTTATGGTAGCCAAAGATTTTTGAAAGCGCATTTAGAGTGCTTACTAATGTGTCAAGTTTTAGTTAGGTACTTATGGCAATAGTAACATTTTAGGTTGTAGAAAGACATATTTTATTTATTACATACTCGTAGAAAGTTAATTTAAGTTTAATTTCAATAGTATAAATTACTCATCCCGGGTTAATGTTAAAGTGATACTATGTATCAATATAGGTAATAACAATAATAATACGAGTACAGACTCTAAAAATATGAGTATCAATTTTCTAGCAGAGCTTTTCCTTGAAAAATTTAATTATGCTAAAACGAATGGCTGTCTCATATCGCATGTTACGTCTGTCTAAATCAACACTGTATGTGGGTTGCCAGTGAAGCCACACCTAGTTCGTTATTTTATGGACTAACAACCACAAAGTTTGCTATCGATGAACGCGAACGTATGAAGAAAAGAACACACAATTGAAGATTCTACGGGTAGGATGGTTTTTCTGTTACAAGCGGCCCTTCGCGGATTCACCCGGGCAAATATTAGATCTCATTGGAAATCACTTTATGTTTTAGCCACTGATATTCAAATATATGAGCTGCATTATTGAATAGTTCCATCAAAATATGTTCAGTAGATTTCGCGCCAAGGAAGAACAAACATTCAAACACACATCCATCCTCACAAACTTACGCACTCATAATATTAGTAGAATAAATATCCTTTGGACATTATTTATTTATTTATTTATATATTCTTTATTGCACAAACAAAATGAAGTACAAATGGCGGACTTAATGCTTTAAAGCATTCTCTACCAGTCAACCATTGGGTGAGACAGAAACAGTTGAGGCGGCGTAAAATAACAAAAAAAACTAACAAAATGAATGAATTACATATACTTACATAAATGCTTTTTAAATAAACCTACATAAACATACATAAATACAATAAAATCCATACTTCACACTGAACAGATATCATGTTATTTATTCTCATTGAGAAAGACATTCCCACACATCGCCATCTAGTCCCAAAGTAAGCTACTCAAAGCTTGTGTTATAAGTGCCAGACAACGGATATAATACTTAAATATTTTTTGTTTGTAAATACATACATGATATACATAGAAAACACCCAGACCAATATAAACAGACATGTTCATGCACACAAATGTATATGCGTAGTAGGCGATTTCTCGACCACTACACCAGACGGCATTCTTATGCTCATAATTTGAGTTTTTAATTGAAAGTTGAAAAGTGCAGCGTCAGACAATTTCTACAATTCATTATATTACATGTTTGTATAAGTTTTACTGTCCCTATTTATCTTGTCTTGCAGTTTCTACCGATAGAACACTCCGTGCTCGTGTCAATATAAAACTTAGGTACTCTTTCATAACTTCAAATGGGTCTATGATAGTCAGTTTAAAACTTCGTGTTTCTCGTGTCTACAACGATATACGAAAATATACACTTGAATATACTTGGAGAAGTTATTAGGTTGTTTTTGTCTTAGAAGTTTGTGAGCATTTGCTTTTGTTGTAGCAATTTTGCTAGAATTGAGATTGAAATTAAATAAATTTTGTATTTGAAATAGCAAATTGATTTTGTTATATAAATAGGCTTTGTTTCTTACCGATCAGACGGAAGAATACGTAGCTATTTGTGTCCGAGGCGGTATCGGAATACGTTTTCTAAATATAAAAGCATCTGAATCAATTTAGTCATGTTCTCGGGTTGCAAAGTACCTTTGTACTGAGACAGAAATCGATCCTGTGACGGCTTACGAAACCGTTGAAGGTGTTTCGATAACAAACGCAAACCAGCGGGCCAAGTAATTGAAAATGTGTTTACCTGGTATCAAGACGAAATGATAACTGATAATTTGAGCTCATATAACGGATACATAGAGCTCATTTTCGGTGGATAGCGAACCTGAAACACAATTATTTTGGAAAGTAAAATAAGTATCGAAATTATCCAATAATGTTTTTACTCTGCTTCAATAAAGATTACGATCTAAATACTCCCAAGTGTACAAAGTAACAAACTTTCGCCATATTATAGACTGAAGGTGAAAACTCAAAGAATATTAAAATGCAGTGCGGTTTCTTGATTTAAAACTAAAGTTATTTAAAGGGAAGTGTTTATTTTTCTACAGGAAAAACGTGGCTCTTAAGAAAGAACTTGAAAAACTACGAACGTGGAAGTTTGTCCTTTTGTCCTGTTCTCTGCTGGGATTTAAAGTAGAGGGTATAAAATTTAGAGGTGACTTCTCCTCTAACTCAAGTGAAAATGAATGGAGTAGCTTGTAATAATTGATGCGAGTTAAGTTTTAATTCCTGAAGGACTGACTCTTTAAATAGTTTAAATAAATTAGATTAAGCTTTCGTGTATTATATCAAATACGCAATTCAGTTACTTGCACTCTGATTTTCAATAAAATAGACCAGAATGACAGCTTCAAAGGTACTTTATATTTTTTATGTGGCAAAGAATGTACATTTTTTGTAATTACACTATTATAATTCATAATATTATACTTCAGTGCATAAAAAAATCAAAAAACAACTGATTCATAATTTTATAGTCGATTAAAAACGCCGATTGAATTAAAAAAATAATTTTACGATTATTTAGGTGCAACACTATTTTTAAAAAATACTAAAAAGACCGCCCACCAAATGTCATTTTGGTCTATCTAATTAAAAATCAAGGTTATGCTCAAGCTATCAGACTGTTATCGTTTTTTCGATAAAGCTTATTGGTTTTATATCAATTAACTAGTTAAAATGTGAGATTCTTAACCATATCAATGTTGTAAATACCGCGGAAATTAGTTTTTCAAAGCACTCAAAGCAACACGTAGTATTTTCAAAGTAAATTGTGTATTCACAGTTCTATTCAGCAAAAAAATCTTACTTCGCAGTACAAAATGCACATGCTTCAGTCAGGACTTCGTTTAAACAGCTTACTTACGTAAAATAACTCTACTAGGTAATCTTATCCCACTGAAACTAATCTAAGCCGAGTAAGTTGTTAATAGGAACCCTAATAAACATGGGTTAATCACACCTACAAGAGCTCCTTATACCACTTATGCCACCTCAAAGAGCCCTCGATTACTACTAGGACTGATATAATTCTAATTGACTTATAATTGGGTTCTCAATTAACCACAATATGATAGGAATGTTACGATATCAGTGAAATGTAATAAAAGTATTGATATCAGAAAACTATCAATCGGACACGATACCGGGTATATAAACCGGGTTTAACGGTACCCAAATTATGTAATAATGGCAAAATAACTGTGGTAATGACTCATAAAAGTGGAAAACTTTGAAAACTGTGTTTTTTTACCAAGATCTATACTTGCTTGATATTAGATAGACAACGAGGAGGCACATTTACAAAATTATCCGTTCTTTTCGGGACACCATGTTTATGCAGCTTGTTTGTTTTAATGAGTCCTACAATATTTTTTCTTCTACATATACAGCTTTATTAAAACACAGTTCAAATCAAATCAAATCAATTTTATTTCTCAGCACAAACAAACACATATGGACACAGCATTAATTTCTAACAATTTATAGTGTTTGTGTGAGACTGATGCCTATGCTAGGTATGCCTAGTTATGTTTTAATTACCTATTAGGAATTAGGCTTAACCCTAATGACAAAATACTTAGTTGTAGATGGTATTTATCGGTTTTAGGTCAGCTTCATTTGAATCCCACTATGATTTCAACCACTTTTATTTCAAATCTCGCTTCACTTAAGGCTCTTAAGTGGAATCTTAAGGCTCTTAAGTGGATCGTAATTAATCGTCTACCGATTCTAATGGAAATTTCCGCAATTGAATCTGAAATCCATAATTTGAATATTTTATAGCCGTTCTGAACGAAAGTTTCTTTTATACAAAAATCAGACTCTTTATTAGTTATATTCACGACGTAAATTTTCTGCGTACAAATAAATATCTCGTAAACGCGCTACTAACATTGAGTGAAATTAGATTAAATTACCAGAATTCCACAGGAACGCACCTACAGCTAACTAAATAGGTTTCACGCTTGAATTAATTTATCAGTTGCTTAAAATTCATGGGTGCATTCTACACAATACATTACGATTTGCACTCACAAAAATTAAGACTTATAGGATAGACGTTTCTGATACAAACACTTTCTTTTACTTGTATCTGAAACATATAACAGGACATACGAAAGGAACACGGCAGGATTCTTATACCTATATATTCAGGGTTCATAGGTTTTTTAACTGAACATTATATACCTACTGAAGTATTTTGAACGTATTCTCAGTACTATTATACCCTAGAATTCGAAAATATTATAGCTAGAAATTAATATGAGTGAAGCTTACACATTTTTTTTATTACAGGTACGCACCATCAGGCCGGGGTCCAGTCGTTGTAAATTGCCCGAAAATATGTCAGTTACTTACAAATCAATTGTAAGAAATAGTAGATTGTTATACAAAGTAAGAGCCCCATTTCACTCGAGATCTTTCTGGCGCTTGAACGGAGAGTGAGTGAGAGAGTATTATGTTGTTTGGTGAGAGATGAATATTCAAGTTTTTGCATAAAATATCAGTTTATTTACTGTCGCTACACATAAAACACACGAATAAAAGGAAAGTAACGGCATGAAAAAACAAAATACGTAAAACGCGAACAATATCAAATATTTTAAATCCTTGTTAAAAATATCGATCGTTTTTTTTCACAGACAATAAAAATAGTAGAAGAAAGCAATCATAACCTTGTCACCCAAACTACTACAGGTTAAATTCCAGATTCAATTTTACTTCATGAGATAGCGCTATGAGTGACAGTTAAATGTGGGAGTGAGTAGGAAGATTTTTTAATGAACAACAAAATCCCGGCGACCTGCCTCCGCCTGCTTACTTATCTGTGCAATAATCGACCACACTAAAAAAATTGTCAAAGATATAGAAACAATTTGACAATTTAAAATGAAAAAAAACCGGCTAAGTGTGAGTCTGACTCGCCCACTGAGGGTTCCGTGCCAACTTTAACTGAATAAGGGAGCCACTTACTTCCGCTAAGCTAAAATACAAAGTTATGTTTGCTAAAAAACAAAGTTATGTTTGCATTTTACCACTTTGAAAGCGAATATCTCGCAAACGTTACACTTTTAGAGAAAATGTTTTTTGTAAGCTCTATTTCATTTTAAAATACCTATGTATATAGGACCACACGCATAGATTTGACTATTTTTTTTTGTTTTAGTTTCATGTGTGGGAGCCCCCCCACCCCCCCCCCCCCTTAAATATCACTGTTTTTTATTTTTTGTATAAGAATCGTAAAGCGGTTAACAGGATACATTTTCCTACAAAATTTCAACAGTGTGATGCTTATAGTTACAGAATAAAATGGCTGTGACATACGGACGGACAGACAGACAGACAAACAGATTTGACGAAACTATAGGAGTTCCGTTTTTGTCATTCGGCTACGGAACCTGCAATCATGTAGTCATATTCGTCATCTCCATTCGGCTACGGAACCCTAAAAAATGTATCTCTTATTATGGCGATCATTAGCAACCGTATATTGTAATTGGAGATTTTATAATTGTTAAAAATCTGACCAATTAATTGTACATTTTTTAATTCAACTATTATAATAAACACGTTTTATAATGTTTAACTAAGCAAAAAAATATGGGAAGCTCTTTTATTTTAATAATGTAATGTAACTTAATTATGTTTAACTCCAAGATTAATCGTAACAGTTAAAACTAAATTATTTTCCACCCTAGGGATGGAAAAACTATTTTCCACACGGCTATCTTCACATAAAAGTTAAATTTTTCGAACAGGAGAGATGAAAATATAGATTTAAAATACCATAGTGTAGAAAACAAAAATCTAAAGATTTTAACGCTATGGTATTTCAAAGGGTTTGCTTTGGATAATACAGAAAATCTTTCCTAGTATCCAAATCACGAATCAATGCAAAATGAAACTTCAGAGCAGCATTTGAGTAAATTTTGATAACTGTAAATCTTGATCAATGTACCAAACTCTGCTAAAAGTAAAGCTCATGCTCTAACTTAAATCGGGCGATAAAATAAATAAAACCGGAGGCATTAAATACTCTGCATGAATATTTTGTTCGTGGCGAGGTTTGGCATGGGCGCCATATTGGCAGTTAACCTCCTTTTTCCACATCATTTTTCACGATCTGCTGAAAATTTTCTTTGCTCCATATACATGCAAATGACACTTCTAGTTTGGCTAAAGACGCTGAGTGGAACGCTGCTCGGGATGTTTGGATTTTTATAATTTTGCGAAACGTCTCTCTAGATTTTGCTGATAGTGAAAATTGGCTTCATTTTCTAACTGATAAATATTTACTTACATCTAAAAATATATTTCCATATTTTATCATACGTATTCTTCTATAAGTCTGCCCTGTGCGCTGGAATAACCTAAGTACGTACTTAGTAGTTGTTTTTATCAACATCTGCTTTCTTTGTTTCAACAAGCTTAGTGTCTGCTGTTGATATTTTTTACTAAAGGCCGGATACACAATCGACAAAATAAGCTCTAACCAAATTAAGTATCAGAAAGGAAACTGGTACTATTTTATAGTATGTTATTGGAACGCGAACCAGAACCTATTTAATAAGACATTGTTATAGAAGATTATTCATCCAAGGCTTTTAAAGTGGTGTCTTTCGACGCAGGCGCTAGCTTGAGCCACTGTTCATCATCATTGATTAAAGATTTGACGCCCAAAAGAAGCGAGGGCATTAATGGTTGTGCCAAATATTATTGTTCTAATAATTATATTTGTAGTCATTACATGATGTGTGTAAGTAGATTGTTGGTGTACCTACGTAAGCTTGATATCATGCACCGTCTCAAAAAGAATTTGTTTCGCCTAAATAAAAGAAGAATCTTTAAGACAGTTTTTTGAAGGCGGTTGAATTTTTGAAATTGTTTTTATTCCATGATTTTTATTTATTACTCATATCCCAAATATTACTGAACTGGACTGGACCAATTTTGATAAAACTTACACTGTATCCTAAGTTGAATCAAAACTAATTGAACGCTATGACTTCTCATTTCCAAAAAATCTTAAAACAGACATACCCTTAAGAAATTCAAACTAAAATTTTATCCAATTCTGTCGATATCTACTATACATATATATTATAAATATATCTTATACATACACAATATACAAAAAATTCGTCCTCTACGGCAATCGGCTCAAAAGTTATGCAAGCACACAGTTGGGAAGGTCACCCGTAAATGTGGATCAGTTCAGATGTTATATGTTTATTTGTCGCTGGCGAGACGCTGCGTCGCCGCCCTGACCCGCTCGAGTTGGCTGCCGTTCAGCCTCAACTTACGCATTAAACGTAAGTTGCACCAAATTCATGCTGTTATTAGTTATACCTTTAGGTAACGTAATGAGATCTACAGCTAGGGGAAGGACTTGCCCAAGAAAATTGCCTGGGGTAGCTCGTAGCTCATTTTTTGAATAAATGACTTGTTCCATCACATACATTGAGGTAGTAATCTCCTACAGCCCTCGTAAACAGTTGTATTTCCAATGTATCCATATTATTTCATGATTTTGATAAAGCTTACATTGTACACTAAGTTGAATTACACCTGATGGAATTAAAAAGAAATAAATTCTTTTTTGTATAATTGACAAACATCACATGCTTCGTCAAACATACAAACATACATACACTTACGAAATTTTTCAAACGTTTTAAAACGTCCTAGTAGATCAACATACATTTTTTTTACAATTTTTTTGAAGTCGGTTATTAAAGGTGGCTTCCGGACCCATTTTTAGTGAAACTATCATGCCTTGCAATCTCCGTTGCAATAAGTTATATATTCGAACAAAATGATGAGATTATTAGTAGTTGATTGCCTTCATAAAGATGAAATAATACATTATTATTTTCTGACAATTTATAGTGTTTGTGTGAGACTGATGCCTATGCTAGGTATGCCTAGTTATGTTTTAATTACCTATCAGGAATAAGGCTTAATGACAAATGACAAAATACTTAGTTGAAGATGGTATTAATCGGTTTTGGGTCAGCTTCATTTGAATCCCACTATGATTTCAACCACTTTTATTTCAAATCTCGCTTCACTTAAGGCTCTTAAGTGGAAAAGCGGGACGATCGTAATTAATCGCCTACCGATTCTAATAGAAATTTCCGCAATTGAATCTGAAATCCATAATTTAAATATTTTATAGCCGTTCTTAACGAAAGTTTCTTTTATACAAAAATCAGACTCTTTATTAGTTATATTCACGACGTAAATTTTCTGCGTACAAATAAATATCTCGTAAACGCGCTACTAACATTGAGTGAAATTAGATTAACTTACCAGAATTCCACAGGAACGCACCTTCAGCTAACTAAATAGGTTTCACGCCTGAATTAATTTATCAGTTGCTAAAAATTCATGGGTACATTCTACACAATACATTACGATTTGCACTCACAAAAATTAAGACTTATAGGATAGAAGTTTCTGATACAAACACTTTCTTTTACTTGTATCTGAAACATATTACAGGACATACGAAAGGAACACGGCAGGGTTCTTATACCTATATATTCAGGGTTCATAGGTTTTTTAACTAAACATTATATACCTACTGAAGTATTTTGAACGTATTCTCAGTACTATTATAACCTAGAATTCGAAAATATTATAGCTAGAAATTTATATGAGTGAAGCTTATACATTTTTTTTTATTACAGGTACGCACCATCAGGCCGGGGTCCAGTCGTTGTAAATTGCCCGAAAATATGTCAGTTACATACAAATCAATTGTAAGGAATAGTAGATTGTTATACAAAGTAAGAGCCCCATTTCACTCAAATTATTTCTGGCGCTCGAACGGAAAGTGAGTGAGAGAGTATTATGTTGTTTGGCGAGAGATGAATATTCAAGTTTTTGCACAAAATAACAGTTTATTTACGGTCGTTACACATAAAACACACGAATAGAAGGAAAGTAACGGCATGAAAAAAAAAACAAAATACGTAAAACGCGAACAATATCAAATATTTCAAAGCCTTGTTAAAAATATCGATCGTTTTTTTTCACAGACAATAATAATAGTAGAAGAAAGCAATCATAACCTTGTCACCCAAACTACAGCTTAAATTCCAGATTCAATTTAACCTCATGAGATAGCACTATGAGTGACAGTTAAATGTGGGAGTGAGTAGGAAGATTTTTTAATGAACAACAAAATCCCGGCAACCTCCCTGCCTCCGCCTGCTTACTTATCTGTGCAATAATCGACCACACTAAAAAAAGGGTTCCGTGCCAACTTTAACTGAATTAGGGAGCCACTTACTTCCGCTAAGCTAAACTACCACAATATTTTGTTGTCAGCAAATATAACTTTGTTTTTATAGTGTTTGTATAAAAAACAAAGTTATGTTTGCGGTTGTTGAAAATGTGCTATTTCTCAAAACTACTCGTTCAATCCCGTCCAAACCTATTTTCGTTGAAAGTATTTGTTAGGATCTACATTTTTTTTAAAATTAACACTCGCTTAGTTTAGATGTTCAGGGGGGGGGGGGGGGGCATTTTACCACTTTGGAAGCGAATATCTCGCAAACGTTAGACTTTTAGAGAAAATGATTTTTGTAACCTCTGTTTCATTTTAAAAGACCTATGTATTTAGACCCACACGCATAGATTTGACTATTTCTTTTTGTTTTAGTTTCATTTGTGGGAGCCCCCCCCCCCCCCTCATAAGTATCACTATTTTTTATTTTTTGTATAAGAATCGTAAAGCGGTAAACAGTATACATTTTCCTACAAAATTTCAACAGTGTGATGCCTATAGTTACAGAATAAAATGGCTGTGACATACGGACGGACAGACAGACAGACAAACAGATTTGACGAAACTATAGGGGTTACGTTTTTGTCATTCGGCTACGGAACCCTAAAAACATTGATTGAAAGTTTTGGTTTTTTTTTCTGGTCTCATGCGGCTGAGATTGCTCTAATTTCTTTGTTACAATTTGTGTGTGATGTCAACTCGACTGCAATCATGTATTCATATTCGTCATCTCCATTCGGCTACGGAACCCTAAAAAATGTATCTCTTATTATGGCGATCATTAGCAACCATATATTGTAATTGTAGATTTTATAATTGTTAAAAATCAGACCAATTAATTGTACATTTTTTAATTCAACTATTATAGTAAACACGTTTTATAATGTTTAACTAAGCAAAAAAATATGGGAAGCTCTTTTATTTTAATAATGTAATGTAACTTAATTATGTTTAACTCCAAGACTGATCGTAACAGTTAAAACTAAATTACTTTCCACCCTAGGGATGGAAAAACTATTTTCCACCCGGTTATCTTCACATGAAAGTTAAATTTTCCGAACAGGAGAGATGAAAATATAGATTTAAAATACCATAGTGTAGAAAACAAAAATCCTCAGATTTTTGTTTTCTACGCTATGGTATTTCAAAGGGTTTGCTTTGGATAATACAGATAATCTTTCCTAGTATCCAAATCACGAATCAACGCAATATGAAACTTCAGAGCAGCATTTGAGTAAATTTTGATAACTGTAAATCTTGATCAATGTACCAAACTCTGCTTAGAGTAAAGCTCATGCTCTAAATTAAATCGGGCGATAAAATAAATAACACCGGAGGCATTAAATACTCTGCATGAATATTTTGTTCGCGGCGAGGTTTGGCATGGGCGCCATATTGGCAGTTAACCTCCTTTTTCCACATCATTTTTCACGATCTGCTGAAATTTTTCTTTGCTCTATATGCATGCAAATGACACTTCTAGTTTGGCTAAAGACGCTGAATGGAACGCTGCTCGGGATGTTTGGATTTTTATAATTTTGCGAAACGTCTCTCTAGATTTTGCTGATAGTGAAAATTGGCTTCATTTTCTAACTGATAAATATTTACTTACATCTAAAAATATATTTCTATACTTTATCATACGTATTCTTCTATAAGTCTGCCCTGTGCGCTGGAATAACCTAAGTACGTACTTAGTAGTTGTTTTTTATCAACATCTGCTTTCTTTGTTTCAACAAGCTTAGTGTCTGCTGTTGATATTTTTTACTAACGGCCGGATACACAATCGACAAAATAAGCACTAACCAAATTAAGTATCAGAAAGGAAACTGGTACTATTTTATAATATGTTATTGGAGCGTGAACCAGAACCTATTTAATTAGACATTGTTATAGAAGATTATTCACCCAAGGCTTAAAGTGGTGTCTTTCGACGCAGGCGCTACCTCGAGTCACTGTTCATCATCATTGATTGAAGATTTGACGCCCAAATGAAGCGAGGGCATAAATGGTTGTGCCAAATATTATTGTTCTAATAATTATTTTTGTAGTCATTGCATGATGTGTGTAAGTAGATTGTTGGTGTACCTACCTACGTAAGCTTGATATCATGCACCGTCTCAAAAATAATTTGTTCCTCCTAAATAAAAGAAAAATCTTTTTAGACATTTTTTTGAAGGCGGTTAAATTTTTGAAATTGTTTGTATTCCTAATTTTTTATTTATTACTCATACCCCAAAAACTACTGACTGGACCTTTTTGATAAAACTTACACTGTACCCTAAGCTGAACCATACTTAATTGACCGCTATGACTTCTCGTTTTCAAGAAATCCTAAAACAAACACACACTAACGAAATTCATACATAAATTTATCAAATGTTGACCATATCTATTATACATATATATTATAAATATTTCTTATACAGGCCGAATCGATTCCCTCCTTTATTTTTTAAGTCGCTCAAAAAAAATCGTCCTCTACGGCAATCGGGTCAAAAGTTATACAAGCACACAGTTGGGAAGGTCATCCGTGAATGTGGATCAGTTCAGATGTTATATGTTTATTTGTCGCTGGCGAGACGCTGCGTCGCCGCCCTGACCCACTCGAGTTGGCTGCCGTTCAGCTTTAACTTACGCATTAAACGTAGGTTGCACCAAATTCATGATGTTATCATTTATACCTTTAGATAACGTAATGAGATCTACAGCTAGGGGTAGGACTTGCCCTAGAAAATCGTCTAGGGTACTAGCTCGCCCGGAGCTCATTTTTAGGGGTTCCGTAGCCGAATAGCAAAAAACGGAACCCTTATAGTTTTGTCAAATCTGTCTGTCTGTCTGTCCGTCCGTATGTCACAGCCATCACTGTTTTCTGTAACTATAAGCATCACACTATTGAAATTTGATGGGAAGTTGTATCCTGTAAACCGATTTACTATTCCTATACAAAAAAAAATAATGATATAAGGGAGCCCTCCCATACATGAAATTAAACAGAAAAAAAATATTAAGCCAAACCTATGCGTCTGTGGATAGGTATTTTAAAATGACATAGGGGTTCCTAAAACTACTTTTTTCCCAAGTCTAACTTTTATTCAAGGTGGCTTTGTGGACCCATTTTCAATGAAACTATCATTCCTTGCGATCTCCGTTGCAATACATATATTCGAAGAAATGCTGAGAATAAAGTAATATTGCAGATAATTGCCTGTTCACGAGAAATCGTACAATTGTCTTTTACAACTATTGATGTGCTGTTGTCGGCAACATTCCCGTCCCAAACAAGAAAAATATTTAAATAAACCATCTTGAAGACCAGTAAATTTGACAAGTTCATCATCTTTCCATTAAAATGTTAAATCATGAAAATTAACATTTCAACCAAAGAATAATAAAAAAAAAAATCTCATATTGCTTTGCGCTATATATGACACACTGATTGGCTGGTTTGTATGAAATTTGCCTACGTCAGGAGGGTCTCCCATAAAATGACTTGGGTATAAACATGTTCGTGCACGTTGCCGGCAACTTAACGGCACCAACGAGGCGTCAACCATACGGAAGCACATTACGTAACAGCAACGCCTCGGATCATCGGATGGGATCGACACCAAATAGCAAACGCCTCGTCTCGGATCATGTTTGCTACAACTTATGACTGTTTTAATCATAAAATTATTATCCCTTTGGAATAGAACGACAAAAGCGAGATGTCACTAGCAGCAAACTGTGTGATAAAAAGAGATGGGAGATGCGAAGTAGCAGAACCGTTTTTAGCAGCTGTCAGTCAGTTCGGAAGCCTATGAAAGCTCGCTGAAAATTTCTCTCATTTCAGTTTTTGAAAATTTATGTGAAATTGTGTATATTTTGAAGAAATATTTCTATTGAAAAATGGTGATTTGATCGGTGATTGATCGTTGTTCATTACAGCAACCTAACTTAACCCAACAAATAATCATTCAACAGGTAAATTAGTCCAATTCGAAGCCTCGACTTATATTTTTACCAATGCGCTTCAAAATTAAAGTACGCAGTTTGATTATTCTATTCTAAAAACGTTAATTTACGTAAAAAATAAAGACAGAATAACACAGGGAATGTATATACGAATATTTTATATAATGAAATAATATTTAATTTTACACTAGAGCTACATGTTCAATATTTTGTGTCGGCTGTTTATCATGCAGTAAACTAATATGTTTATCTCATTTAAAGCTACAAATGTTACTTACTTATGTTAGTTACTGACATCTTAAATCGGTTTCGTTTGACAGCTTTTACTTGTCCTTCTATTCCGATAGGAATATTAATTTTATGGTTTTAATTGTGAATGACAGCCCGTTTGACAGGGTGGACGGATTGTCGTCAATCAGCAAGCGGCACGCCGTAAGCGCATTACAACGCGTGGCCGCTGGTCGAGAGTGGGTCCCGAGTTGGTCTCGATCCGAGGTGGAGATGTTACGAAGTTGTTAGATGTGCGTTGAAGTATGGAGTTTCGTACAAAGAATACTGAACGCCGTAAGTTGATACGGTGCCGTCACGGTGACGGGTTGATCAGTGGGCTACGACCTTTAAAGTTTCAATTAAACAACATGCTCGTCATGTAATAGGGTCCAAATTTTCTAACAAATTAAAAATAAAGCAATGGTTGCTAAAAATCCTTGATTACGAAAAATGAAGTCATTTTTTTATGTATTAATTATGTAAATCGTTCTGGATGTTAAAATGAAAAATAACGAAGAAAGGTACTTTGCTAAACAAATGGAATGTTCTGACGATATTTTTTGCGGATACGTATTTTTATTGGAAGCGCAACTCGTCGTGAGTTTGTTTCCATTAAAAACATTGTGTGCCATTAGCGACAGAGTTTTACGTATTCTATATATACCTACGAGTATGTACGTATACATCGACTTAGACCCTTCGTCACCCAGATGCCATGGCAACGTCGCGACGGCCCAGCTACGTTCAAGTATAAATAAATAAATATGCGCTTGACGTCACACCAATTGTCTTGTGAAATGTATGGTTGCTAAACCTACACCGTCACCAAGTGATCCGCTTAGATACGTAGCCGGCTACGCCGCCATGACATCTCGGTGAGGTATGGCCTTTAGTTCGGTTAGGAAACGAGTACATTTTGTTTTTTGCTACAAATGAAATTGAGATAACGGGCCTGGGGGTTTTGCAGCCGACCGCGTCATACGCTAAAAGTTTACGAGTAGTGCAACTTTTGATTTCTGTAGTGGATGACAAAGTTCATCCACAAGCCGTACAACATACAGCCAACTTGTCCTGAAGTTGGTTTGTGCCAACTATCAACTTGTTACATGCATCCTACTTTTATGCAAAATATTTTATGGAGGATTGATAATTGATTCATTTCTTTCTGCTTATATGCGTGGCACCCTTTAGCGAAATTATTGGAAACTGAGCGAGTTATTTTATTTAGTTGAGTTACGTTACTTAGTGATTCTTATACATACATTTTATACAAGTACAAAATCATTATCAAGTATTTTTTTATTATTGACTTAATAAAATATTTTTCTTATCGTTACATAATGCTGTCTTACTTAGCTTGGTAAATGAAGCGTATGATTTCCTTACAGATTCCAGATGACCTGGAGTAACGTAATAATTAAATCAAAACAAGCCTGTTTGTTTGTACAAAATCAGCAAGTTTTATTTCGGTTTGTTAAAGGCAACGATCAATCTTGCAACTCATTAACGCTCAGACGCTCAAATTTTCCATAACACAAATTATAAACATCGTGACGGGGGATTTTGAAAATAGGTTAATACACGTATTAACACGGCATTAGCCATTATTCCCGTTGAATCAATAAACCCTTCTGTGGGCTTTTGTTATATAATCGTTAGCCCTTTTGCAACGAAATTTACCTTATGTATTTTGTAACAGAGTCCTTTGGTTTTGATAATTCTGAGTATGTTTTAACCACACAAGTCAGAATAGTAATATCAAGTTAATAGCTTTGTCTTATTTCTTGTCGATTTCCTGACTCAAAGAAGTCTTAAGTCTCTACTATATACATAATTTATAGCTAGTTTCCTAAACTTGAAACACATAACCCGCCACTAAAAGACATTATGATGCCAGTTTAGGACGAAATCTTATATTAATAACTCGATTTCAAAGCGAAGGGTTTCCCGTGGTCTGGCCGCAACCACGGCCGTTTCGAACCCAAATAAATTACCACCCTTGTGGATACACACAACGTATCTACTCACCGAAAAATTCAGAACATATCTCATCCAAAGTTTCGTGCATCCATCCTTCCGTTGCCGTGACTGTAAAGAAAAACACAAAAGACAGTAGAAACAACTAGACTTCTCTGCCCAAGGGAAACTTTTGCTTTTGCTGAAACATTGCTCGTAAAACCGGCTAAAAGCGAGTCGGACTCGCACACTAAGGGTTCAGTGACAACTTCAACTGAATTGGAGATCCACTTACTTCCACTTAGCCAAAAAAACACAATATTTTGTTGACAGTAAATATAACATTGTTTTTCATAGAACAAAGTTATGTTTGCGATTGTTAGATATGTGCTATATCCTAAAAACTACTAATTTAATCTCGTTCTAAGTAATTTTCGTTGAAAGCCTTTGTCAAGATCTACATCCTGTTTTTTTTTTTGTTTCAAAATTTACACTTGCTTGGTTTAAAAGTAAGATCGGACGTCCATATTACCACTTTGAAGAATCTATCTCTCAAACATTAGACTTTTAAAGAAACTGGTTATAGAAACCTCGATATCATTCAGATATTAAAAGTCCTATCCATACGAAACCTACACATATCTACAATATAAAAATAAGTCGGGTTTTCCTTCCTGACGCTATAACTCCAGAACGCACGTACCGATTTCCACGGTTTTGCATTCGTTGGAAAGGTCTCGGGCTCCGTGAAGTTTATAGCAAATCTGGTGGTGGAACGGAGTTCGCGGGGTTTGCTAGTAGTTTTAGAAAAAAGTGCCTGTGACAAATGAACGGACAGACAGACAGACAGATAGGCTTGACGAAACTAAAAAGGTTTCCTTTTTGCCATTCGGCTACGGAACCCTAAAAACAACTTTCCGGTTACTCTGAGAGCTCCTATAAACTACGGAAATCTCATATACTTCAAAATATCAAACAATTACTTTTTAATAATTGACTTAGGTATAAATGTTTGGGCTCATCAGACAAACATTTACTACCCCTTGCGGAATCTTAACCCGCTACGGCCGGCGTAATAGTTATGAACGCTACCTAAAACACCAAAAGCGTCGTCAAAAAAAGAGAAGTATTACGTTTTCAAAGAAAACACAACATTATTTTTCACCATTACTACTTTCAAAACTTCTTTTAAAAAAATTAGGACGTACGATTCCTGAATAATGTCTGTATCAATTTATAATTCCGTTATACTTGTAAATGATTAATTTTATACTTTACTTACTTTACTTTACGGCAAAGTGTTACAGACTCGGGTGATAATTAGTAATTTTCACCTAATGTTTTAATATTCATACTGATTTTCCTTTCATTAGCATGTCTAAATTTTATTAATTACCGAACATTTAATCAAAGATAATCTGTAAAAACCTACAACTAGTCTAATTAAATACCTTCAGAGTATTTTGCTACCCTTCATGTTGTATAAATTATCTTAGCCAGATAAGGCTGTATTCTGAGTGATGGATATGTGTTCGCAATGACGTACATCCTGAATAATCCTAATAACCTATCTGTGATATATGGCGCGTGCTATCCCGTGACGAAGCGGAAATCCGCAGGGCTGTTATGAAACTGACGCATTACAATGAGCCGTTTTCTCCCATTAAATTATAACTCTTAATAAATGGAGTTAGAATAGGTTTAGGAACTTTTTAAGCGGAAAACCAAAGACAAAAAAGGGCGTAATTAAATTTTAAAATGTGTTTAAAGACTTTAGATTAATTAGGAAAGATATTTATTTTCACTATAAAGTCCTATATTTACATAAGGTACAGTACACAGTATTGTTTTACAGTTTATAATTTACGTTGATAAAATGCCATTTCCCTCTACTATAATCTATACTAATATTATAAAGCTGAAGAGTTTGTTTGTTTGTTTGTTTGTTTGTTTGTTTGTTTGAACGCGCTAATCTTAAAAACTACTGGCCCGATTTGAAAAATTATTTTTACGTTAGATAGTCCATTTATCGAGGAAGGCTTCAGGCTATATAACATAAAGATACGACTCATAAGACCACAGCAGAAATGAAAAATGTTGCGAAAACGGGAGAAAGATATTCCCTTTGAGAGCTTCCGCTGCATACGCTGCGGAAACCGCTTAAGTTACACAAAAATCATGTATGACAGGATTGTTCAGCATTAAGAGTTCTATAATTAAGTCCGCGACAGCATATGTCTATCTTTTATGGTTGACTTACTACATCCTTTTTTATGTTAATAAATTTGTAAAAAAATAATGCATTATTTTTAGAGGTGTATTATACACACAGGTATTTATTCTTATCAAAATAAATACATTCATCATCACGAGCTTTTCATTTAGAACCAAGTTGCCCATTATATCATTTGATTTCAATAAATATCTTAGGAGCTATCACAGTTTTAACATAACTCCGCACCAAAATAATGTTCGCAGCTTAAGTACAACGTGCGCTTGCGCTAATCTATACTAATATTATAAAGCTGAAGAGTTTGTTTGTTTGTTTGTTTGTTTGTTTGTTTGAACGCGCTAATCTCAGAAACTACTGGCCCGATTTGAAAAATTATTTTTATGTTAGATAGTCCATTTATCGAGGAAGGCTTTAAGCTATATAACATAAAGATACGACTCACAAGACCACAGCAGCAATGAAAAATGTTGCGAAAACGGGAGAAAGATATTCCTTTTGAGAGCTTCCGCTGCGTACGCTGCGGAAACCGCTAAAGTTACACAAAAATTATGTATGACAAGATTGTTCAGCATTAAGAGTTCTATAATAAAGTCCACAACAGCATAAGTCTATCTTTTATGGTTGACTTACTACAACCTTTTTTATGTTAATAAATTTGTAAAAAAATAATGCATCATTTTTAGAGGTGTATTATACACAGTTATTTATTCTTATCAAAATAAATACATTCATCATCACGAGAATTTCATTTAGAACAAAGTTGCCCTTTATATCATTTGATTCCAATAAATATCTTAGGAGCTATCACAGTTTTAACATAACTCCGCACCAAAATAATGTTCGCAGCTTAAGTACAACGTGCGCTTGCGCTAATATATTATAAAGCTGAAGAGTTTGTTTGTTTGAATGCGCTTATCATAGGAACTGCTGGACCGATTTAAAAAAATATTTATGTGTTGGATAGCTTATTCATCGAGAAAGGCTTTAGGATATAAAACATGACGCTGCGAAGGGAGGGGACGGAGCAAACTCAAAACGCGCGGACGAAGTCGCGGGGGACCGCTAGTACTTAAATAAATGAAAAAAAGTTATTTCTAAAAGTGACGCTAGCATCATTTCTCGATGATTTAAATATCGTAGGCACTCGTAGGTAGGTAGGGCCCACTGAAAACCAGCGTCAGGTCCTCTAGGGGGCCTGTCTCATGCTGAGTGAGGTCCTATTGGTTTGGACGTCACCGACACGCTCACGCACCGCTGGCTGGCATTTGTGTGCCTGTCTGTTATATTTATATAAGTTTTTTTTTACATATTTCTAAATGTATGCCTGTTTTTTTTCTTTTTCTTTGTGTCCGAGTGTTTGTTTGTTAGTGTGTGTGTTTGTGATGTCCCTAATCAATAAAAGCTTTTCTTTCTTTCTTTCTAAATATCTAATGACGAGAAAACTGCTCATTGATAGCTCCATGTTAGTACTCGTATTTTTAAAGCTCCGAAGTAAGCGCTTATTAGTATTTTGCAGCGCTGACCAATAATTTTATCTGGGGGTTTTGACTAGACATGTGGCAAATGCTTACGTAAAGCTACTGAAAAAACTGTTTTTATATCATTGGCATTTTAATGACTTATGTACGTGTTTGTTACTTTCTTACCCCCTTATTTATAATAATGCAAACAGTCTTATAAACCAGTGTTAACTATTGCACTGTTTTGTCACGTTCTTTGTTGGCGCTGTCATCATTTGATAGAAAGTGACAAAACAGTGTAATAGCTAGAATAGGTTTATTATTACTGTTTGAGTTATTTTGAAAAAGGCGGCTATTCTTTAGCCAAGCCAACTTCCGCTTTTATCGCTTAATCCCACCTCAAAAGCGTAGTGACATACGGCAACATGTATGGATTACTATCATAGCGATTGCTCTCAAGTTGTATAATAATCCTTCCGGTTAGATAATGTACCCTAAATTCTATTCATAGACATTAAGAGAATTATTTCGGTTTCGGATGGGGCACAAAAGAAATATCACTTTCAAGGGACACAATTGTAGATTATGTTATTGCTTATCCACAAATTGGAAAGATGTTTTTTTAATGCTTTTATTTGATTCTGATATTCCTAAGAGTAATCAATGATCTTAATAAAAAATAGGAAGTCTAATATCATCACGGTGACATTTAAATAATGATACAAAATAAAACTATTGGATTCAACAATAAAAATATAATATTATTAGTCAAGTTCTAAAAAGGTAGTAATCATGCAATTGAATTTAAAGCGTTTCCGACGTCACTTTAGTCGTCCTCTCCTTCCAATTCACTTCATATTATTATTATGAATAAAAAAATCTCCTTTTAGGTAAAAAAGATCGTTTAATATATATATAAGGATGATATGGAGTACATCAATTAGGAGGGTAACGAAAAAGATGATCCCGCGGCAGTCAAACTTTTTTAGTGTGGTCTGGATTTGAGTCTGCACTCGACTTAATTGCGAGTTTAACCGTTTTAACTAAAAAATCAAGAAAAATATCTACTCGTAAAAAAATAAAAAACACGAACAAACTATTACTATTTTTACATCGACAAAGAAAATTCGATCGGTGAACTTTTTTCGTATACAAATTGTGCGAAAATTGGTGCCCAGATATGTCTCAGTTTTGCGGTTGACCTATTACATTATAACGTAAGGGTGAGTTTTCAAAGGGAAATAATTTTAAGCAAGTGATATTGATTATTTATTACTCGAGATAATATTTAATACAGTTATACTTTACTTATTACTTATGTCAAAAAATATTTTTAGTTTTATTTTTAAATACACCTAAACTATCAGAAAGTAAAAAGTAGCAGTGTAAAGTGGAAGATAGATGACTGACAGATCAATCTTGCACTTTACACTGCCATGTCGATGCTAAGCTTACAATGTCCTCCTATCTACTAAGAGATGAAGTGAAGAATGAAGGTTTGCTATACTTTAGGTGGTTCTTGACCATAAGTTGCAAATTGAAAAGTTGAGGGAGAATTTTCAGGTAATGTTATACGACCTGCTCTTGAATGCCAGATCGCGCTTGAAAAAGTTCTTAAGATTTTAATAAAATCAATAAAAGCACGAATTTTGTCTCAGCCTTTTTTGAGAGACATCTGTTGTTCGACAAATACTTTATTGACTACGATATACTTAAGTAACAGTTATTGGATTTGCTCTGCCTTAAAAACCCACAAAATAGCCCTGAAACGTTGCAAATTTTATTGGCAATTCCGATAGGACTGCCGCACCAGCGTCCCTTCTTATGAGTTCGTAAATCTTCGATTTCATCTGTTTGCTGTACTTTCGAGCCATTCGAAAAAACATTACAGCGACTTATCGTTTTATTACAAGCATTATATACAAAGTAGACATAGCTCATCAAAGTCAGATATTCATCAGTCTAGTTCTTGTATACTGTAACGTTGTATATTTTTGTCTAAGTTCGCGTGAAACGAAAAGCTAAATGGATGTAGGACTCCAGTCCATAGTCGTGAAATTTTGGCATAGATATGATGGATGCAGACACTAACATTTGTCAAGCTGCTGTTTTTCCGGTTCCGCACTGTTGGTCGTGCGTCGGAGTGGAACGTGTGTTAAAATGTAAAAAAGTAAAAATTGATAACGGGGCACGCCCCAAATTATTTTGTAGTTTGATAGTTATTCCTGACGCCGCCAACATGTCAATTTGGATGAATTAATTTCGAAAATTATTTGATATAAATGACTGGAAAATGGTCCCAAATAGAAAAATTAGCTTAAATGTTTAGTAATCAATTCAAAATTTATATGGCAAGCCAGCTGTTGCAGGTTTCGCTTTTGATATGTGTCTGTAAGTTGTACAGTCACTATTTGGTGATCATGTTGTAACCTCAGTGACCTTACTTAGACCTCATTTGGATTATTTTTGAAGTCGATTTTCCTGATGGATTGATTTGCTTCTTGTCTGCTGTTTTGAGGATGGATCGGTATCGGTGAAATTTGGGTTAACGTTGCAGAGTTGTCTGTAGTTTGATGCAACAAAGATTTGAAATAGTAACCTCCGTTGAAATCCAAGGTTGGTTTTCCTTGTATTTACTTTAACTTTAGTGAAAGTGGGATAATTTAGCTATTAATTTAAGCATAACTTAGGAATCCCTTTGAGGATAAATTTTGGAATCAATTAGGAAATTAAAAACTTAAATTGGTGGGTTATCTTTATTTAATCAGAAATTTCTGAACATAAAGATTTGTAATAGTATAGATATAGATAACTAAATTAGAACCTAACCTAGTCTCTACTGAATTCTGAGCTATTAAGTTTTGTATTTGATTTTTTTTAAGGTGTTAAAAGGTAGTTGTGTAATAGCAAATTTGAATAAACTTTTGTTGCCAAATGCGATACACGGATTTCTTTATTTCATTCGAATATTAGTACCTTTTAAACACCCTTTGTCCACACTAGCCGGGAGTGACTGTGACAATACTTCCCCTATTTTCGTGACACCGCTTGAGCTCTCTTGTAACAGTGACGAGCTATTTATATATCCTTTCAACATCCTATCCCTGTGCAAATATGAAAATCATTTGCTAGACTTACTTACTAGTAACTTGAATTCGTATTGAGAAGCCAACATATAGGTTGAAGCAAAATTACCCACACGGGAACAGCACCAATCATAAGTCAACCATACGGAAGCACGTTACGTAAAGGGAACAGGCAACACCTCGGCATAGGATCGTCACCGGAAACCGAACGCCTCGCCTTGGATCGTATTTGCTACAACTTATGGCAGGTCATCTTGTGAATGACAGTCTGGGTGGAAAGTTGACTACCATCGGGTGACACGCCATAAGCGAGTACAACGCACGCGGCGTTGGTCAAAAGTAGGTCATAAGCCGATGAAGTTTCATACAAAGAATACTGAACGCCTCGAGTTGGTTCGGTGTCGTTCCCGTGCCGGGTGGATAGAAGTTCTTCGTATCGAGAAGCTACCATGAGCCTCTCGTAATATAGCCAAAACGTATGTTATAGAAGCCATTATAATAGATTTTTGAAATCCGAAACATCGTCGCTTATTTTAGCCGGTATAAATATATGAGCGCTAAAGTTCAGAATTTCTAATTCATCTCGTCAAATATGGAAGTTCATATTAGTTACATGTATTTTAATGGGCACTCTAAAGCTCAGGATCTCTATTTTTATTTACTCGCATCGATACAGACGGTTATTGTCGTTCGAAAATCAAATAAACGTCAACTGAAATCACGATAAACCTAGACGCGAGTAGTTACATAATTGAGTTCAATCTATTTTTATCTCTGCATTGTGGATTTCAACTGGTTTTCATTTGAAAATCGAATATCAGTCATATAAAATCACATTCCATATTGTCGCCAGTGATTGAAAAATAGAGCTCCACATTTCATGATACCTATATTCCACTATATAAGAAGCTCAGTAATGTACTGTATTTTAACGTGCCTGCTAAAGCTCAGATTTTCTGATAAATTCAACCGAATATGTAAGCGCACGCATCAATTTTTGACAGCTGTACAACTTAGTAACTTGGCTTTGGTATCCTGTCCCATAACCCCATAAGCTGGCGCTCAGAGGCTTAAATCTGAATAAGTAGGTCATTTCGGGTGGCATGCCGTTCGCATTCATGTGAAACGGTAGCATTGGCTATGAATGGTGTACAGGTGTTGCATATAAAATGCCCGAAAAATGGATAGGTATAAAACTAAGTGCACTTCTAGGCTCTACATGAACTTTTTCACGATTTGTTTAGTTTCAGACTCGGTCGACTTGTGCAATTACACTTATTATAATTTAGCCTTACTATAATCTTAAGCCAACTATATCTTATAGTCCACTCAATAAGTGAGAAAGTGTTGTAGAGAGCGTCATGTTATCACACCATGTAAGATATCATGAAATCACTATTTTTCATGACCTTAAGTTTTGACTGGCAGGGTAGAGAATGCTTTTAGGATTAAGTCCACCTTTGTAAACTAAATTGGTGCAATGAAGTCTCTAAATATATTAAATAAATGAAAGATTTGACGAGTGTTATTTTATTCATAATTACAAAATAAGTGTTACTTTTCCTTCCTCAAAGTTTCTTCAAATGTACTCGTATTAACTGTAACCGTAGGTAACCATTATTCTTGAAAACACAGTGCAAAGTGACCATTTAAGGCCGTTCCACGCACGCCATTTAAAAGGACATAAATTGCGTGCATACGTTCTGTGCGATGGTCGCAACATCAAATGGGCCTCGGATGCAATGAATGTCAAGCATAAATTGTGAGGCCTGAAATTTGGCGTTTAATCTTCAGGAGATACTTTCGGTACCTAGTTTGATAATGATTTCTTTAACATTACTATTATAAAACAAAGTCGGCTGCCACATCTGCCCTCCAGTTCAGAACCATTCGGTTATGGATTCGATTACGATTCGATCACTTTTACTTATGAATAAAATTATAATAACGTGGATTCATCCGATGCAATTATTTTATTATATTTGTTACCGAACTGACATATCGACATGTGATCAAACTGTGACATTTATTTAACAATGAATAGACTATCTACTAGCCGAATGGCTTATCAAACTTTTTGAATCGCCCTGCTGAAACCCTATTTCTTAAATACTCGCGTCATTATGGTTTGTGTGTGTTAAAGTACAATTTCGGAATGAAAAACAGTTGTAATCCACAAAGGAGGGACTTGAATGAATAAAGCTTAATTAAGTGAACTCACGTCTATATTTTGCGTGATTGTCCTTGATTTTTTATTCATTTTTGACAAAAAACACCATAAGCCAAGCAAATGGTTATAAAATAGAGGACTGAACGTTCACGATAAGCTTATATTTCATGGATTCTTACAATAAGTGATTCATTGACAGATTTGCTTTTTTTTTCTTTTGATAGAAAGAGAGAGAAAAAAATCTAGAAGTAACGATGAGATGCTGTCGTGAAGCGACAAATGTGGAGAAATAGAAGAAGGTAAAAGAAAGAGGTAGAAGAGGGAATAGAATTTATATTACAACAAAAAGAATACAGTACCGAAAAATGAGATGAGGTGATGTCTGTATGAATGTAAGTAAAGTGCAGTGGGCGTGAGTAAGTATCTTCAAATCTTCAATAAGTATTGTCCTGGGGCAGCAAAGGGCGGCATCGGAGTGCAGGGCCGACACAGCGGAGGTAGCAGCGACGCCGATGTGCAGCGGTGACAGGCGCTGTGAAGAGCAGTGACGCCGATGTGCAGCGGTGACAGGCGCCGTGAAGAGCAGTGACGCCGATGTGCAGCGGTGACAGGCGCCGTGAAGAGCAGAGACGCCGATGTGCAGTAATGAGGGTAACGGGCACTATATAGAAAATGTTATGATCAGTTGGAGTGCCAGAAGTACTTGGTCTCGGATCCTCTTCCGAGAAGGAGACAGGTCCCTCCCCTAGAGCGAGGAGGTGTTACTGCAGTCAATGTGCTTGGATACTCCTCCGGTGTCCGGTCCCTCCCCTAGCGTGAGGAGGTGTTTCAGTAGTCACCGGCGGTTCTTCAAGACTTCTTGAGGGAAGATGTAGAGTATTTATTTATTGGAGTATAATAGAACTGTTCGAGCTTAGAACTCGGAATCGAATGAATCGAATGACAAAAATTAATGCTTATATAGGGGGCCGGGGCCGTTCAAATTTAGATCAAGGTAGGTTCAAAAATAGAACATGAATACTGGTGGTTTACAGAGGATTAAACCCGAAAAAGTAATAAACTTTGATAGAAGTTGTCAGACTTTGAAAGATATTGTCATAACAACCACGTCAATAAAGATAAAAATACTGTCACAAATGAAGCAAATTACGAAAATACAGGAAAACGAATCATCACCCAATGCAAATTAAAGGAAAATTGCAAACAAAGGTAAAACACAGCTATTTTTACAGTATTATGTAAAGAAAAGTAGAATAACAGAGCTTTGAAAGTTTGACATTTTTAGATTCACAATAAATATTGTTCAAAAAGGATTAGAAAACATCAATAATCCAAAAATACAGAGTAATAGTAATAAGAAGAGTAGAAAGGCAGGTAATGCCTATAGTTTAATGTCTACAGTACGACTTTTTAGGGAGAAAATACGAACTGCGTTATGGTAGATAGAATCTATGATTAACTCTTATGTTCGTGTTTACAGCAAACGAACCAGCAAAAAGGAAATGAAAGCATGGAAAAACAAAGATAATGTGATGAAAATGTTAATGTGGATCCGATGAATACTAAAAATATTAAGGTACTCAATTTATTACACATATTACAATATGTACAACAGTACATTTCCCCCACAACCCCAGAAAAATTTTCGACTTAGAGAAAATTTTTTAAAAGAAGACCTAAAGAAAACCTAGGAATCTATTTCGCCTAATATACAACCTTACATAAAAATATTTATTCTTCTTCTAGCATTCTATCATCTTCATACCGTAAGGGTGGAGTTCACATTCAATGACTGCCACTCTAGAAAAGAATTCCTCAATAACGACAGGCTTATTTAAGGAGTTGTCAACCGCTCCATAGATGGAAAAAAAAAGTTTGATTCTAGGCCTACGTAAGGAGTAATCAACCGCTCCAATCTAAGGCTTATTTAACGAGTAATCAACCGCTCGGACCTAAGGCTTATTTAACGAGTAATCAACCGCTCAAAAGAACGTACTAGTTAGTACTAAGGGGTTTAGAGTCCCTTAAGTAAAGAGAAGAGGTTTAGAGCCTCCCTAGTTAACGTAAGGGATTTAGAGTCCCTTAAGTAAAGAGAAGAGGTTAAGAGCCTCCCGAGTTAACGTAAGGGATTTAGAGTCCCTTAAGTTAAAAAATTAAAAAGTTCAAAAAAAGTTAAAAATAAAATTGAGTACCTTAATTCCTCTTCAAATAGTGATTAAAGTGAATTAGTGAAGATATAGGTTGAGAAAGAAAATCGGAGAGTAAAAATAAATAGGTAGAGAGTTTAAGAAAAATAAGAGTTCTCGGTTAATTAAGTTAATTAGAGAACAGTTATTTAAATCAAAGTTAAGTTAAAAGAACAAAGTTAACTTAAGACCAATTAAGGTAGATTTAGTTAAGTTAATAATTCTCAAGTTAAGTTAATTAGAGAACAAAATTTTACTATCTCCGAGTTTCAAGGGGTTAAGTTCTGAGATGATAGTTAAGGTGTTAAGATTTAAGATGATATGAGATGATAGTGAAGGGGTTAAGATATGAAGATAGTGAAGGAGTTAATAATATGTTATCCAAAAGAGATAGCCAAAGAGGGTGATAAGGTAAAGAGGGTGAAAAGGTAAAGAGGGTGAAAAGGTAAAGAGGGTGAAAAGGTAAAGAACACTAGATAAAGTGTTATTTTTGAATTTAGAAAATGGGTGATAAGGTAAAGAGGGTGAAAAGGTAAAGAACACTAGATAAAGTGTTATTTTTGAATTTAGAAAAAGATAGAAGATGAAAAGAATGAGATGTAAGAAAAGAAAGAAAGAGGGAAGACTGAAGACTAAAAGTTGGGCGCCAATTTGTCGTGAAGCGACAAATGTGGAGAAATAGAAGAAGGTAAAAGAAAGAGGTAGAAGAGGGAATAGAATTTATATTACAACAAAAAGAATACAGTACCGAAAAATGAGATGAGGTGATGTCTGTATGAATGTAAGTAAAGTGCAGTGGGCGTGAGTAAGTATCTTCAAATCTTCAATAAGTATTGTCCTGGGGCAGCAAAGGGCGGCATCGGAGTGCAGGGCCGACACAGCGGAGGTAGCAGCGACGCCGATGTGCAGCGGTGACAGGCGCTGTGAAGAGCAGTGACGCCGATGTGCAGCGGTGACAAGCGCCGTGAAGAGCAGTGACGCCGATGTGCAGCGGTGACAGGCGCCGTGAAGAGCAGAGACGCCGATGTGCAGTAATGAGGGTAACGGGCACTATATAGAAAATGTTATGATCAGTTGGAGTGCCAGAAGTACTTGGTCTCGGATCCTCTTCCGAGAAGGAGACAGGTCCCTCCCCTAGAGCGAGGAGGTGTTACTGCAGTCAATGTGCTTGGATACTCCTCCGGTGTCCGGTCCCTCCCCTAGCGTGAGGAGGTGTTTCAGTAGTCACCGGCGGTTCTTCAAGACTTCTTGAGGGAAGATGTAGAGTATTTATTTATTGGAGTATAATAGAACTGTTCGAGCTTAGAACTCGGAATCGAATGAATCGAATGACAAAAATTAATGCTTATATAGGGGGCCGGGGCCGTTCAAATTTAGATCAAGGTAGGTTCAAAAATAGAACATGAATACTGGTGGTTTACAGAGGATTAAACCCGAAAAAGTAATAAACTTTGATAGAAGTTGTCAGACTTTGAAAGATATTGTCATAACAACCACGTCAATAAAGATAAAAATACTGTCACAAATGAAGCAAATTACGAAAATACAGGAAAACGAATCATCACCCAATGCAAATTAAAGGAAAATTGCAAACAAAGGTAAAACACAGCTATTTTTACAGTATTATGTAAAGAAAAGTAGAATAACAGAGCTTTGAAAGTTTGACATTTTTAGATTCACAATAAATATTGTTCAAAAAGGATTAGAAAACATCAATAATCCAAAAATACAGAGTAATAGTAATAAGAAGAGTAGAAAGGCAGGTAATGCCTATAGTTTAATGTCTACAGTACGACTTTTTAGGGAGAAAATACGAACTGCGTTATGGTAGATAGAATCTATGATTAACTCTTATGTTCGTGTTTACAGCAAACGAACCAGCAAAAAGGAAATGAAAGCATGGAAAAACAAAGATAATGTGATGAAAATGTTAATGTGGATCCGATGAATACTAAAAATATTAAGGTACTCAATTTATTACACATATTACAATATGTACAACAGTACAATGCCGGGACTGGTCGTTAGTAATGCAAATTCGTTGGTGAATTGACGGCGGAATAGCTGTGTATGTCTCGATCCTACTTTCTAACAATGGGCACGCATGGATTTGTGCAAACGGTTGCAACATGAATCGCGCTGTAGCGTTATAGATGTCACGAGTAAATTTACTACAAATCGAGCGCTATTTTGATAGAGTATTGATATTTTAAATTAGTAGAATTGTATCCATTTAACTGATTCTTAACTACTATTTATTTCTATATTTGAATGCATAAAAGGATATGCGATTTTTAAATCAGATATTTGTAATAAGCTGAAATGAATAGCGCGGCATATTTATATACATCTATACTAATTTAATAAAGCTGAAGAGTTATAGCCGATAGCCGATGCTAACGCGCGTTAGTTTGACGTTTTCCAGCTTATGCATCAATGTTAAGGGTAGCGCAGTGTGTAAAGGTTGACATTTTACGACTGCATCGATGCTGCATCGCGACTGCATCGCTGCTTAAAGTTTGTAAGGGATCTTAGTGCAAAAGAGTTTGTTTTGTGTTGCGACCTGTTTAAAATTATCAAAAGTAATGAATGACGCAACATCATTGCCCGAAAAAACGAAATCGCACCGCGTTGTATCAGCGTGAGGTGCCATCAAGTGGGGAGCGGCAGAACTAAACACTATTTTTGCTTTTATGCATGCTCAGCGTAGATCGGCACCGTTTCATATTTATCTCAGCTGACACGAGGTCGCGCTAGTGGTATTACATCGCTGTGGTGTTACAATACTTAATAATTTTATTCTTATCTATTCTAATGTTATAAAACTGAAGAGGTTGTTTGTTTTAACGCGCTTATCTCAGGAACTACTGGACTGAATAGAACAAAGAATTTCGTGTTGGATAGCTTATTAATCGATGAAGGTTTTATGGACTATACCATCACGCTGCGACGGGAAGGGAGCAAACTTAAAACGCGTGGACGAAGTAGCAGAGGACCACTAGTTAACAAACCAAGGAAATAGGTACAATGAATCCTGCATATGTATGTTCTAAAAAGCCTCATATTAAAGTTGAATAGGCCGGTTGATACTACAAGTGTAAGTACAGGAACTCAAACGTACCATTCTAGATATTTGATTATAGAGCCTGCAATTTGGCTCATTTCAGTATTGAAAATTTACAACTAGAAACAAATCGCAGCCACATACGCAGTGTGCCGTCCGTGTGCCGGTTGACAGCCTCAAACACAGATATGTTACTTAGGTAGATGACACGAGTGTTTGTGTCCATCTCTGTACGAATCCGGTTGTCAATGTTTGGGTACAGTAAGAGTAGCTCCTGACAAATAAAGACCAATTTTAAAATTAGACAAGCGGTCGTCTACAAGTGCGTCTGCGCGTTTTGAGTTTGCTCCCTACCCTCCCATCGCAGCGTTATGTTTTATAGCCGAAAGCCTGATATTATCGCGTTCAAAGAAACAAACTCTTTAGCTTTATAATATTAGTATTGAAGTAAGTCTACGCACTTATCTAGTGGGTAGACTCAATGGTGCTAAATACAAGTCGGTCAATAAATCATTTATTTAAAATGCAAACATTCAACAAATCTGTTTTTATATACGTCAAATAAACGTATAGCGCCTACTTTAATCAAAGAAACATTACCTATTTAGGCACTTATCTTGCACCCGACGTAGTATATGTGAATTATAATGGCAAAACCGAGGCTAATTGGAATAAAAGAAAGTACAAAAGATAATTATTACACACAATCTATAGGTCACCAAATCCAAAGGTAGAGATTTCATCTACTTAGACACCTGCCTGTGGTCGAAAACCTAACATCATACGCGGCTGACGCAATGAATGTCGCACGTTAATCGCGCAAGGCCTGTATGTTGCGACTGGCCGTCCACTAATGCCAAAAGTAATGCGTTTGTTCCCGTTTTGAGGTTTGTGTGGTTAATCTGGGGGCACGGCAGTGCCCAATCCATATTTTTTTTTATGTTTTATATAAATATATTGAGACTTGGCCATCGCACTAAATAATTGAATTTACATGTGTTTTCAGGCAATTGAATTTACACGTGTTTTCAGGCGATGGCGAGGTCTCAATATATTTACATAAAACATCAAAGAATTTTAATATTGATATGCGTCACTATAAGATGCTGTTAATTATTACGTAACAACTTAATGCTTCGAGTACGGAGATTCCAGACACAATTGATTTTCAATTGTTATGGACCACGATCGTGGTCTTAGAGACTGGACGTATTAACAAAAGAAAGTTGCTTAAGTAGAGACTGAATAAATTAATAACCGACTTGGTATTACATGGATCTCACAACTTTTTACCGTAGAACAACTGAGTTGCGAGACTTGTTTTTTTGACAACTTGATGGGATTAGTACTATTTAGACCGACTCGTGCTGCTTATCCCAAGATTATATTGATGCTTTAGCTTTATTTGTATTTTTGGAAGTTGACCCTTTACACTATGTGATTTTAGCAGCGATGCTAACGCGCGTTTGCATCGATACAGTCGCGACGCAGAAGCTGTATGTAAATTGTCAAATTATGTAGTATTTTCGGCGACTGCATCGATGCATCGATTTTAAATTAAATCTTTTCATCGTGTGAGACGCGATGCTAATAAGCGTTTTCAAAACGCGCGACTGCATCGATGCTAAAAGTCACAGTGTGAAGGGGTCTTAGACCTCGTTGGCAAGATTCAGTACATAATTTGTCAATTTCAAGCTTTCGCATCGCGACTGTATCGATGCTAAAAGTAGCGCAATGTGTAAAGAGTCTAAGATGACTATAAATTTTTGCGCGTCATCTAAAATACTGCATTTTTAAACGACTTCAAAAAAAGGAGCAAAAAATAGAAGTATATTGTATATCAATTTAGAATAGTAGAATTCTACTCTGACATAGATTATTTCAAAAATTTAATCAAAAACTGACAGTTATGTTTGCATAGGCTCGTGATATATTAATGACCAATATCCAATCAAATGTCACTGAAATATGTGCCTACTATAAAAATTAATTTCTCAGCAGACTATCCATCAAATTGGGTGCACTTGACTCGATTTTAGTTCCAATGTAATTTTTATTTGAGCACTTTTTTGGGAATCTGAATAATACTTTGTGGATTCAGTGGTTTCGGAGAAATAGCTGTCTATTTTGTTTCAATTATGTCAGTATTGTAACACCATGTAATCCTTTGGACGTGAGAATGTGTGCGGAATAACATTTAGACCTATTTTCTGGGATCATTATTGTGGAATTTATTAAGATTAACAGTTGCGTATAAGTTCCATAATGGCTTGGTATCAGTTTCGTACACCTATGGACTGAAATCACGATAGCAAATAAATATCCTTTGTACATTCCCACACATCGCCATCTAGTCCCAAAGTAAGCTACTCAAAGCTTGTATTATGGGTGCCAGACTACGGATATAATAGTTAAATACTTTTTGTTTGTAAATACGTATATGATATACATAGAAAACACCCAGACCATTACAAGTAGACATGTTCATGCACACAAATGTTTGTATTGTGCGGGGATCGAACCCGCAACCCGCTGCGTAGTAGGCGATTTCTCGACCACTACACCAGACGGGTCGTCCCATAGCAGTTTTCATAGCTGATATTAATGCAACTTTTCACCTTTTGTAATGGAAGAAAAGCATTGTTATCATCGCTTTATCAGATGACTACGCTCTTAAAACGTTTTGCTTCACTTTTTATACCTGTTCAACTTTATTTACCTAATTCCGAGAGTACTGATTCGAATATTAAATGTCAGCAACACAGCTGAAAGCAAATCCAAAACTAGAAGTCTTCTAAAATTACCTTAAATTGAGCTTAATTTAAATTCCAACTCCTTCAAATTTAAAATATAGCTGCTTCTAATTTACTTCAAAACAAATCGACAATTCTGTGAATAATTTCAGGATTAAATCTATACCGAATACTCTAGGATCGTTAATTGAATTCTTAATTAGTTTCAGTATTCCGTAACAGTTTCGGATATCTTAGAAATGATACTATAATATTACTATAATAGAACCTGTAAGGTCAATGAACCTTAATCTACGTCTAATCCACTTCGGACGCAACGATGCAAGACTACCCTCGCCATCAGTCTTGTGGTCGCGACTTGAGCAAACATGGTCATTCCCATCATTTACCATTCGCGAGCCTACATCTGTCTATTCGTACCTAACTCTATGTATAGCAGTAATGTATTGATGGTGATTATTTCGATAATGTACTCGTATGATTGGAAAATTGATGTTATGGCACTGAAAATTTGTACCTTTGTTTTTTTATTTTTATTTTTTAATATTATTATATGTACGTTATTAGTCTTTATGGTATCTATTGTATGGGCCTTTTGTAGCCTGAAATAAATGATTAAAATAATAATTAGTCATGGCCATGTTATATATATATTTACGTATTTATGAGAGAGGTCTCCGTCATAAACGTTATTATGATACTTCGTGACATAACGAAAAAACGTCCTTACTTCGCAACCAGTTCGAGTTTATGTAATAAAGGAAGATATGGCTGTGTTTTGTTTTTATAATGCTCAACCGGAGAGTGCGTAACGGCCCGTAACAACTAAGGCCAAGACGCTAAAAACAAAACCAAGTTTTTCTTTTATATTGATACATTGAATTTGACCTTTATAGCCGGTTACATAGTATTCCTATAAGTTTTGAAATATCTTAACAAACGTTAAAAATTTGAATAGTTACAAGATAAATGTCATCATCATCATCATTCTCTCTCCCTGTTCCTAGTCTACGGGATTGATCATACGAAAGTATTTTTGAAGATTTGGACGGCGTCAAAACGTTTGGGCAATTTAAATTAGAGTCTAGTGGAGCTTAGTGTTGTGTCTAAATACCGTATTATAGGTAGAATACAAATATATGTGCTTTGTTTCTTTTATATAAACTTCAATTGTTTCTACGTTCATATTGATCATTCATGACACGTATCATCGATTCGCGTTAAACAGTCTCAAACTTATACGTGCCAGATCTAAATATTACATAGCTATGTTCATAGACATACATAGCTTGTCAAATAAATATTAATTAAGTTTCGCACGCGTCCTGTCACGTGATACGTGTTTAATTAAACGTCAGTTACACACGTTAGTAACAAATAAGTAATTATTATTGTCTAATCTAAACCATAATGATATCGGCGAAGTTGTCGCAACGAAAGGAACGATTTATCAAGTGTTTTGTTCCCGAACTAAGTCTAATTGAAAAACTTTAAGGCTCTTAAGAGCCGGGTTATAATCTGAAACTTATTTGTCGGAGAGTTTATTTTATCTATTTGAAGTCTCGTTTAACCCCATCGGAGGAAATTTTCATAAAATTGAATAAACGAGATCTAAGAAACGGACTGGAATGGTTTCTTATTCACGGAGCTCATTCAGTCGTGATCGTGATAAGTGTCCTAAAATATCCTATATATTAACTTTTAACGGAGATAGTAGTTAAGTAGCCTTATAAAAAGTATAGAGTATATACCTCCTTAATAAGGTAACTACGGTCGTGTTTCACAATGTTTGAATAAGTTCCTATTAGCGTTATCAGTTGAATACTTCTTACCAAATGACGTGCCGTTTTTAGGGTTCTTTAATTATTCCTTGGTGCTTTTGTCGATGGTGTAACGGGCCATTAGTATCTCTTGCATACAATGTCACACTATTTGCCCACAGTAAACATTCAGCTAATCACACATTCTTAAGAGTGTCCTATTAACCTATGAGGATATTTTTATAAATTGAAACGGCACGTAAGTAATTAAATCACACCGTCCTATCGGATTAAACGGTATTTTAATCAACGAAAGATAAGTCTGAGTATGCTGATCAAGCGTACAAAAGTCCGTGTAATCCCTAATGAATGCGGTGTAGAGTGAAATACAGCTGTTTAAATCGGTTGGATTAGCTTGATACAGCTGGAGCTGAAATCCAGCGCAGCTAAATCACTAGAATCGATCCATAGCTCGGCAAAACGACATTTACAAAATTATAGTTACAAGAAGTTCCCCGCGGTTTTACCCGCCTAAATATAGAAAACCTCACACACTTACACAACTTATGACACCAAAGATTCGATATCATACGTAACTGGATCAATAATACTTTATGTTAAAGTTAATTGAAAATATTTAGCATTTCAAGCGTGAAACGAAATATGTATTCATTATCTTCTCAGTGGGCGTAATGTCTGGCAATGAGTCATAAGAAAAAAAAACACACTTTTTAATCTAACTTTGCGTATTGTATTTAAATTATTTTGCTGTTTATTTTAAAGTAGATAGTTGGATTTATGAAAAATCGTTATCCAAAAACAGTGTTTCTTTCAAAAACTCAATGCGATTTTTCTTCGATAACCCAGTTATCCTTTGTGTACAATATTTTTTTTAAAAAATTTTGCAAAAAAAATGCTATATATTTTTACGGAATATCGTGTTTATTCTATTTGGCTGTTATTCCAAATTATTAAAACAGACAAATAGTTAGTTACCATAGTAACGTAATAGATGTTCAACCTTCGCTAAGTTCGCAATATGTTAGACTTCTGTGATTAATTATAAAGATAGGTTTATAGTATCTACCTTCATTATAATATGAAGATTTAACACCTGAGTCACCAACTTGATTATGACTTTGATAAAGGATAGATTTTAACGTCATGAAACATGTTAAGAGATATTCGTTATTAAAACTAGCGGTTCCCCGCGGCTGCGTTGCGGCTTTCATTCCCACTTTACCCTCTTATGCATCCATAATTTCCGGTAAAACTATATCCTGCCATGGTCCAATATTTCTGCTGGTTAGCGCTTGAAAGTCTACGCACTTTTATAGTATTCTAAAAGGGAAATACCCTTAAAAAAGGCTAAATCGCAAAGATACAAAAAAGACAACTAACTGGAATAACAAATACCAACCAATAAATACCAAGTGCATTCGCTAATGCTACTATACCGTAAATAGCTACACTAAAGTGTTTAGTATATGACCGACTGTGTACATAGCCGATAACCTGACCATAAAGTCCTGTTTGCCTACAATTTCCATAGAGATGCGTCCATTAATAAGTTTCGAGCGGTGAACGGACATAATGGTTGTTTAATAAATTTAATGGATTCACAAGAGATAGAAGCGTCCGTGGCTTTGATAGATAGCCGCTGAGTTGCAGTTTTATGTACGGCCTGCTTTTGTCTTATAAACCGGCCAAGAGCGAGTTGGACTCGCGCACTGAGGGTTCCGCGTCAACTTGAACTGAATAAGAGAATCAATTCATTCCACTTAGCCAAATACCTCAGTATTTTGTTGACAGCAAAAAAAAATTGTTTTTTCATATAGTCTGTATGAAGAACAAAGCTATTTGGCTGTTGAAAATGTGCAATATCTCAAAAACTACTAGTTCGATCCTGTTCCAACCAATTTTCGTTGAAAGTATTTGTTAAGATGTACATATAATTCACACTCGCTTAGTTTCTAAGTTAAAGGGAAAGGGACGCCTATTATATCACTTTGGAAGCGTCTATCAATCAAACGTGAGACTTTAAAAGAAAATGGTTTTAGGAACCTATATGTTATTTTAAAATACCTATCCAAAGACACCCCCTCCCCCACACGCATGAGTTTGACAAAAAAAAACGGTTTTACTTTCATGTACGGGAGCCCCCTTAGTATTATTTTTTTTATTTTTTGTATAAGAATCGTAAAGCGGTTAACAGGACACATCTTCCTACCAAATTTTAACAGTGTGATGCTTATAGTTACAGAATAAAGTGGCTGTGACATGCGGACAGACAAACAGACAGACAGACTTGACAAAACTATAAGGGATCGATTTTTTGCCATTCGGCTATGGAACCCTAAAAAGGGAGGATCTTAATTCAACCTGTATGATTGTATGGATACCTCTATATGTTTGTCCGCGAATATCTTGCGTTTTGCTTGACCAATTTTGATGCGGTTTTCAGGAAAGTATGTTTTAGATTCAGGAGAACATTTTAGTTTGATTGACTTAATAAAAATGAGGTTTTCAGTTTGACCCCAAAATGTGAATGTATGTTTCGCTTATAGATATAATGGTGATTATAGATACGCAGGCTGTTGGGCGTGTTTAGAATTGCCGTAACTATAGATTTTGGTAGGTAGGACAGTGTTTACACACCTAAAGAAATACAATCAAACCTATAAATCAATTTAAAAAAAAGTTTGTACGAATGGCTGGTAGGCCGTGCATTTTATTCGATTTAGGAGTTTTTGAATAGCTAGGAAATATTTTAAACATTAAATTAGTTTAACCTGACATTGCTAGATTTAATAATAAAAGGAATATATGACAATATTATTATTAAAAATATTATATGGTAAGTCAGACATGTAATGACATGTTAGTTAATGTAACAGCTTAAAATGTAATGTGACTATGAGCAATAAATGATTTGATTGATTGATTGATTGACATGTTTGTAATTAATAGAACAGGTATTTTACATAATTGTAAAATCATACTCATTAAAGATTAATTAAATGTAAGATAATAATAAATGTTTGCTTGCCATTGTTAATAGTTAAATAGGACGAGCATACGATAATTAACTTAAGATCCTCGGTGTAACCCTATTTATGAGCAAATAAATACATTAGGTAATTAATTCATTCAATATGGTTGAAGTGTGCAACGCAAAAGTACAGTGTCTTTTGCGACACTCTCAAGTGACCATAGCTATATGATTGTCCCTACCTACATTTTTTTCGTTTATCATTGTTTATTAAGACATTTTAAATCATTTAATAAGGTTTGATCGCAGTGTATCGCGCCTAAAGACCTTGTCAGACAAAATCTTTTGCATCTTGCGTCGTCTTTTGTTTTTAGTGAAGCATTTTTTTAATTTAATTAAAATTGGATACCTACCTACATTGTTTTGATTCTAAAGTAAATAGCTAATGCACATGTGTAATGAAAATCAGGCACAAGGGTGGCACCACAACACCCAGACCCGAGACAATATGAAATATTATAATTTCTACTTTGACCCGACCGGAAATTGAACCCAGGAACTCGGAGCAGCGACGCCTTGAAACCCAGCGTGCTTAGCCACTTCACCCACAGAGTTCGTCAAAGCATGTCGTGTGTGCAAGCGATTTTTGTTGAATAATGTCTGGTCATAGGAACGAGAGCCCTTTAAACCAAACTAACCGTTCAATTAAAACACGATTTCATAAAAGCAACAATTCTCTTCGGGATAACATTAATTTTTTCTTCCCGGATAAGAGATAGCTCCTTTTAAAGTTCACGCAAACGAAATACGGAGCTTATATTCCATAAAGACTCCTCGAAATGCCGGTATTAAGAGAAAATCGAGACTGCTGAATGTAATTTAAAAGGACTTGACCGTTCAAATTACAGTCAGCTAAAAGCCAGAAAGATCAATAGCCTTCTAGTTTTATTGCTTGAGATTTCAGTAAAGTAAGTGATTTCGTTAATTGCAGGCCACTTTACATTTGAAAATAGAGGCTGATCTAATATATATTGGTTCATGTAGTAATTAAAGTAAATCGGATTTAATAGTCGAACACTGAAAAAATATTTGAAAAATTAAACAGTCTTCAAAAAACTTTCTTAAAAGCTCAGAATAACACATTTGCTATCAGTTCAGGCGAAAAAAATACTATGTTTCTCCTAAACAGAGAGCCTCTCTTCACTTCTTTGTACAAATAGTAAAAAGCTCTACCCATGCCTAAGTTACGCATTCAATGAAATGGGTAAAAAATAAAAACTAAGTATTTCAAAAATAGACTTTTATTTTCTGTTAAATTAAATAAGGGCACAAAAAACACCTTCAGTCTAAACGATAAATAACTCTTGGAACTTTCAAGACGCCGACATAAAAAGCATCCTTATGTCTTTTTAATTACTTCTTTAAGGCATTGGCTGTGCTTAGGGTGACCAATTTTAATTATATATTTTTAGAATTTCAATATTTCAGGATATATTTCATTTATTTGTTAGTTATCCATTAAAATAAGTTACATAAAGGAATCGTTAAAATAAATTATTTTGAGACGTGAAAGTTACTTTCTTGTTATGAAATTTAACTTTTTCTATTAATCTGATGAGGTCCACATTTCAGTATGTAACAAATGGAATAATAAATCTGCTATTACGAATCACAAGTAATTATTTTTTATATACCGTGTATTATTTATTTATATATTCTTTATTGCACAAACAAAATGAAGTACAAATGGCGGTCTTAATGCTTGTTTATTATATTTTATTTTTATTATGTATATGTTATTAAAGTGTAATATTAAAATATTAGCTATATTTTTGCACACCGCTTTCTACCTCACAAATAAATGTTGTTTCCTCTACCCAATGGTTGTCTGGAAGAGATCGCTCCCAGCGATAAGACTGCCAATATGGTACAAATGATTTGTCTGTAATGTAATGTTTCTTGTGTCCTTACTTGTGCAATAAAGAATATTTATTATTATTACGAGGAAGCGAAATTATTATCGATCATTAAGTGGAAAAAGAAGCGTAGCAACAGGGATGAAGAGTGATGTGTCAAAGCTTGTTCTGTATCACAGAGTCAGCACATCTTGTGACGAATCTAATATTCTGTTAAAGCCTCACTCACAGCGTGCAACTAAATATTTTGTGCATTATTATTTGAAGTGATTGCAGTGGTAAAATAAATTGAATTTGTAGAGAACCTTTTTATTAAAAAGTATTGTATGTAGAAAGAAAATCACGTCCCCCTGAGCCCCTATTTTTGAATCACTCGCGTCAAGTGGCGTGTGTCATATTAATTGTTAAATGTGCGATTTTCAATGAAAATTAGAATGTTTTCACACGGGATTGATTTTTAATTGGCTATATTTTAATTGATTTTCAATTAGTTTCTAAGCAAAATAATTTTCTTTTTATTTGTCGCACTGCCCACAATCATTTCTTCTTAGCCCAAAGGTATGAGTGGTTGGGCAATAAAGTATAAACAAAAAAATATACGCCATATTCAAGCGAGTGATTCATAAATAGGCCCCCTGTATTGGCGGAGACATTCGTTCATCGAAATCGAATAATTGCTGATAGTGCTAAGACAAGTGCAAATCAGTGCACTCTCTGTTCCTTCACTCACATTATATTCGGTAAGACGGTAATCCGTCATGACCGGTCAGACATCAGACGCAGGGCCAATGCCTGACGTAGAAAGTGGTTCTTATATTAATCACGATGTATAAAATTTGAGTCTAACCGTCTAAAGTTAGTTAATTAGAATCTTACATAACTCGGATAGCTTGCCCTAACTAGGAATTAATTATTACTTATCATGGTTAAATGTAAAAGGAGTCAAAATTTCAACGTGGTGTCTCTAAAAAAACATTTGGCACAGTTTGTTTAGTGAAATAAGTTTCATCGTGTAAATCCAGCTTTATTCACGACAGCATATGCGTCTGTTACGCACATCAGAAAACTATTCTCCAATTACTGCTACGTCAAGTCGACGGTATTGAATACCCTTTCTAGTTAGATGCCATTTTATTTCATCCTCCTCGAATGCGAACACTCGATTTTTACTCCACTCTTTGTCGTTCGTAATTGAATTTCGTTTGTATAAAGTAGGTCGGTTTCGGGAACCAGACGGTTACATCTGGACTTGTCCTCACTCCCGAATTATAAGAGGTTTAATTAATATCTCAGCACTAAGCCCTTTATAATGTTTGCGTTACAATTTCTGCCCATTGAAGACTAGTTAATGAAGTCAAAAGTATGCAAGAACCCTTTCGCGATGGAAATTAAGGGGAGATTGCGTAAATATTTAATCATGGGATTATTAACTGAATATGCTATGGAAATTAAATAAATAAATATAAATATTGGACACCTATCACATACATTGCTCAGACCACAAAGTAAGTAGTCAATGCACTTGTGTTATGGAAATCAGACACAACGGTGGCACCCAGACCCGAGACAATATGAAAATTATAAGTTCTACATTGACCCTACCGGGAATCGAATCCGGTACCACGGTGCGACGACGCCTTGAAACCCAGCGTGCTTAGCCACTACACCACGGAGGTCATCAAAGTGAAAATGAAGTGCGAAAATGCTGAAAGCACGTTTTTTCGCTTACCGCGTCTTTAACCTCTGTTTTCCTCGCCTTTTGAGCCCGAACAAGGTTTTCACTTGAATCACGGAGTTGTCCCGATAAACGAATATATAAGTAAATGCGAGCAGTTCCAAGAGCACATAAAGCGCGGTTCCACACAAGCGTGCGATATTTCATTGCTGCGTCGTTTGCGATATCCTTTATTCAAACCAAAGGTTAATTTGCATATATTGCTTTATGTATTTTCATGGCATCTATGGTACACTGTTTTATCAGATCACCGCATAACTTGACCGGAGAAATCGTAATGAATTTGCATTTAGTCATTATTTTATCATTTACTTTTGTTATATATCTTCTTTATTCTATTTCTATCAATTCTTTTACTATACATAAATGAAAGTCATGATAGTTTATAACACCTCCTATTAGTACCGAAAGGTTAGACTGTCTTTTTTTCATATTAATTTATTGGATTCGATCCCTGAATTACAGAATAATGGGGATGGGGCCAGAGAATACAAAAATCTCCCGGTCCGATATTTTATACAAAAATAAACTTTGAAAAAAAGTAAAAACTGACTTCAAAACCAAAATGCACTAAAAAGTCCTTAATAAACTCTTCACCATTCAAAGGAAAGGAATCCGTTTTAGGCAAACAATTTCTTTTTGGAGTCGGTGCTGTGATAGTTGATGCTTGATGGTCAAAGTGATGGCACCGACTCCATAAAGAAATTGTTTGCCCAAAACGGATTCCCTTCCTTTCAATGGTGAAGAGTTTATTTAAGACTTTTGAGTTTTTGGTTTTTACTTTTTTTTAAAGTTTATTTTATTTCTTCATTTTTAGTGATTACATAAGAGGGCGGGGGGGGGGGGTTGCACCTTATGATTCTATTTTTTTAAGAAGCTACAAATTACCTTTCATAAGTTCCGTCATTATAATTACTGAACTCCTAAGCATTAAGGAGTTCCACCGTCAGCTCAGCCCCACAAGTTGTTGACTATCAGACGTAACAATACGTGAACATTAAGATTCTAGTAAAGAAACACTGTACGTGCCGTTAAAATTTGAAGGTTTCCCTCGATTACACCAAGATCCCATCATTAGATCCTAAAATGGAAAAAATGGGACTAACTAGAAGGTACACCCTCTAAGTAAGTGAAATTGTTTTTCGATTCGGTCGACAAACAACTGAGATATGAGGTAACATACATACAAAAAAACATACAGTCGCATTGATAACCTCCTCCTTTTTTGAAGTCGGTTAAAAATACCTCATTTTTTAAAAATGATGTTAATATCACCGTAATGTACCTTTTTATGCTTACCTTAATTATGCTCGTCATCAGAATCTAGGGAAGTATTACATGCTCGCATTCATGAAGCGTTTGAGTTTAGGTGTGACGAGTCGTCGACGTTAATGATGACAAATGATACACATTCCACGTGTAATTAAGTTCGATTTCTAAAGATTGCCGCTGCTAATGACTTGATCAATTTTAAGTAGATTAACGTTATAGAACACCTGTAGCGCTATATTTGAATTACTACTTGGTTATGGCGTGTGATTTACCTTCGAAAACAAAAAATAAAGAAAATCATGCAAAATATAGACGCGAGGTTTCACTCAATTGAAATATATTTTGTCAAATACCACCTATGTGGATTCCATTTAATTCGCATTCCAATGTTGGACTTTAATTAAAGAATATCACACGCCAACTTGATGTGAGACTCAAAAATAGGCTCCTGAACGCAAATTCTCGAGCAGTTCGTATACGAAACAGGTTCTACGATCGAAATTTATTTATCGAAGAGAAAAAATGTTTTTTATTTCTCAGGGTAACAATTTTATTTTCTTCTATTCAATTCCATTACAATTTCTTTTCAATTTTTTTTACATTACCAGATTTTTAGGTAAAACGGTTAAACTCTCAATTTAATTACCTTACGAAAAAAGTTTCGTATGACACAAGCTATATTTATTCAAATAAGATTTAATCAGTTGTTTAATTAAATACATTAACAATCTTTTCTATATGTCATCGTTTCATGAAAACCATAAAATTAATATTCCTATCGGAATAGAAGGACAAGTAAAAGCTGTCAAACGAAACCGATTTAAGATGTCAGTAACTAACATAAGTAAGTAACATTTGTAGCTTTAAATGAGATAATCTTTCGATCAGGTGATTTATAACAATGTTCCTAACTTAAATATAGCAGTAAACACTGCATGATAAACAGTCGACACAAAATATTGAACATGCAGCTCTAGTGTAAAACTAAATGTTATTTCATTATACAAAATATTCGTCGATATACATTCCCTGTGTTACTCGTATTCTGTCTTTATTTTTTACGTAAATTAACGTTTGTAGAATAGAATAATCCAACTGCGTACTTTAAATTTGAAGCGCATTGGTAAATATAAGTCGTATATTAAGAGGCTTCGATTTGGACTAATTTACCTGTTGAATGATTATTTGTTGGGTTATTCCGCTGTAATGAACAACAATCAATTACCGATCAAGTCACCATGTTTCATCATAAATATTTCTTCAAAATATTACACAATTTCACATAAATTTTCAAAAACTCAAATGAGAGAAATTTTCAGCGAGCTTTTATAAGCCTTCCGAACTGACTGACAGCTGCTAAAAACGGTTCTGCTACCCATCTCTTTTTATCACACAGTTTGCTGCTAGTGACATCTCGCTTTTGTCGTTCTATTCCAAAGGGATAATAATTTTATGATGAAAACACAATACCAAACGTAGAACTATTTTCTTTTGTTTGGGCTTTGTGCAGTAAAACCTCACTGAAGTCGAGAAGTCCAAGCTGTAGTTCATTCCCATCATAAACTTTATTGAAGGCACGTATCGCTTCTGAAAATGAACTCAAACACGTGTATCTGGCATAAAACACTGATTGATTCTTTCAGCAGACTAAGACGAACAGAAATATAATAATACAACGAATCAACACCGTGTGTACGTGATATGAAACCCGATCTCACCCTTACACCATTCATTTGGGATGTTCCGTATGAAATATGTTATCTGATATAACTTTGTTAACAACAGGGTTGATTACTTGTAAATCTAAAACAAAAAAAAAAGATTTTTCTTGCTTAGCGAATTTAATGAAATTATTCATTTCGAAATAAGATAAACACAAAACTTACATTTAAATAAATAACAAATTTTTGGTGGCATAATAAATTTTTGGTTTCTTATTTCATCTTTATGAATACAAAACTTACAACCTACAAGATTATTCTTTGAACACTGGAGATCTTTTTAAATCGAATAGCTAATGAATCTTGTTCAATGATATCATTTAAAAGGTAAAAGATTGTCGAAAATATTCGCCATACAAAGAGAAACTGACTTTCCACAGGCTCTTTAAACATTGACTTAAATTGGGCTATCCTGTGTAAAATTGTTAAAATGTTTTCATTTAATTAACGAGAGTCCTGCATCGGTTACCGCCCGATAAGTTGACTTCTAAATGACTTTCTAAATGAATTTCTGAGATCTTACCTTAGACCCCGTACACACTGCGACTTTTAGCATTTATGCAGTCGCACGTTTTGAAAACACCAGTCAGCATCGCGGCTCACGCAATGAACAGATTTAATTAAGAATCGATGCAGTCGCGCGTTATTAGTTGTCAATTTCGAGCTTCTGCATCGATCCTGCATCGCGACTGCAACGATGCTAAAAGTCACAGTATGTATGAGGTCTTAGAACCGCGATTCGAGGATTGAAACAACCAGTAATCTACAAAGACTTAAATTAACATTTAAGACCATCTAGCAATATCTTAAAATATTTGAAATAACTAGTGAACAATAAGTTGCTTTTAATCAACAAATTAGTACCCCTGCATGAATTGTAAGCGTTTATTTGTATATTGCTTATTATTTGCGTAATCTGAATCTGAACATCGTCAAAAACGTCTGGCCAATTTATCTTAAAAGTTTAATATCTGGCAACCCTGGTAGGGTTATAATCTACACAGAACTAGGAATGAGTTTACCAGAATATACCGCACTCGCTTATACGTTCCAGTTTCTACGGAGTGTAAGCGAGAGAGGAGTTAATAAGTTCCTTAATAGCTCAGCTTTATTGGGCGTAATCTGCAGATATAAATTCAACTGGAATTTATTAGTTTACGTCAAAATTTTGACAATTGTTGTCTGCAAGGGCTAAGTCGTATCTCTGATATTAATAACTTATCATCTAAGTGATACCAGATTAATGCGGAAAATCCGGACTTGTTTTCAGGTAAAATAAGCTTTATCGTCTAGGAACAGCTGAGCCATGTCTGAAAAACTAATTCCAAGAGCAATTATTTTGCTAATGATGCTAAGTAACAATAAGTGACTATGATTATTTGAAGGGAAAATAATGATGGTATTTTGACTAACTAAAACAATGGCTTCATTGTAGTATCACGTTGCTGGCGTTCTTTAGTCTTTTCTAAGTACGGTCGAAGTCGCTGCCGCCTAACCACTTTCAAGCATAAATCGCTTACACATACTACACAAAAACACCACTTAAAGAAGACGATGTGACATGCAATCGATAATGGCAAATCATCAGCAATCAACCGGGAAATCTGCTTATTTCTTGATAGCAGATACTTTACACGTAAACTATTTTTTATAACCTACAAAACACAATGGTATAAAAGGCGATAAGGCGCTAAGAAATATTTTTATTTTAATAGGTCTATCATTACCTCAGTGTCTGAAGACGAAAGTCTTCAACCAGTGTGTGTTACCAGTGATGACATACGGATCCGAAACATGGTCTCTAACTATGGGCCTTATAAGGAAGCTTAAAGTCACACAACGAGCGATGGAGAGGGCTATGCTGGGTGTTTCTCTACGTGATCGAATCAGAAATGAGGAGATACGTAGAAGAACTAAGGTAACGGACATAGCCTTGAGAATCAGTAAGCTCAAGTGGCAATGGGCAGGGCACATAGCGCGAAGAACTGATGGCCGTTGGGGCAGGAAAGTTCTAGATTGGAGACCCTTTGACCAAAGACGCAACGTCCACCAACAAGATGGACAGACGACCTTATAAAGATTGCAGGATCAAACTGGATGCAGACCGCTAGTAATCGGTCGCTGTGGAAAGCCGTAGGGGAGGCCTATGTTCAGCAGTGGACGTCCTTTGGCTGATAATGATGATGATGATGATGATGAATAGGTCTATACTACAGTTGACAATCGGTCTGATTTCAAAGCTTTCGTTAGTGGTGCCATTTTAAATAGTACGATCAAAATAACCATAAGAAATGTTTCGATCGAGCGAACAAAGCGCTTAGTGTAATGCGTTTCAACACTTCTAATGAGGTGAGGCATTATTTTTTTTTAATTTGAAATGGGGTTGCTCTTGGCTCTAGTCCGTCTTCCCCCCCCCCCCCCCCCTTACCCATCTAACTTCGAAACTAAGCGAGTAAAAATTTTGAAAAAAATAGGGAATGTAGATCTTAACAAATACTTAAATTAATTTGGACGAGATTGAACTAGTAGTTTTTGAGATGTAGCACACTTTCAACAACCGCAAACATAACGTTGTTTTTTTATGCAAACACTGTAATAGACAAAGTTATATTTGCTGTCAACAAAATATTGTGGTATTTTACTAAGTGGAAGTAAGTGGATTCCTTAATTCAGTTAAAGTTGGCACGGAACCGTCAGTGCGCAAGTCCGACTAGCACTCAGCCGGGTTTTTTTACGAATATTCCTTATCTGATATTTTACCATTTAATTTGGAGCTATTAACGTCACTTTTTTTATCCATTTACAACTTTCTTCGCACTATCTGTATTTTCTCTGTTATGGTGACCTATGGTTGACTGGTAGAAATTGCTTTTAGCTTTAAGTCCGCCATATGTACCATATGTATGTGTTGTACATGATGTTTTTTAATCTGATGTGGGTAAAATCAGGCCTAAGGGGTTTTGATGGAAACGCCTTAAACAATGATATTGTATTAATACAATATCATTGGCCTTAAATTATGCAGGTGTTAAATAGGTACTGTATTTTCTATTCAAACACCATGAACTTACAAACTGAACGTCTCTGATACATTTGATGTATGTATTGAAACCTAAAAACGTTTGTGCATGTCAAAATTAAAATATTACATATGTGGCGGACTAAATGCCAAAGAAAATATACTCACATCGTGTCTTTTACACTTAAATATTTAAACACCAACGTTTCACCCTTATTTTACTAGCTTTGAAAAGCTGTAACGATGCAATCTATCACGCTTTTACATTTCACCTTAGACCATATCCATGCATGAATAAAATCACCGCAGTATGTAATTTATCATTTTACCAAAAGCATTTTAATCAATCAAATGTTACCATCTGTTTTCTGATCTACCTGTGGCGTCAAATTTACCGCGTCGTCACTGTCAAAACAAATTGACACATGATGACAAGTCATGATGATTTCTATACATTTTGATTTGGTCCGGTCAGTAGTTTTTAGGGTTCCGTAGCTGAATGGCATAAAACGAAACCCTTATAGTTACCTCAAGTCTGTTTGTCCGTCCGTTAGTCACAGCCATTTTATTCTGAAGCTATTAGCATTTTACAGATGAAACTTAGTAGGTAGGTGTATTCTGTTATCCGCCTCGTCACTGTCAAATCAAATTGTATACACAAGAACATTAGCACCCATCTCTTGCGAAACAAATATTGCAATATCGCAACATGTGCTGACTTAGATTGAGTGACAACATGGGGACAGATTCTTGTGCGACTCGTATACGAAAAAACTCACCGATCGAATTATTACTGCCGAAAAAACAATTGGATTTTATTTCTCAGGGTCATGATGATGATGATTTCTATACATTTTTATTTGGTCCGGTCAGTAATTTTAAGGGTTCCGTAGCTGAATGGCAAAAGACGGGACTCTTATAGTTTCCTAAAGTCTGTTTGTCTGTTTGTCCGTCCGTATGTCACAAAAACTTTATTCTCAAACTATTAGCATTTCACAGATTAAACTTAGTAGGCAGGTGTATCCTGTTAACTGCTTTACGATTTCTAAACAAAAAATAAAAATAAATGCTATTTAAAAGGAGCTCCCCTGCATGAAACCAAAACAAAAAAAAATGCTTAAACCTATGCATCGAAGATCACATAATACTTTTTCTAAAATTTGGTATAATGGGCGTGTTTTCCCTCCCCCCCTCTCTAACTTTTGAACGAAGCAATTGAAAATTTTGAAAATATGCTCGATATAGTGCTTTACGAATGATTTGAAATAAAATTTCTATAAACAAAATCGAAATAGTAGTTATTGAGATTTAGCACATTTTCAACAACCGGAAATATAGCTTTGTCCTACATGCAAATACTATGAAAAACAAAGTTAATATTGCTATCCACAAAATATTGTGGTATTTTGGATAAGTGTAAGTAAGTGAAACCCTAATTTAGTTAAAGTTGGCACGGAATCCTCAGTGCGCAATTCCTACTCGCACTTGGCCGGTCTTTTTATTTGTGGATACGTAACTTGATTTTTTAAGTAAAACTCGCAATCGAATTACCATACGAAATAAGATCGATTGACGTGAGAATCGCCGCCCTAATATTAACATCACGTTCGTACCTTCCGAGTGTTGTGGAGTTAATAACATAATATTTTACCTTTTACGCCAACTTCTTACTGCTTAAATCCACCGACGAAACCTTGTTTAGTGGGAGACTCTCATGGAGAGCTGAAACTTGCGCCATTAACTGACTACAACTTTGCAAAGCGTGTGAGAATAAATTTTCTGGCGTGTTGACACTTTCACTTTTTTACTTGCTTATACTTTAGCAGCAATTTTCACCTACATAGAGAGTACAGGATTTCAGCGTAATCATATTTATAAGAAGTGCAGATTTAACGAACTAGGTTGTATAACCTTTTTTCTTTACTAATACACAATAAATACCATTTCTAGTACCTAATAATGGTTTATAAACACGCTCATCGCCACTGTAAATAAAAGCATTGTTTCAAATGTATAAAGTAAACTAAATAAAAATGAATCGTTCTGTAAACTTATAAAATGAATACAAAGTACCCAACTAGTAGCAAATTAAAAAAAGTAGGTCTGTTTATTAATAAATAAAGTAACCATTTAGTGTTTAGGTATTTTGTGTGCTGTTTTCAGTCTTTCAGCTTTCATGGATCGGTTTATGGTTCAAATATTACAGACAATGTACATATCCATCGCATGATAAATATAAAGACTTTTTTTTTATTATAAGTAAGATTTTTAATGCGGTATGCATAAAGATGTAAATTTTATCACTTTTATACGACTACGGCGAAGCAAAAAGGAGGGTTATGATTTTGACCTGTATGTATGTGTGTAGGTATGGATACTTATTTATCGGTTCTCTCATAACTACTAAACTATTTATCACAATTGGACGAAAGAGGTATCGTTGCAAGCCTCTTGATCGTTCGCTGGTTATAGATTACATGAAGTTACGTTAAACTGACTACAGCTCCATCTACAAAACTTAAAGTGCAGAACTAAAAAAAGTATATTTAAACGGCGTCGTGTAGGGTATAAAATTAAAGAACTTTTTAAGCTCATTTTAAAACTGTAAACAATATAATTTTAAAATAAGTTAAATAAAAAAAGTTTAAAAAACTAAAAGCACTCTCTAAAAAGTACGAACAAAGAAATAGTCTCCACTGAAATTATTATGTACATAGGTACTATTCAATTTTACTAACTTGTAATTATACAATTTATACGTATTATATTTTAAAGTTTTTTTATACGTCATACTAATAGAAATATTTTTAAAGGATAGCCGTGGTCGTATGCTATCTACTGTAGCGAAAAAAATCATAATAATAATAAAATAAAATCAAAGTGATATACGCTCACGGCTAACACTTTTATAAAAGTCATACAAAGTCATAAAAGTCATTTATTTATGCAAATAGGCCCACTGGGGGCACTTTTACACGTCCCAATATAAACCCTACCACAGCTTCGGGACAATTGTGGGCTAGTGCTGAGAAGAAGCTGCGCAAGAAACTCAGTCACTATTGTCAATGCCTCTTTTCAAAAGGTTTACAATGTTTGTAGTATTCATGCAAGTCCATACATTATTATCTTTTAAATAATCATCTACTTTATAATACCCTTTCGTCATAAGGGTTTCTTTAATAACAGTTTTAAATTTATTAACCGGTAAGTTTACAATGTGTTCTGGTAGTTTATTGAAAAATTTTATACCTTTCCCCATGA